>OV815297.1:36664280-37905994 GCA_929108145.2 Limnephilus rhombicus
ATATCCATTTGTCGAATTATTTTGATGTTTGTACGCGATGACAGATATCTGTTAACGTCGCAAAAAGCGCCGCCATCTCTGGCATTAGCGTAAATACTTTTAAGAGTTGGTGTCTTAACACAAGCGCAGTATTTAGCTCATTAGTACGATACGAGATTTTGCATTTAAGAAAAATGTCAAAATTCGCCATGCACCTCCGTGGTAGAAAATCTCTACTACGGTTGGTTTTGCTACTCCTGGGCATATTGACCATCAGATTCCTGCCTACCTACTACCTCATTACTTTTTCCTCTCCCGAACCTCCTCTCCTTCCCTTCCCTGAAAAGACCCTCCACGCAGCATCCCCAAAGATGACGTTGGCAATTTCCATTTTTTTACTTATTGTAGTGAACGTATGTCTTGCAGTATGAAAGAGACATGCGTGTATGAGTTTTCCAGCGTGCGGAACGTATAAAAGGCGTGAATGTTGTCCATTCGTCCTCTCTTGTTATCAGCTTCCTAAGAAGAACCTTGTACAGTATTCTCGGATTAAATACACATAGTCTACCTACGTCTATTATTGACATACACCCCATACTGAGATCATCATATCTTAGGAATCTGGATCCATCATAAAGGAGTCCAGAAGTAATGGGATAACCGGCCACGGTTACTACACTTATGGCCTCCTTTATGGAGCTAATGTAAAAAATATGTATTATATAAATTTAATTTAACTCCTTTGTTTTTCTAGGAAATTTTTAAAAAAATAACTAAATATTAATCAGAAGGAGATAGGGATCGACGCGTTTCAAAGTGGTAGCTGCTTTGCGTATCGCGCAGCTGGACAAACCACTATTCAGAGACGAAACCTTGCTTGAAATGGCTTTAACCTTGTTTGGTGAACAGATTTTGCAACTAATTTATAGCCTTCTTCTTGTTGTGTGTTGTGTTGTCATATCAAGTATTTAAATTCATTTAGCACTTTACATTTTATCATTTTTCTTTACTTCCATGTATAGCCCCTTTTACTCATAATTTTGACGTGAGAGACAGCTGAATTTTAGGCCCTAAATTATACATTATATATGTTATTGTCAAAACATTTTAAAATAGCCCGTAGATTCATTTTTGCAGATGATACTGCACTGTGCACTAGTTATATCAAATGAAAACCCGGAAGTAACTATTAAAGAATTACAAAGAGACTTCAACGAACCACTCAAATGGTCTCATGATGTAGGTCTAATTATTAATGTAAAAAAAAAACTAAACGTATGTAGGTATACCAGATCACCGAGCTTGAAAATGTGGCATTTACCTAAAATAACTGCACATAATTTTGAATGTATACGTAGAAAAATTAATAATATTTGCTACTGTGGAAAAATTAATACACTTACCATGGCATAATCGTAGACAATAACTTTAAATTGGATAAACAGGTGTTCAAAATTTGTAACCTGCTCCGAAGTTTGGCGAGATATTTTAATAAATTAAAATTTGTGTTGCCTCGATGCACTTTCAAACTTATATATCATTCTATGGTCGAATCCATACTTAAATATGGAATTCGAACTTGGGGACACTCGAGCATAATTAATATTAAATACATTAAAAATTTACAAACTGTTATAATTTAAAAAAATGTTAAACCTAGCATTTACAAACAAAGAATCAACTTAAAATTACTACATGGATCTGAGGTCCTACTTCCATTTAAAGGGCTTCTCTGTTACAATATAATTATGGATAATTCGGGAGAAAGCACGTATAAAAACATATTGGTGTATAGTCACACAATAAGATTTACCGAAAACAAAGGCCTAAAAATACCACGAATATCAAATAAGTATGGTAGCAGAAGGCTCGAATATATGATACCTTTGATTTATAACATATTTAATGAATCACTAATTTAGAAAATAATGAGGAACCCTGCCCTAAACTGACAAAAAAGTGGTTAATAAATGAACAGCACATTTATCTATCCTAGATCTTGTATTAGGTATTAATATTGTAACTTAAGCTAATGTGTGTTATGTAATAATACGAGTATTAAATGATAGAACCTACAGACAAGCTGATCTGTTACAGCTTTGTGGGACTACCCATACCTTATATTGTGATAGATATAATTATATTCAATTTAATAAATAAAAAATAAAATAGAAAAAAAATTATAAAAAGGATACCTCGCAAAACACAACCTCTATTTGTATGCCAACCTTGGCGTGGAAACAAAGAAGTCTACTTCACCTGCTCACCTTAGAACTGACAGAAGACTATCCGGAGACCACACCCTGGGAAACTACGCACTTCTTACCTAATTATCTTCCCCTTATCCCTTTAGCCTTATTACATATTATTATTGGGGAATACCAGCCTCCATTCGAACTCTGGTGAAAAATAATGATTGGCAATATTAGCGAAACTCAATCGAAAATGTGGAGACAGAAAAATTAGAAAAACATATTGACACCTCTGGGACTCGACCCCAGGACCCTTTGCTTACATGGCAAGTGCTCTACCAACTGAGCTAAGATGTCGATATCAAATTCGTTCACTTTTACTGTATCATACTTCAACTAAGAACTACAAACATTATCTTCATTTTCTTATCGCACATATTATTGGCTGCTACCTTTATAATATTATTGCAAGATTCAACCCAAACTAAATGCTATCTGGATAGTGTCTAGATAAATTTTTATCGATTTTTTTTTAATACATCTATTGACTTTTCTGCAAGACTAGGGTGAATATTTATTTTTAATTTTTAGGTAGAGTACTTGCCATGTAAGCAAAGGGTCCTGGGTTCGAGCCCCAGAGGTGCCAATAACTTTTTTCTGATTTTTCTGTCTCCACATTTTCGATTGAGTTTCGATAATATTGTTTTCATTTAATTAAATATTATAATTTGAGATTCTACTCATAAAGTTAAAAATTAAAAATAAATAATGATTGGACTCAACAACGAAAAAAGTGCAAATTAATCAACGCTGCAGTTCATTAATTTTCATTGATCTGTGCCATGCCTTTGTGTGAATTCAGTAAACTAGGTTACCTCTACCACAGCCAAGGTCTTTGCTACACGAACCCTAAAACCATTGATATGAAATACAATAAAAACAATCAGATGGTCCACCTAGCAAAAAAACGAGCGCACAAACATGTTTTCTGAACAAAAAACTTTTTTTTGTGAATACCTTACAAAAGTCCTAGCTGCACCCGTCTGGAGCCAGTGAAACTATGGCATCCTAAATTGGGGTATGTTATGAATGTAGTGGGGAGGGGGAAGGAGATGGAAAAGAGGAAGGTGGGAATATACCAGGCTCTTCAGATCTGGTCACTAAACATGGCTAAAGCCATTTCAAGCAACGTTTCAATTCTGAATGGTGGTCTTACACAGGGCACAGGGCTTGCTTACATCGCAAATATACTACATATAATTTAAATTAATTTATCGTGAAATAACACCATCAAATAAAGTTTATTTGTGCACGCCGGGATTCGATCGCGCAACCTTTGGATTGTGAGTCAAGATCCTTACCTAAGGCTCACCCCTCGACCACCACATTTTAAATACCGCAAAGAGTTACAGCCGTCCGGAGTGTGACATCCTTAATTAAAGTGTATATTAGACTGGGAGGAGTAGGGATGGAAATCAGAGGGGGAAGAGGAAGGTTATGAAGTTCTTGACTATTTGGATCTTATCACAAAACTTGACTAAAGTTAATTAATGTTTCAAATTTTACCAGGGCGATAATAAAAGTATCTACCAATCCGACTTACATACACATATTTACATATTTCTTTGGATAAACATACATTTCACCACAATCCATACATCTGCCTTGATGATGGATACTGTATCGCTGTACGAAACGTTGTCTAAAATAGGAAGACGTAAACACATATAATAAGCCAAAAATTAATAAGGATAGGGCCATATTTTGTTCCTTGAGATACACCTAGCCTTTCGTATATGGATCTGCTCAAAGACTACCTGTTATATTAGGCAAACTAAAATTTTATTTATGGCGTAATAATATTTGATTCTATTGGAATCGGGACGAGAGAGCAGTCGAAGTATTTTAAGGGTGGTCGTTTACGATATTATTTTACGCACGCAAATTCACCCCTTTGAAAGTTTTCAGGTCAGACTGCATATTAAGGACGTAGTTTGTTTCATAAGGGTTGAAACTATGTCAACTTTTTTACGTGGTTTCGTATTACGACTATGTTTTTAAGATTTTATCATAGTGAAGGCAATTTTATAATAACAGAGTACAGTTGCTAGCGTGGTTGGGTGAATGCACAATAAGTATTAGAATGTATTCATATTTTAACCGGCCACTTAAATGAACAATTGTAGCGTAGTCCTGTTTAAACTTGATGGAAATCATTTCGACCGTCTGTAAATTTGTTTACATGTTCCTTTTAAAGATGGTGGCCGTGTTGGATACTGTATTTTTATCTCATATGAGTTCGCAAGACAGTAGATCCTTTTATGTCTGCCTGAAGAGAGTTTGAAAAAGAATTGTCATTGAAATAGTGAAGTTTCTTTGGACAAATTGTATGAATCCTTATTTGAAAATTTAAAAAAAAGTTACTTACCAGTGGCGGTCCGTGGGCTAGAGTGCTAAGGTTGAAAAATACGATCAAATCTTATAATTTCAGGGGAAATTTTGGTTTTGATTTATCTTCTATGCATAAAAATATTTTTTTTACATTAGCTCTACACAGGAAGCCCTGAGGAAAATAATTTCTCTCAGGGCCAATGTCATCTAAGTGGAAGCTGTGCGGAGGGTTTTTTTTTAAGGAAGGGAAGGATAGGAGGTTGTGGGTAGGAAAAAGTTATGAGGGAGGCGTGGGTAGGAATCTAGGGTTCAATGTATCCAGGAGTGGCAGACGTATCAATCCATCCCTCCAACTGCGTTGCAAGGCGATGGGTCGAATCCGGCTGAAAAGTCTAAAAGTCCGGCTAAAATTAATAAAAAGTTCACAAAATTTTCTGGTATTGTGGTCGGAATTTTGGATTCACAGACGTGTACATTTTAATTTTTCTGTCATTTGTTTACTCTTTCTAACACCCTTTAGGTCATATTTTTCACCGTGATGGTAAGGGAGTTACTAGTTTCAAAAAATCACTGAAGGCCCCCCAGACCGAGCAGAGCAGCGAGGCGGGTGCCGTTAGGTCGGGAAAATGATGCCGTTTTTTTTCATGATGTTTTGAAAATAATATCGTCTGGCGTGGCGGTCTTGGCGAGCAATACGCATTTTGAGCCTTTCAATGAAGTTTTCGGCCACTCTTCCAAGCATATCTTGCGGAATTCCAGCGATGAGGTCCTCATTCGCCTCGTTCAGAGCTTCCAGGGTTCGAGGTCGAAGTTTGTTTACCTCAGCTTTGACGTATCCTTACAGAAAAAAGTCACTCGGCGTCAAATCGGGAGAGCAACGGGGCCGTGGAATATCCCCCGCAAAGAAATCAGGTGACCTGGAAAGAGCTTTTGCAAAATTTCACATGAACGATGAACAGCATGGGCCATGGCTTCATCGTGTTAAAACCAGAAGGCTTCGGTCACAATAGTGAGATGAATAACTCAATAACGGTAGGTAATGGTTAATTCTTCGTCGCCAGTGCAAAAAACAGCGCCGAGGGATACAGGAGTTACGGTTACAATGCAAGCATCTTTACGTTTCACAAAATCTTGTGGGCTCAATTCCCGTGTATGCATCATCTTGTAGGGGTACAAATGAAGGTCTGAGTGTAAGATTTGCCTTATAATTCTGGACGATATTCCAAGCGCAGCGGCATGTTTCCGTGCTGCTCGGGTTGGAGACTCTTCAATTGACGCTCTTACTACCGCGATGTTTTTAGGTGTTTGCACACTTTTAGGTCACCCAACGGGTATTTTAGGATCTGTAGTTCCTGCCCACCTTACATTACTGATCCATTTCCGAATGGTTTTTGGGATCAGGAACACTTTCATCACGATTTAACTCGAACCGAACCCGGAAAGCTCCATGCATAGCCACAACGCTTTAACCGTTTTTAAATAACGTCTCCACAATAAAGCCCCAGTAACTTACCTGACCACGGCATGGTCACTAACATAAGCGGCATTATTTCCCCGACCTAACGGCACCCGCCCCGCCCCTCTGCTCAGTCTGGGGGGCCTTCAGTGATTTTTTGAAACTAGTAACTCCGCTCTGCCCCACCCTGTATGAGATCTATGTGAGCTGTTACCAAAAGCGAATAAATTAGCCTTAGAAATATGTAAAGTTATTAGATACTAATTCTGTCTCTTGTGTCTCTTTGACTCTCGTGTCTCTTGTGTCTCTTGTAACTCCTGTTTATCTTTTGTTTCTTGTGTATTTGATCCTCTTGTGTCTCTTGTGTCTCTTGTCTCTTGTCTCTTGTATCTCTTGTTCTCTCGTGTCTCTCGTGTCTCTCGTGTCCCTTGTGTCTGTTGTTTTTCTCGTGTCTCTTGTGTCTCTCGTGTCTCTCGTGTCTCTCGTGTCCCTTGTGTCTCTTGTGTTTCTCGTGTCTTTTGTGTTTCTTGTGTCTCTTGTGTCTCTTGTGTCTCTCGTGTCTCTTGTGTCCTTTGTATCTCTTGTGTCTCTTGTGTCTCTTGTATCTCTTGTGTCTCTTATGTCGCTTGTGTATCTTGTGCCTCTCGTATCTCTCGTGTCTCTCGTGTCTCTTGTGTGACTTGTATCTCTTGTGTGACTTGTATCTCTTGTGTGTCTTGTCTCTTGTATCTCTTGTGTCTCTCGTGTCTCTTGTGTCCCTTGTGTCTCTTATGTCTCTCGTGTCTCTCGTGTCTTTTGTGTCCCTTGTGTCTCTTGTGACTCTTGTGTCTCTCGTGTCTCTTGTGTCTCATGTGTCCTTAGTGTCTCTTGTGTCTCTTATGTCTTTCGTGTCTCTCGTGTCTCTTGTGTCCTTGTGTCTCTTGTGTCTCTTGTGCCATTATAATTTGTCTGATTAGATTTATGTTAAACTGAGTTTTTATAACTGGATTGTTCAAATGTGAGTGACAATATCTGTAAAAACTCAGTTTGACCAATAAATTGCATCAAACAAAATATAAATAAGGAAAACGGTAAAGCTCGCGTGTCACCTGACTGGAAATATTGGAAAGAAGTTTTCGAACTTTGTCACGGGGTAGTTAATTTATTAGAAGTAAGTTGAAAATAAATAATAACATCGTTGTAAACTTCTATCAATTTGCTACGATCCTTTGTATAGCGCATTATGTAGCCTACCGTTGCAGATATCGGCAGAGCTACCCGTGCAAGGCACTGCCCATGCCTAACTATTAGCTCTAGTGCTGTATCAAAATCTAACAAGCCATTGTAAATAACGGGTATATAATAATGGTTATGCAGGCGTAAATTTTACGTTCCATTTGATACACTGCAAGAATTATAAACGGACGGTATTACATGTAGAGAGAATTACACCCACTTAAATTAAATTTAATAGAATTACCCACGTTTAAAAATTACACACTCGGGAGAGTGTGTAATTTTTAATTCATAAGCCCAGAGGGATCTGGGCTTATGCAATCTTTTGGGATAGGATTGGAAGGAATTTCTAGGGAAATGGAGGAGAGGAAGTTTAAAGAAGTAAAAAGGTATGAGGGGTGGGTAGAAAACTGGGGTTCAACGGGTTTAAAGGTGACGGACTTATGAATTCATCCCTCCCACTGCGATATAAGGCAATATGGTCGAGAGAGTCCTGCGGGAGAGGCCAAATGGTCCCCTTTAACCAGTCTCTTCCGATACGACCCGCCTCGCAGAAAATGGGCAGACGTATCCGCCGCTAAGGCCTAGAAAAACCTCACCCATGAACACGAGCACCCCTGTTAAGTCACCAAACGTATCGAACCACTTGGGTTGACCTATAAGGTGTTGCTTATCCAATAAATGGTTCCCTGGGCAGTCAGTGACTTTTCAGTGAGGTAGACTGTTAAGAAATACGACATTATTGATGTTGTTGTAAATTACGATTTTGTTTTTTTTTCTCACTTTAACAATGATTCTATTCTGTTTTACAAAATAACCATGCACGCCGCCTATTTCATTCGGATCGCCAATTCCAATGCCCAACTGTTCATTTAATTAAATCATGGTTTAAAATTTCTAATAAACGGGCATTGAAGTACCCACCACTGTCCCACCCCGGTATAGGCAACTTATTGTCGCCCCTTCGGAGTTCTCGCAAGAATCTATTTTTTTTGAATGAATGGCTCTACTATTTAATGTAACGAATCTAGACCTTCAATATCCCCGCATACTGCGTTAGGTGGCGGTATGCAGGTGCGCCTACAGGACTGTACTGTAATGGTCATTTCTACAATTCTTATGCCCATGGAAGTATTCACTGCTACAGCAGTGAGCCTCATGGACAGTCAAACAAATGTTAGTAACATCGACATAAAAAAGTAAAATAAACAAAAACGGGCAGGAAAACGGCGGCCATGGAGTAAAAGAAATTGGTTAAAGAAATTTTCCCTAACAAACTGATCTCGCGCAGAGATCGCAGCCATCTAATCCCAGCTGATTTTTATGGGATATATTTGTGTATATATATTTTCGAGCCGCTTTTAGTGATAACTTGGTGAGAAACTTTTGTGTTCTTGAAATGGATTATTTATTATATTTATAGCCTTTCCCGTCTCCCCTCTTGCCCCCCAAAAAGTCAGTGCGTTCACGCAGCTTTATCGCGTCACATTGCATCGCATTCTTTGAAAACTATCCAAATTCGCAATAATTCAGTGTAAAAAAGTGAACTACATCTCAGATGGTGATTTCATCTTGAAAGGAACTACGTCCCAGATGAAACTGCTCCCTTGTAACTTCCGTGAGTGTTACCTACCCATAACTTTTGTTGCTATAGTATTTATACAGAGGTGTGTTGCGCTGTAATTAAGGGTTGAGTATAGTAGGGATAATACTGTATGTACTATGGTTTCACCACGAACTTTTCGGTTAAACCGAGCGCCAAAATACTGCTTTTGTGCAGAATTATGCCCGTGGTGAAATAAAACATGAAACTTCATCTCAGGAGTGAGCATATGTATGTGATCTCCAGCGTGTTAGGGAATTAAATAACAACAAGTATCTCATTTCCAATTTAAATGTAAAAGAACGTATATATTATTTCAATAGTGTCGGGTACGATAAACGAAAACAGAATCTACTCACCCTCAGGGACCGATTGAGGTTATACTAACTAGCTAAATTCACAATATTCCTAACCGAACCGCGTCTCGTAGTTCACCACAGGATGATTGGCAGGACCTCCAGCCGATCCTCATCTCGGCCAGTTCGCAACAGGATAATCGGCAGGACCTCCAGCCGATCCTCATCTCAACAGATCGCAACAGGATAATCGGCCAGTTCGCAACAGGATGACCAGCAAGACCTCCCAACACCTTCGCAGCAAAGCAGGGCTCCAAGGGAAGTGGAACTCCAAGGGGGCGATGTTACGGGGCTTACATAGCAAGCAAGCGGGACCGTTAGTATTACCGTACGTGTAATTTTTTTAATACAAGCCGGTGAGCGGAATTATTTTTCTCCACGTGATTAATGAGGCATTCTTATTGTCGGCGCCCGACAAGTACATTCCGGCGCGTCTCGTGCAGCGTAAATACTATTACCGATCGCCTCGATAATTTTTGGTAAACTTCTCGAATAATACGAACTACCGCGGAGACCAATCTCGCGACATTATTGATTAAAATCTTTGGTGCACTTTCGCATCACGTATCAAAGATCGTTCCACATTAATTTCACGCGCCAATCGACTGAATTTTAAAACTTCGTCCCTTATAATAAATTAATACTACACGACTGTCACAGCCATAATCTAGCCCAAAATATCATGCCGGCGAGAGTGCATTCCATTCCCGGACCCGGAAAAGAAAAAAGCTCCCCCTTCCATAACGACTTGTGTTGCCAGTCCTCCTGTTGTAACTATCAACAATTAATTAACTCAATAGTTCGTGCCGCTAGGTTCGACGTTATAAAGCAGTGTTCATATTTTAAAATGAGAAAAGGTAATGATTTCAGCACTGCTTCATAACAGGTGGATTGCCGAATATTTTGTTATAAGCCTCTTAGCGGGAACATTTTGATCCAAATGAGCCTGATAATTTAATGTAAAAAGGAACCAGCGCGCTATTTTACAGTGTAATATTACGGTAGGTAGTTATTTAGTGTTGGAGTTCACATTATCATCGCAATAGCGTTATTACAGTAGAACTTGACTAGACTTCGGTCTCGCAATAAATTTTCGTCAGTAGAATAATTAACATCCCGTTAAAAATGCCCGAGGAATCTTCTGTCACAAAAATTAATCGTGAAATTAAACTCCTAGATGCAAGACAAAATTCAAGGACGCAGATAATTTATGAAAGTATACAAAATTTAAAATCGTCTGTTTCAAGAAATACGTTTTGCGCGCATGCCGCTCTGTTTTTAATTTATGGAAGTTATTGGAAAATTTAATGATTTAAAACTACAGATTAATTCAGAATTTATTCCAAATTTTCAAATAGAACAATCATCTGACGAACTCTACGCAATTATACAGTTAACTGCTAAAAAAATAAGTAACAATGATATGAGTTACCATCTACCGCGCGACATAAATACGATAAAATGAATAGCAATATACAACTGCCAAAGCTAACTTCACCTAGATTTGATGGAAATATCACGGACTGGAGGATTTTTTACCAAACTTTTAAGACAATAATTCATGAAAACACTGTTCTCTCCAACGCGGAAAAAAATCAATATTTAATTAGTACTTTGTCGGGAACGGCGTTAAACATCTGTGCAGAAATTCCAACTACAGCAGAAAACTATGAAGTTATATGGAATTCTTTAATACAAAAATTTAAAGATGGTCGGGCAACCGCGACATATTACATCGATAAAATTTTAAAATTAAAACCAATCACAGTACTAAATCCACCGAATTTAGAAAATTTTATAGAACAATTTCATTCATCGATTTACGCGTTGCTACAGTTAAAAATTCCAAACTTGTTACAATGTTTCTTCGTTCATGTAGGAATACAAAAATTAGATAGGGAAACGGCTATGGCATTCGAATCTTCAATCAGAAAAACGGGGGCACCGTCGTACGATGATTTCGTAACATTTTTACGTGAACAAGCCAAAATACTTCATAGAACTTCTACATTACCAGAATGGAAATCACAACAGGACGGGAAGAAAAAATTACATTAAGAACAATTAAGCCACGTATTTCTTAGTTTCACGCATAACAAAGCAAAACATTACAAGTGCGCGTTAGGCAATTTGTCAGATCATACATCATTCATTTTTAAATGCCCAACATTTTTGAAAGCATCTCCTAAAAATAGGTTTAAAATAACTCAAAAACAAAATTCATGTCGAAATTGTCTAAGTACAATGCACTCTACTCTCTATTGTAATTAAAACCATAATTCTTTATTGCATTTATTATTCGCCTTGGATTACCCTTATTCAGAGATCGCAATCATACAACCATTAAAGGCATTGGGGATATTTCTCCACGCAAGCATACAACCATTAAAGACATTCGGGATGTTTCTCCACGCGTTAAAGGAATAACTGTTTAGTTTAGTTTAAGTAGGCATATACATGTATTTGTTATTCTTAAAATCGTTTTTTTTAAATTTATTGTTTTATTTTGATCACACTCGCAATAGTGATAAGCATTAACGTTTTAAGCATTGAAACACTATATTGTAAATGTTTTTTTTTAAAATATATTTCTATTTTTTTTCTGTTTGTTTTGACCATCCTGTCAAGGCCGGGGGCATGTTCGCGCCGCTTTATTGATGACTCAATATGAGACTTTTGTGGTCTTGAAATGTATTGTTTATTCTATTTATGACAATAAATGGATCCTTTCCCGTCTCCCCTCTTGCCCCCCAAAAAGTTAGTGTGTTTTCGCAGCTCCGCGAGTACGAGGTCCTCGTTAATATAAGTCGCTTAAAACAATCGCTTTATCGCGTCACATTGCATCGCATTCTTTGAAAACTATCCAAATTCGCAATAATTCAGTGTAAAAAAGTGAACTACATCTCAGATGGTGATTTCATCTTGAAAGGAACTACATCCCAGATGAAACTGCTCCCTTGTAACTTCCGTGAGTGTTTATTGTATTTATACAATAAACATATTGTATTTATACATACCTTTTATTGCTATTGTATTTATACAGAAGAGGATTGCCGAATATTTAGTTATAAACCTCTTAGCGGGAACATATATTTTGTCTTACAAATTGAGTCTACTTAAATAAACCGGCGAGTATACTCCCATTAAATAACAACATCCATCAAGAAATGGTCAACATACCCCGATTGTGTCGAAAAGTTTTCGAAAATCTAAGGGCCTGGTTTGAGGAATGCCAGCGGCGAGATGGTGACAATTTTGACAAAATTATTTTTACGAAGTGATTTTCTAGGATAGTTCTTATTAATTATCATTAATTTAAATAGAATATATATTAGAAAGTATATATTGATAGATAACTTCCCTGAGGATGAGATTCTTTATCATAGATCATCGAACAATATTAATACGGTAGTGTCTGCATGGTTGAATTTCAGAACCCAGCTTCGAGTGCATGTCTGGCGCCACACCATACGGGCCGCACCACAAATAACATTTGTGTTCGTGCTACCGATATAATTCGTTTTTTTTTTTTTAGAAAATTAAATTAAAAAGTAGAAATTAGAAATCCTAAACTCAATAACGGTGGCATATATGAATTAAAATGAGACCACGCCGACTGTAACGCTACATACATCGGACAAACAGGTAGGGCATTCTCAACTAGATTCAAAGAACATTTCAAAATTCGCCGAACATCTCTTAGTGAATAATCACGTTCCACTTAAAAATAACCAGCCAAAACCATTTCATATAGAACGAAAGGGTCTTAGATTAAATTTGCTTGAACAATTAGAAATCAATAAACGAACGAATGACCCCAACATAACGCTAATTAATAAAGTAAGGAAAATTATTTATTCCCCACCACTTAGTATGTTTACCAAACCTAAAAAATATAATGCACTTAAATGAGTCATAGCAATAACGTCATTCTAAATCAATTAAGAAAACCCTTACACTTAGTGCAAGGCAAACCAAGGGGAAATGCTCCGAATCCTACATTAGCACTCTCTCAATTAGTGTCTCTTCAAATTGGTTTAACCGGTAATAAATCAACTTAGACACCTTCAAAAATTGACATTTAAAATCTTATAAATAAGTCGTCCGTACGTGGCTTTACCACAGTTTGAAAATGACCTTACAAGTCGAAACAGCTGTAACTAAAACACTAACCAAAAAACTTGCAGAACTCGATAATAACATTATCAAATTTAATTTTAATTAAATTTCTAAAAATTGAAATAGAGTTCTACGAATTAAACACAAAAACAATTAATAATTAATATATGTTATAATTCGGTTTAGAATTCAAGAATTCGTCGCAAGATATCACTACTTTCGTAAGCAGGTCGGATGGGGACGTCTCCCCTTTGTATAACTGCTAAGAATTTGTGAATTATGTAGTATCTCTCAGGATATGGAAAGATTGACGGTATTACATGTTGTATCAAGCGGCTATATCATTGCTCGTCATTGTTCTAGCTGGGTTACTTTGTCCCGGTGACTAGCTACACTGGATGACAGTGGATCCGAGGAACGGGCTTTTTTGGAACCAGTTCCTATTAGATTATAAAATGGTCGCCAACACTAACTGGGCGAACTTGCAGAGCGGGTTTTTAACAGCTAGTTATTTATTATTTTTGTTAGAGTTCGCTTCAACATCGGCGTTATTTGCAACGGTTATATTTAACGTTGTTGACAATCGCTAACGACAGCGGCGTTGTCGTTTTTTCCAATAACGCCTTCTCTTCCCCAAAAGACAATAAGTGAAGTATTCCTCCGTGACAACACGGCGAGGTTAATGCCAACTTTGTTTCCAATTCCAAACTTAACGTTTGTATAACTTTATTGCTAAATTATTATTGGCATTCTATATGAGCTATCGTATCACGGCGGATGTTCTGTGATTATACGATATGGACTATAAAAACGTCTTTATAAGAATGTCTTTAGTGAAAATGTTTAAAAAGCACGACTCGTCTAAAACAGTATTTAAAGAAACACTGTGAATTTTTTCACTCATATCATTATTATAATTTCATTACATAATATAAAATAAAGTCGCTCAAAATGTATGTGCGCATAGATCTTTTAAACTACGCAATGGATTTTCATGCGGTTTTCACCAATAGAAAGAGTGATCCAAGAGGAAGGTTTATATGTATAATACATGCTTATTATAATAGAGAAAAGCCGAGGAATTCAAATATTCAATTCAGGCAGCTGGCAAGCGGGTGGTGTGGATTTTATAAAGGTTGGGTAATGGCGTTGTGTTTCGTTAGCCACAACAACGTGTGGTCGGGTCTGCTAGTAACTTATAAAATAACTGAAACCAGTGCGTTTATAATAATTTTCGGAGCATATTTTGCGATTTTTTTCTATCGGGTGAATTTCATATAATTTGCATTTCAGCGTGGAACAAGTCTAGATATTATCTTCAAAAATAACATATATTTATTTAAGAGCTTAAAAACGTCAAATGTTTAAGGGAGGTGTGTAAGAAGTTGGTAAATATTCGGATAGCGGCGGCTCAAGGTTTAAAAAAAAAAATTAAAATTCTAAATCTGACAAATGGCGATAGTTACATTATTTATTTTAGGAAAAAACATGTAAGGCATTACTTATTTGAAAACACCCTATATACTCGTATTATTATCGTGATTCCTTTTTTGGTTTCGGACAATGTTTCGAACAGCTTACAGTGTACATCATCAGGGCAGATTTTTTTACCTCATAAGAGTTCCAGTTGGTCTATGAGTGAGACTATGGCATCCCCAATTGGGGTATGTTACAAGGCTGAAGGTAGTGGGGGAGGGGAATGAGATAGGGAAGGGGAAAGTAAAGAAGTACCTACCATACTATTCAGATCTAGTCACCAAAAACAGCTAAAGTCATTTCAAGCAACCTTTCAATTCTGAATGGTGGTCTTACACCAGGGTGATACTGAGAGCATCTTCCACTCTGGAAAGTGCCGCAAATACACTATATGCATTTTACTAATATTATAAACGCGAAAATTTGTTTGGATGTACGTGTGTTTGTTACTGTTTCACGCAAAAACTACCGAAAGGATTTTAATGAAACTTTACAATAATATAGCTCATACATCAGAATAACATATATGCTATAATTTACAAAGCTAGGATTTAAGGAAGGGGACGCGGGAGGGGAACGGGGACGCACGGGAAAGGTGATTTAAGGAGGAACAATGTATTTCTTTGAATATGGCATTGCAATGCATGCCGGGAGCCAGCTAGTATTATATATTTTTATAAATGAATTAATTGTGAAATAACACAAATTAATCATAATAAAATAAAATTTATTTGCCCACGCCGGGATTCGATTCCGCGACGTTACCGGCCGTGTAACTGTTATATGTGTAATAATTATTACAAATTAACTAGGCAAAATTAACATTTTTTTATCCAAGCAGAAAGCATTTTAAATTTTAAAATGCGTTATAAGTTATAAAATTTGTTAATTATTTAAATTTTTTCAGATTTTTTCTGTTCTGCTGCAATTCACAAAGCGCCACCTGTTGTATTCGGAGACTTTCACTAAATCTAAAGGCACTTTTCATTGGGATGAAAAAAAACGGTTTGGGAAATGGATAAACGAAGTTAGCAGCGGCCAACGATAGATGTCAGCAACTAATTTAAAAAGGATTTATAAAATAAAATATTTTGTGCCTTTAAGTACTTTAAAATTAATATACGTATCTCTGGCAGAATCAACTATCCGTTATGGACTTACTTCTTGGGGACTTTCTTGTAAAACTAATATAAATTATATCCTAACTTTGCAAAACTCCCTTACAAAATTATTAATCCCTAAGTACACTAATGAACACAGAAGTGACACTAAATTAATATACAAGTCTCTAAATGTTTTACCTGTCAGAGGATTATTGTTTTATAATATTATAAGTCAACATGTTATGTTGTCCGATTCCTTGTACAGGGAAAGAGTTTACCATAAACATAATACAAGATTCACTCAAAATGAAGGATTGGTGGTTCCAAAATGTACCAATAAATACGGTGAAAGGACCCTAAACTATATTGTACCCAAAATATTCAATAAACTACCAATGACAATCAAAAATAATAACGTTTTTAATGGTAAAGTCAAATATAAACTAAGGAAATGGCTATTAGATAGGGATGATTTATATTGATGCCCTACCGAAGTCCTTGTATTCTTTATTGAAACTCACATTGAAGGAATTGGTAAATTCATTACAATTTTTGTAATACCTAATGTATATGAAACATTTAATTTACTTGTGATTATATTTCATTTGTTCATACTAAATCCATTTGTACTTTTTTATTATTTAAGACTTCTAGTGCTACTTACATGTATATACTAATTCGGTAATTTAAATAATCTATTTGATTGATATTTAGCATCAAAATTATAAAATTATATGTATACAATGTTTGAAAATGTACCAATGTTGTCATTATGTACCTGCTGACAAACTACATAAGTAGTTTAGCGGGTTTAAATGTAAATAAATAAAAATAAAAAAAATATAAAAAATAAAAAAAAATAACTTATTTTCAAGAAAATGAACCGCTTGTACCCTTAAGTTTGTTTACACGATAATGCAACATTACTAGATACACGTATGACGTACTTAAATTATTAATTTACCATTGCTTTTTTATTTATATTTTATTGCCATCATTTATTTTCCAACATATTTATTTTTATATTTTACTAGCAGACCCGGACACACGTTGCTGTGGCTAACGAAACATAAGGCTATCTACTGACAACATCATTACTCAACCTTTTGTAATGTAGGATTTTATGGTAATATGAATTTTGTGTAGGTAGAACCTATACCTTTTGTCATCCGACCGCTGTCTTCTCAGAGCAAGTAGAACTCCATCGCAGGATAGTGGAGATAAGGATTTAGAGGTCATGCATATAAAAGACGCATATTTTACTAGTGAAAATTAATGTTGACTTTATTGCCGTTTGCAAGGGAAAATTGAACAAAGGAAATTGTAAATAAAACATAAATACCTTGAGCAATTATTAACTGATGTAGAAAGAGAGAGTCAACCAATTACGATTAATTTTTAATACCGCACACGTCCCGTCGCCGTGACAGTCGTGACATTCCTCCAAAAGACGACAGCAATCCCCAAGACACCGTCCAGTACGTCATCCAACGGCGTGCAGAAAATCTCACCGGCCAAAGCAGTGCAAAGCCGCTTCCTTCAAAGGGATTACACCCAACAACCAGGCACAGCAGATATATTTATTTTATTTATTTATTTATTTATTTATTAACGCCGATTATAGCGGCTTTTACAAAATAATTACAAATATTTTACATATGAATACAGAATATACATAGATAAAGAAAAAGAAAAATTTAAATATAAAATTCATAAATGAGAACAATAAAAATTGTAGTATCACATAAAAGTACAAAGAGTAGGTTATTAAATACAAAACAACATATTATATATCCCGGATATTATGTATTAGGAAATTAATACTTTTAATCTGTATTTGATTATAGTTAAACTGAGAAGCGCTGACAGAGAGTTTTAATTAATTAGTGTTTGTATGAGGTTAGACTAGCAATGTTTATAGATTCATCCAAAACATATTTATTTCCAAGTACATGCAGGCGATTCATTATGGAATTGAGTTCAGCGTTAGATCCTGTATTGTTGCAATGATAAGGTAATTTGAAACGAACTGATCGACTAGGTACATGGAAACTTATTAGCGAAAGAAGTTCAGGGGAGTTCAACAGGTTGGTAACGATTTTAAATAAATAAAATAGGTCTGAACAAATTCTTCTTTCTTTTAATGTATCGAGTCCCAATAATTGTAACAGAGAGGGATAATTAATGTTTTCTATGAATATTCCCAATTTAAAGTTAATATAACGTAAAAATTTATGTTGGACTCGCTCAAGAGAATTCTCATGTACACTGTAATAAGGATTCAAATGGTGGAGTTAAATTCTAGTTGGCTTCTAACAAGTGAAGTGTAAAGTAATTTGACAGTTTTTAAATTTTTAAAATCCTTTGAAATCCGTAAGACAAATCCTAACATTTGCAATGCTTTACTGGTTATATTATTAATATGTTTAATGAATGTTAATTTAGTGTCAAAGGTTATACCAAGGTCTCTTATTTCATCAACAGATAATAATATGTGATTATTGAGAAAGTAGGTGAACAACAAAGGGTTTTTTTTCTGTGGAATCTCATAAGTTGACATTTTTTTACATTAAGAGTTAATTTGTTGATAAGACACCAATCATAAAAGCTATTAATATTAGATTGAAGTGTCAGACAGTCCTCGATATTATCAATAATTCTAAAAATCTTCATATCATCAGCAAACATTAGAATGAGAACACGGGTGAATATGTTTGTTACGTCGTTAATGAATAAATTAAAAAGTAAAGGACCAAGATGCGAACCCTGGGGTACGCCACTGGTGGCTTCGAACATGTAGGATAAGTGATCATTAATACAAACAATTAGCTGACGCCTAAGTAAGTAACTCTTAAACCAAGATAAAAGGTTTCCATTAATGCCGAGTTTCAAAAGTTTATTAATGAGAATTTTAAGACAGACCTTATCAAATGCCTTACTGAAGTCGGTGTAAATAGAATCAACTTGTTGTTTGTTGGCAAGTGCATTAGAAATGAAATTTTCATATAATGTAAGGTTAGTCAAAGTTGATCTGCCGGAGATAAAGCCGTGTTGACAAGTTGCGATACATGAGTTTACAAAGAAGCTGATTTTCTTAAGAATCAATTTCTCAAAAAGTTTAGGTATAGACGATTGAATACAGATGGGCCGATAATTTTCAACACAGGATTTATCACCACTTTTAAATATAGGAGTTAGGTAGCTAAGTTTCCATATTTGTGGAAAGTGTCCTGTAGAGAGTGACTTATTAAACAGTATATTAAGCGGAACAGATAAACTTTGGACACAATTCTTAAGTAAGATGGAAGGAACCTTATCAGGTCCCGAGCTTGTTTTGGGTTCAAGTGATTTAATACAGACTATAATGTCTTCAATGTCGATGTGTATTTGCGATAAGTGTAAATTTATATCCGAGTTGAAGTACGGAATTAAGTCATCTGGGATATCAGGTTCATACACGTCCTTAAAGTAATCAGCAAACATGTTAACAATTTCATAAATTTTACTGGAGCTGTTTTGTCTGTAACGTATATTACCGGAAATACCAGCATCATTGTTTTTCATTGATTTTGTGTATTTCCAAAAGTATTTTACATCATGAAGTATCGTGTTCTCAACCGAATTAATGTAATTATTATAACATCTTTTTGTCATTTTTTTGCAATCTCTTCTAATATTGTTGAATGCCATATAGTTGGGAATTGTTCTGTGTTCTTTATATTTTTTATGTGTTTCTTTTTTAATAACAATTAACTGAATTAATTATTTGCTGAACCATATCGGATACTTTCGTACTTTATGATGAATTAGAGGAATAGTGTCGGAAATGATACTATTCAGTTGAGAGTAAAATAGTTCTACGCTATAGTTAAGATCACCTTCCTTGAGAACAGACCAATTTACTTTGTTAAGTGCATGATTAATGTCCTGGTAATTAGCATTAATGAAATTACGACTACAATTTTTCATTGGGGGGTCACACTCTATTGTATTAGGTACTAGTATTGTAAGTGGAGGGTGGTGATTATCAATTGGGTCAAAGGATTCGGCTGACTCATAGACTTTTATATCATGATCAGTAGAAAAAATTAAATCAAGTATCCGATTACTGCAATTCGGCACATTGTTACATTGAAATAGTCCTAAATAGTTCGACATGTCTAAGATTTCTCTCTCGCACGCTGTTAATGGTAAGTAAGCAAGATCATTAAATTTACAATTGGGTAGGTTATAGTCAACGCAAATTATAATATTGTGATTAGGGTGGTTAGATTTGAGTAGCTCGACATCTTCACAGTGATTTTTATACATTATTATATTAGAATTTGGTGGAATATATACACATCCGATGATAGTTTTTTTGGATTTATCGTTTAACATTACAAAAATTTGCTCAACATCATTGTTTTTGTTTTTTAATAATTTCGATGAAATTTTTTTATTTACTGCTATCAAGACGCCTCCTCCTCTTGATTTGGAGCTGGTGTTCCGATTGCGGTCAACTCGGTAGATACTGTAGTTAGGTAGACCGAGCTCCGCTGAGTATATCGATGGATCCAGCCAGGTCTCAGAGAGTATGATGATGTCCTGTGTAATGGTGGGTGCATTAGTTCTAAAGTCACTGAGTTTAGTCCGTAGTCCCCTGACGTTCTGGTAGAAGATGTAACGTGGCACGGTTATAAGTTTTTTGGTATATTGGTTGTAATTTTAGGTCTATTGTTGATATATTTAATCATTAAATTATTTTCTCCCTTGCTTTTACGATCCTCCAGCTCCTTCCACAAGTTTTGTACTTCTTGCCGTTGAAGCATTGTTAAGTCGTTCTTGGTCTTGATAGTTACACTTCCATACGGTATTCCTTTTTTCTGTAGAACAGTTCTGGCTTGATATTTATCGGACAATTCGATCTTGATGGGGCGTGTTTTATTAGTGTCCTTTTTACCCAATCGATACACTTTAATTAGCGAGGTATCTACGTTATCAACATTGTTAAGAATATTCTTAACTTTATTCAGATCTTCACTCATTGTTGCAGTTTGAGAATTGCCCGAGCTTTCAGGAACATTGAACATTATTACATTTTTAGATCGCGATTTTCTCTCGTCCATTTCAGCCAAAGTTTCGCAAATTCCTGTTAGTTGTTCCGTAGCGATGTTGGTAGATGACAAATGTTTTGAATGATTAGGTGAAATGTTCCTGTAGGCATTTAATTCACCTTCAAGAAAACCCACCTTGGTGGAAACCAAACTAATATTGCCTAGTAGCACTGAGAGTTGAGGCGTTAATTTACCCATTTGTTCTTTAGTAAATTTATTGGTGGGATCCATGATGGTCGTATTTAAATCACGTATAATATTGTTTGCTAATGTGATGAAAGCATATGTATCGCAGGAGTCCATGATAAAGTAGCTGGCGAGATGGGTTTAGCTGCCCTGAATTGTGTCGGCGGGAAGGTGTGAGTACTTGCGCTGAGCGGCTAGTATGAACACGCACACAGTCACACCAGAGTAGTAAGTCTCGCTCGGTGGAATTAGGTACCCAATAGCGGTAATGGCGGATTATTTTAAATAAACTTAGGTTTTGAGTTAACACAGCACTACTTAGGAGTAATGCACCACTTTCACTGCACTGTTACTAAAGTAGCACTAGAGTAACGTATTACTTTTGATCAGGATCTGTTTAAATTAGTTATTTTTTTAATATTTTAGCAGGAGCTGATTGAAACACGTAAGTAATGTGTATAATCGTATTGTTGTATGTATACCCCCATCAGGCGGTAGGTAGAAAATCTCGCCGGCCAAAGCAAAGCAAAGCCGCTTCATTCAAAGGGATTCCTCCCAACAACCAGGCACAGCAGATATACACCCATCAGGCGGTGTGTAGAAACTCTCGCCGGCCAAAGCAGAGCAAAGCCGCTTCAATACATCCCCCGTTGATTACAGATTAAAATTCACTTCCGCACGCGGTTCAAACAATCACTCGGCATCCGGCGAGAAATAAAATAAAATAAACAGGCTTCTATGCCATTTGAGTCGTCACACGCTCACAGAAAGAAACAATAAACTCATTCTAGGCTACATCGCACTAGAATTTTTGATAACCCAAAACTCTCCTCCAAAATCTCCCCTCGCCTCGAAAAATTACGTGATGTCTGCCGCCATCTTTCCTCGAATCACGTTTCCGTCGCCGTGCTAGTTTGGCCAACCAACAAAGTTAAAAAAAAAGAAAAAATAAATAAAGCATAGACAATAAACAGTACCTATTTTGAGCAGTACCTGCTCACGAAATAGATATGTTACATTTCCCCGCAACCCCCGAAAATTTTACGCCGCGAAGTGAAGTAAAATTATTAGGACACCGCCCAACAAGACTCTCTCTTTCCATATCTGTTAAAGAAAATAACACATCACAGTATCAGAAAAACAATAACATAAGACATACTAAAGTAGCAAATTAAAAAAAACAAAAACCCATTCACAGAACGGTATACAAAAGAAAAAACTTTGAAAATGAGGTAATACCTCCACTTTTACAAGCTCGCTTGTAAGATTACCAACACGTTACTCACATGACGAGAGACAATCTCTCAAGAAAACACTAGTGAGTATGGAGAACTCAAGCTCCCACTTTCCTTTATAGAAAAAAGCAACACTTAGTTATTATTAACATATAATTAACTCTCTCTTTCTCTATCCTTATATTCTAAACAAAAATGATATATGGAAAAAGTAACGTCATACAAATTATACTTAATGCGTCTTAAATTATCGACTAAAACTAGTCCAAGGTATAAACAAATATACAGAATTAACTCGTTCAATTTAAAATTGATGTCTAGGAGGTCAGATCAAGTATAATACAATTATTTCTTGTCCATCGTATAACAAGTTTTATAAAAAAACTGTCAATTACAAAGTGGTCAGAGTAGGGTTTATATGTAAAGACATACCTATCTGTCAAACGGTTTTAGATCAGGTTTTACAATACCAAGGCACTACCTATCTATAAAAGAGATTAGATTAGGGTTTACATATTTTAAATACCTATCCATCAAAATTATGAAAAAATTCATTAGGAACACAGAAGCAAAACAGGATCTAGAATGTTAGGCTTAGAGCTTAGGGATTACAATTAAACAAAACACCTAGCTATTATAAAAGTGAACCCCAAAAAGTACTCTTGATTTTATACAAAATACAAGATGTAACTATTATAAACCATCCTCAGAGGACGTTGCTTGTGCAAGAAAAGACTGAAGATAAACCCAGGTGGCATTCCTTCAAAAAATAACACTTAATACATCAAGTAAGTGAAAAGTCATAAATTTCTTGAACAAACAATGATATTTTGGTGATCGAATATACTTATTAGATAATCGACACTAGATAAGGTGTGATCGAACAATATCCAAATGAACGACACTAGTAGACAAAATTAACAGTACAACACTGGTTTAAGCAGTGAGAGACCTATATATGTAAATGCTTAATGTTAACTTAAAACTAAAAGACAAAATACACTTTCCTGTATTAGAGGTAAGGTGATAAACTTCAAATATTAGTTACTTTAATGGGTAGGTATGCCAGAGCAGTACCACCTTTGTTTGTGACAAGAAAAAAAATTTCTTAACAAATATTCTTAACAAACTTAACTAACTGACTTTAAGGAAAGTTATACCAGACTTAATCTATTTAACATAGCTATGGCATATTTATGAAAAAATTTACTTAATCACTAATTGTTGAAATATTAACAATCTGTACACAAGAAAGTCGCTCAAATCTCCCATAAACAGAAGTTTTGAATCATTCTTTCCAAGTCCTTGGAAAATCATTATTCGGGAGAAAATTCCAACGAACTTGAGAAGAAGGATTCAGACTTAAACACTAAAATAGTACAACATAACCTATTATTTTACGGACGCATCAGTGTGTAAGTATAACTGTAGCCTATAAGGAAGGCGAAACAACTCGTTACGTACAAAAAATTAATTAGATTTAAAATAAAAAAAATCTCGTCAAAGACTAAGCCAATTACCAAATATGACTTAAACAAAATATTGGGCGCCACTGATCACACGGATCAGAGGAAACGACATTTATTGTAAACGACGTCTCCTATAGAAAAAATTCCGAAGAATTTAAAGAAAATAATTTTAAAAAGAAATAATGAGGTAGCAAGATTGAGGAAATTTCGTGAAAATTCTAGACATAACCTCTTGAGGGTACCAAACCTCAAAAGCAAGTGATTAGAAAAACCACTGACGAAACAAATGGAACAGCATGCAGGGTTGGTAGCCCCGCATACTATTACGTTGGTTTCATCTATATATAAAGAGTAAGAAATATTTAATCAATGCGAACAATATCCTTTACATGAAAATTTCCTACAATTCTACCGTTCATATCAGCTAGAGTATAGACCAAATTAGAGACTTTACCTTTAATAACATTGCGAACGAATCTAGGGGCCAATTTGTGAGAGAAATAATTCGGTCCACTGGATTGAACGAAATTCCTCCTCCAGATTACGTCGCCTACTTCATAATTAACCGTCTTACGGCGTAAATTGTAGTGTTGGGCATTTTTCTTAAAAGCTTGTAACAAAGCATTTGAAACTTGTTCATAAATTGGAACTAAGTCCTCCAACTTCTTAGCGAATTCGTCCCTAGATTGTTGTAACGCGGTGTCTACGATACCAGAAGATAAGTTATTTTTATGAAAGTTTCCGTCAATAATTTGTTCCCTACCGTGCATGAGGAAGAAGGGCGTGAAGCCGGTTGCAAAATTAACCGTGTTATTGAGAGCTGATTGAATTTGAGGCAGAAATCTGGACCAATTACGCTGGTCAGATTCGGTTAAAATAGACAAAGCAGTTCCAATGGTTTGGTTATAGCGTTCTACCACATTGTTTTGGGGAGTATAATAAGCATTATAAAAAGGCGGAGGTACGTTATACTCTGCTAACAATTGTTTAAAGTCTTTTGAAATAAATTGTTTCCCGTTGTCGCAGACGCACGTTTGCGGCACTCCGTGTACAAGGAATATGTATTGTTCAATGTTTTTAACAATGCTTTTAGTAGTTGCATTTCTAAGCGGAAAAATCCAGGTATATTTAGAAAATACATCAACGACTGTTAGAATATACATAAATCCTGCATAGCTACGCGGAAGAGGACCGACAAGGTCAATAGACAGCATTTGCATAGGTCTTGTAACTATTTTCAGGTTCGTAGAAATGCCTGCCGGCGCAGCAGTGTTAATTTTATGTGCCTTACACGTTTTACATCTATTGACAAAAATTTTGACATCATTATACATCCCTGGCCAAAAATAATGAAGTTGAACCTTCTTATATGTTCTAAAAACTCCTGGATGACAAGAAATAACCGACTCATATTCTTTAGATAGAACAGCGTTACGGTCCTCAAAAGGAACAACAAGCTTCCAAGCTGTGTCCTCCTGCAGAGCGAAACGAGATTTAGTGTGACGAAATAATTTATTTTCCTTAATTTGAAAATTATTAAAACGTTGTGGATTTGATTTACAATTAGAAAATAGGGAATTATACCAAGTATCTGTACTCGTGGGAACGGAATCAATGGCCGAAATTAAAGAAACGTCTTTACGTGAAAGAACGTCCGGAACCGTATTTAATTTACCTTTCCTGTGAATAACGTCAAAAGAGTACTGTGACAGACGAGTAGACCAGCGAGCCAGTCTACCTATCGGGTTAGATAGTGAGACTAACCATTGTAGACTAGAATGGTCCGTTACCACAGTGAAGTGAGCACCTTCTATGTAGGGCCTAAAATGGTTGACCGAATCTAACACCGCTAGGAGTTCGCGCTCCGTCACGCCGTAGTTTCGTTCATGCACATTAAGACACCTAGAGAAATAAGATACAGGGTGATCCTCTCCTTCAAAAATTTGTGTAAGTACACCTCCGATCCCAACGTTGCTCGCGTCACAGTGAATCGTGAAAGGAAGCGAAAAATCCGGACAATTAATAACAGGGGCAGAAGTCAACGCCTTCTTTAATTTCTTAAAAGACATCTCCGCTTCAGGAGACCAAGAAAAATTACTAATTCCCTTCCTTTAACCAGTGAGTTTTGTTAAGGGAGCAGCAATGGTTTAAAAATCCTTTATACCCGCACAGGCCAATGAAAGCTTTTACCTGTTTAGAATTCTTTGGAATGGGGTAAGTACGAATGCATTCCAACTTAACTGGGTCTGTGCGAAGTCCTTTTGCATCCACAACGTAACCGAGATACTTCAATTCATCCTTGCAAAACTCACACTTTTTCAAATTGACAGTTAAGCCTGCTTCTTTCAGACGTAAGAAAACCCTATTTAATTGCTCTAAATGTGAATCGATATCTTCTGAAATTATAATTAGGTCATCCAAATAGCAAAAAACGTTTTCGTCGAACTCTGGACCAAAAAATGCATCTACCAGACGCTGAAGTTCACTAGGAGCGTTTTTTAACCCAAACGGCATCCTAACGAATTCAAACAAGCCATGTCCAGGTACTACAAAAGCCGTTTTGCAGCAAGAATCCTTATGTAAAGGGATTTGCCAGAAACTTTTCGATAAGTCAATAGAAGATATGAAGCGTGCACCACGTAGCTTGTCTAAAATACGCGAAATATACGGCAAGGGGTACGAATCTCTTGTCGTGACGCTGTTAAGCTTCCTGGAGTCCAAGCAGAACCTTGCAGAACCATCCTTCTTAGGCACGATTAAAACCGGATTCGACCAAGCCGAACGCGAACGGCGAACAACACCTAAATCTAACATTTCCTTAAGTTGAGATTCAAGTTGTTGCTGACGTGTTTGAGACAAAGGGTAATACCGTTGCTTAATGGGATCTCCTGTCGTGTTAATTTTGTGCCGAACTACATGAGTACGACCCAATCCACATTTTTCAAAAGAAATAGACTTAAATTTATCTATAACATTATTTAATCTACGATTGTCTTGAGGGGACAGTAGGGAAGCTGACGTGATCTTGCGAATTTCACCTATAGTATCTTCAACATCACGTCCACTATTGGCCTTTGAAAACAATTGAGGAGCGATGTCAAATTGTTTCCAAAAGTGGACTCCCAAAACAATCACAGGTGAAAGAGACGGAATAACAAAAAAGGTAACATATTTCTTAAAATTATTATAAGTAACTAGTACTCGCATAGTACCAATTATATCTTGACGTACACCATCAGCGGTGGTAACGTACGATTCTAACTTATCTAAATTAAACCCTAAACTAATAAAGAAGTTGTAAAGAGAACCGCCAAAACAACTGACAGTCGCACCACTGTCCAAAAGACCTGAAAAAACAAGATTTTGAATTGAAATATTCGCATGGGGTCTTATATCTTGTCCAGAACTAGCCATCGGCATGCATGCGTCCATGTCACGCCTGAAGAACCGGTTACTGGAGCTATAAACTAAGGGTGATGATCTCCTGGCATCCTTGCTAGCAGGACGCAGAGGATCACACTCTAGTTTTTTGGGTTTGTGCGAGCGGGGTCATCTTTTGTGTCAAAGGTTTTGTATGACCTTGCGCCTTACAATAAAAACAATTTAAAGTTTTTCTACTATTCGAAGAAGAAGAATGTGTAGGAGAAGAGGATGTTGCTTGAGGAGAAGTAAAATGTGGTAAGGGTTTATCTACGGAGTGCTTTTCAAATCTCCTACACACATTTACCAAAGAAGATAAGTCCTTTTCTGCAAAATATGCGATAGCCAATGCGTATTTAGGTAACAGACTATCAGAAACTAGGTCTACCAACTGTTCCTCCGTAAGTTGAACGTCTAATCTGAGATTAGCTAATTTAATTTCATCAACGTAATCCACAACACTTTGATTAAATTTCTGTTTCATCGCGAATAAAGCTTTTAGGGCCTCTGTTTGATTAATACAACGGTCAAAACGTGCTATGAGGAGATTTCTCAAGTCAGGCCAAGATAACGAATCTTTATAAATAGTCCTATACCAAGAGAGAGCTTTCCCCTCCAAAAGATCAGCAAAGGACGTCACAACCGATGACAGTTCTATATGACGGCATCTAGATAATTCCTCCACACGTTGTATAAAATCCCTAACATCAGAAGAACCAGAAAATTTAATACCCCAAGAATGTACGGATGTATTTGTATTTATCGATTGATAATAATTATTGACTATATTTGTAGTCTGACTCGCATTATCACTATTGCCTTCATTTTGTTGTGGAGAATCACTACTGGATTGTTTTAAACTCTTATTATATATACGAGCCTGTTCCCGCATAGCTGATAACGTAGGCTCTGGAGTGATATTCACTTCAGATAACATCTGTATCATCTCCTCCTTAGTAGCACCGTTAATATTAGAAATCGCCATTTTGTTTTTTTTTTTTAATTTTTAAATTTGAGAAAAAAAACAATAATAATATATTTTCATAAAAATAGAAAATATTATTTGAAAAATATTTAAAATTATTTAATTTAAAAAAAAAATAATATACTTTGTAGTTTGAAATACCGGACACCGTGTAAAGCCGAGAATAAATCGAACCGATGAATCGAAAACAATTAAATATATTGTACGTTGGGAGTATGTTGCCTAAAAAAATAATAATACTTTGCTTTGAGTATTTACCATGTATGTTGATAAACAAACACGTCAATTTGGCAGGTGACAGTTGACATTTGAAATTCACGTATTGCCAGTAAAGAGAAAATATTTACCCCACAAATCTGTCACTGCCAACAATGTACTTTTAAATTGTCAAAAAAAAAAACATTATTATGCATTTTAATTATGTGGCAACACATAAACTAAACAGAAACGTCAAACAAGTATAAATGTGTATTAGGAAAACATTTAACCTAAAAAACTACACACACTGATGCGTTCTATATAAAATACATCGTAAAATACAGATAACCTACAAATTATCACGACCATTATTACAGATATATGCATGAACTGAAAATCCCATCCGAGCACCAGTTATTAAACTTAAAAAATCTCTTTTGTTGGGCCGCCAAATGTAATGTAGGATTTTATGGTAATATGAATTTTGTGTAGGTAGAACCTATACCTTTTGTCATCCGACCGCTGTCTTCTCAGAGCAAGTAGAACTCCATCGCAGGATAGTGGAGATAAGGATTTAGAGGTCATGCATATAAAAGACGCATATTTTACTAGTGAAAATTAATGTTGACTTTATTGCAGTTTGCAAGGGAAAATTTGGCCCCACGTTGGGCGCCAAATGTAATGTAGGATTTTATGGTAATATGAATTTTGTGTAGGTAGAACCTATACCTTTTGTCATCCGACCGCTGTCTTCTCAGAGCAAGTAGAACTCCATCGCAGGATAGTGGAGATAAGGATTTAGAGGTCATGCATATAAAAGACGCATATTTTACTAGTGAAAATTAATGTTGACTTTATTGCAGTTTGCAAGGGAAAATTGAACAAAGGAAATTGTAAATAAAACATAAATACCTTGAGCAATTATTAACTGATGTAGAAAGAGAGAGTCAACCAATTACGATTAATTTTTAATACCGCACACGTCCCGTCGCCGTGACAGTCGTGACATTCCTCCAAAAGACGACAGCAATCCCCAAGACACCGTCCAGCACGTCATCCAACGGCGTGCAGAAAATCTCCCCGGCCAAAGCAGTGCAAAGCCGCTTCCTTCAAAGGGATTACACCCAACAACCAGGCACAGCAGATATACCCCCCATCAGGCGGTAGGTAGAAAATCTCGCCGGCCAAAGCAGAGCAAAGCCGCTTCATTCAAAGGGATTCCTCCCAACAACCAGGCACAGCAGATATACACCTATCAGGCGGTGTGTAGAAACTCTCGCCGGCCAAAGCAGAGCAAAGCCGCTTCAATACATCCCCCGTTGATTACAGATTAAAATTCACTTCCGCACGCGGTTCAAACAATCACTCGGCATCCGGCGAGAAATAAAATAAAATAAACAGGCTTCTATGCCATTTGAGTCGTCACACGCTCACAGAAAGAAACAATAAACTCATTCTAGGCTTCATCGCACTAGAATTTTTGATAACCCAAAACTCTCCTCCAAAATCTCCCCTCGCCTCGAAAAATTACGTGATGTCTGCCGCCATCTTTCCTCGAATCACGTTTCCGTCGCCGTGCTAGTTTGGCCAACCAACAAAGTTAAAAAAAAAGAAAAAATAAATAAAGCATAGACAATAAACAGTACCTATTTTGAGCAGTACCTGCTCACGAAATAGATATGTTACACTTTATATCCAAGGCCATCTGTTAATTTGTATAAGTACTTAACAAATTCACACCGCCCGCTCACTTTATATATTATATATTTCAACCAATTTATAAAAAGAACGTTGACAAATTAAATACTTAAACCTTCCTCATGAATCACTCTATCTATTTGTGAAAACCGCATGAAAATAATAGTTTAAAAGATTTAAGCGTACAGACAGCGGGAGCGATTTTGCTTTAAGATGTCAAGAAGTAACTTTTGGAAGTACAGATATTTTTACGCATCGATTACCATTGTGAAAACGATCTATATAATACGTGTATATTTATAAGTTACTTGCCTTTGGATCACGAGGGTTGTTGGATTCCTGTCTCTAACCACTGGAGCGCTTTTTGCCACAATATGGCACTATTTAAATACCTCGGAATGCTTTGTTGCCAATTTTGGCAATTTTTTCCTTATTTGTAAGTAATTATGTAGAACTTTACGATTTTATTAAAAAAATGTTTTAAATATTAGTATTTCCAGTGGCTAATAACATAAAGTAATTCTTTGATTCTCTCCTCTGTCACTTTTTTCTTACCCATTGATGTGCTGTACAATATACAGGTCACGTAATTACTGTGAAAATACTCAACCACTGCTGAACCTGTACAAATCGCAAGTTTGCCCTACTACTGTTTAATTCTGCAGACAACTCCTGGACTGAAGCCCCAGAATACTTAGATAATCTGGTTCGTTTGATAGGTTCCCTTAGCTTAACAAACGTATTGCAATTTTAAGAGCAAAGGTGTCAGGATACAGGAATGCTGTCCTCGTTCTACCAGTATTTCAATAGAACATGTTTGGAGGAACTAGTATGTGCGTAGTCCGGAAACACGCCAAACGCTTGTTCAACATTATTTTGGTAGGCGGTTGACATTCGTCACTCAAGAGAACGAGTCGTATGAGTACGTTCGTGTTCGTACGAGTTCCTCCCTCGTACAAAATCTCTTCAAAACGGTTCCCATGACAGTTAATTCCTCTGCCTCTAACAGGTGCTCCCCTAAAGCAGTGTTTCCCAGCGATCTTTACGCCATGCCCCACCGTCATCTTTTTTTAATTAAAAGGAATTTATTACCTAGTGAGGTCTTCATAAAAATACGAATATTTTGTACATCACTTATTTAAGCAATAAAAAAATAGGCATTTTTTTGTATGACCGACGAGCATTACCCTTTATATATACATATATAAAGGGTAATGCATGTAATGTATACATTTATTTTTTTTACATGAGCTCCACACAGGAGGCCCTGAGGAACATAATTTTCCTCAGGGCCTTTATTAGGGAAATTATGTTCCTCAGGGCCTATGTCATCTTTATGCTCGAAAGGAAGGAGAGGAGAGTTCTGGGAAGGAAAAGGGTTTAAGGAGTGGGTAGGAATCTTGGGTTCAGTATGTCCTGGTCATCCGCCTCCAAGACCTAGACAAACCTCACCCCATGAACCCGGGCACCCCTGCCAAATCACCAAACATAGCGAACCACTTGGGGTGACCTATGGCAGAGGTGTTGGTTATCCAATAAAGGTTCCCGGGGCGGCGGTACCCATTTGCGTCTCCTAAATTTTAAATATATGTGGAATAGTTAAATAATAGTTAAATAGTTATATAGTTAATAGTTAAATAGTTAAATTTATATGTGGAATAGTTAATAATAATTATTGCCGATGTGTCTCATCTCTGAGGCTTTATGCCGCACCGCACCAGTGGGAAACACTGCCCTTAAAGATTATTTCTGGTGTGCATTCTCATTTGTGAAGTAACTATACAGAGAGCACATGGCAAGTTCTCTACCAACTGAGCTAAGGTGTCGATATATATCCAATTCGGTCACTTTTAATCATACTTTGATTAAGAACTACCAACATTACCTTTATTTTCCTAATGCACATATTATCGCTTAAAAAATCGATTTTTGTTGGAGAAAAATCGGGTATTTTTTCACATCCCTATTCCGGACTAATGAGTAAGCTCAGCAGGGCTGCTAATTAGGGATATGACTTTTACATAAATAATAGATTATTAAATATTCGATTCTTTTTCAAAGCATAAAAAATCGATTTATAAATAATCTATATTTTATAAAATTAAAACAGCTTAAAAATCGACCTTTGTTGGAGAAAAATCGGTTATTTTTTCACATTCCTATTCCGGACTAATGAGTTAGCTTAGCAGGGCTGCGAATTAGGGGTGTGACTTTTACATAAATAATCGATTCTTTTTCTTAGCATGAAAAATCGATTTATAAATAATCGATATTTTATAACATTAAAACCGCCTAAAAATCGTTTTTTTCTTATCGATTATTTTTTCACATCCCTAATGAACAGGGGGAGGGGGTAACACCGTTATTTGAAATAGATACAAAAATGTTGTCTTTCATTTTTATTTTATAACAGAAATGCATATTTACAACAATAACATATATTATTACTAACAATATAATAGAACATTACTCTTATCATAAGGAGAGAAAACATTTTACAATTTGTTTATACCTGCAGATAAAAATCCCTACTTATAAAGACTTTAAAAAATTCCTTATATTTAAAAATTGTTCGAAATCCCTCCATTATTTCGTTGGTTATGTTAAATTTAGCCAATGATACCTAATGTTGATTTTCTAGGATGAAACTTAAAATATAAATGTATTTTTAATCGTAAATCTATTCTAATAATATAAATCACGGCACGTTTCTTATAGTAACTATGGTTACCTTATCTAGAGAATATAATAAATATTTTAGTATTAAGTAGACGTATTTAATAAATAATCATCTTAAAAATTATTTCTTCGTAATAATTATTGGGAGTTTTAGAAAATCACAATATACACCTGTGTAAATGAAGTAATGAGACTGTTAATATGACCGCATCCTTGCTATGTACGACCTTCCTAGCTCAAATTTAAGCGTGCTAAATCGGCCGCTTAAGCCTTGATAGCCATTTTTAGAGGTCCATCATATACCAGCACCAAAACTTGACGTTAACCACTGGAGCGCTTTTTTCCACAATTTGCCAATTTTTCTCAAATTTTCCCTTATTTGTAAGTAATTAAGTATAAGTTTACATTTTTATTTTTTTATAATACCTACCAATATGTGATAATTTACAAAAGATAGGTGTATTCATTAGCTATTTAGAACTTTAATCAGTTTGTATATCTCCATATTATAATTAGGAGGTATTATTTTTTTAATGTGGGTGGAAAATATACAAATGTTCACCAAAAAAAATCTTGAGCGATCGGAGAAAAATGTTTTAAATTGCACTGTCGCTCCAGTGTTACATCCTAAGTTATTGCATCTCATCGAAATTTACATAAATTGCATAATTTCGTCATTTTGGACTATTATATTCATCGAGTGATGTGGAATATCTATGTTATTTATTGATAATCAATCTGAAATAGTCCGATAAGGGATTTTGGGTTTCAACGGCAGGACAGTTTGTTTTTAGCGGTTAGTCCATTATAATTTCATGATTAGTGCACTGACCAAAGCAAAACAAATACATTAGAATCCGTTTATTATGACTCCGCCTAAATTGACCAACCGCTTAATATGAAGTAATTACATAGCGAAGTTTGGTTTTCCTATAAAATTCTTTATAACAAAGTCGGATATAATGACTTCGCTTATAGTGACATGTCACTTATTATGACCCATTTTTAATAAATTATGTCAGGTTATAGTGCCTTCGGCAGTGTTCGGGAGGGTCACGTGGCTTATTTTTGTTTTGAGTCTCTGTGAGTAATTGAAAGTTGAAGGTCACGCATTATTTGTTGGTGATTTGTAAAAAAAACTACACCTGAATGTCGTTGTAAAGCATTTACCATTGAGGAGAAAGGTGCAATGATATGCAGATTAGAAAATGAAGAATCAAACTCAACTCTCGCAAAGGAATTTGGGGTTGGTCATTCGACAATCTCAAACAAAAACGGGAGGTTACTTATTTACTACAAAATGATTTGTATGACGTCCGCTTAGTATGACGTGTTTGTCATTTCCCTTCGATGTCATTAAAAACGGATTCCACAGTACTATTTAAAATTAGTATACCCGCATGTAGCACCATGCTGATTGTAGTGCGGAACTTTATCAAAAATAGACTCGTAAATTAAACCCATCCTAAAAATAAACTGCCGTTGAAAGATCGCGATCATAACATCACGATCTCCCTGTACATGATGTGTCCCGTTGAAGATGACAGTAGAGAGCATAGATATACCACTCATGTAGACAGTATAGTTTTGTTTATCAAAGAAAAAATTATCAAATTCCTCTACGAAAGTCGTACACAATGCATGTAATATTGGTGACGTCCAGGCTTCCGACCTGTATGCGGATTATGTTCCAAGCCGTGCTAAGCTCGACATTCCACCCAAGCCAAGCTTAAAATCAATGATATTCCGGGCTATAGAGTAGCAGTCGATGTGGCAACACTGGTGACTTCCAGTTTGAGAGTGGGAGAAGCGGGCCAACATCTGATGCGCCTTTGATGTAACTTGCTGGTCACTAAATTTGATTATATTTCCGTAAACTGATTTTTTCTATTGTGTTTACGCCAGTCTCATTACTTTATTTACAAATTTATAATGTTCTTAATTTTGCAAAATTCGTCTAAAATCTACGGAAAACATCGTGAATTTAATTATTACCTGTGTAATAACACCATTTCATCAAAATAAACGCATTATTTAACAGACTACAATGTTTTTGCGAAGCACTTATTCGATAATATATTTTGTTTAACCACAAGCGCAATATATGAAATTTTAATTGAATAAATTGTAGGCAAGACAAGAACTATATTGGCAAGACAATGATTTAATTTTAAAATGTCATATTGGACTATTTTTGAAGCTATGTATTTGAAGCATTTTAATAATATACCTTCATGCATTTAATGAAATTCAACATCTAATAGAATCACGCTCTTATTATAAAATCTGAGTCACTGACAGCGCCTCTAGCGGCAAATTCTAACATGTGAGCGAACATGTTCGTTAGTTTCTCTTTTGGCCGCCTGCGCAGATATATTTTTAAAATCTACTGCGAGACAATTTAAGTCTTATATACGAACACAACTTTTCCACGTTTTACTTCTGCGTAATAACAATTTTAAAAGCATCAATCCATCAACAAGCATTCTCACTTCTTATAACTACTTTACTGAGTATTCTCTATGTCATTCAACCACAGACAAATAGAAACATTCGGAGATATGACATGAAGAGGGTGCCGTCAAATTTAATAAACATGGCGGATTCCCATCAACCTTCCCACGTAAACACATGGTGACTTTATTTAAAAACACGTCACAGTCATGTAGACTAAGATTCTTTCTTAGTTATTGGTGAAATTAATTTTAGTTTGCAGTAATTTCAAAAGATGTCGCAAATGCAATCTATGCACGTAAAAAGCAAAATATGTATTTATAAGAGTATGTTTGTGAGATGTCTATGATTTGCTAAACCATTCATCCGATTTCGATGAAACTTTGGGCATTTGATGTGCACATGCCAACGATGGTTTCTATATATACTAGTGAGTTCTGGCATCATGAAATTATGCGTTGCTAACCATTCATCCGAATGCGATGAAACTTTGGGGATTTGATGTGCGCAAGCCCGCGATTGTTTCTATATATACTGGTGAGCTCTGGCATTATGAAAATTGTATAAAAAAATGCAATAGGTAGCACGCAAGCTGTTTGAAAACTGAATGTATGGAATGCGGGAGGGTTAGGGGAACTCGGGAGGGGGGTTCGAAGGACGGGCCAAGCGGGAGTGGGGAGTAGGGAGAAGGAAGGCGGAGTGGGAACGCGTGAGGGGAAGGGGAACGGGACGAATGGGAAAGGACACGCAGGGAGAAATAATTTATTTATAAAGTGGCATAGCAACGCATGCTGGGAACTCGCCAGTACATAATAAATTTCAAATTGCTTATCTTTGAACGACTAAGGAACCCCTATACCAAGTTTGGAAGTATTGGCGGTGGATGATCCCCAAATTATTAATTAATGAATTTCAGAGAGGGTTTGCGGGGTCTTGCAACTGTCAAAATTGATTTTTAATTAAAGCATTTGATAATAATAATTTGTATTGAACGATGTTGGCTACACTTTTGTGCACACGGTTTCATACTAATTACAATTTATGGTTTATCTCCTGTGTTTCTATTATCCACGCGTCCAACTCGTCGCTGAGGTGGGTTAGTTCTGAGTGTTGAAGATGAACGGAGACGAGACGAGGTGAAACAAGAGACTATGTGAGTTAGTAGAGATAGTTTTTCGGCTCCTCTGCAACAGGCTGATCGCAGCTTCCCAGATTCTTGAATTGTACTATTTTTCTGAAAAACAAAAAAACACGTCAAAACTGAGTTTAAAAAAATGGTGAGGTTAGGTTAGGTTAGGCCTGAAGGGATTAGGTTAGACTGGTAGTTCTGTGATCAGAAGACCTCGCGTCCAAAAAATAATGTTCCTGATATTTTCTTATTTAATAAATCAAAACAAAAGTTGGTACTTAAATACCTACCTTATCAATAATAAACCATTCGTTTTTGGTAAATCTTTTTAATTTGTTTTTTATTTATTAACTCCAAATAGGAAAATATTTTCACTCAGAGCCTAAGTCACCTTGGGAATGCTGTGTGGAGGGTCTTTTTATGGTAATAAAGGAATGAACCCGAGTCTTGAACAGACCCATGTTGTAGGAGGGGGGAAACACACAGTCGAGCTGTTGAACTCCAGAATGAATAGCAGAAACGAATCGTTCTGTGTGTTTAACTGTATATAAATGTTGGGCGCACATTTAGCGTGTTTTTTTTAGAAGGGTTCAACAACAATAGTTCCTCGGAGCATCTTTAATTGAAATACCGATAGTTAACCAAATAAGAAATTTTACAATTTTTCCAAGGAAACGTCACTGTCTCATTGACAATTCTATTTTCAAACTTTCTTCAGACGCACAGGTTCCATAATATTGAAAAATGCCAATAAGAAAGCCCGATAATTATTTTCGACTATTTCACATTTGAAAAAATAATCTTTACTGAACCATTAAAACGGGGACCATCTCGAACCGGAAACGGAACGAACAAACAATTTTACAGACATGCAAAATACAAAACGGTCGAGTTTAAACAGGACTTCGTTATGCTTGGTTTAGATGAGTTATGTTAGGTTAGGTGAATTAAGTTTTAGTTTAGGTTAAGTTATGTTAGGTTAAGTAAGTTTGGTTGATCGGTTCTGCCGTGAAATCAAATTACGGAATAATTTATATCCAGTCATTGGCAGTCGGCCTTTTGTAAGAAAAGATAAGTAAGGTGAAGTGTTTGCAGTGAAGAAATATTACCTAGAGCGGCAGTTCTCCATCTCGAGGAAGCAGCGATTGGAGTAGGTCTTGTCGTCCGTTCCACAGACGGGGTCGTACTCAGCAGGACAGATGCGCGCGCAGCCGTTGAACTGGAACCTGCCCAGACAGCGGGACAGGGGCACGACAAACACGTGCTTGCTGGAAGTGGGAAAACAATTGATGAGAAAAAAGTAATGGTAATTGAAGAAAACGTAAGACATAATCATTTTTTATTGAAACCCTAGCCTCTGCAAATAAAATCCTAGCAAAAGAATTTAAAAAAAAAACTGTTAAAACTCCTCGACCATATTATTTCGAGAGGGTATTATAAATGGAATATGTCTGAACTTATTCGAAAACGACAAACTGTTTTAAAAAGACGATAAAATACGCTTTCAAATTTTATAAATCGACATAAACATATAAATTTCGAAATATAAAAATTTTGCACACAAACACAAAAAAGTTTTTAAAAATGGCTCATCTTCCTTTTTTCTGACTAAAATCACTGATAAGGAAAAAAAATATAAACACATAAGCAATTTTTTTTTTAGGTAAAGGTATTATTAATATTATTATTTATCACACTTTTTGTCGATGCATGTAAAAATCATTTATTAAAAATTTCCCAAAGTTTCATAAATTTATTTCCAAATGCGATTCGAAACTTTGGTTTCATAAAAGTGTACATTCTACTTCTTTTATGGTAATTTTTTGTATTTGTATACGAAGTGTGGTTTTTTCTCTTTTTAACACCGTTTATATCATATTTCTCACTATGATAGTAAGGGAGATACAACCAATTCTATGTGTTGACCCCAAAATAAACTCCTAATTTACATAAATGAAACAATTTAACTTTGTTTGAACCACTTTTATACTTGAGTAAATCCGACCGGAAAAAATAATAAAAATAATGAATCTATTATCAACAAACAAAAAATACTGTCTTATAGCTCAATCATGGATATGTTCCTCTACCCACCCATTCTTCGTTAATACCTAGCAACGGCTCCACCCCTACCATAATAATACATTGTTCCCATCCATATTTCAAAACTGTCAAATCAGTATACATTTGCCCTGATGAAGGAACGTTCCTTCTGAAACCGGTCGGATTTACTCAAGTATAAAAGTGGTTCAAACCAAGTTAAATTGTTTCATTTATCTGTAATGGATAACCACAAAGTTATAGCTACATTCAAAAGTATCCTAATTTACAAATCAACGATAAGCCCAAAACTAACGTATGCAAGCCCCATCTGGGCCCACGCTTCAGAGAACTATTTGAAAAAACTTCAAATATTCTAAAATAAATGGATAAGGGTATCCCAGCTCCACAAACATTCTGAAATCCCCTTATTAAAAAAAAAAAAAACACATCAACAAGTCTCGCGGAAACATTTTATGTGGAATTCTCACCCATGATATCGCGTCCATAAACTGCCTCGCACGGTACGAAAACGAAACGTACGTAACGTACGTAACATACGTAACATACACAAAATCCAATGCAAATCCTCTGTAAATATTGCAGTCATGTCCCCTTGCAAATATTTTTTAACAAACTACAAAACTAAACCACTTTTTTCAACAACCATCCTACTAATATTATAAAAGCGAAAGTTTGTATGGATGTATGAATGTTTGTTACTCTTTCACGCAAAAAATACTGAATGGACTTTAAAATTCTTTCACTTATAGAAAGCTACATTATTTGCGAGTAATAGAGGTTGTATATATTGGTAAGTTCTGGCGTTATGAATAAGCTCTGGCATTATGAAATTATTTATCATAAGTTTTCTGTCCCTAACAAAATCGAGTTATTGCAAACGTCAGAAGAAAAGCAAAACAAACGGTGGCGTTTGACAAAGTCGTCAAATGGTCATTCAGCGCCATTTAAAAAAAAAAAAAAAAATTATTTGAAACACTTCCTTTCAACACAGATTTTAGGTGCGTTTCAGATTTATATCAAATAGTATAAACTTACAAGCTCAACAGCGAGATATTTGTCCCCTTTTGGTTGTTAAAATTTGTAAGCTGAAACGGGCTTTGAATCGGCATTTAATGGGGACCTTTCAACTGTCAAAAAAAAAAACAAAATGGCGCTGAATGGCTATTTTACGATTGTGTTACATTTGAATTTCTGTGATAATAGAGAACTCCAGTCCAATTTTATTAATTTTTTTTATGAATAATGACCTTCTAACTTAAATAACTGCATTTTTATTTTTATTTTTAGAGTTAGTATTAATAGTTAAAATAATTGTCAAAGTTTTAATTTTTCACGATCTCCCTAAGATCACCGTATGTACGGTGAATCATGTGACGTCATCACTCCTGAAAAATTACTATAGGATTGGGCAATCAGCTGATCAAGTGCCGCCATTTTGAATACCGTTATTCGAAGCATTCTCCCTAGAAGTAGCATTACTATTTTTTTGTGCAGTAGTTTTTCAATATTTTAAATAATAGAAATAAACTAATAGAGATACCTCTATTTTTGATACTGAATTATTTAGGCTTAAATATTTTTTCAATAAACACAACGACTAAATCTCCATAAACAGTATGAAATAACGAATAACATCAAATGTTGTTAATACTGATGGCTTTTGTCATACCTACATAATCAAAGATTTCAATACAATGACTGGTGACGCGTGACGTCAGCACTAACCATTCAGTAATACCAACTTTACAGTGTGCTTTGACGACAGGTTTAAAATTGGACTTTTCAATAATTTTTTAAGAACTCTACGTTTAATATTATGAAATAAAACTTATATATTCAGAATCAGCGTTTATTGGTATACATGAACATATTTTTTTAAAGCCATAATATTTTTCACTGGAGTTCCTTATTACCAGTCCTTGGTATTAGGTCACTTGATTACGTCTACACGAACTACACGTAATTTGATTTTAAATTATGGCAATTTTCATTTAGTTGCCACACTGTAACGCATATTTCCACGTTTCCACATATGACCACGCTTCTGAATAACAGCTGGTTTCAAAAACGCTCTATCATTCAGAAGCGCGGTCCAACGCGCATACGTTAGAGTATGGCAACTAAATGAAAATTACCAATATGTAAAATACAATTACGAGTAGTTCTTATACACCCACCATTTTCCCGAACCCATTGAATAACCTGATCGGTCTTTTTTTTTAAACTAAGATTTAGTCAGGCCAGGTTCATGTACTTACCCACAGTTCTGCCTCTTCATCTCACACTCGTTCCTGTAGAAGGTGATATCGGATCCGCAAACCACGGGTCCCTCCGCAGCGCAAGGAGCCCCGCAACGCGCCGTGCCCTTGCAATGAGAAGGACCGGCGATCACCACGCGCTGCCCGCACGTGGCGCGTCGCATTTCGCACTCTGACCTGGAAAGGTTAACAAATAATTTATTAAGGATCGGGAATTGAATTAACTATCCCAAATGACATTAAAAACGAAAAAAAGCTCGGTAAATAAAAAAAAAATATATGAATGTTTATTTTTGATAAAGAAAGTAATGACAGAATAGCGCTCTTTTGTTATATTTGGTTTATTTTAATGTGTTTAATTATTTGTAGTTAAATGAGTGAAAATGTTATTTTCTTTTTTACTGGAATAAAAAAAAATATATATGTCCGAAAATGGTTTACACCGTGAACAATCAACGCTATTGTGATAGTTTTAAAAGAGTTTATTTTTAAACAAGTTCTGCTGTGTAATTATTATTACGCGTGACAGCTGTTTCGCCTTCTGAAGGCATTATCAAACTGTGGTCATGCCACATACAGACGATCGATTTATACTATTTCTAGAGAGGTATTTATTATGACTCATTTCTAATTTCTGATTAAAAATGACTGAGACTATTAATGGTTATTTTTTTCCCAATTACTGTAATTTCCCACTTCGACTGAAGTGGCTGTATGACCTGTATGTGGCATGCCCACAGTTTGATAATGCCTTCAGAAGGTGAAACAGCTGTCACGCGTAATAATAATTACACAGCAGAACTTGTTTTAAAATAAACTTTTTTTATTAATTTAATAATAATATTACTATTATTATTGATTACATAATAAAAAATTAAAATGGAGTTCTACAAATTAAACTTAAAAATAAATACACATTTTTTTCGTTGATTTAATGACATGACGTTTCGTATTGTTGTGATGATGATGAATAAATGAATATGGGGATCCCATTTTAGTTTATGGTCAACAGTTAAGCCTAGGTATTTAATATTAACCGCGTGAAAAATTTTGTCACAAGCACAGCATGTGTTATTTGAGGAAGTATTGGTGCAGGGGTGAAGAAGAAGTTGTGGATGTCTGTGTGGTTGACCAGTCTTTGTTTTGCTTAAAGTTAGGTATCTTTTTTTTGAAATGTTGAGTATTACAAAATTATTTTGTAGCCATTTATTTACTTCAATCATCCCTATTTCTGTGTATTTTAAGACCTTTTCCCATGATTGTGTCTTGAACAAAATTGTTGTGTCATCTGCATAACGGATAATTTTGTATTCTATTTTTCCTGGGTTTAACTCAATTAGACTATTTATGTAGATAAGAAATAGTATGGCACCCAAGACGCTGCCTTGCAGTACTCCATACCTGATATCCACTTTGTCACTGCTATGTTTATTTATTTTTACTATTTGTTGTCTATTTTCAATGTAACTGGCAAACCATTTTAGCGGTGGACCGGTTATGCCGATATTTTAAAGTTTTTGGTGTAGTAAGTTATGCGAAATGGTGTCGAATGCTTTTGCTAAGTCAAAGAATACTCCTATCACATTTGATCCGCCATCAATGTTTTTCACTTTGTAGTTGGTCAATTCTGATAAAGCGTCTTCTGTGCATATTTTCGCTCTCAACCTGCCAATTCAAATTGGCAGGTTGAGAGCAGATTGTGTTTTTCTATGCATGCAAGTAATCATTTTTTTCATAGCTTTTTCTAGTAGTTTGGATATTAATTTAGCAAAGTGATTGGTCTGTAATTAAGTATCAAGGCTTTATCTCTAGATTTACAATATTGGAATAATGCATCCTAATTTAAAGTGATCAGGGAAAATTCCGAGCCTAAAGCTTTGGTTGAAAATGTGTTGAAGTGGTTTAAGTATGTATTCTCGCAGATTTATAATATCAGTAACGGTAGGTTCAACATTTTAAAAATATAAACTTTATCATGTTTGAAACACTACATCTTAAGAACTGTGCAACAATAAAAAAGAGAAAACCTTCTTAGGAATAATAATAATTGGCTTATTTACATAGCTCCATTTTTGTGAAATATCATCTCAAAGACCGACGTGAACATACAGTAATTAAAACGACAAATCAATTTTCAAGATTGCATTTTTGACTGTAGCAGTCACCAATAATTAAACAGGCTTTTAGATTATTTCTTGTTCCCAATCGAACCTTCTCGAATAATTGTATTCGGAATTCCCCACCAGAGAATCCGGGGTCCAAAATAACAAAAAGATGTTTTCTTCCTTCCCTACCTGTAGACATTGCCGTCGGAGCCGCAAACCGGTTTCTCATCTTCCTGGACCTTGCAGCTCTTCGGACACTCGTCTGGTCGCAGAAGTTCCGAACAGTTTCCAGCATGCGCCATCTGGATTCCCTTTCTGAAAATAGTTATTTATTTAATTTTTTTTAGAATATGGGGACATTTCACCAAACTCCTCGTATATTTTCGATGAATTAAACATGATTTAAGTAAAAATAATTTTATAATCTTTTTAATACTAATTTTTTTGTCATTTCAAGTAAAAACCATGTTCAAAAAATTCACAAAACTTCTTTTTTTTCAAATTGCGGTAGGAAACACTAAAAAAGGTGTACATTTGAATCCTTTTGTGGTTTACTTTTAGATTTGAAATTTGAATGTAAAGGATGTTGTTTTCTCTTTCCAATACCGTTCATTTTTCTCACTATAATAGTAGTGCATCCAAACTTAGCTATAAACTCGGGTTGACCTATGGCAAGGGTGTTGGTTAATCATTAAATGGTTTCCGGGACGGTGGCACCCATTCCTGCCTCTCAAATTATAAATTCATGAAATACGTCCGTTGTTAAATATTCCACGCCATTTAAAATGTGAACTTATTTATTTTTTCCTTGCAGCAATGGTAATGGGGCGACTTTGCATACAATCAAAACTGGTTTATTGAACTCACTCCTTTTTCCCTTTGAATGCAAAACTAATCGTCCATAATACATTATGTTCGCCAATGAATATATCATTTGCAAACCGAGCCAAAAAGAAAGCAAAGCCTTTGACAAGGCAAAACGTATTGGCAATTTGGTAAAGCGTATTGCCTGGACCCCATATCAATCAATTACCACTCGCAAGCACAAGAAGAGCAATAAATCGGAGGTTTAGTGAACTCGAAGATGCGCCCAAAAAAGCAATTCAAGTGATGCAGGGCAGTGCAAAAGCGGTCCGCAACCCATTAGTAACTAAAGCCTCACATCTTAACAATATCGGATCGAAAAACCGCACTGTTGATAGCCAGACCGATCTTCACAGGGAATAAAAAAACACAAGTGTGCTGTTCACACGCACCACACAAAGAGGAGATCAATAGGCCACGAAGCAACACACAAAGAGGAGACCAATTATTCCATAACGCAGGCTAAATCCTATAAATGTATGTTTTTGTTTCTTTTTGCTGGCTGATAGAGATATTGAAAGAAGGGTAAATGCCCGTAACTCCATTAATGGAGGACTGAATGCCGTTGGCGCAAATAAAAAACTGTCAAAAAAGCGAAGCTAGCAGTCCACAATGGAGTCCTGGTACCTACCCTGATGTATGGCAGTCAGGCATGGAACTGGCAGAGGAAGGATGAAAGTAAAATGAATGCTGTTGAAATGAGATCTCTGAGACGTATGTGTGGTAAAACCATGTATGATCGTGTTAGAAATGTGGATATCCGCAAAGAATGTAAGGCTGATGTAAGTATAATGAGCAAAATTAAGAAAGGGACCCTCAGATGGTTTAGGCACGTAGAGCGAATGAGCGAAGAAAGTAGTGTAAAAAGAATATATGATGCAAATGTGAATGGTTGAAGAAGTCGGGGACGCCCGAGGAAGACATGGCACGATCAAGTGAATCAGATACTTGAGACGGGCCATGTCAAAAGTCAGAATAATAGAAGAGTATATATGAGACGATGTATGAATGTGAGTGAGGCAAAGAGTGTGTGCCAAGACCGAGTTGTTTGGCGGTCCGTCCTCTCTGCCTACCCCTGTGGGGGAACGGCGTGATGGTTAGTTAGTTATTTAGTTGTTTCTTTTTCGTATCGTTTTTTCGTTTCATCGAGTTTCAAATCACAACGGTGCTAAAGAAGTTTTCACTTCAATCAGAAATCAATATATGATGGTAACACTGTGGGATCTGTCTATCAATTTACATACTTAAATTAACGGTTTCGTACAAATTAAAAAAATACTAATAAATTGACAATTTAGAATTGATATACTAACTTTAAAAAATATTGGCGCTTCGCATGTGCCTACTTGTTGAACCTGAACGGGAGTTAATTTAGTAATTCTCTTAGATTATTATTTGAGTCTATGGATCGGATATACAATTTCTTTCAAATCTAAGAACTACGTTAGTTCGCATTCATTCATTAATAAGTCAATTATTTTGCATAACGAACGACATTATTCAAATTCAAATAAAGTCAATATGTTTATACAGCCCTGATCGAATGCATTGGGTGCAGCGAAGGAGTTTTATTTCGTGGAAAGGCTTTGTGCTCAAATAAATCTGATGCTCAATTTTGTATTTATAATCAAATCCACGCATGAGTTTTTAAGGTCTCCGTAGGATTCACTGGAATTTTGCCATCTTTAGGGATGCTCTGTTGAGGGTGCCAAAATTTGTTTTTTTATGTATTTTTTACATGAGCTCCACACAGGAGGCGAAAGAAAAGGAAGGAGAGAGAGAGTTCTGGGAATGAAAGGGGTTTAAGGGGTGGTTAGGAATCTGGAGTTCAGTGTGTCCTGGTCATCCGCCTCCAAGACCTAGACAAATCTCACCCTATGAATCCGGGCACCCCTGCTAAATCACCGAACGTAGCGAACCACTTGGGGTGACCTATAGCAGAGGTGTTAATTATACAATAATTGTTGTCGGGAAGGCGGTACCCATTCTCGCCTGTCAAATTAAACCCATTAAAAGAAATGCAGCCATAATTTATATATATTTTTAAATTGTTTTTTATTTGCGTTCACAAATTTTTTACGAAAAATGCATTTTGCGTTAATATTTTTTGTAAAAGAATTAAAAATTCTATTTGAATTATGTATATTCAAGCCAAAATATTGTAAAAACTTCAATTTATCTAAAAAATATTTTTATAAATGAATATTGTAAACAATTCGTAGTAAAGTTTAATCGAAAAAGTGATTTGAAAAAACTACAGCAATAAATAATTTCACACTCATTGAGATGAAAGCAAGAAAGAGTGGAAAAATTAGTCCATTCTCTCAATTCGTTTGTAAAATGACAATAGGAAAGAAATGACATAATTAGAGGAAGAGATCTAGATCTGCGAGCCAGTCTAGGGCTTTAGGCGTCATACCCCATTAATCCCGGTGAAGAATGAAAGGAGCGGGCATTCGTTGACCACATGTTCGGTGGTTTGCGCCACACTGCATTCACACATCGCCGATTCTCATATATGCATCATATTGGTACAACAGCTGTGGGAGCACCTTATCCTATTGATGGAGGACCAGAGTTTACGAGATAGTGAGAGTCCAGTCTTTCAGTGGGATTCATTTCAGCCGATCGCCACTCCAGTTTTCACCGATCCTCTGGAGTAACTGATATCCAGAGGAGCGTCTCTTGTTTCATCTAGAATGATTTTTGGGACCTTTGGCCAAATGCAAATGCAAGTGCGCTCCACGGTTGAATTTGACAGCTACCTCTGGGTTGGAGCCCCGAAATAATTTCATAAAACCTTCGACTCTGTGAAGAAACGGGTGGTCCTTATATTAATAGATTCTCTTATTTTTAAAAACGGATTGCAATCTTTAGAGCGTAGGCGTGGGAACGCTATCCTTGGTCTATCGATATCTCAATGGTTCTTCTCAGCACCGGTGCGTAGTTGGGAAACATGCCAAACACACGCCCAACCATAGACATCCAAATGGATAGACAAGCAGTTACAGGTGAGGGGTAAAACCAAACTATGGAGGGCGAGAGGGGAAAGATGACTGTGATTCGTTATACAATCAATCTGACAGTAAATAGGCATCTCGCATTACAATATCACCATTTAGTTCTTAAAAGCAAAATCTGCTTTGAATGAATAGACCTTTTTACATGGGAGCGCGAATTGCCACGATAATAATAACATATTTGCTAAGGCCAAATGCTCGCCCCAAAAAGACTCGCCCCAATACACATAGCAATATTTTGTTGCCGTGTTTAGTTAAAACACTTTTACAAATGTTTCATAATTTACTTACCCCTGTAACCAGCGACGAGCACACTGAAGAACCGCCCACATTCGCTATGTGCACATTGATATGTAGATGTATTGTATAGCATACGCTACCGTTTTGGCGTTATATTTCGTTAAATGTATGGATGTTAGCTTCTAGCTGTTCACGGCAAGAATGATGACGTCACACATTTTAGATTCAAGCGAGGCTCTATCCTCTCCCCATGGAGCGAGCCGGTTCCAAGGAGAAGCTCCAGCCGGCGCCATGTGGAGGGGGAAATAATACGTTTTTATCACTTAGGGCAGGTCCATATATATTCATATGTCCGTGCGCCCAACATTGACATTTGTCACATAAGAACGTTCTATGCATATAACTTTTCTTTTCGTTCGGCTGTGGAACGATTTGCCGGCCTCTAGAACATTCCTCCCTCCTACAACATGAGTTTCTTCTTCACTCCTTCCTCTCCTCAAAAAGAATCTCCACATAGCATCTTCAAAAATAACATAGGCCCTGAGGATAATTATTATCCACACAGCCTCCTTCCTGTATGGAGTGAATGTAAAAAAAATATGCATACAAAAAGGCGAGAGGTGACAGCCAGATGTAGTTAAAAAAAGTCATAAGACCAAGGTTAACTTACAGACAGGTGGCCACTTTGAGATGGCACAGATTCTGGTAGGTAGCGGCATCCGTCCCACAGAAGGGGTCCAGCTGCGATCCACACTTAACTTTCAGGCATTTCACCAGCTTGCTTTTGCACTTCTCCATGTCCACCTTCTGTACCCGCTTGCGGGTAGTGGCCCTGGGAATACACAAAATAAAATTATTAATTACTATTAGGTATTATGAAGTAAAACCGTCACAGCAACCAGTTAACAAACATAAGATGAAAAAATCAATGAACACGAAGACGAAATGTACAAATACGAAGACGAAGAAGTAAAAAAAAAACATTAATATGAGGTTTACAAACTTGAAGACGAAAAAATAAAGCATGAACTACTAGCAAACCCGGCCACACGTTGCTGTGGCTAACGAAACACAACGCCATTACCCAACCTTTATAAAATCCACTCCACCCGTTTGCCAGCTGCTTGCTACTCGCTGCCTGAATTGAATATTTGAATTTCTCGGCTTTTCTGTACTAAAATAAGCATGTATTATACACTTAAACCTTCCTTTTGAATCACTCTATCTATTGGTGAAAACCACATGAAAATCCGTTGCGTAGATGATGATAATGATAATGATGATGATGATAACCTATACAAGACCACACCACCGCCTCGGAACGGAAAACCCTAGTGAGGAGGACTGCGAATATATCATAATACCATTTAATAAAAAAATAAAAAATCATTTTGCACGAAATTCACGTAAAATTGTGTTCTTTAGACTACTTTAACGGAAAATTATTCATACGCGTATCTCTACATCTCTACGTATTATAAATTAAAGTCTGTCTGTTTGTTCGCGATAAACACAAAACTACTGAACGGATTTTCATGCGGTTTTAACCAATAGATAGAATGATTCATGTGGAAGTTTTAGATATATACAGGGTGTTAATAGACGTACTTGACTTACTTTAACCAGTGATTCCTGACACTATTTGGAGTAAAAAACGTAAATGAAATTTTGGTCTCCGGTGACTTTTTTTGACAACTTTTTTTTTTTTTTCAAAATTTTTTTCTTCAAAATCAAACCAAAAAAAAATTCTTCCCCTTGTCGTCACTGGTCACTCCGCCGGGTGTCCGACGAACCCCTCACCCCCCCTCCAACTGTTCAACAACTACCATTTTTTTATGTTTTTGTAGAGAAAAAAAAAAAAAAACATCTAAAATGTCACCGGAGACCAAAATTTCATTTACATTTTTAACTCCAAATAATGTCAGGAATCACTGGTTAAAGTAAGTCAAGTACGTCCCTTAACACCCTGTATATAATAAAATATTTTATTTTACAACAATAACTTCGCTACGAATTCTGTGATGGAAAGAATACACAGGTTGGGCAATGAACTAACTGATGTCGCTGACATTTTTAATCTAAATTTCGATTAATTTAAAGCCAAATTAGTCCACCACTTTTTAGATGTAAATAATGAATGGTTTTATTTTATTTCAATTTTCTTTTGTTTATTGTTTTTTTTATTGTTTTTTTTATTGTTCTTATTTCAAAAGCATACAACGAGTAATTAAGTAAAAATTAATGTGTTTTGATTATTTTTAATGTTTTTGTTGCTCGTAGGTATATGTACATACGAGTTCTCTAAAGTCATTCATGTGGAATTAGCATTAGATGTATTCTTATTATTTTACATTGAGTTTATGCTTTATTTGTATATTTTGTAACCTTTTTTATTTATGTTATAGGTACTGTTGTTATAAATGAAATTTGTGTTTGATATGTAAAAGCCCAATAGGGCGTCAATAAATAAATAAATACATTTCATTTGTCAAGGTTTTGTGTAAATTGGTTGAAATATCTTATAATAATATAAAACAAAGTCGGGTTAGTTACACTATTTATAACTCGAGAACGCCTGGACCGATTTTGATGATCTTTGATTTGTTGGATTTGTCTCCGCCCCGGAAAGCAGAATAGCTATTAAAACATCGCAAAAATTCACGAAAAAGAAAGTTATGAGGAAAATTCATTTCCTCATACATTTTGTATGGAACGAATTTTCATCTTTTGAAAGAGCTGCAGCAATATTATGTTAGGTATAATATTGACGTTTGCGTGAATTCCAATAATTCAAAAACGTCAAATGTCAATGCGATGATTGTTTTGCTTTTGTTTTTAAACATATAATGCTGCCACTATTTCTTACGCACTAAATGTCAACAGTCGAAAATGAGACCAACGATGAACGTATGTCCGCACAACTCCAGGAAAACAGTCACTTCTTTCCAAAACATTCAAGGCGCATTACAACGTGCGTGGAGTCTTGCAATTTTGTTGAAGTCAATCAAATACGTCTGCAAATTTATCACAAAAGTCAGCCATATGGTGGTTTTTGGCGTTCAAACTACAAATAAAAAACGACGAAAACACACGCTATCAAGTTGGTGAGCTACAATGAGGCAATTTGGAGTATATTCTCATTCCCCATTCCACATTCCATTGTTGTACATTTGGCGGTGCATCTGGAAAATGGTCAACGAGTTTATTTCATTATATCGAATGTTGCGAACGTGCTGAAACACCTCCAGCAACAAAATTGACCCGTTTCTTTTCGATTTGCTAATACAATCTGTTTGCCCCAACGTTGTTCTACTCTGAAATGCCACGTTATTACACTTGGAACGCTTCGTCGAAGAGATTTCCACGTCGGAACCACGGCGATGTGGTTACTGATCATCCGGTTGTGCGTTCATCTAAAAATGATGAATACTACTTGCGGTTGTTGCTGGTGAATGTTCGTGAGCTGACATCGTTTGAATCACAAGTCAAGGTGTATTGTGTCCAACATTTCGTGTTGCAAGTCAGCAGGTCAATTTGCTTGAAAACAATATTCATTGGGACATGAAAATCGCTGGAGCAATTGTTTCTGCATCTCCAATGTGATATGCACATTATTTGCTATCATTATTTTGACATGTTTCCCATCGAATCCACGTGAACTATGGAACAGGTACAAGGATAACATGTCAGAAGACATTTTACATCGAATTCGTTTCAGTTCAGGGAATCCTGATCTCGAGGTGAATGAGGATATACAAAAACAGGCTTGGTTTTTGATCGAAGACATGTATTACCTCATGTATAATGAATTTTATTATTTATGCATTAAACCGCTTACTCGCTAATACGGAAAACTTTTTATCCAAACAGTTAGATTTAGCTTTATTATTACGAAAAGTGAGTATTTATGTCGGGGGAGACCAAAAAACATGCAAAAAATATTCATTTAACATTTTAATTTTGTTAAAATTAATTGACTAGCGCGGTAACGCCATGTTTATTCATCGTTTACATTTCATCAATGCTGCCAATCATAGAAAAAATATTTTGCGTAAAACAAAGTGAATGCATCATTGACAAGTTTGCACCAGTATTTATAACAGTAGAACATGGAAAGAAATGTATTAAAATAATTACACAAACCCGCTAGACAAACCCTGCGTAGCCAAACAAACCATTCAAAACCTGGGATGTTTTTTAAAAGCATGATGAAAAGCGTTAGAGAATTTATTTTATAAGATTGGTACTTCCGACAAATGTCATATTTGATTGTCTATTAGTTAAAAAGGAACATTCCGTATTATCCGTGCATCAAACTTCGACAACACGAACGTTCCGTGTTATCCGTGAGGTGGACTAACTGCATATTTACCTGAATTTTGTATAATAAATAAATAAAATAAATAAATAAATGTACGCCAGTTTGTTAGTCAACTAACGCCAGTTCGCGGAATGAACGACGCTTTCAATCAAGAATTGAAACGTGAACGTCAATATGATCAAGATGCATTGAACCAATCAGATCGAACGAATGTACCACTGTTGTACCCCTAACAGAAGGAAGTGCACGATACGTTTGAAGGCACTTGATGATGGAAAAGGCGACTTATTTTTCCACGCGCCCGGTGGAACTGGGAAGACATCTAATGACAACAAAACGAAAAATGTCGTATTAATATACGACATTTTTCTTCAAGGTTCTTCAATGAAGGGAATCGACCCAAGTGCAACCCATCCAGCAAATAGTTTAACAGAAAGTAGTAAAATAATGCCACGTGAATCATTTCGATTAGCTTTAATAAAGCAAATGCCTTGGTGCCACGTAAATTATATTTCTTAATTCATTTTGAGTATTTATTTTAACTTTAAAAAATTAAATTAATTCAGCTAATAAGTTAACACAAACAGTTATTGATTCTGAGGCGGTACGAAGTTCGCCGGGTCAGCTAGTATAATATATAAAGGAGAATGTCTGTATGTGGTGGACGAGCGGGCTGGCGAGCGGGCGGTGTGGATTTGATTTGTATGCAAATCTACAGTTTTATGTCGAGGTTAATGAAATTTCGCACACGTGACGTTCAAAACAAAAGGAAGGTCACTGTCTACATTTGATTTCGAAAACTCTGTGTAATGCCCAGGCATCGCCGGGAACTTCCGCTGGTAAGAAATAAATGATTCTCTAACTTGAAAATCTAATCGAGCGTGAGACCATTATAAGATTCTGCAGGTCCCAAAGTAAAAAATAAAATAGTTGAGCTTTGAAAAAAATTGTTACCTATGTTTCATTTTAAAAAGATGTCTATTTCATAAGTTGATCAACAGATGTCAGGTAAAGCCAGCTATGGTCTAAAACTTCATTACAAACTCTAAAATATTATATCATTAGGAACTGTCAAAATATTTTTCTTTTTCTTTTTTCACAGTAAATTCGTTGGGCTTTAATAATGAACAATTATTAGCTGTCTCTGGTAGCCATCTATAAATACCTAACATCTACAAAAGGGCATTAGTTATTGTGTAAGGGAAATAATATAATACAATAATTATTCAATTTAAATAAATTAGATTTTTTGGATAAAATCAAAGCCATAAAACCTTTTAGTTGTTCAAAAATTCATCACAAAATTATTATGGAGGATTTACCACTAATTAAAAAAAGGTCTCTAAAATCAAAATCAAAGTCATAAATCTTTTTAGTCGTTCCATAAATAACAGCATTCTTAAAAAAGATTGTCTGCATTGGGATTCGATCACTGTCCCGGTCTCCTTTTTATTCAAATACGTTGTATTTGTCGCTCTTTTCCACCGGGGGTCTGGCAACCCCTATAATCCGGCGACTCGGAGGTTTGGTTCTGGGATGGTGCACAAACATCATTCGGCTGCTCGGATCGCCGGACGTCCGTAGGATTTCAGGCTTCCAGAGGTTATCTCAGATGTCGTGCCTTCTTCGGACGTTCCGTAGGATTTCAGGCTTCAGAGGTTTATCTCAGATGAACCTGTCTTCCGAATTCGAACAGCTGCTTCAGAGGTTTTCTCAGATATCTTGTCTTCGGCTTTAGAGGTTTTCTCAGATGTCTTGCCTTCGGAATGAGTGAAACAGACTTGAACCTTTTGCAGTTTCAATGGAAAACGTCACAATAAATAATTTGGAGTTTCATTTTCAGGTTTAATCTTATGTACGTATAGTTCATTTTTTATTATATTTTTGAATGTAGCTAATTACTTTGTGGTTATCCATTATAAAAAAATGAAACAATACAACTTTGTATTGTTTAATTTTTTTTTCTATAGTTTTTAGAGTATAATAGTTAAATCAAATTTAATAAAGTTATTATTTAGTTCTGTATATAATTCTTTAATGTTATTATATTTACTTTTAAAAAATTAAGCATGGGTTGTTTCACAGAATTTAAACTGTTCACGAAATTTCAAAATTAAAAATCTGTGTAAGCACTATTCAAGTAATTTTATTATTTCAACATTAACCTGTTGTTTTTCAATACTAGTATTTCAAAATAGATTTGTTTAAAGAATTTTTTCATAGAAAGTAGATATCTATACCACCATTAAAGTTTTTGTACGTAAATAACATTTTAACAGCCGAAAGCTTAAATATTTTTAACATTAAATATTTTTTTATATACCTAAACTATTTAATACACTATGCTTTTTATATTCTTTTATCTGTTTCATATTCTTTTTGAATTATCTTATTATTTTTAGCTCATTTTCATTATTAATAATCTTTGTTATTTACTATGTTATTTAATATTCGTTGATATTGTAGACAACCATAACACGGTCTTGTGCCTAGAATTGTGGTCGAATAATCTATAAATTATTTTATTAATACAGGAGGCCCTGAGGAAAATAATTTCCCTCGGGGCCTATGTCATCTGGGATGCTGTGTGGAGGATCTTTTTGAGGAGAGGAAGGAATGAACATTGGTCTTGAAGAGACCCATGTTGAAGAAAGGAGGAAACACAGAGGCCGGCAAATCATTCCACAGCGGAGCTGTTGAACACAAGAATGAGTCGAAGAAACGACCCGTTCTCTTGTGACAAATGTCAACCGTGTCCAAATGTTGGGCACGCGTTTGGCATTTTTTAAATTATTCGACCATTTTTTTAAATTATGTCATTCAAGCAATGATTAACCGCTGGAGCGTTTTTTGCTACAATATGGCACTATTTGAAATATCTCGGATTGCTTTGCTATCAATTCTGACAAATTTTCCCTTATTTGTAAGTTATTAAGTAGAAGTTCACGATTTTATTATCTTTTCTTTTAATCCACCGAATATTTGATAATCCACAAAAGATAGGTGAATTCATTGGCTATGTGAAAATATAATTAGTTTGTACAACTCCATATTAAAATTCGGAGGAATGATTTTTTTAATGTGGGCGGAAAATATTCAAAATGATTACCACTAAATCTCGACCAGTCGAAGAAAAAAGTTTTAAATTGCGCTGTCGCTACAGTGGATAAAGAAAAAAATAAAAAAAGTACTATCAAATTATATTTAACATAACCCATAGACATCCGAATTTAATAGACCTGAAGATACAGGTAAGGGGTAAAACCAAACTATGGGGGGCGAAGAGGGGAAAGATACTGTGATTCGTTAAAAAATCAATCTGACAGTATATAGGCATCTCGCATTATAATATCACCATTTAGTTCGCTTTGAATGAATAGACCTTTTTACATGGGAGCGCGAATTGCTTGCCACGTTAATAACATATTTGCGAAGGACAAATGCTTGCCCCGAAAAGGTTCGGTAATATTCACATAGCAATACTTTGTTGCCGTGTTTAGTTAAGACAATTTTACAAATGTTTCATAATTTACTTACCCCTGTAACCTGCGACTATAGCACAAGCTCTCATATTTTGCCGTGTTATTTCGTAAAATGTATGATGTTACCTCTGCGCTGGTTAGGACAAGAATGATGACATCACATTTTTTTAATTCAAGCAAGGCTCTCGTAAAGCCCAGCTGGGTCCAAGGAGGAGCTCCAGCTGGCTCCATGGGGAGGGGGAAATAATACGTTTTTATCACTTAGGGCAGGTCCAGATGTATTCATATGTCCGTGACATAACCTAAATAAATGTGTTTAAAATTACGATGAGTCGTTTTACGGGCAACTTTTATTTTCTATGTAAATTGGTTAATTAACATGTACATTGGTTAATTATAAGTACATCAACAATATGTAAGATTCATGGGAATTCCAAAAAACATAAGGGTATAATACCAGTAATATTGTCATATGCAATAAAAAATTTACCAGGTCGAAATTTCCGTAGATTTAGTGCTGATTTCCCTTTTCTCTAAAAAATATTTTTCTCCCCTAGATCTAGTCAAATTTCCCTAGACGGTACGAAAATATAGGTACAAAGGTTACCATCGGATAATCGGTACAGAGGGCAAATCCAAAATACATTATTAGTGTAATAATTAGTAATTAAATAAGTTATGCCGCTCTCCGCATCTCCTTATTTTTTATATTATTGATGTTGATATCTTAACTTTTCGGGGGGGGGGGGGGGGGTTTGAACCCCCGACCCCCCCCCCCCCTGGCTAAGCCCATGAGTCGTTTAATTTCTATCCGCTGTATCAATTTTCATTGATTTGGAGAAAACCACAAAAAACTCACATCTCTAGCGTAAATAAGTATGTAATTGCATTTTAATTTTTTGAATAATGAAATGGAGTAATATAATTTCGATAAGTGTTTAGAAAACCAGATATATCATTTTTAAATCAGATTTTAGACTATTGACTCTTTTCTACAAAAAATTATAAATTGATTTCGAAAGACTTCTTTTATTTAGGAAACGCATGTTTTAAATTTTGAGAAAAAAGGTTTGTTTTTAGAATAATATGGTCTTTGCCAGATTTGTTAAATTTTCAAAAAAGATTTTGTATTATACAACACCCATTTCAAATCATATAATCATGCTGTAAAATAAATCAATACATTATCTGGGAAACGCATGTTTATTCATAATTTGTTTCTTGACGAAAATTGGTCCGTTTGTGTATTTATTTGCGCACTTACAAACTAATATATTTCAGATTTTTTTACATTCTTATTTAATTTAGACATTATTGAAAAATGATAAATACTTATAATCAAAAAATAATTACAAAAACTACATAATTTTAATTGTTTTATTATCACGCCTTTCAGCATTTTTGGATGTAGGTATAAATTAAAGATATTGAGTTATAATTTTAAAAAGCTGGTACGGAGAATAATTAATCTTTTCCATTGGAACCGCCCTGTACGATAGTAAGAACAACTTTTGACGAAATGTGGATTCTCAGCCGCTGGCTGGTTAATGGCCCTTAAACGAATTCAAAAACACAAAATTCATCGGTTTCCGGGATCGCCTTTGATCGTTGACAAGTGTGACGTGCCTTCCATAAAAATAAAAAACAATGTTTAAATTTTAAATCTTTGAAGAAAATGTATTCGCTGTCAATTAAAGAATGTAAAAACCTATTCATTAGTTTCGTAATTTCAGCGATCCAATTTTCAAAACAAAAAAAATTGATTGCCTTGAAAATGAAGTTTGCAAACCAACTAATCGACTTAAATACAGGTAAATAAAGAGTCAACCCACCCGCAGTTGATCATCTGCATCTCGCACTCACTCCTGTAGACATTCTCATCGGAGCCGCAGACTGGCTTATCCCGGGCTCCCACACAGCTAGTAGGACAGGGCTGACTGTGCGCCCCTGAGGTACGCTCCTGGGACACGCAGAACGACATAGGAACCTCAAACACGTGCTTGCTGGAAGAGGGAGAAATATTAGAAACTGGGTGTCAAAAAAACTGATTACGGCTTTTAACTCATCAAAAGTGCATTCATAAAACTGTCATGGAATTAAATGATTTAAGATTATCACCGAAAAAAAACCAGTGTGCTTTAGACCACACGACTGAAGTAAAACTACACTAACTTATTCACTACGACATTGACATTGACATTGGGGTGACATATGATATTGGGGTGATATATGATCATGGAGTGACCTACGACCCTGGGGTGACCTACGACATTGGTTTGACCTATGACCTTGGGGTGACCTACGACCTTGGGGTGACCTACGACCTTGGGGTGACCTACGACCTTGAGGTGACCATCCTTATCCTTATCACCCCCCAAATCAAGCGTGCGTAACTGCCCGACCGTTCGCCTCGCCATCGATCACCGTCCGCATCGATTACCGTTCGCATCACACTTTTCGTAACATCACACTTTTTATAACACATCACCACTTTTCGTAACACATCACCACTTTTCGTAACACATCACCACTTTTCGTATTACCTCCCAAGTCGAGCGTGCGTAAAGAAGTTTTTCACAAAGTCAGTGGGTGTACGTCTATAGCATCCACAAATGGGGTAATTTTGAGGCTGTAGGAATTGGAGTACGGGTTTATTTTTCACTAACTCCACTCAGGAGGCTCAGAGGAAAAAATTCCGTCAGGATCTATGTCATCTTTGGGTAAGTTGTTCGAAGGGTATTTTTAGGGAAAAGAAGGAGAGGAAATTCTGGGCAGGAAAAAGGTATGGAATCTGGGGGCCAATATGTTCAGGAGTGACGAACGTATGAATACATCCTCCCACTACGGTGCAAGGCGATGGTTCGCAAGAGTCCTGCTGGATAGGTCAATAGGTCACACTCAAACAGTCTCCCCAGATCCGGCCCGCCACACAGTAGATGGACAAAAGCATTCGCCGCCAAGACCTAGACAAACCTCACACCATGAAATTGGGCATTCCTGCTAAGTCCCCAATTCAATAATTTGCTTAGATCGATACTGCCGTTTGCTATCTGTGATATTAGCACTTGGGGCGTCCTATGGCAGGGGTGAAGGTTATCCAATTAATGGTTCCCGGAACGGCGGTACGCATCCGCCTCCCAAATTGATGAGACGTAAGAAATAAAGCACCGCAGGCGCAAATTTTGATCGGTTCAAGGTAAAACCAATAAAATTGCCAGTATTTTTATCATGCGGAAAGCAAAGTCAATGTTATTTTTTTAAGTTTTTTTTTTAAACGGAACCCGTAAAATGTCTAAACGCTGGTTCCAATAAAATGTGCTTTTCTTACCCGCAGTTTTTGGACTTCATGCTGCACGCATTGGAGTAGAGCTGCCCGTCGGAGCCGCAGGTGGGGCGCGCCACTCTCCAGCAGGACTCGCGGCAGTGGCGAGTTGTCTGGCAGTACTTCTTGTTCGTGCGCACCACCCCCTGTCTGCGAGGGAACAATCAACTCGTTAGTAAAGGTGCATAACCAGCCAGGAATAACCATATCGTCTATAAAACATCCCCATCTTCTGTAACATCATTAAAATCACACTCAACCTCTTTATCGTCTTAAAAATAATCCCCATCTTCTAAGACAACATTAAAATTATCCTCAACCTCTTTACCGTCTTCAAAATAATCCCCATCTTCTAAGACAACATTAAAATTATCCTCAACCTCTTTACCGTCTTCAAAATAATCCCCATCTTCTAAGACAACATTAAAATTATCCTCAACCTCTTTACCGTCTTCAAAATAATCCCCATCTTCTAAGACAACATTAAAATTATCCTCAACCTCTTTACCGTCTTCAAAATAATCCCCATCTTCTAAGACAACATTAAAATTATCCTCAACCTCTTTACCGTCTTCAAAATAATCCCCATCTTCTAAGACAACATTAAAATCATCCTCAACCTCTTTACCGTCTTTACAATAATCCCCATTGTCCGAAACGTTTCCTTATTATTTATGAAACAATAAACAAAATATAACAACCGCAAAAAGCTTTCAATAAAACGTTACTGTCACATTAATTTAACTTATTGACGTAAAACATCGCGCCCTGGTGAAAGACCATCATTCAGAATCGAAACGTTACTCGAAGTGGTTATAACCGTGTTTAGTTATCAGATCTGAATAGTCAGGTTCTTCCCAACCTCCCTCTTTCCCTTCTCCTTCCCTTCAAAATCAAGCATACCCCATTTATTGGAGATGCCACAGTCCCACAAAAATTTAAAAATGCTACTTAATAATGATAATAACGTAGTATCTATATAGCGCAGTATTGTGTTATTTCACTTCAAGTGCGCTTAATTATAATAAACTTAAAATTAATCTTATAGTGTTCCTTATGAGCCCTTACAAAAACTGATTAAAAATAATGTGAAACAAAGAATATATATATATGCAAGAGAACAATATTAACAAAAGCAGTGCTGTTTTGGCATTGGACAATAGATAATGATAAACAATAAGGGTGCCATTAAAAAATATCATTGAAACTAAAATATAATATAGAACAGGAGGCAGTTTACGTTAAGACATAAGAAAAATTCGGAGTGGACATAAAAGTATAGTAAGGAGGTAATCGAAGCCAAACAATTACCGTAAACTTGAGGAACAAGGCTTATTAGAGTATATTGAAAAGGAGTTGAAATTCGTGAAAGATATCTTGTTATTTTTTAAAATAAGTCTGTTTTTAAAGCCCTTTTAAATTCGGCTAAGTTCTGGATATTAGTAAGAGCTGAGGGAATTTTATTTTAAATGAGCGGGCCAGTTACACGGAAAGATCGATCCCTAGTAAACGGCTCGATTTGAACTAGAAAGTTTGATTTAACGATTAGTAACATCTAGATCTGCCGACCTCAGGGTAAGCTGCCTATCGCTTAAGTTTTGTCGGACACATAGTTCCGATATACAGGCTGGCGCCATTCCTTGCAATGCTTTGAAGGTCGTCGTGAACTCTATTCTTTCAGGGCATTGAAGCCAATGAAGGCGATCCCTTAGATCTCTTACTTGCTACTTGTTTTCTTCATAAAAACCGCCATTGTCAATTATATAACTATCAGACCATTACGCCGTTTCCTGAAGGGGTAGGCAGTGAGGATGAACCGCCAAACAAATCAGAAAGCTGACTGCATGCCCGCATGGCAGCAGGCAATTCTGGTCGCTTTCGGGCTCAATAGGTCGCAATTTCTGCAAATCCAGTCTGCCACCTCTTACCAGACCTGACGGCTCACTAGCAAACACCGCCACCGAAAAGGCTAACTTACTAGGTAAAATGTTTGCGGATAACTCAACCCTCGATGACCAAGGTGCTGTCCCGACGTCGGTTCCTCACTGCGGTTTTCGTATGAAAAAGCTGAGGATCCGGCATCGGGAAGTACTCCATGTTTTACGAGGGCTTGATGTTAATAAAGCTAGTGGGCCTGACGGAATACCTGCCCTGGTACTGCAAAGGTGCGCTGCAGAAATAGCTCCAATTTTGACGAAGCTTTTTAAACTGTCCCTGAAGACTGGCTCTGTGCCCTCTGGTTGGAAAAAAACGGTTATCCATCCTATTCCAAAGAAGGGTGACCGCTCCAACCCGGCCAACTACCGCCCCATAGCGATCACATCAGTTCTGTCTAAGGTGATGGAACGTGTGATCAACGACAAACTGCTCACATACCTCGAGAAGAACAAAATTATTAACGACCGTCAATACGGATTCCGGCGGAACCGCTCGTGCGGTGATCTTCTCGCGTATGTGACGCATGTTTGGGGGCGATGCCTGGAACGTTTCGGTGAGACCCAAACGGTTGCACTGGACATATCCAAGGCCTTTGACCGGGTTTGGCACCGAGGACTTGTCAACAAACTGCATTCTTACGGACTTCCCGCATCCTTGTGTACGTGGATTGCCGACTTCTTGAGGGAGAGGTCGATTCAGACGGTAGTCGATGGTTTCACCTCTTCCTCTCACTCGATAAATGCTGGCGTCCCGCAGGGATCGGTTCTGTCTCCAACTCTGTTTTTGTTGCACATCAACGACCTTTTGTCATGTGCACCAATTCACTGTTACGCGGATGACAGTACAGTTCATGATAGCTTTTTGTTTGACAAGCCCCCAAAGGGCTCACAAACTCCAACAGCTCGTAAGGCTTTGAAGCAAAGAATGGACGGTTACCCCGAGAGTGTTTTCTCTTGGGGTAAAAATAATCTCGTTGAATTTAATGTTTCAAAGACCCAATCTTGTCTGATTACGTCTAAAAGGGATCGCAATGAAAATCTAGTCTCTTTCAACGGAAGCAATCTTCCGAACAGGCCCTCCATTGATATGCTTGGTGTAACCCTAAGTGACCAGCTCAGGTATGGGGTCTCCATCGAAGCCAGAGTAAAGTTAGCCTCCCAAAAACTGGGCGTACTGTACAGGGCCCGCAGATACTTTAATAGTACACAACTGCTAACCCTGTACAAATCGCAAGTGCGCCCCACGGTTGAATTTGGCAGCCACCTCTGGTCTGGAGCTCCAAAATACCTGAAAAATACGCTCGACTCTGTGCAGAAACGGGCGGTCCGTTTGATAGATTCTCCCATCTTAACAGAAGGATTGCAATCTTTAGAGCACAGGCGTCGGGTGGGAATGCTATCCTTGTTCTACCGGTATTACAATGGAAGATGCTCCGAGGAACTAGCATCATTGATCCCTTCGGCACCGGTGCATAGTCGGGAAACACGCCAAACGCGTGCCCAACATTTGTACACAGTTGACATTTGTCACATGAGAACGGGTCGTTTCTTCGACTCGTTCTTGTGTTCAACAGCTCGGCTGTGGAATGATTTGCCGGCCTCTGTGTTTCCTCCTTCCTACAACATGGTTCTCTTCAAGACCAATGTTCATTCCTTCCTCTCCTCAAAAAGACCCTCCACACAGCATCCCAGATGACATAGGCCCTGAGGGAAATTATTTCCTGTGTGGAGTTAATGTAAAAAAAAAAAAAAAAAGGCCTTGGTTCACACTCCTCGCTTCAATCACATTCATACATCGACTCACAATGTAATTTATTGAAAAAGATTTCAAGTGACTTCGCTAGATGTCAGCGGGGAAGTACTTCTCCCGTTGGCCGCTAGGGGTGCCCGTGTAGCCAGACAAGCGGAGGCGTCTACTAAAATATCTACAGGAATTCCAAAAACTGAAAAAATCGGACTAATATCTATGAGAACCAAAGTGCGTACAAATATCTACAGCTCAAACTGCTGACTAAAATCTATGAGAACCAAAGGGTTGACAAATATCTACAGCACTGGCAGAGGTTGGATTTGCAATTATGTATAGCATATTGGAATAACGTAATATTACGTATGCAATTTAAAAAACTTAATTTATTTATTCATGTTTGTAAAAATCCCTAATATCGGACTATTGGACACATTTAGCTGATTATTAAGGATTTGGGTTTTTGTTTTAACAGCTTTCTTTATTTCGAGTGCTTCTAAATTATTTAGACCATTTCTATGTCAGATGACCATTTGACCATAACCATTTCTATGTCAGTTAGGTTTGGTTAGGTTAGGTTGTGGTGCCGTGTATTTCGAAATAAATATCTTTGTATTATGACCTCCATGTTTGTTCAATAAATTATTGTCCTCGTAAACAGTAAAATACGTTATATTATGCAAAAACTTCATGTACGCATTTTAAACGTTTAAGCCTTTACGTAATTAGTAATTACGTAATTGAAATAATTTATGCTTTTCCGTACAACATCTTGCTCAGCTGCCCTCTGTAGATGTTAGTCCAACCTACGCTCTGTAGATATTAGTTCAACCTACGCTCTGTAGATATTAGTCAACACTGGGACCGTCATAGATATTCGTCCGACCTTAGCTCTGTAGATATTAGTCAATACTCTGAAGTTCGTAGATATTAGTTCAACATATGAGCTGTAGATATTCGTGCGACAAACAGGCTGTAGACATTTTAGTATCTGGAGTCCAGACAAGCACCGATGAGCGAGCAACCAGATAACCTTTACCACCCGTGTGGTTAGGTCAGCTGACTTGCAGCCTTAATATTATAAATACGTAATCTCTAATAAACCATATTGTTTTATCGTAAATCTTACATTTATTGAGAAGTCACCCCACAGAATGAGTAAAAGGAATTACCCAACATTAAATCTTTGCTGACTGCTGACATCTAGCGAAGTCACTTGAAAGCTTTTTCATTACATTACACAACATACTCACTCTTCTGTTGACATGACCCGACTCGACAGGTCGTATTTGGTTCACTTGCCATAGTTGCCATGCCTTCCTCGGGCTTCCTTGACTTCTACAATAATTCACTTGTGCGTCATATATCATTCTCCTTGCAGTCCTTTCTTTGTTCTTTCGCTCGATATGCCCAGACCAACTAATTCCGTCCATTTTCTGTTACTCAGTACGCTCACATCATCTTTGTGAATTCTCACACAAGCATAGATGATTTTCCCACACATAAACCTCAAGGATCTCACTTCTACAGTTGAAATATCTAAAAACAAAACTATTTTTATTTATTACTAGCTGACCCGGAGAACTTCGTACCGCCTCAGAATCAATAACTGTTGTAATAACTTATTAACTGAATTAAATTCAGCTTTTTATTAAGTTAAAAATGAAGCAATTATCGATGCGGAACTGTCCGTGTTTTGTTTTGTCAGTATTAGAGATGGCGTTGTACCTATACGGATTTATATATTTTGTGATTTTCTTACTTTTCCACTTAATGAAATTGCGTTTTATTTTCTATATAAGTGTGAGGGAGATTTATAATAATTATTTATTTTTCCTTTGGAGGGGTGCTGACATACGTTCACCGTTTGACTCATTTTCGACTAGGTTCTGACATTCAGTGTGTAAGAAAGAGAGTAAAACAATCAGTACATCGACTTTTGACGTTCTGAATTTTTGGATTTCACTCACCATTCAATATTATATTTATCGCAATATTGCTGCAGCTCTTTCAAAGGGTGAGAATTCGTTCCATACAAAAAGTATGACTAAAAGAATTTTCTTAATAATTATTTTTTTCCTGAAATTTTCCTGTGCATGTGGAAAATACATTCCCAAAGTTATAGCATCAAATTCGGCAACGGAGCGGCCCGGTTACAAGCGAAAACTTTAAAACGATTTTCTTAAAACCATGTGTTTCAAGTTGAATTTTCATCCAATTCACTTAATTCAAAATTAAATTTATATGCGGACGAACTTCGACTTATGAAAAATGATTATTATCGAACAAAGTAATTGCAAAATAGGCCACTTGCATGAACTTCATAACGACTTAGAAAAATCGTGTGGATAGATTTTTTTACTAAGATTACGAAAATGTTAGTAAAATTTTTTGGAAATGTACAGTTTTTTTTTTTTTTTAAATAAATAAATCCATTATTTGGGCTCGTGACGTCACTACATGAAATTGTCCCGTCTTCGAAAATGTTCCTATTAATTTTATAAAATTCCACGCTGATTTATTTTTTTTATATGGCATCACTTTGATTTCAGTCGAATCTTTGAATTCGTTCACTAGATTTATTGTTTGTTCTCTGCGAACTTATCATTTCGTTTGACTTTTTGACAGATGTTCTGAAGAGAACCCCGTTACATTTTAGAAGTCAGTATGTGTTTTAGAGGTATATAATGGTTATGGTGCTAATTTTAACAAAATCAAATTTTATAATATTCTTATTATAATTTACAAGTACAAGTATATTACATTGGATTTAGTAATATAGACGTTGTACTTTATAATGATTTTTGAACAATAAGATGGATCAAGGAAAAAAATATTTATGAGATGTAATATTTTTGGTATGCCTCGTTATTCTCCTGTGCCATTCGTGTGGAAAGCGTTCTTTTTTTTTAAATGATTTTCGGCTATGTAATTATCGTTTTTTCGCACCTATAAAATTATGTCCCGTCTTTCCGGTTTATAAAAAATGGTCTGATTTTTCGGATTGAAACTTTCAAAAAATCCCCAGGGTTTCAAGAATAAGATTAAAAAAAAATACGGAATGTCTTAGAATATTTGTCTAAACTGGAAAAAAAATTAAAGAAATGTGATGCAAGTGGCCTATTTTTTTAGTCAATTTTCATTTAACGTCCGCATTTTTGCAATCAATAACTTTTTTGCGAACTATGATTACCGCGCATTCTACATTCATATAATAGCGACTTTTTTTTAAATTTCATGTTTCATGTGTTTTATAAGGGCTTCAGGATTCCACCCGATTTGGTCGGACCCTCGGATATCTATATATGTAGATATTCAAATCAAACTTTCAATAGTGTTTTTTCTCGTTCAAAGGTACCTTTATAACATACCTTGGAGACAGGACTGGGTATCGCCGCCCCGGGAACCATTTATTAAATAATTAACACTTCTGCCATAGGTCACCCCAAGTGGTTCGCTACGCTTGGTGACTTAGTTCCCGGGTTCATGGGTGAGGTTTGTCTAGGTCTTGGTGACGGAAGCGTCTGCCCACCTGGCGTGACGGGCAGGATCGAGAGACAGGTCGAGGGAGGCCTTTGGACCTTTCCAGACGAACTCTCTCGACCCATCGCCTTGCACCGCAGTTGGAAGGATGGATTCATACGTCTATTACTCCTGCACACACTGACCCCCCAGTCCCTTATTTTTCTCACCTTTTTCCTTTCTATAACTTCCTATCCTTCCCTCCCTTAAAAAGACCCTCCACAAAGCATCTCCTAAGATGACATAGACTTTGAGGGAAATTATTTTCCTCAGGGCCTCCTTTGTGGAGCTAATGTAAAAACCCAAAACAAGTTAAAAAAAAATCATGTGCGCAGTTCACACGCAGTAGAAGTGAAACCTTCAGAAAACTAAGGTAGACAAGAGTGGGGAGGCTGCGAAGCACCGCAAAAAGAGGAGTCCGATTCTTATTCTCTCGCAGGTTATATCCTATAGATGTATGTGTATATCTGTTTTTAATGTCGTTTTTATCGTTTCATCGAGTTTCAAATCACAACGGTGCTAAAGAAGTGCACTTCAAAAATCAGATTGTGCAAGAGAAGTAAAGTAGACAAGAGTGGGGAGGCTACGGAGCACTGCACAAAGAGAATACCGATGGGCTACGAAGCACCGCACAAAGAGGAGACCGATTATTCTATCTCATTCTCTCGCATGGTTAAATCGTTAAATCTCGCAGGTTAAATTCTATAGGTGTATGTGTTTGCCACTTTTCAGCGTCGTTATTTTTCGTTTCATTGAGTTTCAAATCACAACGGTGCTAAAGAAGTTTTCACTTCAAATTCAGAGTGCGCAATTCACACGCGGTAGAAGTGAAACCTTCAGAAAACTAAAGTAGACGATAGTGGAGAAAGAATCGCACAAAGAGGCGACCGATTGTACTACCTCATTCCCTCGCAGGCTGAATCATATATGTAGATGTATGTTTTAGTCTCTAATTTTCTTTTCATCGAGTTTCAAATCACAACGGTGCTTAAAAGTTTTTACTTCAAAAAATCGGCTGAACCAGACTTCCCCCTTAATTAATTGGCCTTGGTTGCATTTTGCGGTTACAGAAATTGAACCCGGGACCCGATGTTTCTAGGTAAATCTACTTATTCTGTACAAAGTATCTCTTCTCACTTATTCAAACAGTCTCTTGCTTTCCAAACGCGAGTTGATGACACACATTTGCTGACATTTATGCTGATGAGATAAACATCGGACTTTCAAGGAAGTCTTGACCTAAACAGTTAGAAAGTTATTTGTCCGCGGAAAGCAACCGTTTATGTTTAAACGCTTTATTATCGGAACCGCTGATAGTGTCACAAAAAGCCAAGAAATCACCAGATAAGAAGTGAGAGATTATGAGATGATTTGAGGTGGATTGAGTGATTTCAGAGAGGCTGTGAAAGCTGCGGAAACGATTTTGAATGAATGGTTTGCGGTAGATATTATCTTATGATTAAGTGTGATTCGTTGTAACGAGTAGTGACAATTATCAAATTAACTATTTATTTATTTATTTGAGACACAAGCAGGATATTTATAAAACATTTTTGTGGGTGATATATCGCACACCTAGATAAAGAGTAGTACAACTCAAAATTCCTCTTTTTTCAGGAACAGCGAAAAACGTTTTACTCGATTTCTATTTGACCGATTAAAAATATCGTTAAATGATATTGTATGTTATTTTACTAGGATATTTATTTGCTTAATTACTTAACCATCAAATTCACTTGTGACACGTTTATTAATTAATTTCGTGTTTTTTTAGTATTTGTGACGAAATCATTGTTTAATAATTTTATCAACTCAAATTGATTCCATATTAGTGATAAATTTTGAATTAATGCACTCTTATTCTGTATATTTTGTTTTATAATCTTCACAATACCGGAGTAAGAGGAATTGATATGTAGAACGCCCGAGAAACAAGACAAGTTCAATCACGAATACCAAATCAACTCAAAATATTCACGCACTATGACTGCGGTTAATCACGAATACAAGACTAAGCCGAAATAATCCAGTCTTTGTGCGTATTGACAGCACCTTCCCTACAGCTGGTATGTCGTAACTGGTGATGCGTTACTATTGTTGGTGGGGGCTTTCGTAGAGCAATTCAGAAAGACTGACTGAAGTGCCATCTACAATTTTATTGATGGAGATTTTTAAACAAGTGTCTTTGTGGTTTGTGTAGTTTTCGACGCAGATTCCGAAAATGGCAATAACTCGATTTTGGTTTATTTCGAGTTGTGCTATTCTTTATCTAGGTGTGCGATATAATGAATTAAAATACAAATATAAATATCCCTAGACTAATGTGTCTGCAGTAATCACATATGCATTTTCGCAGAAGCAAACACATTAAAAACAATGAAAGTATTATTTATATATAACTTGGAAACATAAATACAAAATTGAAATAATAATTATTATTCTTTTGCAATATTTATGAAGTATTTACTGAAAAGTAATAAAACAACCTTTTTTTTAAGTGCACAAATCGTGGAGATATTTTTTGAAACACGTTATATTATTTACAAAAATACTTATGAAAGTGTGTATTTTTTAACAAGATCGTTGTATGATCGACGCATTCTAGACGTAGGATTAAAATATCCAGCATTATTGGTAAAAATTTCGGTCCAAAATATGTTAAGGGTTCTTGTTGATTTGGGCCTGGCGTATAACTTGATTTGGTTGACTAAGTTACTCTCTACACCGGTGTTTTTCAATCTGTGGGTCGCCACCCCTAGGGGGGTCGTCAAGCTTTACTCTGGGGGTCGTCGGCAAAAGACTAACTACAATAAAAACACCATTTCAGTGAGAAGGATGGGCTTGTTTATTTTTCAAAATAAAGAAAATAATTCTTTGCCCGCGAAGCATACGGATGCAAGTCCAAAAGGGTAAATGTTCAGGAGAGCCAAAAACTATTTTTTCTGTAACCATGGTCTCATAACTTCTTCGGATATCCATGCTGATAGTTAACAAAAAAAGTAATTTTTAAATCATATTTTAAAAACGAGCAAATAAAACGAAATATTTTATATTTTAGTCTTTAAAAATATTGTTTAAAAAAACGCTGACTTGAGTCAAACAAAAATCCGGATTTTAGTCCTTCTGCTTCAAAATGAAGTGGAATATTGTTTTATGACATTTGGTGTAATATGAAAGGTTCAATGTTTGAATATTGTTTACTTCAATAGAAAGTAGTAATGTATAATTTGAGTCATAAGACTACATTGTACGTAGGATTTGAGTCATAATACCCAAAATGTAAAAATCATAAAGATGCAAGTTCATTTTTGTACATCTTTCTTCTTCTAAGATGGTTGTTGCATCCGTATACATTTTTGAAAATGCTATTTTTGTTCATGATAGGACCTGTATCTTTCTGCCATTGATAAATATAATAATTTACTTCAAGTCTGCATCAAAAACTCATTTCTTCAAATTTTGGACTTGCATCCGTATGCTTCTCGGGTACAGAATTAATGTATTCAACTTTTTGTCTGTATCTATGACCAAAAGGGGTCGCCAGAATTTTTCAACCTGTAAAGGGGTCGTATAATCAAAAATATTGAAAAACACTAGTCTACACGATTATTCACAATTTTATAAAGCACCAAGAGGTCATTTATGTTTCGTCTTTTAACTAGACTCTCAATTTGAAATTTGTAAGTCTTTATTCGTACCCGTCTAGAAAATGGTAGATACCTGATCGGTAAAACAAAATCCGTGTAAATTTTCTTAGTTTGATCATACCCTGTACCACTTTTACCTATTTACCCTAAGTTTCTGATAATTCTTTTTACACGCTTTGTGGCCCTTTATATCTGCTTGGCATCTGAACTCTTAAGGATAAACATAGAGACAAAGATGATTCAATTTATTTAAATTGAATTGAATCTAACTAGATCGTCAAATTACAAAGTCAGTGCTGTCGTTAAGTAGACTTCACTATTTAAAATAGTCTTATCACTCTGTTTCTTTTGCTATGTTCGTATGCTTGCGGAAAAACAACATCCTAATCGGCAGTAACAACGAGAATCAACAACTATCGACGTCATATGCAAACTGTCAAGGCCACTGACTTAACCACTTCACACTTCAAAATCTGTTGCGCGCCAAGACCTATACCAACAGTATCAACAAGTATCAACGATAATCGCTAAATTGGCGTTGGTCGATGGCACTGACTTGATCACGTATCACGTGACACTTGATCAAAATCCGTTGCACGTAAAGGCCTCTATACCTTCAGTCACCACGAGTGTCAACAACAATCGTCACCATTTTCAAAGGGCGTTGCTCGATGGCACTGACTTAATCACATGATACTTTAAACTCTGTTGCGTGCCAAGGGGTGCACCGGCAGTAACAACGAGTATCAACAATAATCTTCACCATTTGCTTACTTAATCACGGGACTGTAGTCAGTCTTGTAGTTTTTTTGACTTACCCACAAGTGAGTAGTTTCATCTGACAAGTATTCTTGTAGACGTTCCCGTCACTGCCGCAGATAGGTCCATCCAGTGGAGCCTGTCCGCAGTCCACGGGGCAGTTTTCTCTGTGTGCTGAGATGTTGTTACAGGCCCCAACGTGAGATAGTCCAATCCCAACTCTGCGGAAATACAAAACATATCGGTTAAATCAACATTTATAAGAACATCAAACTTCGTCAAATCGACTACCTACCTACGTCAAAATGCAATCTCATTCAGCAATTTTGGAGGTAGTTGTGGGTACCGCCTCCCCGGAAACCATTTATTGGATAATCAATATCAATCAATCACTTGGCTACTGTGTGGAGCAATTGTAAACAAACAAAAATTCTTTGAAATTGTCGTGGCGTTCGATGCGTAGGACCGTGGCGAAAAGTCAAAACAGTTTCACTGAAAAAAATGCAAAATTAAAAATAAATGTACAAGGTGGGGCAAAAGTAATTTTTTTGCTGTAATTTTTTTATTAAATGAAAAACTTTGGTTCTGGTTGTGAAATTTGTTTATATAATCCATTAGAATTTATTCTATCATGTCGAGAAAATGATATCGGCCAAGTGACCGCCGCCAGAGTTGATGAACATACGGGCCCGTTTTATGGCATTTTCCATCACTCTTGCCATAACTTTGGGCGACAGGTTTTCGAATTCTTGGCGAATATTCTCCTTAAGGGCTTCAAAAGTCAGAGACTGGATGACGTAAGCCCGCGACTTAAAAAAAAACATAAAAAAGAAGTCTGGAACGGAATTTTTTTATATGGTGTCAGTAATAACTATTGTCACACGACCAGTACTGTTTTTTTTACGACAAATTCTCTTATCTCAAATTACCTACCATTTTTAATTGTTTTTTAAATATTTTATGTGGGTACCTTAATTATAGATTCTAAATCAATATACATACCGCTTTTTTGCAATACCTAACTAGTCCGCTGTAGGAAGGTAGGTATTTATCATAATTTTTTTAACGCTTAGTCGAATTGAGTAAGGTTTGACATGTTAAGCTCATAAAAATAAAAGGTTAATTATGAGAAATATATGGCTTATTGCGTCACACAACATTATCTAGGTAGAGCTATAGGTGCAGAATAAATAACATTTGTAGTGTACCTACACTCGTATATGCTTCTAATTAAATTGTAGATATTCTGGAATTAATAATTTCCGTTGTTTTTGATATGTCATAATTCATTTCAGTCTGTGATTCATCACAATCGACTCACTTATGGAATGAATAACGCGTTCTCTTTAGAAACAATAAGTGGTCTGTCTTTTAACAGAACCCTTCCACCGAGAGAACAATCGCCTGGGAATCAATCATGGTACAGAGAAGTGTGAAGGGTGAGAAGGTTAAATAGCTCGTCGGATTCTCCGTTATGGGAGATAATTAGTGGGAATTACCAACACTTCTTCTTGGTAGAAGTTATTAAATGCAATTACTGCTTACAGGAGAAGAAACAGGCCCTTTTATCAAGCTCTTGTAGTATTATATGACTCGAAGTTTATGTGATCGGAATTGTAGACAGTGCTGTAACATAGTAAGTATTCGGGGTGTTGCATCCAAAACTGCTTTCGAATTACAGCTTCAGATGCATTTGAAATGTACTGTTAATATTAAAAACGAAATGAGACAAAATGGTGTTTGGTGGAATTAATGATAATACATGTAGGAAAAACAAGGTATACAAGGAAAAGGTATAACCAATCACTTACCAGTTTATCTGTGCGAAGGAGCACACTACGCAACCATAATGTAGTTGTATAGTTCCACCGCGATACCTCGAGGTAATTATCGCCACAACAAAACGAATGAGTTCAAAACGATATTATGTTCTTCGGAGATGGTCAAATTCCTTCGTTTTAATTATAAACGACATTGTGTTCACGAAAAACACAACAATTTGCTTCCAAGGTAGTTCCAAATCTTCTTCTGTTTTCATAACAAATGCACCCGAATTTTCACTATTTCTCTTACCCAGTGGCACAATTTCAATTCCCAAATTTTAAATACTTTTCCACCAAGGTGATAGTTAGGAAGAGATAGGAACTGGATACATGATATCCTGTTAGGAAGTAAGCACATCAAAACTAATCACGAAGTATTCCAGAATCTCTAATTCATAATTTAGAACTTTTTGGAAACCAGTTGGGAAAGTAAACCCATGTAAAACATTTATGCAAAAATTTTATAATTACTGAAGTTTTTAAAATATGTGCGGTAGCTTGCCACTCACTGGATGTTAAAATTACAGTCGAAACATTCGCACAAGAGATTGGTGGAAGTTTTAGTTGGTTCTTTGAAAAGCAATATGGAAAGTTTCGGGATTTCTTAGTGGACGGTGATTTATATCGATTTTGATTAAGGCAAAGAGGGAAGATTCGGCATGGTTATTTATAATTTTGAAAACCAATTTGTTGTAATTTTTGTCATGACGACGGTTATTTAATGTTTCAATTCTGAAGTGAAGTCGGCATTTCTTATATCCTGAAAGCTGAGCAGTGACCTTTTTGTCAATACGATCAAACCATATATGATGTAAAAATATTTAACAAACCAATAATCTATTGTAAATAAATTTTCGATTATTATTATGTTCTCTAAATAGTGTGGACCTTCCGGTTCTATAGGAAAATACTCGAGTTAATCTTTTAACTTTCGATCCTTGTCTATTTTGTGAATCACATATTATAAAGACCAATGTTAATGCCCGATGGCAAAACTTAAGCGGACTGTAATAATTAAGTTATTGAACATTTTATGGGGTTTTTTATATCACAAGTCAAGAGAATATGACGGGAAAAGTCTTAACTTTAAGTATAGTGATTTGCTGGTCCATCAACGGGTCACTATTATCCAGGTTGGGTTAGTATCATAAAATTTATCTTAACGCGAGTTTTGAGAGAGGATCAATAATTGCTGTTACCACAATCGCGACAATATTTCAACTGACAATGTGGGTATTAAAAAATAATTCTGCAATAATATTTCGAACTGACCAAGTAGATAGGAATGTAGTCATCTTCTGTTTCTTCTCCCAAGTAAGGCTTTTAAGGAAGGATAGGACAATGGGAGATGAATACATTGAAAATAGGACCTTGGAAAATGGATTAGTCCCAAAGCTGTTTCAACACTAAATACTCTTAAGTAGTTATCTTGATAGGTACACGTTTTAAAATTGAAACAGACTATTTATTGGAATAATAATCTGGATTTACCTCTTAGCACAAATGTTAAAAATAGTTTAAAACTAGTTCCCACGTCTTTTTGTGTCACAAATTGTTTATATCTAGGTTAAAACTGATTTGTGTACTTCTTTCCCAGTTTTATAAAACACGGTAAATATTTTACATATTCACGGTGACATTTCAAGCAGGTAAGTTACCTCTCGGTTGGGTGTGAAAAGTTACAGCAAATAACTAAGTAATAAGAACACACAGATTACATTACGTACGCGTTGTGTATCTTTTTAGGAAATATGTACTCCATCTGTGAAACGAGGTCTGAATAATCGTGCAAACATTGTGAAATAGTGAGACGAAAGTATGCAACTATATGCAAGTGTTTACTTCAAAACCTGTAACTGTTGAGAATGATCCACTTTTCTGTTGAGAATGCCTTACTTCTAACTCAAACAGTCACATTTTCGTATCCTCAAGTGGGAATCCTACTCTACTCGGTTTGTTCTAACAAATTAAGTTTCAATAGTTTTTTTAAGGTGTTTATATTCTTCTCCATTTTTAGGTTATCTGAAAGGAGATTATAATCTGTACGCCCTCGTGGCCAATGCTTCTCTTGCCACTTTCAGTTGTTTTGACAGTATTTATGTACAATTTATTATGTTGTCTAGTATAATGTTCGTGTACCTGTGACGTTTTTATAAATGTTGTGTTTGTGTATAAGTCTATTTTGTATTTCGTAGATTAAAAGGCATATGTTATATTCGTACAATGGTCTTTTTTTCAGAAGGTTCATTTCCTGGTATAGCTTTTTTGTGGGAGTGTCTGGGTTATAATTGAAGAGTTTTTTTAATAACTTTGTTCTGTATTATTTGTAAGTCGTTTAATTACGTTTTACGTGTAATTATGTATGTGTTACCCCATTTTTCCGATAAATAATTTAGGTGGGACTAGATTAAGCTAAAGTATAAGCCCATCTTTACCTCTGTTGGTAGAAGATTAGCAATTCTACCAAATTCACCAATTAATGGGATGATTTTTGCTATTAGTTTTTCTACGTGTTGTTTATTTTTAATGATATCCTACCAGAAAAGAGACAAGGACGAACATGATGGCGAAGGTTGTACTTGTTTACCGGAAGATTTCGGTTCTATTTTAGGTTATAATTGACCCCCTGAAAAATAATTCTAGTTTCCAGCTCACTGGTGAGAGTTAAATCAGAACTCGGCAATAATCTGCCCTTCGATACTTTGAGTTTCGGACCTACAAGACCAAGAAAGCGTCCATTGATAAATGAAAAAGATTATTTACCAGCAAATTTCTTACCCCTTGACCAGTTAATAAATTTTTAGATTCTGCTCACATGGTTAGAGATTCTTCGATTTCGACATATAGTCGAAAGATCGCCGGTGTAACGGCAAAATTACGTAAGAATTCATACGTCCATAACTCCTGGACACACTGCAGACTCCTACCTTCCCAGAACTTCCTCTCCTTCATTTCCCTAACAACACCCTCCACACAGCATCCCCAAAGATGACATAGGCCTCGAGGGAAATTGTTTTTCTCAGGGCCTCCGGTGTCGAGCTAAAGCACAAAAAAACGAGTGTGCTTTAAACCACACGACTGAAGTAAAACTTCTTTAGCTCCATCTATATGATAGGAAGAGAGAAAGAAAATGTGCGCGCGCACAGCTCTCTCTTGCTCCTACAGCGTGATACAGATAATCGGCCTGCACTAGGTCTTAGATATACGAAACGTACCTGGCTATGAGAGAAAGAGAGAAAGAAAATGTGTGCTCGCACCTCTCTCTCTTGCCCCAACAGTAATATACTAAACGTGACTCTCTCTCTTTCTATCGTCACTAACTTATATCTCCCTCTCAACTACCGTTCGCCTCGCTTTTAGTAATGCTCTCGTCACGCATTCACCAGCTTACTCCCCAAGTCAAGCGTGCGTAAAGTAGTTTTACTTCAAAAATATTATATACTCGATTACGTCCATAGTTCACATTCACTTAATCCAGATTTTTTTAAACCTAGTTTGAACATCATATTCGCATAGGGACTGTGACTGCAACGGGTCCAATTTATTAGGGTTCGTGTTTTCCAAGGGAGAGAGATCTTGATCAGTTTAATACTTTGGTCCGCAACAACTAAACGCTTGTTTTTGATTAATTGCTGATCGTATGTGTTAGAAATTGTCTGAAAGGTGGGAAAAAAAGATCGCATAAACTCACTGAAGCAGGAAAATGGTGACTTTTTATCCAATTTCCACTTTCCACTTTGCGCCGATTAACACAGTTGTAATTTTCAATTTTTCAAGGAACTCGTAATTTATCAAAGAAGTAAAATACTAATCATAGACCACGGCTTTCACTTTGAAAACTGCCAAAGCACTAGCTCAAACAGTCACCTTTTCGTATCCTAGACCTATCGTAGACCTAGACGTATCGTAGACCAACTCGACTCAAATCGTCCTTAATATTGCAATAATACCGGCACTAATGCAGAAAAAAATTCAATATTACATCGCTTGCACACTTTAGGTAATGAATTTGCTAATATCTAACATTTTGCAATTTTAAATACAGGGTGTTAAGGGACGTACTTGACTTACTTTAACCAGTGATTCCTGACGTTATTTGGAGTAAAAAATGTAAATGAAATTTTGGTCACCGGTGACATTTTGGATGTTTTTTTTTTTTTTTTTTTCTACAAAAACATTAAAAAATGGTAGTTGTTGAACAGTTGGAGGCGGGGTAAGGGGTTCATCGGACACCCGGCTGAGTGACCAGTGACGACATGCGGAAGAAATTTTTTTTGGTTTGATTTTAAAGAAAAAAAAATTGAAAAAAAAAAAAAAAGTCGTCGAAAAAAGTCACCGGAGACCAAAATTTCATTTACATTTTTTACTCCAAATAACGTCAGGAATCACTGGTTAAAGTAAGTCAAGTACGTCCCTTAACACCCTGTATACAGGTTTAACGTAGTGTGGGTACGTTCAACAATAAAATGTCCTACCAGAATATCTAAGCATTAGAAATACATACTAGGTATTTTCGTTACTTGTTTTTGGGGTGTTATGTCGTGTTGCGCTACCTCCTTCTTTAGCCAACGTTTCGGACAGCGTTGCAGTGTCCATCATCAGAGCAGATGTGTGAAACGTTGGCTAAAGAAGGAGGTAGCGCAACACGGCCTAACACCCCAAAAAATCTAAAAACGTATCTCATCACACCATACGTACCTATTTTAAAATATATATTATTATTTGATTCCCTGAGGCAGAATAATGGTGTCTCTTTCAGCTTTGCTAACACAGTTGTAATATTAAAGTTTTTCAAGGAATTCGTCATTTATCAAAGAAGTAAAAGATCACAGAAGACGGTTTTCACTTTGAAGACTGTCAAAGCACTGAGCGTGCGACTTCACCGTTGTAGGTAGGGACAAAAGTTGGTAGGAATCAGGAAAATGACTGGAATAATCCCTAACAGTAAGTATGTTTGTTTACCTGCATATCTCCACCTGAAGCATGCACCTGTTGAGGTAAGTCCTGCCCTCCGTCCCGCAGACAGGATCCCGCTCTGAGGAGCAGCGGTGCTCGCACTTGGAGCCGTGAGCTCGCACGCACATGTTGGGGTCCGTCGTCAGCTTGATGCCTGCACAAATATGAACATTATAACGATGTAGTCGACATATTTATGGTAATTTACTCACATGCCAACCTCAAACTCCACAAAATATGTGTCAATCTTAATGGTACAAATAACATATGTATTGGGTCATAGGGTCATCGAAAAATATGGACAAAATTTAGAATAACTGTTATAAAAAAAACTATTAGAGGTAAATCAATGGTTTTGATCTTAATATGTGGGGAAAAAAGATACATTTTTTTCGTACCTAATATGTTTGGATGTGTGCACTGTTCGTCGCTCTGCAGATGTCTAGTCTGTCTATGGGGGCTCCTCTACTAATCCAGCCGTTGGGAAAGCGATAATGCCAACATTAAAAAAAAATTATAGCACCGAAACCCTTTATGTTAAAGTGTAATTCTGTCACTGAACGCTAGCTGGTGAATGTAAGTTTTGTACTGGAGGTAGCGTGACCTTGATATGTGCACTCTAGATGCGCAGTGGCCAAGGTCAGCCGGGGGCGCGCTTACGACTGCCGTTCAGTATCGTTAGTAGAGGAAACCCCATTGCCTGGCCTCCGAGAAGTCCTGAGCTTACACTTTGGATTTATTTTTCTGGAGGTTCATTAAAAACATTGTGTACGCAGAAAAAATCCGGGATTTGGATCACCTGCGGGAGCGAATTTCTGCCGCAATCTTGACAGTTACTCCCGAAATGATTGCACGTACGTGGCAAGAAATCGCCTACATACTAGACATCTGCAGAGCGACGAGGTGCACACATCGAAACATACTAAGGTACGAAAAAACATCCCTTTCCGCACATTTGAAGATCAAAACCATTGAATTACCTGTAATAGTTTTTTTATAACAGTTATTTTATATGTTGTCCATATTTCTCCCTGTATATATTTTATAGGGTGTAACAGCACCTACCCGAAGATTTTAACCAGCTATTTCTGAGTATTTTGGAGTATAACATGTGGATATCATTTTGCTCACCGATGATTTTTTTTTTTCAAGTTAAAACAACAAAACACATTTTTCCGTCACACTTCGCAACTGAGCGTGCAGCCAGCACGGGTCACTGATACCCACTGCGTCTTGCTCTAGCAGAACAGTAACAGAGGAGAGAAAGCACATTTCACGTGATCCCGTCAGCCATACGTAGCAGTGTGACTAGTGGTGACGTGTGATCGAAACATACTTTTTATTGTCTTTAAATTTTTAAAATATCATAGGATAGCAAAATGACATTTAAATTTTGTATTCCAGATATGCTCAGGAATGTTAAAATTCTTCAGGTACGTGCTGATACACACTGTATACAAAGTTTTTTTTCATACATGACAAAGCAAAGCTTGTTCTAAAAAGGCTTACACAGAATAAGAGAACGAGGAAAACAAATGATACGAAAGAAAAGGCTTTTCAGAATTATTATAATTAATATTGATGATTTCTAGAGGCACGAGAGAAGTTTTGAATGCACCACCAACAATTTTGATGATTTGATGAACGCAACGGCAAGAACAAATGACAGAAGCTTAAATGTGATCTGTTGTTATGTTAAAGGTGTTTAAATTTTTTGATATTTAAGTACAAAAACAATATTTCTTCCATAATGGCAAATAAAGATTGTGTTAACCAAAAATGTGTCATGATATGGTACCAATACAGTTTCCATGGGGATCGGTGTAAAAAAAGCATCGTGCGAAACGTCCGTTACACTTCACCAAAAATCTTGTAAAATTGAACTCACAGTCATTTTGCATGTCATTCGGTTACTGTTACTTTACCTTTGCCGCAAGTCTTCTTCCTCATGTCACACAGTGAAGGATAGATGATGCCGTCGGACCCACAGACTGGGTCTCCCTGAAGAGCTGCGGGACATATCCTCGGGCAGTTGGCGTCTCGGGCTGATAGGGCTCCTGGAAAGATAAAGAATAATGTCGTCAAGTCAATGCAGAGAAGACACAATAAAAACATTGGGCAATATGGAAGGAGTTTGTAGGTTTAATATTATTATGAACAACGACTGTACCAACAAAAAACTGTCCAAAGAAGCGAAGCTGATGTATGGCAGTGAGGCATGGAACTGGCAGAGGAAGGATGAAAGTAAACTGAATGCCGCAGAAATGAGATCCCTGAGGCATATGTGTTTAAACCATGTACAAAACGTGGAGATCCGCAAACAATGCAAGGCTGATGTAAGTGTATTGAGTAAGATTAAGAAAGGAATGCTCCGATGGTTTGAGCATGTAGAGCGAATGAATGAGGAAAGGAGTGTAAGGAGAATATACGACGCAAACGTGAATGGTAGAAGAAGTCGGTGACGCCCGAGAAAAACATAGCACGACCAAGTGAATCAGATACTTGATTCGGGCTATGTCAAGAGTCATAATAATAGAAGAGCATGTATGAGACGATGTATGAATGTGAACGAGGCAAGGAGCGTGTGCCAAGACCGGGTTGTTTGGCGGTCCGTCCTCACTGACTAGTAGTTAGTTAGTTAGTTAAGGAAGAAATAATACTCGTATAATTAGAGACTGGGAACTATTCTATTCTGGCTGTCTGGTGGTCCCGCGTAGGTCGTCAGGACAAAATTATTATCACGAATCAGCTAACCATTTGCATTAAATAATACTGTTTCATAATAAGTTTCTTCTTGAAAGACTTACTTGGTATCAATACCATATTGCAAATCACAGAACACCAGCAAAAAACGGGAAAAGCAAAAAGGAAGCTCTTTTAGTAAAGACTATCTATTATGCCACTCCGAGCTCATAAGACGTACCAAATATAGAGAAAGCCACACAGTTACTTTGCTGTATTCACAAGACAAAACATTCATTATTTTCCAGGCAAGAACGGAGATCATGGTGCCCATATTTGTAACTGAGACCCAACACAAAAGGGTGTTAAAAAGCCATTAGTCTGACTAAGATATCAGTTCCCGAGGCAAGTTTCTGATGTAAAAAGTGGCACGCTTCTTCCAGAGCTGTCCGACCAGTGAATGGAGATAGGTTTCCGAATTTGGAGGCACTAATCTATGGGCGCATTACCGTGAGTTCATCAATCATTGGCTTCGACTGGATTGGGAGCGGTCACGACACGACTCGGTCTAATCAGCAAAGTGCTACCGTCAAGATGTTTGTACTCACAAAGGTATTCACTGTTTTACAGTACGTCCCGAAGCTTTTATGATGACTTACAAAATTGTGATAACAATATATATTTTTAACATCTCTAGTTGGAAAAGGACTTCTTTATCTGAATACTAGCTGAAGTCCCCGGCGATGCCCGGGCTTAACACAGAGTTTTTTTTTAAATCAATGTAGACAGTGACCTTCCTCTTATTTTGAAGATCATCAAAATTTCATCAACCTCGGCATAAAACTGTAGATTTGCATACAAATCAAAGCCCGCTCGTCCATCACATACAGACAATATTTCAACCAATTTACATAAAACCTTACAAATTATATACCTAAACCTTCCACATGAATCTATTGGTGAAAACCGCATGAAACCTCTTCCCATAAACCCAGGCACCCCTGTTAAATCACCAAACGTAGCGAACCACTTGGGGTGACCTATGGCAGAGGCAGGGGCGTGAACTCCATGTAGGCACATAAGCACTGCCTACCCTACCGTATTTGTAAAACATAAGCATGTGAATAACATTATAATTTATTAAATTATTGCTAAAAATAAATAAACCCTTTCAAAAATAGGCGCGAAAAAGCTGAGCAACCGAAACTACCAAGCGCCACATCAAACGACATACTACAAACGTGGTATAAATATTGTAACCAGAAACTACGTCCGCGCCCTCCGACTGCCTCACTAAAATGCGGCCTAAGCAGGAATTATTTCTGCTAGGAGCAAATTTCACACAAGATATAATATCAAGGTTTACGAAATGCACATAGCACAGAGTAGAACTGTCGTATTGGATTTGCTTCTATGGGGTTTTTTGTTAGTTTAGGCAATGCTTTCTGGAACAAAATTAGCAAATGGAAATCAGTGACGACAGTGACATATTATGTTATCTATTTCTGTCAACTTGTTGTCTTACCAGCAGCAAGAACACTTAGCAAAAACTAGTACGAAGGGAGTTTATTTATTTGTTGGCTCGCCAACAGAATATATCACATAATTATTACATCAGTTAACAATTTTAATATGTATTAAATTAAAAAACACATTTTGTAAAGCACCACTTTTTATTAGAATTGATATTTAACAGCCCAAGAATCAATAATTACAAAATATATTCACACATGAACATATACATACATTTATACACATTTTATAGGTTTAGGTGAGGAGATCATCAGGGATATGTAAGTATAATTTTCTTTTGAAGGTATCAATTGAGTTTGAAAATACATCTATGTCTTCATGTTTGCAATATTTATAGGCTGTTAAATATCAATTCTAATAAAAAGTGGTGCTTTACAAAGTGTGTTTTTTAATTTAATATATAATGTCACACCACAAAGTATTTTCTTCCTTCGATAATAATTTTAATATGGTTACAGTGATAATTCCAATGAGAGGTGAGCACACCATTCATCACAACATTCTTAATTAGTTGTAATACATAATAATAAATTAAAGTACATACATAAAACAAGAAGAATCAATAATTACAAAATATATTCACACATGAACATATACATTATACATACATTTATACACATTTTATAGGTTTAGGCGAGGAGATCATCAGGGATATGTAGGTATAATTTTCTTTTGAAGGTATCAATTGAGTTTGAAAATACATCTAAGTCTTCATGTTTGCAATATTTATTGTATAACCGAGTCATTCTCGGGGTTGGTTTGAAGAAACTTGTATTAATACGGTAAGTATCGATCCAAAAGGTTTCAAGGTTTCTCGTGAATTTCGGCCTTATATTAAGATTAATTTGATTAATTAAATATGAATCATACATGTTGTTTATGATTTAAAACAGGGAGATCAAATCTGAAATGTGCCTTCTTTTGACGAGTGAGACTTCTCTAAAGTGAGTGAGTCTCTCAGCATAGTTATCTAGATTGTTATGAATTGCATAGTGTGGGGACCAAATCACGGTGCCATACTCTAAGATACTTCTTACATATGAGTAGTACAAGATTCTGAAGCTACTGGGATTCTTGAACGATTTGGTAATTCTAGTGATAAAACCGAGCATTCTATTGGCTTGATTGACAAAGTGTTGGTAATGATTTCTGAACGTCGGCTTCGAGTCAAGAAAGATTATTTAGAGTTATTTGTAGTAAGTTTTTTTTATTATGTTAATCTATTCGGCGGTTTTCCTACTGCCTACCCTGATCAAAAACTCTGTGCACGCCACTGGGCAAAGGTGTTGGTTATCCAATAAAGCTTTCCAAAGCTTCTAAATTGTTTAGTCTTAAACCTATTCCATTTTTATGTTGGACTTTAATTCCTGTATCGCGGTTAAAAGTATGATCTTTATCAATTAAATGATCCGCAAACTCTGAAAAATCTTAACTAGTTAAGCATCTTAAGTGGTCTTTTGCTCTAGTTTTTACATTATGTTATTAATTTTTTTAAATTCTAAACTAAGCATTTCAATTCTGTCGTCAATTTATGTAAACCATATTTTCAAGGGATAAGATTCGAGTTATTTTGGGAGTTTTTAATCACTTCACGTGACACTCTAAATAAATCCTTAGGGTTTGATTCTCTAAAAGCCAAATCTCTGAACTTAATATCTGGAAAGCGCTTTGGTTCCGCCAAACTTTTGATAGCTGATGACGTTGCTGATCCATAAACTGACTGTCGTGACTTGGTGTTTTCAGGAATGCACAGTTCGGTAAACCGGCAACACTGAATAATAATACACACATAATCAGTGTCAGATACTCAAATTTGTTTTAAAAACTATTCGTCGGATGATCGGAATTAGAGCGTGAAGAATAGGCGGAACAATAACGATGCGGGAGGAGATGCCCGAAGACCCTACTACAGAAAATCTTACCGTTCTTGAACCTTGGGACTGTATCAGATACGGGTAGTAGACAATAAGTTATAACGGTGTGTCTTGTAGATATTGAAGACAGTTGATATAAAATTTTATTGCCAGTAATTTTAGCAGTTCTACCAAGTAAAACATTCAATACTATTCATAACATGACGCGGGAAAAACGTTATTTTTATTTATAAAAAAATGCGATTGTACATTTGATGCACTTTTTAGTATTATTTCACCCTTTGATATTGCGGGTGAAGTTTACAGATTTATAGATAACTAGCTGACCCGGAGAACTTCGTACCGCCTCAGAATCAATGACTGTTTTGTTAACTTATTAGCTGAATTACACTCAGTTTTTTTTTTAAATTAAAAATTACACAATGAAGCACTTATCGATGCGGTATTGTCCGTATTTTGTTTTTGCCTGTTTCAGAGATGGCGTTGTGTACAGATTTATAATTTTCGTATTTTCTTAATTTTCCACTTACTTACGGGAATTGCGTTTCACTTTCTTTGTATGTGTGAGGGAGATTTATTATAATTATTGTATTTTTCCTTTGGAGGGGTGCAGACATATACCGTGTGTGCCATTTTCGACTGTTGACATTTAGTGTTGTTTAAGAAAGAGGGGCAGCATTATATGTTTAAGTATAAAAGCAAAACAATCAGCGCAATCAATTCAGATTAAGTTATAAATATTTTATATCGTAATTCAATTAGTAAAATTGTTTATGGAATGCGGAAAATGTATAAAGGGTGTTAACATGATAAAGAAATGTAGAGTGTAATTAGTATGAGTATTGTCATTGAAATGTATTTCAGAATGTTATTTGTGTTTTGAAAGCCTTACTTTTTATACTTTTTTACTTTCAGTTTTTAGGTTATCAGGGAGAAGGTTGAAGATTTTTTGAAGATCTTCTGTTTAGGTAGGTTATAATTATAGAGGTGTGATTGTGTTGTAAGAGGGTTTTTTGATGTATTTGCACAAGAAATATGTTAAAAGCATACATTTTAGACGATATTGACGTATATTTATAGATGTATCTTGTCGGTAGCTTGTTGACAACACGTATTACCATTTTTTGGTCTTTTTGTAGAAGATTAAAACTAGTTGGAGCATAGCCACCCCAATGATGATGCCATATATGCTAATACGGATTGGCCAGGATTGGCAGAGAGCATAGTATACTGTTTTGAGTGTTGTAGGAGTAAGGATATTTCTTAAGACGACAATATATCCTAAAATATATTCAGAATCTTAACGACGTAAGTAAAGAAGCCGTGTATAAAATTGTGCACTGGACGGACCTACTGTCGAATTTGCCGTATCAAAGAAAAGAAGAAGAAGATAAATAATGTGGGAATCTTAACGACGTAATTGAAGAAAGCGTGTAAACAAATACACGACGCCGCACGACGTATTGTACGAACGTACGGTCGAATTCACCCTGGCAGGCCTGGAGATTCGACCTTTCTGCCGCGTTCATTTTAATTAATTCTGATGAACGTGCTACAAATATTTAAAATGTGTCTCCATGTTGTCCTCCCGAAATTATTAATCCATCGTCTAGAAAAATAAAATCTGGTGCTTACCGCTAACTTTATAGTTGAAATAACGGGTCATATAGTTTTGAAATCGTTGTACGTAAAATACTGTTTTTATTAACCTAATATATAAATAACTCGCATTTCTTGTGCGGCATGGAAATAAAAAAGTTATTATAGTTACGGATTCGCCGGAAATGATTGTAATGTGAGTTTTGAGAATACAAAAATTATTAGTTCGATAAACATAAGGCTTGCGAATGCAGAGGGGTAGGCTGGCAAGGTTTGTGCTTTTCTTATCTCTCCTTCCTCTCCTCTATTTCACAGTCCTAACTGCCCCGAGTCAGTGAAACTATTTCAATCTGTTCGAGATATGTTTTGAGGCTGAAGAGAATATGAAAGAAGGGCTTATCTAATTAAGGCATCTGATTCACGTCATACTGGTTGTTAATAAATTATATAATTATTCCTGCAAGATCTCTGCACAGTATCAGGAAAACAACGTTTAAAGAAACGGGGTAAAATTCATTTAAACACGCCTTCCGTTCACGCTGTTGAAAATGATCTCAAATGATCCAATTACATCCAGCCTTCCGACAGCACATCGTTAGCGCAGGAACCCGTCATTAAACCAATTTTGTCGATGGCGACGCTCTTTATTTTTCTTCTCATTACGGCAAAAAATCTGTTAAATTCTACCAACAAAATAACGAACCATCAGACAATTTCTCCAAATATGATTGAACGCCAAACAAGTCTGTATTGTCACAATTATTGCTTGCCTCAATCACATCCATTAATCGTCTCATACATAATATGTTTTGTTGGACTTGGTCGGAATATTAACATGATTTTACACAAGCATTACATTTGTTAATTTTTTTTTTACATTAGCTTCACATAGGATGTCCTGAATAAAACAATTTCCCTCGGGGTCTATGTCATCTTTGGTGATGCTGTGTGGATGGTATTTTTAGGGTAATAAAGGACGGAAGTTCTGTGAAGGAAAAAGGTATGAGGGATGAGTAGGAATCTGGGAGTCAATGTGCCCAAAAGTGACGGATATTAAATTTGCAGAATTTTTACTTTTATTATTATTTTTTTTTTTTATAAATTACATGATAACACATTAAACATTTTCATATACATGATACTTTATATCACCATACTAGGCTAATGCCTGTTTCATGGTGAAGTAATTCTGTGGTGTCTAGTATGAACAAATGGATTGAATACCTATATTTTTAAATAATTCGTCATATATATTGGACAAAGAGAAATTAAAATCTGTCTATTATATCTTAGTCCTTAGTCCAACCTCGACTTTCTTACAATATAGTATGCTGGGGATCCTGTCTAAAGTCCAATGTAGAACCACAAAAAAATTGCTCACAAATTAATTCTTAAAGTCATATTGTACAAAAAAAAATTCGTCATCCATCTTAACTACTTTACAACGAATCTAATGTTATGTATAAAACAGCCGTACATCACTAAAATAATTTGTAGATTTTTTATCAATACTAATTCTACAGAAAGAACCCAACAACTCCGTACCACTAGAATTGGCTCAACTTTATGGCAATACATACTAAAACATCTTTTGGCCAAAGAGACTATTTATATCAAGCTCCAGTTATGTTTAATATTCTGCCAGGTTACATTAAATCTTCCAATTCATTAGCTAAATTTAAAAAGAATGTTAAGATATTTGTGTTAACAGAGAATTGGCATACTATTTTTTCATCCTTGTCCTTTTTTAAATAATAAGATTTCTACTTTTAAATAATAAGATTTGTTTTTTAATAATATTTGTTTTTTTTTTTAAATAAGATTCTTTTTTTTATTGGTGCCCTTTTTTAATCATTTAAAGTACGCTCTAGCGTGTTTAAATCGCACTTTATGGAACGCGCGTTTTTTAAAGTTACCATCGCAACATCAACAAATCAACAAAATGTGAAGTCTAAATGTCAACTTTTAACTATAAATCTGACAGGAATATTTTAAACGTCAAATACAAAAACGTCAAAAATAAGTACGTAATGTCCGGTGCTTCCGTGAAAAACTTCCGTAAATCATCTTCTTTGAATACATACGCCTTCTTAGCAACGTCATCCTTGCTAATTGCCTTCATGAATGCATGCACTTTCACCAATGATTTTAAATCAACCCCTTTATTTATCCTCAACAGACATTGCAATTTCGAATGTATGGCCCACATAGTCGATGCTTTGTACTGTTCCGACATTTTCCGAAGGTAAGCAAGCACAACTCATCTACATCTACTACGTTTTGCTCCTCCATCCATGTTATGAACCATTCATATTCTGTTTTATAAACGTCTTTGGATTTTTCAGGTATTAACCGCGATTCTGCTTTGGTATTTAAATTATCAATGTTAGAACTCATTTTACAACACACAATAACTAGTAAAAACTGTGATGTCAACTATTAATCTTATGTGACAGATTGCAAATTAATGTTTGTGTTTTTCATTTCCATGACAACAAGATATTGTGATGTCACATCACGAATTCATTAATAGTTCTTATTTCCGAATTTTTAATAATAATATCAATATTTATGTTTTCAAAGTGTACCAATAAAAAAAATTGCGTAAAGTATTCGTGGATAACTGGTCTTTAAAACACTTGCTTTATTTCGAGCACTCGGCTACGCCGTCGTGCTCGAAAAATCGCGCGTGTTTTAAAGACCTGTTTATCCACTTATATTTTAATATACTATTTTAAATAATTAAAATTTATTTGAGTTCCACCCGGTGTTCGGAGTGTCACCCTAAATGTTGTGAACTAGTTTTGTTTCTTGGTGGGTATAGTAATTAAAGATGTATTTATGGTCTATACCTATTGTTACAAATCATACTCAAAATTACCCATCTGGTCACTAATATGATATTTTTTATTTCTTACTTTATAATATTTTAGTGTTTTGAATGTAGTGTTTTGTATTTTTGTAAAATCATCACTGAAATTTATAAATGATAACCTCAATACGGGCTAACAATGGAACTGAGGGCTGATTTAATAGAACTAATACGATTTCATTGCCCTGGTCGCGCTAACAATAGACTGACTCTACCGTTCTACTATAATAACACACATACATTATCACATTATTACTCACCAATCAGTCGATTACACATTTTGGGAAATGAATATGCTAACATCGGCGACATTTATTTCTTTAAAATTAGCGCAATATAAACATGCACTCAAAAATTATTTTTCCATAATGTAACTTTATATACGCAATATGGACATGTTGAAATGAAATGTGATATTTCTCATTGTTCTTTTGTGTTATTTTTTGTTGTGATACACAAAATAATTGTATGTTATTTTAAAGTTTAAAACTACTATTATGTAATGATATTATTTTTCTTACTTTTGTACTCTATTATATGTTTATTTATAAAAGTCAGTATTGCCGTTTATGTATTTAAAATAAAAATTAAATTAAATTAAATTAGTCCTAGTGAGGTTAATTTTTTTTTATAACTTCTTATTGATAACTTCTCACCATACATATATGGTGAGAAGTTATAAATAAATATATAAGCATGTTTGAAATTGGAAAAATTATAATAAAAAGTTTATAATAAGAATTATTTATTTTTTAATGGAAACTTTTTTTTTATTTTTTATATTAACTCCACACGGGAGGCCCTGAGGAAAATAATTTCCCTCATGGCCTATGTCATCTGGGATGCTGTGTGGAGGGTCTTTTTGAAGAGAGGAAGGAATGAACATTGGTCTTGAAGAGACCCATGTTGTAGGAAGGAGGAAACACAGAGGCCGGCAAATCATTCCATAGCCGGGCTGTTGAACACAAGAACGAGTCGAAGAAACGACCCGTTCTCATGTGACAAATTTCAACCGTGTACAAATGTTGGGCACGCGTTTGGCGTGTTTCCCGACTATGCACCGGTGCCGAAGGGTCAATGATGCTAGTTCCTCGGAGCATATTCCATTGTAATACCGGTAGAACAAGGATAGCATTCCCACCCGACGCCTGTGCTCTAAAGATTGCAATCCGTCTGTTAAGATGGGAGAATCTATCAAACGGACCGCCCGTTTCTGCACAGAGTTGAGGGTATTTTTCAGGTATTTTGGAGCTCCAGACCAGAGATGGCTGCCAAATTCAACCGTGGGGCGTACTTGTGATTTGTACAAGGTTAGCAGTTGTGTACTATTAAGGTATCTGCGGGCCCTGTACAGTACGCCCAGCTTTTGGGAGGCTAACTTTACTCTGGCTTCGATGGAGCCCCCATACCTGAGCTGGTCACTTAGGGTTACACCAAGCATATCAATGGAGGGCCTGTTCGGAAGATTGCTTCCGTTGAAAGAGACTATATTTTCATTTCGATCCCTTTTAGACGTAATCAAACAAGATTAACTAAATTAATTATCAATTAATGGAAAAAAAATTCTTCTTCATATTTTATGTATGTGCATGCATACATACATGTGCATGAGGATTGAAATGAAATATATTTTTTTTCTTCTTCAAACTTCGTAAATATACTTTGTGTCGTAATTATTGATTTAATAAAAACAAATAACTTTGTAAACACCACTATATAATAAATTAATAAGATCTATTATCAACATGCTACGAAAACTAAGTTTTTTTCGTCAGGATAAATATGATTAACTTATTATATAGTTTACAAGCTGTGTATTTAGAATATCTTTGTCGAAAGGTGATTTTAGCAAATGAACTCCGGAGAAGTTCTTTTACGAGTAGGTGTGTTTTGCAATATATAAAATCTTCAATAACACCGACATGTTTGTTGTTACTTCAACCATTATTATTCGTTGCACTTTGTTATTGCAACCGCAAGCACCTTGATAAATGACCCTTCCCCAAGTTTATTGACACCATCGATACTACCTACAAAATTGCATGCTGCGTATTTTTTCTGGACCCCATATTTATTCTTATTTTTTGCAACAAAACTGTTTGGGGAGATTTTCATCTCTCCACATGAACAGGACACGGCAGATTGTTCAGTAATAAGACGTATCGACGTTCTGGAAATTGCAAATTGGTTCGGAGAAGCAAGTGAAGGTATGAAAGCATCGACATAATATGTAAGTGAAGATAATATTCAAGGAAATTAGCCAAACAAAAGTTCGAATGCCGGATCATAACTACTTGTTAAAAATGTAACTTGATTTTTTTAAAGTGAAAACTTCCTTAGCACCATTGTGATTTGCAGCTCGATGAAACGAAAACGAGCGACATTAATAAAATACATCAAAACACATACATCTATAGGATTTAGCCTTCGAGAGAATTGGATAGCAACAAAATATTTATTTATTTCCCGGGTACTCGGTAAAACTGTCAAAAGAAACGAAGCTAGCAGTCCACAATGGAGTTTTGGTACCTACCCTGATTTATGGCAGTGAGACATTGAACTGGTAGAGGAGGGATGAAAGTAGACTAAATGCTGTTGATGAGATTACTGACGCGTATGTGTGGTAAAACCATGTATGATCGTGTGAAAAATGTGGAGATCCGCAAAGAATGCAAGGCTGATGTAAGCTTAGTGAGTAAGATTTTAAGAAAGGGACACTCAGATGGTTTGGGCATGTAGAGCGAATGAACAAAGAAAGTAGTGTAAGAAGAATATATGAAGCAAATGTGAATGGTTGAAGAAGGGACGCCCGAGGAAGACATGGCACGATCAAATGAATCAGACACCTACTTGAATCGGGCCATGTCAAGAGTCAGAATCATAGAAGCGTGTGTATGAGGCAATGTATGAATGTGAGTGTGACAAGACCGAGTTGTTTGGCGATCCGTCCTCTCTGCCTATCCCTGCAACGAAACGGCGTGACGGTTAGTTAGTTAGTTAATTACTCGGTTTCAATATAATACATGCGATAAATCCACGGTCCCACGCAAGTCTCATTTAGTCTAGTGGTACAGAGCGCCTGATGAACCTTAGCGGCCAGACATACAGCGGACCAAGGATTGAATTTTACGAAATACAAAATAAAAATAAAAAAATTAAAATCAATATCCAGTCTTCAAACGACTCCAAAAGGAACAGGCAAAGAAAACACAAAAGAATCTAGCGACTCCGAAGAAGAAAACACAAATACTAATAAGATGATCAAATGTACAGGAAAAGGTGCATTGGGAATTCGACGACAAAAATATGGAAAAATTGTCCTTCACATTGATTTAAAAAAGTGCTTCGTAATCTCCCCAGGTATGACCTTTGAGGGTATGACCGAGGGGACAAACGCTAGGGGACGCCCACGCCGAGAGTACCTGGAGGACCTGCTGGTGGACGTGCGCTGCTCATCATATGCAGACTTCAAAAGAGCCGCACAAGACAGGGAAGAGTGGAAGAAACGTATAGATCAAATTGCTGCAAACCAATCCCACGATTGAAACCAGAGAGAGAGAATCTCCCCACACTTGTCTGCTTTAGTTTTCTGAAGATTTCACTTTTACCGCGTGTGAAGTGCACTCTCTGATTTTTAATGTAATTTGTCACACACCCTCACAGAACCCTTTACATACGGTGTCTGGAAACTCGTAGTAGGTATGTAAGCGGAAACTGATGAATCTACATTCTACGCCACATTTATCAAGACTGACTTTTATTGCGTATAACTGATGTATTTCATCGCATTTCAGAGAAATACATATACGTCCGCATGTGTGTGCATGATTGCCACAAAAAGTTGACAGAATGCATTGTCATTGACAATCAAATCTATCAGCCGAGTTTCAGCTCGATTGGAATTTCGGGAAATAGGTTAATTTCCACTTCCAAGATTCCACTTCATTCACTCATTCATTCAAACAAACAAAACCAAATTTCAAATACATGTATTTAAAGATGTAACGTTTCACCAAAAAGTTTAATTTTTTTTTTTTTTACATTAACTCCACACAGGAGGCCCTGAGGAAAATAATTTCCCTCAGGGCCTATGTCATCTGGGATGCTGTGTGGAGGGTCTTTTTGAGGAGAGGAAGGAATGAACATTGGTCTTGAAGAGACCCATGTTGTAGGAAGGAGGAAACACAGAGGCCGGCAAATCATTCCACAGCCGAGCTGTTGAACACAAGAACGAGTCGAAGAAACGACCCGTTCTCATGTGACAAATGTCAACTGTGTACAAATGTTGGGCACGCGTTTGGCGTGTTTCCCGAATATGCACCGGTGCCGAAGGGATCAATGATGCTAGTTCCTCGGAGCATCTTCCATTGTAATACCGGTAGAACAAGGATAGCATTCCCACCCGACGCCTGTGCTCTAAAGATTGCAATCCGTCTGTTAAGATGGGAGAATCTATCAAACGGACCGCCCGTTTCTGCACAGAGTCGAGGGTATTTTTCAGGTATTTTGGAGCTCCAGACCAGAGGTGGCTGCCAAATTCAACCGTGGGGCGCACTTGCGATTTGTACAGGGTTAGCAGTTGTGTACTATTAAAGTATCTGCGGGCCCTGTACAGTACGCCCAGTTTTTGGGAGGCTAACTTTACTCTGGCTTCGATGGAGCCCCCATACCTGAGCTGGTCACTTAGGGTTACACCAAGCATATCAATGGAGGGCCTGTTCGGAAGATTGCTTCCGTTGAAAGAGACTAGATTTTCATTGCGATCCCTTTTAGACGTAATCAGACAAGATTGGGCCTTTGAAACATTAAATTCAACGAGATTATTTTTACCCCAAGAGAAAACACTCTCGAGGTAACCGTCCATTCTTTGCTTCAAAGCCTTACGAGCTGTTGGAGTTTGTGAACCCTTTGGGGGCTTGTCAAACAAAAAGCTATCATGAACTGTACTGTCATCCGCGTAACAATGAATTGGTGCACATGACAAAAGGTCGTGCAACAATGTGCAACAAAAACAGAGTCGGAGACAGAACCGATCCAGAAATTATATTGAACACAAAATAAAAAAGTTTAGTCAAAGTGAAAGCTTTTTAAACACACATATTTTTACTTTCCATAATTATATTTATTATACAAATCAGTCAAACTTTCAATTTCTCTCAAGTACTTCTTAGAAATCATTAAAACCTGCACGATGGATAGAGGGTACTTCGGATGTTTCTATGTCAAGTAGAGTCAAGTAAGAACAAGTACAGTTATAATATTTTTTGCCCTGCGGTGGCCGCCAACGTAAGACGAAGGTATTTACCTTTACCTAACATTACAGGTTATCTCTATGATGCTATTATTGATAGAAAGTAACTGAGTGGACATCTATTCACAGAATCAATAGATGCGATTTACTCACATCATTTATTTATTAATTTATTAAAAGAAACAAACAGCAGTTTTATACAGGATGTTAAAAAGGAAGCGGTTAAAAATGAGGTAAGCCAAAACAGTTTCTTATGCTACTGGTTATTATGATATAATACAAAATTTTAATTGGTCATAACCATTACATGAAAATGAAATTAACAAAAATATATAAATGTAAGTAAATTAGAAGGAAGAAGGAATAGGAAAGGGCAAGAGGCAGAGGAAGGTGGGATGGGGACAGGAGATGCTCATGCTGTACCTTTTCTATAGCTGTGCATTAATTTAATTAACATTTGTAGTCGTACGCTTGACTTCGTATCGGTATTTCACAAGAGTATTATTAAGAATATCGATATTTTTAAATTGCGTGTTATATTGCGCGCATATACGGGGGATTGAAGAATTTTTTCAAAGGTTGATTCTGTACGCGGGTAAATGAAAAAAATAGTTTAGTCTGGTTGGCCTTGCAGGTATGTGAATTCTTAAATAATTTACGAGTTCAGGAGAGTCCAGGCCGTTATTCAGAATTTTGTATAAAAATATTTGATCAGATATTAATCTACGCGTTTGAAGTGGAGTAAAGTTGTGAAATTTTAAGGATTCGGTGTTATTTGGAAAGAGTAATTTGAATTTATAATTTATGTGTTTAAAAAATTTGTTTTGCCCACTTTCGATTAAATCACAAGTAGAAATAATTTAACTTTCCGCTATTCTTTGAAATAAATTTTAAGTGTCGTAATAACTAAGGAAGGTAATTATTACAAATAATTATTAATAACTAATAACGTGCTCAGTTACTATCAACCACTACAATTTTAAAAATAATATACCCATATAGAATAAGTTTGGGAAGTGAAGGCAGGTTCAGATTTATGCCGCGCGAGGCGGCGCCGATAAGCTTTACCGGAATGAATTTTTAATTCCTGCTCGCCGGTGACGCCGGCCAGTGAAACTCAATGTTGCCGAGTGCTTGGTTTTTGCCATGGTTTCATGGATTTTGGATCCTTTCATGATTTAGTGTCCTCTATGATCACCTACATGGTTATTTAAAAAAAAAACATGTCGAATTTATTTACCCTTGAAACATTTTCATTTTTGGGACATGGCGATACTGGTGAAGCTTGTTTTGAAGGGACCTATTAATTGCCGCTGTTTTTAACAAATCGCCAATCTGTGATAAAAGAAATACATTGCTAGAAAGAAATCAACTGGATAACATTTTAAAATAACCTCAAATGTCACAAGTGAATTCCTTTCAGACATGTACATAACATATTATCATGTCCTCCTGAGGTTTTTTTTCATATTTAAAGATACCAATCACCAAATACCAATTGTTTTATTCCTTAATTTCAAGAAAGGATTCTCCAAGAGTAAAAATTCGTTGTTTGTCGAACTCGACATTTCGTAAAAACTGACAGCTGCTGTCAGGTTACCGCGCAGGTAGCGCAGGTTTTATTTGCGTTCTGTTTGTCCACATCTCGGCGTCGACTGCCTCCGGTGGAACCGGGCACTGAGCACCGTTAATCTGAAAACCGAAACCCGCTTTGCTTTTGTTCGTACTCTAACACCGGCTTGCACAACTAACTTGCCAATAGTCAAGCCAGTCGGCAGAGCTGTCTTGTTGTTAAATAGATACACTTGGAATATCTGTATATTTAATATCAATGAAACACAATTTGGACGGAAAGCTTTGTTGCTGTTAGTCTGATTGTGCTACATTGATGTTTAAATTGCTTAAATCTGCTTATCTAAAATGAATATTTTCTCTCTTTTAAAAATACTTTAAATTCTAATTTTGTTAAGTTTTTACAATGAGTAAATTCAATTGAATTAACATACTTATTGTATTCAGGGCCATTGAGGAAACCATTATCTTTAATGATTTTTGTTTATCTCTACTATTATAAATAAAAGTTTTCCGCCGCGTCTGTCTGTCTGTTCGCGATAAATTCAAAAACAACTGAACGGATTTTCATGCGGTTTTCACCAATAGATAGAGTGATTCATAAGGAAGGTTTAGGTATATAATTTGTCAAAGTTTTGTGTAAATTGGTTGAAATATATATTACTAGCTTTTGCCTTCGGCTTCACACGCATAGTATTAGGGGGGTTCCCACAGCGCCTCCTTTAATTCCCTATGCCCACTCCATTCCCCCCTCTTCCCCTCCCCGACCCCTCCCCCTCCCCTCTCCACACCTCTCCCTATCCCCCCCTCCATACCCGTTACATTCATTTTTCAAACAGCTCGCGTGCCACCTATTGCAATTTTTTTATTCAAATTTCGTAATGCCAGAGATCTAAGCTATAGCCTATATGTTATTCTGATGTACGAGCTGTATTATTGTAAAATTTCATTAAAATCCATTTAGTAGTTTTTGCGTGAAAGAGTAACAAAAATACATACATCTATATATCCATACATCCATACAAACTTTCGCCTTTATAATTGAATGTTATTTTATGTTGTGAGAGTGGATTTATGTGTTTGTGTAAAAATGACTGGCGAAGGACCTTGATTTTGTGTTACTATCACTGCCTGAAATAATAAAAATACATGTGGCATAGAAAGGAAGGACTCACCAAAAGGATGCAAGAATTTGTAAGCTGGCAATGCCCTCATCTGCTTTCTCTCTCCATCCAACAGGCACAAAAACAATAGGCGTGAATTTCGTTATCTTTACAGTACACAGCGGACTTATTTTAATGGCCGTAACCGGGAGCAGAGCACAGTGGTTGTCTCGCGGCGGGAGTTTTATTACAGACTGGGTAAGATTGGCGGGTAGGCAATGGAGATGGGTAGAAAAGAAACTTGCAACAATAATTAATACCAATTCCAAGCAGTGACAGTATGTATGCGTGCTATGTAGGTATGTGTATGAGTAGGTATGTGTATGGGCGTAACCAATAATATTAGTAGGATAGGATATAAAGAAAAATGTCTGTATGTGGTGGATGAGCGGGCTGGCAAGCGGGCGATGTGAATTTGAAGCAAAGGAAGATCATGTGCACACTTGATTTCGAAAACTCTGTGTAAAGCCCGGGCATCGCCGGGGACTTCAGCTAGTACATAATATAAAAGTACGAGATTATTAATCTGATTTTACGTGAACCGGGAATGTTTGTCTTTCAAAAATAAAAAAAGATTAAAAAAAAAACAAAACAGCATTATTATTATACGTGTTTTAATATTTTCAAATTTACTAAAATAACACAATTATGTTCTTTCTGAAATACATGTTACATTCCGTTAAATCAACTCTGTCTATCTCTGCGCAGAAATAGTGAATTAGATGTTAGATACGAGTAGTAACCATTTTACCAAGACATTTTCACAGAACTCAGTTCCTGGTGGACTTGCTCAATTTACGTGCCTGGCATACGAACAATGTTATCCTGGAATGGATTGCTTTACGCTGAAGGCTTTGCATTGTGTGGTTGTAGGCTGTGCGGTATACAGGTAGGTACTGGGTACAGGTACAGAGGCAGAGGGCGGCCAGCCACATTGTTGAGCGCGACGGCCTGCAAGGCCAAGGTCAGTGAAGGTCGCGTGGCTGCCTTCTCAGCCCCGGTCTAATGCCGCAATATGAATTCCTGACGTGACCGCCCGCTGCAGGAGAAACTTACCAACAAACTGAACATAATTTCTTTGAACATTTTAAGTTTTAAGATCTTTAAAAAATACATGTTATTTTAAGTTAAACTGTGGTTCGAAAAAGGAATTAAATGAAATTCCCTACATAGGAAAAAATCGCAAAGTATGCTCCGAACATTTCAAAATCACATTTCTGTTATTGAATTGAAAGCTTTATTAGCATCGTCGTGATTTGAAATTCGACGAAACAAAAACAAGCGACACGAAAAAGAGACAAACACATATATCTATAGGATTTAGCCTGCGAGAGAATAATTGGTGTCCTCTTTGTGCGGTGTTTCGTAGACCATCGGTCTCCTCTTTATACGGTGCTTCGTAGCCTCTCCACTCTTGTTTACTTTAGTTTTCTGAAGGTTTCACTTCTACCGCGTGTGAACTGCACATATTTATAAAACAGATGCAGAGTTGAAAAAATAATGAAATGTAATTCTTTAGACTGGAAAAAAAATCGCAAATACTCCAAAAATTTTAATTAATTTGGTTTTATTATTTTTAACATAGTATAAAAAATTGACAGTGCTTTTTAAAATCTAGTGAGGTGAGGATTGTCTAGGTCTTGGTGGCGAATGCGTTTGCTCACATACTGAGGCTGAAATTAAGGAAGACTTAATCTAGACTTCTCCAGCCTGACTCTTTCGACCCATGCATCGCCTTGCACTGCAGTGGGGGAGATGGATTCATACGTCCGTCACTCCTGGACACACTGACCCCTAGATTACTACTAACCTATCTTAACTTTTTATTTCTCAAAACTTCCTCTTCTTCTTTTTCCCTAAAAGTCCCCTTACACCGCATCCCCAAAGATGAAATAGACTCTGCATGCCATGAAGCGCTGGTTAAAGTAAAGCAAATACGTCACTTAACACCCGTACATTATTTTTAAAGTGACTAATACGTATTCGGCATTTAACCGACCTTTGGTCTACTCGATATTAAATTCTAATCCAAGTGCTTTGTAGCTATCAATAAACTGTGTAGAAAATCCTCAAAATAGGCAATTTTACGAAGTAAACAATGGCATTGAATTAATACAGAATTGAATAGTTTATTGGTCTCCAACTCTAAAGGAAGTTTGCCCTTACATTCTGCACTCAGCGGGGAACGGAATGCAGCCAGTAATTAGCATACAGAGCATTATAATGCATTGATAGATGGGGCATTTAAAGGGAAAATACTTCACATCTGCAGGCAGCCCACGCCTTGTCACAGCGTTTACTGTGGGACGCCACTGATCGTATAATAGCCAAGTAAATTAACTGCGAAATTAAAGGCACTAAACACATATATTATTCAAAAGCATGAAAGCAATCCTATGTTTATAAATGCTTCCTTATTGTAAAGTAAGATTAACGTTCAAGTTTAGGCGGTGAAAACGTGTATTTTTATTAATTATTTTCAAGCAAACGATGAATGATTTTTTTTAATTAATACTCGTAGAAAATATAAACATATAGAAAACTGTACACAAATTTTTGTACACAAATCTAAAGTACAGTTTCCGATGTACGCCGTTTTCAACTCCGGACAGTCCGACGAAATTGGGTTGGGTTGGGTTTAACTTTTCAAAAGTACCATATTTGAAAATTAGACATATACGAAAGTTATTTTTTAAGATAATCTCGATTCAGACGGCGAGTTGAAGAAGTAATTATGTGAAATTCTTTCCGTAGAAAAAATAGCATAGGATAGTGCGCGTCTTCATCCCGCGACAAAATGTCCTACGGACAAAACATCCTCCATCAAAATATTTACTAAAACCTAACCTAACCTAACCTTACATAACCTAACCTAACCGAACCTAACCTAACCTAACCTAAAAAAATGGGACAAAAGTAATGCAGACATCCTATAAAGACAATAAATTACAAACAAATGAAGCAATATTACTTTGTTTAAACTATTATGTATTTGAGTAAAGCCGACCGGTTTCAACGCGTAATTTTGAAATCAGAATAAAAAACATTTAAGGTGTCTTAATAATAATATTTTTTCTGAGTTCGCTAATATCATTGAAAATAACCATAGTATTGAAAAAAATACGGGTATAAATATTCTTCATATTAAAAACGCTTAAATAACTAAAAAGCCTTGGAAATAAAAAAAATCCTTAAAAATAATGAATCTATTATCAACAACCAAAACGCGGGGTTTTTAGTGTTGCCCGTGCGATAAAATATTTAAAAGGCTATTCAATGCATTCGCTACGCTCCGCTACACCAGTATATGCTCCCCTACCCACCCACTCTTCATTAATACCTAGCAACGGCTCTACCCCTACCATAATAATACATTATTCCCATCGATTATTTTGTAACTGTCAAATCAGTATACGTTTGCCCCGAAGAAGGAACGGTTGTTCCGAAACCGGTCGGCTTTACTCAAATATATGAGTGGATAAACAAAGTAACATTGCTTCATTTGTTTATAATTTATTGTCTTTATAGGATGTCTGCATTACTTTTGTCCCATTTTTTTAGGTTAGGTTAGGTTAGGTTCGGTTAGGTTAGGTTATGTAAGGTTAGATTAGGTTAGGTTTTAGTAGATATTTTGTCACGGGTTGAAAAGTCGCGGACCCATCGCTTTGTGTGGCTCCGTATGAAGAAACTCACACGAACTTTCTACATTCATACTTACTAACTATGAGAGATTTTTTGCTCTATCTATGTTTTATTAAATACTAGCAGACCCGGCCACACGTTGCTGGGGCTAACGAAACACAACGCCATTACCCAATCTTTATAAAATCCACACCACCCGCTTGCCAGCTGCCCGCTGCCTATATTGAATATTTGAATTTATCGGCTTTTCTCTACAATAAAAAGCATGTATTATACATATAAACTAATTAACTCGCCACTAATTATAAAATGCTTGTAATGCAACACTGGACATTTGAAAAGGGAAAATCAAATACCTACTTACTCTAGGACATCTATTTTCCAATTTCTTCCGTAGAACGAATTTCAAAAGTGACTATAGTACGGCCCGCCAGCCGTTTTAAATCGCACAAAAATATGTTTTCTTTGAATTTCTCGGCTTTTCTCTAATATAATTTACATGTTTAATACATATAAACATTCCTATTCAATCACTTTATCTATTGGTGAAAACCGTATGAAAATCCGTTGCGTAGTTTAAAAGATTAACGCGCACATACATTTTGAGCGACTTCATTTTATACTATGTAATGATTTTCGTCGAACCTATTAAATATGATATATTTTTTTGATAGTAACGCGCTTCCTGTAACTTTTCTATGTACAAATATGCCTTTCAAACCTTCTTCTTTTTCTTTTTGAACGCTTACTGCGTATAAGTTTTAAATAACATTTTTTTAAAAGAGTATTTAATTAGGATGCAGGCATAAATTTAACATTTCCTTCACGATTTAATTAATTAGTAACACATCCACGTTTCAAATAACGAGCCACTTCATCATCAAGCGGGCTTAAAAATTGTCGGCTAACCTGTTTTATCATTTCTGCATCTTAATGTCCTTTCCATAAACAAACTGATAAATTGCCAGCATCCATCTTAATGACTTTTTATTCTTACTGCATTTTTTTCATGCAAGCCTTAAGAGAAAACCGAGCGTCGTTTTGTCCATATAAACGTACTCCCTAATTTCTTCCATGGATTTTGACACTTATGCAAATATTTTTTTAATATAATTTAGTTGTCAACGACTATCAAGTCGGGAGATTTTTCTTTTTTGAGAAGTTACTTCTTACAGAGTTAGGACGCTCCAAAAATCGTTAAAATTGCCTGGTTTGAACGCCATCAACAAACGTTCAGTACACAAACAATATAATATATTGTCACGATAGTATTTATTTTGATTAAATAAATATTGTCTTGACCTAGTTAATCTTAAACTAACCTGGCCGCTCACATTTTATTATTATCGCCGTAACTATTAGTTCTTAACCGCTAGCGACTAGCGCCATCTATTTCCAGAGACTTTTTGAATTCTCGTCGTCTAGGGAGCCGACAGTGATTCGACAAGTCGCCGAATTATTGAAGTTTCTTGTTAAATATGTGATAGTATCACCTGTACGGGTTTTACCCATTTAAAGAAGAATCATGGATTATTTTATAACCGCGAGCCGTGCTGTTTCCGTGAGTGAAACGGGATTTTTAAAAGTTTAAATGGTGGAGTCGCCATATTGTCGATGTGCCCACCTTCACGCTCGAACTTGATTGTGGTTAATCGGTGTAATCCTGTGTTTGGCGTTCATGATATTAACGTGGCCAAGGCTTTGAGAAGGGTTATCCTCGCGGAACTCGATATTTGAGGCGGATGGAGGCCTGGCGCTGATCTATGAAGGGCGCGGTAAACGGAGTCTACCGAGATTTCACCGGTACGCACAACCGGGACTTTGAGCCTGATGCTGGTTCCTGTTCCCTGAGGAGGAGTCCCCATCCTCTGGGGCCTTTCCTGGTTCCTGTTCCCTGGTGAGGAGTCCCCATGGCCCGGGGCCTTCCTCGGTTCCTGTCCATGGAGACCCCGCGTGTCTGGTCGCCTATTAACAATGGTTCGCGTCAATGTTAGAGTCAGGATAATTTAGATAAATTACGGTCCACAGGTATGCTCTCTTGCTTATGTGTTATTTTATTATTTCTTTAGGAAATGTGGAATTCTTGACCCCTTGAAGGGCAACCATGTATACAACATACCTTTAAAATATAGGTGATATTGTACTGCTAAATTATTTCTTTTATTTTTCTAAAAGTGGTAACAAGCACAGTTTGATAATGCCTTCAGAAGGCGAAACAGCTGTAACGCATAATAATAATTACGAAGCAGAAGCAGGTTTTTATACATTGAATAATAATACTATTATTATTATACAGATTTACTAGTAAATTTAAAAGGTAAGAAAATAGTACTACCGGGCATTTCAATAAAAAGAGGGATTTTTCAAGGAGGCTCATTGAGTCCTCTTTGGTTTTGCTTAGCATTGAATCCTATGTCTAAAATGTTAATTAAAAGCAAGTTTGGAATAAAAATTAAGGGTAATACAAGAGAGAGTAGTATAGTTTCACATCTATTATATATGGATGATATAAAATTATTTTCAAATTCTGAATCAAATTTAGAGAAAATGATTAAGGTAGTTAAAAATTTTTCAGATGATATTAAAATGACTTTTGGTTTAGATAAATGTAAAACGATCCATATAGAGAAAGGCAAAATTGTAGATGGAGACGAGGGTATATTTAGAAATTTCAAAATTAAAAGTATGAAAGGGGATGAGGTTTATAAATATTTAGGATATCCGCAATCGAATAGATTAGATCACACTAGTATTAAAAATGATATTAGGATTAAATTTCAAACTAGGATCAGAAATTTTTTAAAATGCAATCTATCTGCTAAAAATTTAGTAAAAGCAATAAATACTTGGGCAATACCTTTATTAACGTATTCATTTGGCATAATTAAATTGTCCAATACAGATTTAGATAGTTTAGAATGATTAATTAGAACTACGTTAACAAAGTTTAATTGCCATCATCCAAATTCAGCTATAGAACGAATTAATTTACCTGGAAATTTAGGAGGTAGAGGTGCAGTCAAAATAACATCTTTGAAACACAATCAGGTAGAAATGCTTAAAAAAAATTTCCATAGGAAAGCTAATAGCTCAGAAATGCACAAAATAATTTGCAAGGCAGATAGAAACATTACACCTTTAAATTTATATGACGAGAATGCGAACATTCTTATAAACACTAACCAGGAATTATTAGATTCCTGGTCAAATAAAATTATTCATGCAAAACATTTCAATTATCTCAACCAAACGTATGTTGACAAACTTTCGTCAAACAAATGGTTGAGTATTGGAGAGTTGAGCGCAGAAATAGAAGGATTTATGCTTGCCATTCAAGATAGAGTCATTAATACTAAAAATTATAGGAAGCATATAATCAAAGATATAAATCAAATTGATGATTTATGTAGAAAATATTTGGCTTTTCCGGAAACTATAGAACATATTATATTGGGATGTTCTATATTAGCGCCGTCCGAGTATACATTTAGGCACAATCAGGTTTTAAAAATAATCCACCAAAGTTTGGTAATTAAACATAACTTGATTGACTGCCGTAATAAACTACCATATTATGAATATGAACCAAATTCATTTTTAGAAAATGAATTTTATAAAATATATTATGATAAAACTATACTAACAGACAGAACAATTATTAGTCATAATAGACCTGATATAGTTTTACATGACAAAATTAAAAAAATAACTTATATCATTGATGTAGCTATTCCAAATTCCTGTAATATTCAAAAAACTGTTTCTGAAAAAATTAGAAAATACACAGATTTAGGAAATGATATTAAAAGAATTTGGCATTCTCGGACTATAAAAATATTACCATTTGTTATTTCGGCTACTAACTGGCATTATACCTAGGTCTCTGATTCAAAATTTAGGCGTATGAGATTTGTCAAAGAATTTATATATAAAAATGCAAAAATCGGTAATTTAAAATACATGTAGGATTACAAAAGATTTTTTTAAATATTTACATTGAGGGATCAGTAGGATTTATAGGTTCAATTAGGAATTCCACAGAGCCGAACCCTCTGATATGAAAATATCTGGAGTCGCTGAATTATTTTCCCATCTGTTCTCTGGTAGGTTGACATGTTGTTCTTGTATTGTTTTGTAATTATAATACTTATATAGTGCAATTGCATAACGTGGATTGACTGGATGATCATTTGGGAAGTGTGTGAAAGGGTTTAGTTTTTCCTGTGGGGAAAATTAAACCCGGACATTTAAATCTGGTGCGTAAAATAAAATAAATAAAAAATTAAAATGGAGTTCTACAAAATAAACTTAATAACAATAAATGTATAGAACTTAACCCATTTCAAGCAATATTTCAATTCTTAATGGTGGCTTTACACCAGAGCGATACTTAGAGTATCTTCCGCTCTGGAACGTACCGCAAATATAAATATATATTATTTCAAATGAATCAATTGTGAAATAACACAAATTAATCAAATAAAATTCATTTGCCCACTCGATCCCGTGACCTTCGGATTTTGAGTCAAGAGCCTTACCCCTAGACCACGCCATGTCGTCAACAGTTGACATATTTAACATAAACTTGGCGAAATTTGTTGATCTTGTAAAAAATTTATTCCAAAACTATTCCTAAACCTATCTGTTTTTCTGAAAACCTATGAAATCGCTGTATTTTTGTATTTTTATGACTTGTGTGCTTTTTTATCAAATTTTATTTTTATTATTTCTGTATATGTTAAATAATCTGTCATGAATTATTTGTACTACCAAAGTATAAAAGCCCATTGGGCGTTAAATAAATAAATAATAAATAAAATAATAATAATAAACAGTTTTCCCTTTCGCTCAGTATTCTGAGGAGTATGGGCGACAGTGACAGCAGCAGTTCGGTAAAACACCTAAGGTTCAAATTTCGTCTGTGCCTCCTCTCCTGCCTGCCCCTGCCACGAAACGGCGTGATGGTTAGTTATTTAGTTAGTTTACAGTTTATAAGTCTTTGATCGAAGCTGTGAGAGCATTATTTGCTCTTACAAAGATGTTTGCAAAACATCATTATTTTTAATTTTTAACTTTATGGGTAAAATCTCAAATTATAATATTTAATTAAATTAAGACAATAATTAGCGAAAGTCAATCCAAAATCTGGAGACAGAAAAATCAGAAAAAGATATTGGCTCCATTGGGGCATGAACCCAAGACCCTTTGCCTAGGACCCTCTTGCAATCATATATAAAGATATCAGCCAATAATATGTGCGTTAAGGAAATGAAGACAATATTGGTAGTTCTTAGTCTAAGTATGGTACAATTAAAAGTGACTGAATTTGATATGGGTTCCGTAGCTCAGTTGGTAGAGTACTTTCCACTTAAGCAGCAGTGATACAAACGACATTGTTAATTTCTTTGCTGACTTCTTCAAAAATGTGTACGATAAGGATATCCCTAATGTTCAACTTCCATCCTTTCATCTGAAGAAATCGGTCCACATTCCCGCTTTACATATAAATGTTCCGGATGTTGTACGCAAAATAAAATCACTCGACATAAAGAAAAAAGCGGGTCCTGACAAAGTTAGTCCTGCTTTTCTAATCAACTGTGTATCGATACTAGCCAAGCCACTATGTCAAATATTTAACCAATCACTTAATTCTGGCTGCTTCCCCGATTTATGGAAAAACTGTTATCTTACACCAGTATTTAAAAAGGGTGATATTCATGATGTCACGAATTACTGACCCATTTGCATGCTCTCAACTATCCCCAAACTGTTTGAAAAACTTATCCTTGACAGAATCTCCATACATATTAATAACATCATTGTACCTAACCAACAATGGCTTTATGCCGGGCAGATCCACCCTAACAAATCTTTCCTTGTACGAACAATTTATTGCATGCTCACTCGAAAATAAAATCCAAGTAGATTCAATATACACAGACTTTGTCAAAGCGTTTGACAAAGTTAACCATGAAATTCTTCTCAACAAACTTAGTAAAATGGGAATAGAGGGTAAACTATTGGAATGGTTAAAGAGTTACTTAACCAATAGAATTCTCCAAGTGAAAAATAACTCTTACCTATCACACAAATTCATGGCTACAAGCGGTGTATCTCAAGGGTCACATTTTGGCCCAATACTGTTCCTACTTTTTATATATGATATCATCACTTTTTTTGATAATAATGTTGAAGTGTTGCTTTTCGCCGACGACTTAAAACTATTTAAACTTATAAAAACAATTAATGACTGTATTCACATTCAATTAAATTTAAATAAACTACAAGACTGGTGTAAAACTAATAAACTTTATCTGAATATATGTAAATGCCAGATAATAAGGTTTTTCAGAACAAATCAACCCATTAACTATCAATATAAAATTAATAATGTTTCCCTCACCTCTGTCAATGAGATTAATGATCTTGACATTATTTTCGATTTCAAATTTAACTTTCTTCCACAAATAACTACAGTAACCAATAAAGGATTAAAAATGCTAGATTTCATTCTTCGAAATGGCAGAGACTTTCAAAATATTTCAACATTTAAAATCCTATATTCCTCTCTAGTTCGAAGTCAAGTCGAATATAATTCTTCTATTTGGTCCCCTCACTTCAAAATCCACTCCGATTCCATAGAAAAAATTCAGCATAAATTCTTAAGATTCATTAACTATAAACTTGGTCTACCAATAGAATCAATAAATTACAATCACTTAATGAAAGAATTAAAATTTAATTAAATGAAGACAATATAAGCGAAACTCAATCGAAAATCTGAAAACAGAAAAATCAGAAAAAGATATTGACACATCTGGGACTCGAACCCAGGATCTCTCGCTTACCGGGCGAACGCGCTAACCACTGCGCCACCGTGTCGATATCCAATTCGGTCACTTTTAACTGTATCATACTTCGACTAAGAACCACCCACACTATCTTCATTTTTCTTAACGCATATACTATTGGCTGCTATCTTTATGTATGATTGCAAGATTCAAACCCGAACTAAATGCTCTCTAGATAGTGTCTGGATAAATCTTTATCCATTTTATTTAGTATGCGACATCTATTGACTTTTCTGCAAGTCTAGGATGAATATTTTTATTTTTATTTTAACTTTATGAGTAAAACCTCAAATTGTAATATTTAATTAAATGAAGACAATATAAGCGAAACTCAATCGAAAATCTGAAAACAGAAAAATCAGAAAAAGATATTGACACATCTGGGACTCGAACCCAGGACCTCTCGCTTACCGGGCGAACGCGCTAACCACTGCGCCACCGTGTCGATATCCAATTCGGTCACTTTTAACTGTATCATACTTCGACTAAGAACCACCCACACTATCTTCATTTTTCTTAACGCATATACTATTGGCTGCTATCTTTATGTATGATTGCAAGATTCAAACCCGAACTAAATGCTCTCTAGATAGTGTCTGGATAAATCTTTATCCATTTTATTTAGTATGCGACATCTATTGACTTTTCTGCAAGTCTAGGATGAATATTTTTATTTTTATTTTAACTTTATGAGTAAAACCTCAAATTGTAATATTTAATTAAATGAAGACAATATAAGCGAAACTCAATCGAAAATCTGAAAACAGAAAAATCAGAAAAAGATATTGACACATCTGGGACTCGAACCCAGGACCTCTCGCTTACCGGGCGAACGCGCTAACCACTGCGCCACCGTGTCGATATCCAATTCGGTCACTTTTAACTGTATCATACTTCGACTAAGAACCACCCACACTATCTTCATTTTTCTTAACGCATATACTATTGGCTGCTATCTTTATGTATGATTGCAAGATTCAAACCCGAACTAAATGCTCTCTAGATAGTGTCTGGATAAATCTTTATCCATTTTATTTAGTATGCGACATCTATTGACTTTTCTGCAAGTCTAGGATGAATATTTTTATTTTTATTTTAACTTTATGAGTAAAACCTCAAATTGTAATATTTAATTAAATGAAGACAATATAAGCGAAACTCAATCGAAAATCTGAAAACAGAAAAATCAGAAAAAGATATTGACACATCTGGGACTCGAACCCAGGACCTCTCGCTTACCGGGCGAACGCGCTAACCACTGCGCCACCGTGTCGATATCCAATTCGGTCACTTTTAACTGTATCATACTTCGACTAAGAACCACCCACACTATCTTCATTTTTCTTAACGCATATACTATTGGCTGCTATCTTTATGTATGATTGCAAGATTCAAACCCGAACTAAATGCTCTCTAGATAGTGTCTGGATAAATCTTTATCCATTTTATTTAGTATGCGACATCTATTGACTTTTCTGCAAGTCTAGGATGAATATTTTTATTTTTATTTTAACTTTATGAGTAAAACCTCAAATTGTAATATTTAATTAAATGAAGACAATATAAGCGAAACTCAATCGAAAATCTGAAAACAGAAAAATCAGAAAAAGATATTGACACATCTGGGACTCGAACCCAGGACCTCTCGCTTACCGGGCGAACGCGCTAACCACTGCGCCACCGTGTCGATATCCAATTCGGTCACTTTTAACTGTATCATACTTCGACTAAGAACCACCCACACTATCTTCATTTTTCTTAACGCATATACTATTGGCTGCTATCTTTATGTATGATTGCAAGATTCAAACCCGAACTAAATGCTCTCTAGATAGTGTCTGGATAAATCTTTATCCATTTTATTTAGTATGCGACATCTATTGACTTTTCTGCAAGTCTAGGATGAATATTTTTATTTTTATTTTAACTTTATGAGTAAAACCTCAAATTGTAATATTTAATTAAATGAAGACAATATAAGCGAAACTCAATCGAAAATCTGAAAACAGAAAAATCAGAAAAAGATATTGACACATCTGGGACTCGAACCCAGGACCTCTCGCTTACCGGGCGAACGCGCTAACCACTGCGCCACCGTGTCGATATCCAATTCGGTCACTTTTAACTGTATCATACTTCGACTAAGAACCACCCACACTATCTTCATTTTTCTTAACGCATATACTATTGGCTGCTATCTTTATGTATGATTGCAAGATTCAAACCCGAACTAAATGCTCTCTAGATAGTGTCTGGATAAATCTTTATCCATTTTATTTAGTATGCGACATCTATTGACTTTTCTGCAAGTCTAGGATGAATATTTTTATTTTTATTTTAACTTTATGAGTAAAACCTCAAATTGTAATATTTAATTAAATGAAGACAATATAAGCGAAACTCAATCGAAAATCTGAAAACAGAAAAATCAGAAAAAGATATTGACACATCTGGGACTCGAACCCAGGACCTCTCGCTTACCGGGCGAACGCGCTAACCACTGCGCCACCGTGTCGATATCCAATTCGGTCACTTTTAACTGTATCATACTTCGACTAAGAACCACCCACACTATCTTCATTTTTCTTAACGCATATACTATTGGCTGCTATCTTTATGTATGATTGCAAGATTCAAACCCGAACTAAATGCTCTCTAGATAGTGTCTGGATAAATCTTTATCCATTTTATTTAGTATGCGACATCTATTGACTTTTCTGCAAGTCTAGGATGAATATTTTTATTTTTATTTTAACTTTATGAGTAAAACCTCAAATTGTAATATTTAATTAAATGAAGACAATATAAGCGAAACTCAATCGAAAATCTGAAAACAGAAAAATCAGAAAAAGATATTGACACATCTGGGACTCGAACCCAGGACCTCTCGCTTACCGGGCGAACGCGCTAACCACTGCGCCACCGTGTCGATATCCAATTCGGTCACTTTTAACTGTATCATACTTCGACTAAGAACCACCCACACTATCTTCATTTTTCTTAACGCATATACTATTGGCTGCTATCTTTATGTATGATTGCAAGATTCAAACCCGAACTAAATGCTCTCTAGATAGTGTCTGGATAAATCTTTATCCATTTTATTTAGTATGCGACATCTATTGACTTTTCTGCAAGTCTAGGATGAATATTTTTATTTTTATTTTAACTTTATGAGTAAAACCTCAAATTGTAATATTTAATTAAATGAAGACAATATAAGCGAAACTCAATCGAAAATCTGAAAACAGAAAAATCAGAAAAAGATATTGACACATCTGGGACTCGAACCCAGGACCTCTCGCTTACCGGGCGAACGCGCTAACCACTGCGCCACCGTGTCGATATCCAATTCGGTCACTTTTAACTGTATCATACTTCGACTAAGAACCACCCACACTATCTTCATTTTTCTTAACGCATATACTATTGGCTGCTATCTTTATGTATGATTGCAAGATTCAAACCCGAACTAAATGCTCTCTAGATAGTGTCTGGATAAATCTTTATCCATTTTATTTAGTATGCGACATCTATTGACTTTTCTGCAAGTCTAGGATGAATATTTTTATTTTTATTTTAACTTTATGAGTAAAACCTCAAATTGTAATATTTAATTAAATGAAGACAATATAAGCGAAACTCAATCGAAAATCTGAAAACAGAAAAATCAGAAAAAGATATTGACACATCTGGGACTCGAACCCAGGACCTCTCGCTTACCGGGCGAACGCGCTAACCACTGCGCCACCGTGTCGATATCCAATTCGGTCACTTTTAACTGTATCATACTTCGACTAAGAACCACCCACACTATCTTCATTTTTCTTAACGCATATACTATTGGCTGCTATCTTTATGTATGATTGCAAGATTCAAACCCGAACTAAATGCTCTCTAGATAGTGTCTGGATAAATCTTTATCCATTTTATTTAGTATGCGACATCTATTGACTTTTCTGCAAGTCTAGGATGAATATTTTTATTTTTATTTTAACTTTATGAGTAAAACCTCAAATTGTAATATTTAATTAAATGAAGACAATATAAGCGAAACTCAATCGAAAATCTGAAAACAGAAAAATCAGAAAAAGATATTGACACATCTGGGACTCGAACCCAGGACCTCTCGCTTACCGGGCGAACGCGCTAACCACTGCGCCACCGTGTCGATATCCAATTCGGTCACTTTTAACTGTATCATACTTCGACTAAGAACCACCCACACTATCTTCATTTTTCTTAACGCATATACTATTGGCTGCTATCTTTATGTATGATTGCAAGATTCACACCCGAACTAAATGCTCTCTAGATAGTGTCTGGATAAATCTTTATCCATTTTATTTAGTATGCGACATCTATTGACTTTTCTGCAAGTCTAGGATGAATATTTTTATTTTTATTTTAACTTTATGAGTAAAACCTCAAATTGTAATATTTAATTAAATGAAGACAATATAAGCGAAACTCAATCGAAAATCTGAAAACAGAAAAATCAGAAAAAGATATTGACACATCTGGGACTCGAACCCAGGACCTCTCGCTTACCGGGCGAACGCGCTAACCACTGCGCCACCGTGTCGATATCCAATTCGGTCACTTTTAACTGTATCATACTTCGACTAAGAACCACCCACACTATCTTCATTTTTCTTAACGCATATACTATTGGCTGCTATCTTTATGAATGATTGCAAGATTCAAACCCGAACTAAATGCTCTCTAGATAGTGTCTGGATAAATCTTTATCCATTTTATTTAGTATGCGACATCTATTGACTTTTCTGCAAGTCTAGGATGAATATTTTTATTTTTATTTTAACTTTATGAGTAAAACCTCAAATTGTAATATTTAATTAAATGAAGACAATATAAGCGAAACTCAATCGAAAATCTGAAAACAGAAAAATCAGAAAAAGATATTGACACATCTGGTTCTGGTTCGCCCGGTAAGCGAGAGGTCCTGGGTTCGAGTCCCAGATGTGTCAATATCTTTTTCTGATTTTTCTGTTTTCAGATTTTCGATTGAGTTTCGCTTATATTGTCTTCATTTAATTAAATATTACAATTTGAGGTTTTACTCATAAAGTTAAAATAAAAATAAAAATATTCATCCTAGACTTGCAGAAAAGTCAATAGATGTCGCATACTAAATAAAATGGATAAAGATTTATCCAGACACTATCTAGAGAGCATTTAGTTCGGGTTTGAATCTTGCAATCATACATAAAGATAGCAGCCAATAGTATATGCGTTAAGAAAAATGAAGATAGTGTGGGTGGTTCTTAGTCGAAGTATGATACAGTTAAAAGTGACCGAATTGGATATCGACACGGTGGCGCAGTGGTTAGCGCGTTCGCCCGGTAAGCGAGAGGTCCTGGGTTCGAGTCCCAGATGTGTCAATATCTTTTTCTGATTTTTCTGTTTTCAGATTTTCGATTGAGTTTCGCTTATATTGTCTTCATTTAATTAAATATTACAATTTGAGGTTTTACTCATAAAGTTAAAATAAAAATAAAAATATTCATCCTAGACTTGCAGAAAAGTCAATAGATGTCGCATACTAAATAAAATGGATAAAGATTTATCCAGACACTATCTAGAGAGCATTTAGTTCGGGTTTGAATCTTGCAATCATACATAAAGATAGCAGCCAATAGTATATGCGTTAAGAAAAATGAAGATAGTGTGGGTGGTTCTTAGTCGAAGTATGATACAGTTAAAAGTGACCGAATTGGATATCGACACGGTGGCGCAGTGGTTAGCGCGTTCGCCCGGTAAGCGAGAGGTCCTGGGTTCGAGTCCCAGATGTGTCAATATCTTTTTCTGATTTTTCTGTTTTCAGATTTTCGATTGAGTTTCGCTTATATTGTCTTCATTTAATTAAATATTACAATTTGAGGTTTTACTCATAAAGTTAAAATAAAAATAAAAATATTCATCCTAGACTTGCAGAAAAGTCAATAGATGTCGCATACTAAATAAAATGGATAAAGATTTATCCAGACACTATCTAGAGAGCATTTAGTTCGGGTTTGAATCTTGCAATCATACATAAAGATAGCAGCCAATAGTATATGCGTTAAGAAAAATGAAGATAGTGTGGGTGGTTCTTAGTCGAAGTATGATACAGTTAAAAGTGACCGAATTGGATATCGACACGGTGGCGCAGTGGTTAGCGCGTTCGCCCGGTAAGCGAGAGGTCCTGGGTTCGAGTCCCAGATGTGTCAATATCTTTTTCTGATTTTTCTGTTTTCAGATTTTCGATTGAGTTTCGCTTATATTGTCTTCATTTAATTAAATATTACAATTTGAGGTTTTACTCATAAAGTTAAAATAAAAATAAAAATATTCATCCTAGACTTGCAGAAAAGTCAATAGATGTCGCATACTAAATAAAATGGATAAAGATTTATCCAGACACTATCTAGAGAGCATTTAGTTCGGGTTTGAATCTTGCAATCATACATAAAGATAGCAGCCAATAGTATATGCGTTAAGAAAAATGAAGATAGTGTGGGTGGTTCTTAGTCGAAGTATGATACAGTTAAAAGTGACCGAATTGGATATCGACACGGTGGCGCAGTGGTTAGCGCGTTCGCCCGGTAAGCGAGAGGTCCTGGGTTCGAGTCCCAGATGTGTCAATATCTTTTTCTGATTTTTCTGTTTTCAGATTTTCGATTGAGTTTCGCTTATATTGTCTTCATTTAATTAAATATTACAATTTGAGGTTTTACTCATAAAGTTAAAATAAAAATAAAAATATTCATCCTAGACTTGCAGAAAAGTCAATAGATGTCGCATACTAAATAAAATGGATAAAGATTTATCCAGACACTATCTAGAGAGCATTTAGTTCGGGTTTGAATCTTGCAATCATACATAAAGATAGCAGCCAATAGTATATGCGTTAAGAAAAATGAAGATAGTGTGGGTGGTTCTTAGTCGAAGTATGATACAGTTAAAAGTGACCGAATTGGATATCGACACGGTGGCGCAGTGGTTAGCGCGTTCGCCCGGTAAGCGAGAGGTCCTGGGTTCGAGTCCCAGATGTGTCAATATCTTTTTCTGATTTTTCTGTTTTCAGATTTTCGATTGAGTTTCGCTTATATTGTCTTCATTTAATTAAATATTACAATTTGAGGTTTTACTCATAAAGTTAAAATAAAAATAAAAATATTCATCCTAGACTTGCAGAAAAGTCAATAGATGTCGCATACTAAATAAAATGGATAAAGATTTATCCAGACACTATCTAGAGAGCATTTAGTTCGGGTTTGAATCTTGCAATCATACATAAAGATAGCAGCCAATAGTATATGCGTTAAGAAAAATGAAGATAGTGTGGGTGGTTCTTAGTCGAAGTATGATACAGTTAAAAGTGACCGAATTGGATATCGACACGGTGGCGCAGTGGTTAGCGCGTTCGCCCGGTAAGCGAGAGGTCCTGGGTTCGAGTCCCAGATGTGTCAATATCTTTTTCTGATTTTTCTGTTTTCAGATTTTCGATTGAGTTTCGCTTATATTGTCTTCATTTAATTAAATATTACAATTTGAGGTTTTACTCATAAAGTTAAAATAAAAATAAAAATATTCATCCTAGACTTGCAGAAAAGTCAATAGATGTCGCATACTAAATAAAATGGATAAAGATTTATCCAGACACTATCTAGAGAGCATTTAGTTCGGGTTTGAATCTTGCAATCATACATAAAGATAGCAGCCAATAGTATATGCGTTAAGAAAAATGAAGATAGTGTGGGTGGTTCTTAGTCGAAGTATGATACAGTTAAAAGTGACCGAATTGGATATCGACACGGTGGCGCAGTGGTTAGCGCGTTCGCCCGGTAAGCGAGAGGTCCTGGGTTCGAGTCCCAGATGTGTCAATATCTTTTTCTGATTTTTCTGTTTTCAGATTTTCGATTGAGTTTCGCTTATATTGTCTTCATTTAATTAAATATTACAATTTGAGGTTTTACTCATAAAGTTAAAATAAAAATAAAAATATTCATCCTAGACTTGCAGAAAAGTCAATAGATGTCGCATACTAAATAAAATGGATAAAGATTTATCCAGACACTATCTAGAGAGCATTTAGTTCGGGTTTGAATCTTGCAATCATACATAAAGATAGCAGCCAATAGTATATGCGTTAAGAAAAATGAAGATAGTGTGGGTGGTTCTTAGTCGAAGTATGATACAGTTAAAAGTGACCGAATTGGATATCGACACGGTGGCGCAGTGGTTAGCGCGTTCGCCCGGTAAGCGAGAGGTCCTGGGTTCGAGTCCCAGATGTGTCAATATCTTTTTCTGATTTTTCTGTTTTCAGATTTTCGATTGAGTTTCGCTTATATTGTCTTCATTTAATTAAATATTACAATTTGAGGTTTTACTCATAAAGTTAAAATAAAAATAAAAATATTCATCCTAGACTTGCAGAAAAGTCAATAGATGTCGCATACTAAATAAAATGGATAAAGATTTATCCAGACACTATCTAGAGAGCATTTAGTTCGGGTTTGAATCTTGCAATCATACATAAAGATAGCAGCCAATAGTATATGCGTTAAGAAAAATGAAGATAGTGTGGGTGGTTCTTAGTCGAAGTATGATACAGTTAAAAGTGACCGAATTGGATATCGACACGGTGGCGCAGTGGTTAGCGCGTTCGCCCGGTAAGTGAGAGGTCCTGGGTTCGAGTCCCAGATGTGTCAATATCTTTTTCTGATTTTTCTGTTTTCAGATTTTCGATTGAGTTTCGCTTATATTGTCTTCATTTAATTAAATATTACAATTTGAGGTTTTACTCATAAAGTTAAAATAAAAATAAAAAAAAAAAAAAAAAAGAAAGAATTAAACTTACTCAAACTTTCAGATAGAAGACTTATTTCCGACTTGACTTTTATTTTTAAAATTGTTAATGGTATTATAGACAGTCCTGATTTATTAAACCTAATTACCTTCCACATACCTACTAGGACTACTCGATCCAAAATTCTTTTTAATTGCAACAAAAATATCAGGACTGAGTCATTTAGATACTCGCTTACACCTTGATTGCATGCTGTTGGCAATGCTTTCTCAGAAGTAGTAGATGTGTTCAACTGCACCGAATATAGTTATAAGAAGGCTATAATATCATACCTCAATGACAATAATTAATGCTAGGTATAATAGTGTTCGTCTGCACGGCGTCTATATCATACTCTAATATAGATTCCAAACTGCTTGCTTCATTTATATTAACTATCAGACAGACTAGTTAAGTGATAGCTAATAATGTATAATTTTTTTTTTCAAAATTATTATTTTTAAACCAAAGATTTATTATTGATTCTCTAACTGGCAGCCCTGAAAAGCTGAACTAATTAGCAGTACCTGTAGTAATTTTAAACTTCAGTCATTTCAACTGAAGGTAACAATAATATCATTACTAAGTTAGTCCATTTTAGCCAATTCCTAGAATCCAACAATACGTATAAATAAAAGTAAAGTAGGTATATTATACTTGATGTTGAGAATTTTTCTAAGAATTCACCTTTATTTACTTATGTTTATTCTGCATAAAAATGTGTATTTTGTATTAGCTCATATTCTTTTTTGTTTGTTTTAAAAATATTTGTATCCTATAACTAAATACTAGTTGTTATCATACATATGTACTTTGTTTGATGTACACTATTGTAATTACCCTCCTATGTACCACTGTGTATCATGTATCACAGGATGTAATAGCCATTTTATTGCGTTGAAATAAATAAATAAGTAAAGGGTCCTGAGTTCGCGTCTCAGTGGAGCCAATACCCTCTTCTGATTTTTCTGTCTCCAGTTTTTAGATTGACTTTATTCATTTAATTAAATATGATTATTATTATTACATTCAAGTATTTCCTACGTTGTTATAAATCTTTAAAAATTTCACGCTATTGCACGAGAGTTCATTATAATAATACGGTTTACCAAAGATAATTTTTGATTTGCTTATTTTAATTGCATCAATGATGCAGTGGGCAGTTGGCAGGATATTATTTATTTCAATCAAAATAATTACTTTTAGAAACCTATAATGTTTTAATTTGTTAATAATAAATTAAATTAACTATGAATTTTAATGTAGAGTTGTAAATAATAATTAACTTGTGGATAGAAGTAGTATCCTCCTAAATTAAAAGGATTTTTATTTTTATTTTTAACTTTACGACTAATATCTCAAATTGTAATAATTTATTTAAATGAAGACAATATCAGCGAAAATGCTGGTAGTTCTTATCGTAGTATAATATATATTTAAATATTACCGAATCGGATAGGGACAGATGGCTCAGTTGGTAGAGCTCCTCCCTGGCACAGCATAGGTCCTGGGTTTGAATCCTAGATGTGACCGTATCTTTTTCTGATTTTTATGTTTTTAGATTTTAGATTGAGCTTCGCTAATGTTGTCTTCATTAATAGTGTCTTTTAATAAATCGATTACAATATGAATTTATCATATTAAAAATATGGAAACTTCGTTAGTTGGTGCCTGAATACACCTTTTTTCAGGTTTTCTGGTTTGTCTTCAATGTGAATCACCATCATTCTTGGTTCTACAACCCCTGGTGGGTCTTGGCCTCCTCAAGAGTCTTCCTACACTCATATCGGTTTTGTGCCAGCTCTCTCCAGTTTAGAAGCTCCAAGGTAGACATGTCTTTGAGGACGTTGTCGCTCCATCTTAATCTTGGTCTTCTCAGGCTCCTTCGCTCTATCGGTCTTGAGTTCAGCAGAGACTTTGGTGCTTGATGTGAATACCGCACCAAAATCCCAACTGCTTCCATCTGGATCCAGTGAGACTGTGGCATCCCCAATTAGGGCATGTTAGGAGAGATAGGAGTTGAAGAAGAGGACGGTGGCGAAGTTCCTGCCTATTCAAATCTGGTCACAAAACACGGCTAAAGCCATTTTAGCAAAGTTTCAATTATTAATGGTGATCCTACACCCGGGCGACACTGAGAGTTTCTTCCATCCTGGAACGTGCCGTAAATATCATATATATTATTATAAATTGTGAAATAAGACAAATTAATTAAATAAAATGTATTTGGGCACGCCAGGATTTGAACCCGCGACTTCCGGATTGCTAGTCGAGAGCCTTACCCCTCGGCCACGGAGGTCTTCGAGGGATAAGTCAGACGCATCTGCCGTCAAGATCCGGACACACCACAAACGTGAAAACCACTTGGTGTGACCTACTGCAGAGGTGTTGGTTATCCAATAAATGTTTCCTCCTAAATTAAATTTAAATTTTTGGACATTTCATTTTATGTATGAACAATGCATCTTTGATTACAGTGAAGGTAATTCCGACATAACCTAATATACACCTGACCTGACAAAGCATTGACTGAGGTTATAGTTGTTCGGTACCTCTGAGAGAGATAATTTAATACAATCTGCTTCCAAACCAATGGTCCGAAAATGTTCAAATTTAGGTTGCATTAGCGTACACTTGATGTAATACCATTATCATCTTCTACAATCGATAAATAATAGCAATATAATAGCCCTCTCTTACCTAATTTATATCTAAATATAACAACATCTAAGAGAATGTCATAATTCAAGCCTCCAACTCTCTCGTTTCCCTCGTAAACCCCATTCCCCCATTTGGCATTTATTTCATCGTCAAAAAGATAGATCCGCAATGTTTGGGCAGAGTATTGGCACATTGCTAGTCAATCCAAGGGAGCCTGCTAAGCCTCAATACAAAGAACTATCCCATGAAAACCGTGATTTCAACGATTCCTTCATTTTTTCCAAAAGAGGAATTTCCTCACTTATTCGAATGAGAATTGGACATTGCTCCGTTCCTTCTTATATTTTTAAAATTAACGTCCTTAACTCCCCAAATTATACATTCTGTGGTCTAGAAGTAGGAACGTTAGATCACATATTTTTTTATTGTCCCTCTGTAAACAAATTTAATGTCTTCTATCAAACCTCATCTAAAATTCGCTTTCTCTCCATTCAACATAATATCATCTGTTCTAAGTCTGAACTCGACTCCGATGTTTTATAGAATTTTGAAATTTGCCCATTTATATAAAAATTAATATAAATTCACCTTTCCTTTCTTCATAATGAAATGATGCCCTAAAACAATCTGGAAGGGTGAAAGACAGAAACATTTAAGAAAATACCATTTAAATGACCCTTTAGAATTCCTATCCCTCGCTTCAAAAACCTACATATAAATGCAAGTTCCCTGCAATATAAAACAGAGCACAAAGTTAAAACTCAAATCCCACGTTGTAAGTTAAATGTATCGTCCAATGGCAAGCCTAAAACTGTTAGGTGGCGTCGAGACAAATTATGTCTTCATTTATTGGGGAAATACTTAAACTTGCCAAATATTATTTTTTTTTTTAAATTTTTAAACCTAATGTTTAAGACAAGATTTTTATGCATAGCACAAAGGGTAACAATTATTATGAGCAATAATTATCAGCCTGAAACACTCATCCACATTGAAAAAATGTCCCGTTGGCGTCATGTATCTTTTCTCGGAAGATTTTTTCAATGTGGATGAGTGTTTCAGGCTGATAATTATTGCTTATAATAATAAATATCATTATAAATATTTTTTTTCTGATAGCCAAATTTTCACCGTATATTTAGCCTTATTCACAGAAGTACATTGCTTTATAGTGTTAGGTAATAAATTAAATATGTTAAACGTTCTCTGTCCGTATTTATTGTTAAATTTGGGAACTATTGCCCCGTCGTTGCGCGAGAATCTAGTGCTATATCAAAAATAATTAGTATCAAAAATAGAAAAATTACAGTTATATAGAACAAACCGTCAAAACTATTCATTTTCCGTGAAAGACAGACAAAAACCAGAAACGTTTTAAGATTTTCACGGCCAAAAGTCTTTTCGTTATTTGTTTTTGGGGTGTAATTCCATGTTGCGCTACCTCCTTCTTTAGACAACTTTTCGGACAGCGTTGCAGTGTCCATCATAAGGGCAGATCTGGTAGATGGGACTGCCCTGATAATGGACACTGCAACGCTGTCCAAAACGTTGGCCAAAGAAGGAGGTAGCGCAATACGGCATAACACCCCAAAAACAAATAACGAAAAAACAAAAACCGTTTTTTGTGAAAATGATCTGTTCTAAAAGACCGAACAATAAAATCTTCTTGAAATGTTTTGCGATTTATTTAATTTCACCATTAAAAAAATTGACGCATCTCGGCTACCTGCCTGTCGAGGTCAATCACCCGCGGAAAAAAGCCTCCACGGCAACATTAATAATGGACTCCTCGGGTATCCAATCACTTGCAACGGTAAGACCGAAAGTGAAATAAAAAACACACCTGTTATAATTAAGACGTGGGAAAAAAACTTATTATTACATTAATGGAGGTGGAGGTTTTAGTGCTTACCAAATAAATGCACTTTAAACTGATTATTGTATATTTTAAAACTGAAATAGCTTTTGAAAGCTATAATATGCTTCTTTTATGAAATTAATTTTCAATTTGGGAGATGCGTTTGGGAACCGCAGTCCCGGGAAACATTTATTGGATAACGATAACCTCTGCCATAGGTCACCATAAGTGGTTCGCTGTTTGGGAGACGCGTTTGGGTACCGCAGTCCCGGGAACCATTTATTGGATAACGATCACCTCTGCCATAGGTCACCCTAAGTGGTTCGCTGTGTTTGATGACGTATTAGTGGTGTCCGGATTCACGGAGTGAAATTTATCTAGGTCTTGTCTGCCCACTTTTTTTTTACATCAGCTCCACACAGGAGGCCCTGAGGAAAATAATGTCATCTTTGGGGATGCTGTGTAGAGTGTCGTTTGAAGGAGAGGAGAGTTCTGGGAAGGAAAGGTATTTAAGGGGTGGGTAGGAATATGGGGTTCAGTGTGTCCTGGTCATCCGCCTCCAAGATCTGGACAAACTTCACCTCATGAACCCGGGCACCCCTGCTAAATCACCAAACGGAGCGAACCACTTGGAGTGACCTATGGCAGAGGTGTTGGTTATCCAGTAAAGGTTCCCGGGGCGGCGGTACCCATTCCCGCCTCCCAAATTGTTTTGTTCTTAAGATGAAAGAGAATGTGAATGTATGAATGTGAGTGAAGCAAAGAGTGTGTGCCAAGACCGAGTTGTTTGGCGGTCCGTCCTCTCTGCCTACCCCTTCGGGAAACGGCGTGATGGTTAGTTAGTTAGTTATGAAAGAGAATTTTTTGTTTAGTGTCCCTAAACAAATTAGGTAAAAAGTAATTTTGTTTTCTACCTTTTATTTTAAGTTATTTGTTAAGAATGTTCAAATAGGTAATGCCTACTATTTAAAAAAATATATTATTTACGAATTACGATTTCAAAAAGCATAAATAATTTATTTGAAATAAGGAGTGATAATTATGTTACGTTTATTTTTAGTTCAAATATCAGAGACTGAATGATTAATACATGATTTAAAAATAAAGGCTGATTGAATAAGATTGACTATTTTTTTCCACGAAAACATGACCTTATAAGGAAGTTTCGGTTTCGGCCGAACCTGAGTCCGAAGCCGAAACTTTCGGCCGTAAAAACCAGTTTCGGTCTGACACTTATATAATAATTAAGCGAAAATTGTGAAAATATCTATTAAAACACGACTCTTTTGATATATTGCAAAAATCTCTCTGCCATAGGTCACTCCAAGTGGTTCGCTCAGTTTGGTGATTTAGCAGGGGTGCCCGGGTTCATGAGGTGAGGTTTGTCCAGATCTTGGAGGCGGATGACCAGGACATACTGAACCCGAGATTCCTACCCACCCCTTAAACCCTTTTCCTTACCAGAACTCTCCTCTCCTTCCTTTCCTTAAAAAACCCTCCACACAGCATCCCAAAAGATGACATAGGCCCTGAGGGAAATTATTTTCCTCAGGGCCTCCTGTGTGGAGCTCATGTAAAAAAAAAAATTATAATAATAAAAAATACAATTAATAAAGAAAATTTAAAAAAAAAACTAAAAAAACAGGGAAAACAGTGAAAGAACGATTGATTAAAATGTGATTCAAGGTCTGGATTCGCTGAACATTGAACGCGCTCCGCGGGAATGTGTCGTGTCAGGTAATTTGCATGTGCACAACGTCGCTAACTGCATAAATCTTATCTAAAACTATAAATCTAGCAAAAACCTACCTCCTCGTATAGATAGATATACAGCGAACACTGTATTCTGTCTGTTTTCAGAAAAATCGTCTCAAATAGTCTTGTAACCAGTGGCGATTTTCTGTAAAGCGCGTTGATGCAGTAAACTGCTATAAAAATATGAAAATAAAGACAAACTTGTATTTTAATTTCACCACACTTTAAATGGGGCACTATTTTAATTCCTTTAAAACCCTCTTATCAGTATTAATTCTGCTCTAAAGTGAGTGTGAAATTAATCCCATACGTGCGTTATGAATTCAGCCACTATGGGACTTTCTGTTCTAAGAAATAGTCCACATAAAATTTTATGGTAGCGCATCGGCAGTAAATCGTGCGACCATGCAAACCTATTAGGAATCTGTTAGTGGCCGGGTGCGCAGCGACTATGAATTTTTTTATTATGAAATTTATTTATTTACTCACATCCGTTCATTTTTACAGTTCTTGTAAATGATCTATTTTAGAATATGTTGTTTTCATACCGATCCATTTGAGAATGGACTTAATACGGACAAAACCGAGGTACATATGACGTCACGCGTACCTCGCCAGATTTCGATCATTCGATCGTTTTGGTGGGCTTCGAAAAACTCTTTTTTTTTAAATATGTTTCAGTTGAGTTCAGTTTTTAATTGTACAATATTTTATCTTAAAAATATTCGTATGTATATGTTGGTGTAGTGTATGTGATTGTAGTTGTGTTCGGATATCATCGCCGCTCGGAAACGTTCGGGTTTCCGAAGATTGACGGGCGGGCTCTCGGTACATTAGAACAGCTGACGGGCCCCTCCTCTCTCAGATCAATTCTACGAGCCTTAGTAAACAGTCGCTACTATTGACAATAATTCAATACTACTTGAATCCTTTATAAAATTACCAATAAACTGAGACATCGAACTTACGTTGTAATTCTATTATTGTGGGCTAGTAAGCCACTAATTAAAGAACATTACAGTTGGTTTGTTTTTATTCCAGAGTTCCTTATTAGTGTTATTTGACGTTGGTAAGGTAACAATTTGCTTGGGATTTATTATTTTATTATTATTTTCAGGTGTATTAAATAAAAATGTATTAGTTAAAATGAGTTTAAGTTTCTTATTTAGGATTTTATCAATTAAATTTGTGGAATAACCATTATTTAGAGCAATTTGTTTAATTTTTGAAAGTTCAATCGCAAAATTAACACACGATAGAAGGATTTTTACTAGCCGGTGAACCATTGAATGATAAGCAGAATGTTTATAAGAAGCCGGATGATTTGATATGTTATGTATAGTTATATCTGTGTAAGTCGGTTTACGAAAAATGTTAAAATCAATTCTATTATTTATTGAAGTAAGTGTTAAATCTAAAAAAATTAATCGATGCATTACTGCCTACCTCTAAAGTGAATTGGATGCTTTTATGGAATGAATTGATAAGAAGAAGAAATTTAGACAGTTGCCGCTCTGTTCCTGTCCAAATACAGAAGATATCGTCCACATATCTCTTCCAAGTTAGAACGTCAATATAATACGCTTCTCATATTTATGTAAAAAATTCGAGATCCTTTTCTCTGGTATTGAAATTTAAAATATAAAAAAAACTTTAACCAAGTATGACTTTAGATTTTCAATGATGGTCACTATAACCATGTCCGAAACTTTGTCTAAGGAAGGAGGAAGCACAGCACGGCATAACACCCCAAAAATAAAACTTAAACATATATCAAACACGATAAATCTGATTGCCTTCGTACAGATAACAATGGAAATGAACAGTTTCACCAACAAAATAAGCAGAACGTGTTTAGTATGGGTCTCTAATCAAGACCTTGAATCAGGTCGTTTTCTATTGCAAATTGCAACCACCAATAAAATGCAAGAGATAATTTATATCGAAGCCAAATTTTCAATGATTTGGACTGTAAACCATTTATTGCCATACGATTTAACCGACTCGAATATTTTTTTGCGTATGGTCTCGACTAGACAATTATGCGCAGTAATAAATTGGACTACGAAATTTCGTTGTATCGAAAGTAAGCAAGTTAAGGAGAGCAATTATTTGGGTTGATCTTGGTATTTATTGGCATTTCGCATTCTGGTTCAGTCGTGGTGAACTTGATGACTCATTGAATATCTGGTTTGTCTGTATGACTGTATCAGATCACGGAGAGCATTCCAAGTACTTTAAATTTAATTCAAGCTTTCTTGGCATGTTGTAGAAAATCTTGATATCTTGTAGAAAGTCAGTAGAGTGGTAGATACTATCAGAATCGCCCTGGTAACAAACCTTCATTAAAAATTGAAATTTTTGCTTAAAAATGTAAATTTTTGCTTGTCGTAATGGTCTTTTGTTGACTGATTTGTAGCGAAGTTCTGTTTTAATTCTACAGTTACGCATTTGATTTCCATATATTTTTTTAATTGTTACGTTTCCGTTTTAATATGGCGGCCGTTTTAAAGGTTCGAAAAAGATTCTTTTTTCAAGTATGAAACCGTCGTGTTTATTTGGAATTTATTATTAGCATTATTTCAATGTTACAGTACCTACCTACTTTGAGATAGTGACGTTTCTTTGGAAAATTGTATAATTCCTTATTTGAAACTAAATATATGGTTTATAATTAAGTTGGTCGGTGTTTAGGTACCTATTTACAAATCTCATAATTTTCCCGGAACATCGCCTTGCACCGCAGTGGGAGGGATGGATTCATGCTCCTGGCAACACCGACCCACAGATTCCTAACCATATTCTTATTTCCTTCCCAGATCTCAAATTTCCTCAAAATATCCTCCACACATCAACCCCAACCCCAACGTCCGCAAAGATGACATAGTCCATGAGGTGAATTATTTTCCTCAGGGCCTCCTGGGTGGAGTTAATGTAAAAAATAAATATATATGAATAGTTTTAAAAGGTTTGTCTTCGTTCTGTCTTTTATATCTCTTTCATCTTTTTTTTCATTTTAATCATTATTTCTGTTTAAGGATCTAAACGTCACAAAATTTATAAAACTGGGAAGACTTCGGTGGCTGGGTCATGTAGAGAATGACCGAGCATCAAGCATCAAAGTCCCTGCTGAACTTAAGACGGACAGGGCGAAGGAGCCTGGGAAGACCGAGTTTAAGATGGAGCAACAACGTCCTCAAAGATATATCCACCTTGGAGATTGTAACCTGGTGAGAGTTGGCACAAAACCGAGATGAGTGGAGGAAGACTCTTGAGGAGGCCAAGACCCACCAGGAATTGTAGAGCCAAGAGTGATGATGATAATGGTGAATCATTATCGACGCTGTAACCGTTTGAAAAGTGACGAAATCCTGGCCCCCTAGCACAGTCGATTGATTTGGATTGATTGGATGACTTTCGGTAACTTCTCATCGTTTCCTAACATGATTGAAGATCGCCGAATAAGTAATAGTTCACAATGACTAGGTGTTCTTAATATTCGATATCAACTGTTATTTGTACGTTAGCGATCTGCAGTTAGCCCAAAGATCGATGAGAAGTTACCTAGGACCCCTGGTATGTTGGACTATTGAGATTCTTCCTTTCATCTCCTCACTTATGTCACTTTGCGATCGAAAAAAGTTTCAAGGTAAATGAACTTACTCGCTGCATGAAATGCATCTTAAGTACTTGCTGTGAGAGGTGACATTGAATTTGGTGAAACACTAGCAGGCGTGTATTTTATCATGGTCTTTGAAACGTGAATGTACATGGTATCCGGAAACTCGTAGTACAAACGGGAAACCAGAGAATGTACACCAATTTGTAATCTATTTTGTGTTATAACTTTTTGAAATGAAAACTTCTTTAGCACCGTTGTGATTTGAAAATCGATGAAATGGAAACAAGAAACACTAAAATAAGACAAATAAGATTTAACATGCGATAAAATGAGGTAGCAATAAAATATTTATTTAATTCACAGGTACTCGGTTCCAATATAAAACGATAAATCTACAGTCCCACGCAGGTCTCCTTTGGTGCGGTAGTCTCCTTTCGTAAGTGACGAAACTCAGCGACCAAACATTTAGCGGATTAAGAATCGAAATGTACAAAATTAAAAAATATATATATATATTTTTTTGTAAAATCAATATCCGATCTTCAAACCGCTCCAAAATGAATAGGTAAAAGAAAACACAAGACGACTGAATGTATAGGAAAAGTTGCAAGTTGAATCACAAATAGACACACAAAGGAAACGTATATAGGTAATACATATATATGCATTCATAATATGTTAAAAATATGCCTTTGTACATAATACACATTACTTTTATATAAACGTAAATAAAAACTAAATTCTGGGGGCGAGTTGTGAGTGTCACAATACGCCCCCGCCTTAGTGTCACAACTCGCCCCACCCGACGATTTTACTTAAAAATGGCCACGCAAGTAAACGTACTTGACGAAGCATTTCATTTATAACTAATAACACGGTCAAAAGACACACTGTTTGGAGAAAAAAACATATATCGAGTTACCGAATGTTAGGAGGTTAGTAGATGACTTCGAAAATTTGCAGGAAAAGTTCGTTTTGCACTGAAAAATCACACTTTATCGTATAGCTTTAATTATATCAACCGCAAGGCACCACTGTTTTAACAGAAACTGGCGCCACGGAGTTCACATGATAACGCGAGATGCGCGCCCTGCTAAGTCACAACCTGCCCCCGTCACAACACACCCCACCCTCCCCTACCCACCTGGCTATTTAAATCTGGTCACCAAACACGGCTAAAGCCATTTCAAGCAAGGTATCAATTCTGAATGATGGTCTAACACCAGGGCGATATTAGAAGTATATTCCACTCTGGAACGTGTCGCAAATATACTATATATTATTTTAAATGAATTAATTATGAAATAACACAAATTAATCAATTAAAATTTATTTACCCACGCCGGGATTCGATCCCGCGACCTTTGGATGGCGAGTCAAGAGCCTAACCTCTCACTCGTCAAAACAAATATATAAACAAAATAATACATAAAATAAATAAATTATAACATTAAAACTTCTATGTTAAAATGTGTACTTAGTTTATGTTAAAAAATAAATCCCTTACCTTCTCTATACGGATGATTAATCCGTGTCCAATGATTTAAATATTAAAAAAATATCGTTTCGAAGAAAAAAATTAAACTAAATGAATGTAGGCGGACGCAAAACAGTGTATGTTGTTCAACAAATTAACATGCCACTAAAGGAATCTTTTGAGATTCACATCAACAAACAGGCGGCATCCATCAGTGGCGTAATTGGTTTAATTACAGTTGACTCGCCGACCCCGGGCGTATACCAGCACCGTCACTTCCACTCCAATTGTTATGGATTTACCGGTTCTTTGCTTTACGTTTTTTTCTCCACGACTGACTGCTTTTTTTAGGTGCAGGTCAGCGATACAATGATGACGGTCATAAACAGTGGCGCGGTGCGGATATTACCGACCCACGGGCATTTATATAGAGTAACCTTCTCATTAATTGTTATGACATGAAACGTTTCCATGACAGTTCATCCCCCTACAGTTTGTCTCCCGACATATTTACACAAATTATAACTAAATAACCCCGAAGGGGTGTGCAGAGAGGATGTACTGCCGAATAACTGCCAAATATCTGCCACCTTTTATTTAAACTTCCTATTTTTCATTCTCATATTTAAATTTTCAGAATTAAAAATATTAGGTATCTTTGACTAATTTTGTTTCCATATTATTGTCAACTACGTTTATCATTGGAAACAATTGTTTGATGAACTGGTTTATAACCTGGATAGTATGTCGGATAAATATTTCCGATTTTATTTATACGGAGCACCTATAGAATCCTTTTTATCCCAGTTGCGACTGTTATCTTTTTTATATTTCTGTTTCTCGTTCTTTTTCATATTTTCGTTTCGATTATTAGTTTTATCTTCTTCTTCAATGATAATATAATTTTTTAAGAACTTGAAAATATATTGAATTGCGTGTAAAATGCCACATGTCATGGCCGCTGCGTTTTGCGCTAATCTACCAAAGTTCATTGAAAGCCAACATAAAAAAAGGCAATACGTTATTAGTAACGTTGCAGAAACACCGTTTAACGGTAGGTAGTGTTTTTTTTATTAAAGCTGAACGTGTTCAAGGAAAATCTGTATAAATAAAAATGAATCGCCGAAATGTAGGTAGGCGCATAACTTCCGAATGACTGCACCAAATTGGATAATTATTTTTATTTTGTGTTCGTTATTGTCAAGAAACGGTTTGTATAAAACTACTGGTGAGCTCTGGCATTATGAAATTTGTTTAAAAAAATTGCAATAGGTGGCACGCGAGCTTTTTGAAAACTGAATGTACCGGGATTGAATGTATGGAATGCGGGAGGGAGGAGGGAGGGGAACTAGGGAGGGGAGAGGGGAACTCCAGAGGGGGGTTCGCAGGACGGGGGAAGACGGGGAGTGGAGTTGGGAGAGGGAAGGTGGAGGAGGCGAAGTGGAAACGCGAGAGGGGAAGGGGACGCGTGAGAGGAAGTCGAGGCGGATGAGGAACGGGACGAATGGGAAAGGACACGCAGGGAGAAACAATTTTTTTATTAAATGGCATAGCAACGCACGCCGGGTACCAGCTAGTATTTTATAAATTGGAAGAAATTCGCTTTGCCAGGACTTAATTGTTCAGGCTCCGATGACAGTCCTGCTCCGCCGCTGCCCTGATGATGGACGACAGTTGATAAGAACGGTTATCGAATCGTGACTGGAACCGCTCAATCGTGGGCTTTGCGCCACGGTTTCGTGTCCATTGTTGAACTTGGCCAATGCGGCTACTTTGCTGCTCGTGACTCACAATGACGAACTTCCTAGAGCTGGAGACATGCGAAATTTATTATAAAGTCTGGTGACATTTTTTGCATTGGAAATTTATTGGTTCTCTTTCTCTGCTGGCTTTGAACCAGGTCCCGTTTGGCCCTGTTAAATAATACAGGTTTACTCTTTATGGTATGGAAGCGTGGACCACACAGAAGTCAACATTAACCGATGAAATGACCGAACGGCATTCTTTGTTTAGTTATGTTTTTCAATTATTTTTATAAGTTTACAAAAATTAATACTTAATAATTTTTTTCATTTACTCCACACAGTAGATCCTGAGGGAAATAATTTCCTTCGGAGCCTATGACATGTTTAAAGATACTGGGTGGAGGGTCTTTTTGGGGAAAGGGAGGAGTGAATATGAACAGTGAGTTGATTTATTTATTTTTTAAGAAACAAATAGCTTTTACATAATATGCAGTGATAAATATACAAGTGAACTGAAGTCAAGCCACAGAAATTTCTTATTCTAAAGTTCATTGGAAATGAAATTTTAATATCTTAAAGTTAATTTTGGGTTATGGGAAGGGGAAAGGAAGAGGAATATAGGAAAAGGATAGGAGATGCTCCCGATACAATCCATGCCCTCATATTAATAACCGATCGTGCGCGTTACTTCATATTGATATTTCTTTAGGTTATTACTAAAAATGTCAATGCTGTGAAATTTTGTATTATATTGTGCACATACACGAGGAATTAGGGATTTTTTTCTAATATTTGTCTTACATGAGGGTAAATAAAATAAATTGTTGTAGGAGGGAGGAAAATCGTTCCACAGCTGAGCTGAACTTAAGAACGAGTCATGGAAACTACCCGTTTTCTTGTCACAAAAGTCACAGTATACGTACGTTGTATTTGGCATGTTTCCCGACTATGCACCGGTACCGAAGGGATCAAAGACGTTAGTTCATTGGAGAATCCTCCATTGAAATACCGGTAGAACAAGAACAGAATTTCCACTTGACGCCTATGCTCTAAAGATTGCAATCCGTTTGTTAAGATAGGAGAATCTATCAAACGGGCAGCACAGAGTCGATGGTTTTTTCAGATATTTTGGGACTTCAGAACAAAGGTCTCTATCACAGTAATCGAACCAACTTCAGAATTCAAACTCAGATTCGTTGAGAAGGAAAAGGCACGTTGTATCTACGTGGAGGGGCAAACCTATGCAACACTAGAACCATCTATGCTACTTACCTCCAACAATCACGATAATCGAAACAACTTCAGAATTCAAACTCAGGTTTCTTACGGAAAACGCACATTCACTGGACACGCTTTTATGATGTTTGAACGACAGAGGAGAAGTATCAGTGTTTTGTCAAATATGATTGCCCGAAGATTCTTCCGATGCAGTAATAATGTTAAAAAAAACATTATTTAATGCATTCTGCACTAGCCTGTATACTTGTGAAACATGGTGTCAATACCGAGTAAGCTCAATGGAACGTCTACGGATCCAATATAATGATGCGTGCAGAATCATATTTGGATTCAGAAGGTATAGCAGCGCTTCAACAATGTTCACAGAATTAGGACTCCATGGATTCGCCAGTCTGATGAGACACTGGGTCACTGGAGCCAGGATGCGGCTAATGGCCTCCGACAACACGTTGATGATCGCAGCCTTCCAGCACCAAGCTCCACTCCTGAGTGAGCGATGGGCCCGAGCGCACTTAAGATCACGCCCTGCATAATAATTGAATATTGACTTTTGTTATTATTAATTCTTATTACTATTATTTTTATTTTCTATTTACGTTCTTATTTCTTTACTGTTTAAATATATAAATATGTACAACTTTATGGGACGTGTGGGATTGCACTATCCTCCCCACATCCTGGAATAAAGATTATTATTATTATTATTATTATGCTTTATTTGTGATTCAGTGATCAAAACTTCTGTAGAGATAATACTTCGAAACACATTACCTATCCCTTCAGGCGTCATGCAGGAACAGGAAGCAAAGTGAGGTTAATTTGCACGGGTGAATGGGACTGACCCAGATGGTAGTCGAACCAGAAGCGACGGAGCCAGTGACCTAGTAGTGAACCACTCCGCCGACTCGCGGTATGTTAATGCACCACAGTTCGGTGACCAGACGAGGAGATTAACCGTCAGTGTCACATCGGCTTAACGTTTACTCCACGAGATGTCATACCTATACTTTGTGTTTGCACTTCAGTGCCCAAGTTAGGAGAGAGATGATGTTATCTCGGGTGGTTAGTATGTTTACAATGTTATACTGTGTTATTTTATGTAAATGATTAAGATAAATGGATCAACTAAACTGTTTGTCGAACGGAACGAAATCTTTTACAATACCTTAACATCACATCAATACAACCGTTTATTACAACCAATTGGTTCCGCGATGCCCTTGATTGTTTTTTTTATATTAGCTCCACACAGGAGGCCCTGAGGAGAGTAATTTCCGTCAGGGTCTATTTCATCTTTGGGGATGCTGTGTGGAGGGTCTTTTTAGGGAAAGGAAGTAGTGGAAGTCGTGGGAAGGAAAAAGGTATGAGGGAAGGGTAGAAATCTGGGGATTAGTGTGTCCATGACGGACGTACGAATCAATCCCCCTACTGCCGGTAAGGTGACGTTCCGAGAGTCCTGCTGGAGAGGTCTACAGGTCTTCCTCAACCAGTCTCTCCCGATACGGCCTGTCACGCAGTTGGTGAGCAGACGCATCCGCCGCCAAGATCGGGACAAACCTCACCCCTTGAACTCGGGCACCCCTGCTAAGTAACCAAACGTAGCGAACCACTTGGGTGACCTATGGCAGAGATGTTAGTAATCCAATAAATGGTTCCCGATATTTAAATAAGATAAATCTTATATTTCAAAACACGTATTGTTTCGCCAGCGGCGATTTTGGCGTTCATTCTATCTTACTTTTTAAATTCCTAGGTTAGGGGGAGTGGGGTGGGGATTGTGGGGAAGTTGAAGAGAAATATACTTTAACAATTATTATAAGCAATAATTATCAGCCTGAAACACTCATCCACATTGGAAAAATCTTCCGAGAAAAAATACATGACGCCAACGGGACTTGAACCCGTGCCCTTCTGATTGCCGGTCAGCTGCTCTCCCAATTGAGCTATGGCAGCTTATCTTATACCCGCCAAATGATTCAATATATACTAGTGTAATATTGCTGACCGGCAATCAGAAGGGCACGGGTTCAAGTCCCGTTGGCGTCATGTATTTTTTCTCGGAAGATTTTTTCAATGTGGATGAGTGTTTCAGGCTGATAATTATTGCTTATAATAATTGTTACCCTTTGTGCTATGCATAAAAATCTTGTCTTAAACGTTAGTTTAACAATTAAAAAGAGTAATAAATATACTTTAGATGAAGTAGAGAACCTCTGCGCTATACGATGCTGCTAGGCACGCCACGAAACACGATGAGCGATCGATCAGACGGGCAGTCACAAGAGCACTGACTGAGCAGGCTCCCAAATGACGTCACCTTTCGCGTGGCCTCACCAAAAAAAATTACATATATTCATTCGGCTCGCCACCAAAACTAATGTCCGACTCTATCCGTTCTTTGTATTTTAAATATTTAAGTTTTCAATGCTTCCCTTAATAATCACAAAAAATATATAAGCATAGCCTGCAGCTATTTACTCCACAAAGAAAATTTTATGTAAATGGTTGCAGATCAAATTAATTATTTTGCAACAATGATGTATTCACGAAACGTCACTGAGAAACACCTTTTTGCATTGTTTTAATCGATGTGGAGATTTTTGAAGCGCCGAAGTTGGGCATGGTACAAAAAAACTTTAGAGACACTGATTTCAATCATATTTTCCAAAAGTTAAATTAATATCGAGATAGTCTTAATAAATCAATCAATTAAATAATCGATCAACGGATATAGCCTTAGCTGTTAAAATATTAATGCACTTTAATAAGGAAATATCTCGGTGCAATTTCTACAATCTTGCATTCGGTTTACAGTATTGGTTTGGTCTCCTATTTATGACGTCTATATTCGTTATGTTGAATCCGTTCAACATCGTTGAGAATGAATTAACTCTAAACCTTTCTTCTTTAGAAAATGGTGGGAACAAATTTGTATTTTATCTTAAAAATAATTGTATTATTGATTCACCTACATTACTACAACTCATCCCTCTCAATATCCCCTCCCGTGGAATCAAAAATAATGAACTGCCCTTCCTCAATCAACACTTGACTGGATGGATATTGGATATGGATATTGTTAAAATTTTTTCAGAATGTGAATACTGGTCAACTCAAGAAGACCTTGATTTTTTTTGGTATAAGCCTAATGGTTTTTTGTCTGTCACTGAGCAATTTGCAACTAACATCTCTGTCGTAGATCACCCCAAGTGATTTGCTGCGTCTGGTGACTTAATAGGGGTGCCTAGGTCTTGGTAGTGAATGCGTTTATCTAACTATCAACGTATTATAGGTATTTTTAGGTAGGTAAATGGGTAATACTCAAAATAAGCTGGATGGACAGAGTTAGGAATGAAGTTGTTATGGTTCGGATGAATAAAGAAAACAAATTATTAAAACAATAAAAATCAGAAAACTTCAATATCTAGGATGGTGACCCGACAATTAGTCCTGCGACAATTCATCCGGCGACAGTTCATCCTGCGACAGTTCATCCGGCCGACAGTTCATCCTGCCGACAGTTCATCCTGCCGACAGTTCATCCCGCCGACAATTCATCCGGCGACAATTCATCCTGCCTGATCATGTAGAAGATTTTTATTAAGTAAGTATGCAAAGAGGATATACGGCCGTACAACCAAAATCGATATACTTATATCTGAAGGCATCTTCTTCTTCTTCTTCTTTGCGTGCCGTATCAGGTCCCCCCGACGTTGGCGATCACTCTGGAGAATGTCTCTCTGTCTTGCGCTGCCCGGAATAGCTCCTCCACACTTCTAATGCCGGTCCACTCTCGTATATTACGCAGCCAAGACATTTGTCTCCTACCAGGCCCTCGGCGACCCTCTATCTTGCCTTTCAATATCAAATGGAGCAAGTGATACTTCTCCCCTCGAAGTATATGACCCAGATATGAAATTTTCCTGATTTTTATTAATGTAAGCTGTTCTCTATCTGCTCTAGCCCGCCTGAGAATTTCTGTGTTGGTGATCATGTCGGTCCATGGGACCTTGAGCATTCTCCGGTGAAGCCACATTTCAAAAGCCTCTAACCTGTTCATGGTATTTACTTTCAAGGTCCATGTTTCACATCCATAGAGCAAGACCGACCACACATAACATTTTAGCATTCTCTGCCTTAGTTTTAAGCTGATATTGTCATTGCAGAAGAGGGATTTCATTTTAATGAACGCAGTTCTTGCTGCTTCAATTCTGCATCTAACCTCCACATCTGGGTCAAGAGTCTCCGTGAGAATACTGCCGAGGTATCTAAATCTTTCCACCTTTTCGACATTGCAACCATTTAACAGTATCACTGATTCAGAGTGATCTAGTCGTCCAAATGTCATCCATTTAGTTTTATTGACGTTGATTGTTAGGCCCAGTTGCTCACCAGCATTATTAACAAGATTTAATAGGTCTTGGAGGTCATCGATACAGTCAGCTAGTAATACAGTATCATCTGCGTATCTTATGTTATTAATGACAACTCCGTTGATCTTCAGACCCTTATCAGTATTACTTAGGGCTCTTTTAAATACATAGTTGGAATAGAGATTAAACAATAGTGGCGACAGGATACAGCCTTGTCATACTCCACGCTGAATGGCAATTGCATTAGATCTCTCATTCCCATGTCTTATTTCTGCTGTTTGGAACCAATAGAGGTTTTTAATGAAATTCTGGTCTTTGGTGTCAACGTTACAATCCGCAAGCATTTTCATCAGGTCAGCATGTTTTACCCTGTCAAATGCCTTTTCGTAGTCAATAAAACAGGCAAAGACTTCCTTTCTTTGGTCACGACACTTTTGCAATAGTACGTCGATAGACAATAATGCTTCACGCGTCCCGAACGCATTTCTGAAGCCAAACTGAGTGTCATCCAAGTCGTGCTCGCACTTATTGCGTATCCTGGCATGTATTATTATCTGAAGGCATCTTGAGTGGAAATCCGCTGTAAAAATATTTTTACTAACAATAATTTCGACTCTCCGAAGAAGCATGCGTGAATAACAAAATACGACATACTTATACTTATAGGTTAGGTTAGGTTAGGTTAGGTTACGTTACGTTAGGTTAGGTTAGATTAGGTTAGGTTAGATTAGGTTAGGTTAGGTTGAATTGTCAGGATGAATTGTCGCCGGATGAATTCTCGGTGGGATGAACTGTCGGCAGGATGAACTGTCGGCCGGATGAACTGTCGCAGGATGAACTGTCGCCGGATGAATTGTCGCAGGATGAACTGTCATGGAACCATCTAGAATATATGATGAGACATCCAGAGAAGTACGAGATCTTACATCTCATAATCAGTGGCGGCTCGTGACTTTTAAGCGTGCTAGGGTGCTAATATAAAAAAATGGCATCATGATATTGTTTTTAAAAATCGGTGTTTTGTATGCAGATGTTTCAGGAAATCGGTGCGGCACACCGCTAAACTGAAACTTTCTGAAATTTTTCATACAAAAAACTGATTTTCAAAAAAAAAAAATTTTTTTCGGCTACAACGACATCAATAATGCCATTTTTGTAGCACACCCAAAAGTCACGAGCCGCCACTGCTCATAATGCAGAGAAAGAATGCCGGAAGACGGGGCCCTGGAAGAAGGAGAACCTCATGGCTGAAAAACCTGAGACAGTGTTTTGGCCAGTCTACCGTAGAGCTGTTCCGGGCCGCAGTAAACAAAGTCCGCATAACCAACATGATAGCCAACGTCCGTTGAATGAACAGGGCACGAGCAGAAGAAGAAGGCGTATATCAACCTAAATGATTCCGTGACAGCTGATCCTCACTGACAGTTGGGCCCTCGGTATACTTATATACAATGCCGACTCTTTGGTAGAACAAGGTTCCGTGGTATTGTGGTATTATAAATGGCTCTATAATAAGCTACTTTAGAGTTTATTATCGCATGACGTTAGCACAAAAGATGGAACCTTGTTTTTCAAAAGGCTCAATATACAATCGATTTAGGGAAAATACGTTATACCTAGTTACAAAAATTATAACTAATTGTCCCCAAAGTGGTACGCAAAGAGAATGGATGTACCGTTGAATAACTAAAGATGAAACATATTTTCATTTAAAAGCATCAAGGATGAAACTACTTGTCTATATATATACTGTGTAAACCAGTTTATTATTTCAAAAAATCGTCTCTCTAAATAAATTCGTTTGATATCCATAATAGGCATTTTTAAATCGATTTTAGATTTAAAATTGGCAAATGATGCACAAAAAATTATGATTTTATAATAATACAATTTAATTTCAGGGGACCAACTGTCGGAGAATAAACTGTCGGGTTACCATGGAAATAACTTCTGATGTTAATATGTTGGTGAATAAATTATTTTTTAATTAAATGAAGACAATATAAGCGAAACTCAATCGAAAATCTGGAAACAGAAAAATCAGAAAAAGATATTGACACCTCTGGGACTTGAACTCAGGACCTCTTGCTTTCCGGGCAAACGCGCTAACCACTGAAAGCAAGAGGTCCTGCGTTCAAGTCCCAGAGGTGTCAATATCTTTTTCTGATTTTTCTGTTTCCAGATTTTCGATTGAGTTTAGCTTATATTGTCTTCATTTAATTAAATGTTACAATTTGAGGTTGTACTCATAAAGTTAAAATAAAAATAAAAAAATATTTTTTATTCAGACACAAAATAAAGTGCATTTTTCGAGGAATTTTATCAGTGCATTCGCGCGGAATGGCTACCACGCAGAATGTTTTATCTCCCAAACAAAGGCAATTAAATTATAGCCCACATTTTATAATATTGTTTTTTACAGTTCATGAAGTCGGTGCAGTTCAATGCGTTCAGAAGCGCTTGCATTGCGAATGCATTCCGAAATACCCGCGAAACAGGAATTAATGTGTTGTTTAATGGGAGCATGCATTTTTAAGCATTTAAGTTCTGCATAACGGTTTATTTAAAATATTACCTGTCAACTGAACTTTCACAGGTTTAATGCGGTTGCCATGTTATGTTATGTGGGCTCCTCATGTATGCTTATATAATAATCTTCTATTATATGTATATATTATGCATTGCAGCATAACGCATTCTAACCCCTGGACAAAAAATTATCAAATATACATGTATTATTCAGGTTTATATGTTTATGGTCTTATCTTCTTTATCTTTATTACATTGTTTTAAGCTGAATATGGCAATATTCAGCTTAAAACAATGTATCGAATATTATAAGGGAAGAAAAACAACAGTGTATGCTTGTTTTCTTGATTTAAGTAAAGCCTTCGATCGGGTTTCTCACGCACTACTTTGGAAAAAACTTAAAGAAAGGAAGGTGCCAGGTTCAATAATTAACATTCTGGCAGTCTGGCATCATGAACAAGAGTACCAAGTTATTTGGAAAAATAAAATGTCAACACCTGTGAATATGGAATGCGGCGTCAGACAAGGGGGAAGCTTATCACCGATTTTATTTAACGTCTACATGAACGATTTAAGCGATAAACTCACCTCGGCAAACGTAGGCTGTCACCTGGGAAATAACTGTGTAAATAACATTGCGTATGCAGATGATATGGTCATTTTGTCACCAAGTATAAAAGGACTGAGAAAGCTGTTAAAGATTTGTGAAGAATACGCTGCTGAACATAATATGGTCTATAACCCCACTAAGTCTGTGTTGCTCGTATTCAAGTCAGGTGCAGGCACCATGAAAGTATTACCCGTCAGTCTAAACGACACAAAAATAATAGAAAAAATCGAGGTCAAATACTTGGGACACATCGTAGCAGCGGACCTCAGTGACGACTCGGATATTGAGCGACAGAGAAGATCACTGTGCATTAGGGCAAATATGATTTCTCGAAGATTTAACAAGTGCAGCCCAGCTGCAAAAAGGCAACTTTTTAACACGTACTGCACGAGCCTATATACCTCGGAGTTGTGGACCAACTTCAACAAAGCGTCACTAAAAAGAATGGAAATACAGTACAACAATTCATATCGAACGCTTTTTGGGTTGTCCTGGTACTGCAGTGCCACCGAGATGTTTGAAGAAGGGCGCGTTCCCGGATTCCGAACATTAATAAAAAAACGGATCACCAGCTACAGAACGCGATTGGCCTCGAGCGAAAACACTCTTGTGATGGCAGCATTCCACTTCTGGCAGGGTCCCATTTATAAGCGATGGAGCCACTTCCTGATGAAATAGATAACAAAAAGTTAACTTTTTTTTTTTCAAATTTTATTTTAATTTTTGTATTGTTATTATTTTCTTTTATTTATTTCCTTTCATTATGTAAAAAAAAAAAATATCTTTCATCTTGAAATATTTTAATTTAATGTATTATATATGTATAATATGGAACTCGTGGGACTGCACCACCCTCCCCGAGATCTGGAATAAACGAATTAAAAAAAAAAAAATTATTATTATTTATTATTATTATTGAAGTCGCTCACGATGTATGTGCGCTTAGATCTTTTAAACTACGCAACGGATTTTTATGCGGTTTTCACCAATAGATAGAGTGATTCATGAGGAAGGTTTTTAAGTATATGATTTGTCAAGGTTTTGTGTAAATTAGTTGAAATACTATCTGGCAAAGCGGCAGCGGGCACCGTGGTGTGGATTTGATTTAACAGAAGGCGCTGGTCATAAAGGTTTCGTTAGCCACAGCAACGTGTGGCCGGGTCTGCTAGTTTATAATAAACGTGAAAAATTTTAACACAACTGAAAATCACCATTATTCTTGGGTAAATGTTACGTCAATTGTGTAATTTTAAAACACATTTATTGGTAAGGGGTCAATGTTTAAAATGTACCATAATGAAAATTACGATAACAGCGTTAAAATCGGGCCGGTTTTAAATAAATATATCGGTCGTCCAGTTGATTAGTCAGTCATCTCCGAAAAATCGAAATTAGAGTTGAGTATGCAGTTACATGTATGTAAAAGTGTGCCCTCTGTCTGGTACAATACTCAGATTAATCATTAACACCACCAAATCAATTATAATGCAGAAAAAATTATATCTAATTAAACAAAATGTTGATGATTTTCTGGGTCACTAGTGGGATATTTCAAAATGTCATACTAATATACCGGACCGTTATGCCTCCCGCTGTTATTTCTTAGCATACTTAATTTGGAGATATTTATCCAAGACACTATATAGATTCCATTAATTTTAGGAACAATCTTGCTATCATATATACATATAGCAGCCATTAAAATGTGAGTTAAGAAAATGAAGGTAATGTTGGTAGTTCTTAGTAAAAGAATTATGCATGTAAATATGACCGAAGGGGATATTGTCGAAATAACTCAGCGGTTAGAGCAGATCCTCGGTAAGACTAATGTCCTGGGTACTTTTTTTAGATTAGCTCCACACAGGAGGCCTTGAGGATGCTGTGGATAGGGTCTTTTTAGGAAAGGAAGGAGAGGAAGTTGTAGGAAGGAGGAGGGTATTATATATCCATACCCATATCCATTCCTAATTGACTTCCCAAATTCAACTCCTAGATGTGACCGTATCTTTTTCTGATTTTTTGGATCACATTTTTGTTTGAGAGTTTCTAATATTGTTTTCAATGTTTAAATATTACAAATTGAGGTTTTACTCATTAAGTTACTAAAAATAAAATTGTTGTGTGAAAAACAGACGTCTAGTGGGCCGCCCCAGACACAGTTGGGCGAGGCAACTCCAGAAACTGTGTGAGGAGAGGATGGGTCTACTATGGACAGAGGCCGAACAATCAGCACAAGGCAGGGACGTATGGAGAAGCCTTGTCGATGCAATGGGTCCCCGACCCGAATAGGACAAGGGGGAGAAGATGATGATGATGATGGTGAAAACATTTTGTTTCACAAACGTAGCTAATCCATGTGAAAATGGCATTAAAACGACAAAACATTGTAAGCCACTAAAGTACACACATTTCTTTGATGGTTTTTCCTTCAAAATTTTTACACGAAGCAAATTAGAAATTTATAAAAAATACTATCCAATCGTCGGTGGTCTTCTGTTATAAAATTCTCCCATAATAGACATAATAACGTGTTCCACAAAACAAAAATAAAAAACTCGCAACAATAAAAACACATGGTCTAGATTCAGCCGTGTTATACGTCACGTTGCCAAATTCGCACTGGCTTCGTGACCTAGAAAAGACACCTCATCGATCACGATTGGCGACATTTATCGATTAATTCCGTTTCGATTGTCAGCTTTTATGAGTCGATATTGTGAGGGATGTTCACAAAGTAAGTGCAGGTTCTAGATTTTTATATATTTTTAGAATAAGTATCTACTTATATTTGAACAAAAAATTACATGATATTGTTGATACATATGTTGACTTTATTTCCTCAAAATCGCGATCCCGTTCAAACGCATGTGGTGAGCCGTGGCACAAGCTTCTTTATGCCCACCTTGAAGAACTCTCTCGCCAGCTGCTTCCCCCATTTCAGAACCTATTTCTGCAACTGTGTGCAGTTCCATCCATATGTGCCTTTAAGGAGGTGAAAAGATGATAATCTGAAGACACCAAGTCAGGGGAATACAGCGGGTAGTTCAAAACATACCAACCAAATGAGTCCAAGAGCGTAATGCTGGCTAAGGCTGTGTGAGGACGGACGATTTCGTGAAACAAGCACACTCTCTCATCAGCATTCCCCTCCGTTTGTTTTGAATGCTTCTTTTGAGTTGTTTAGGGTTTAGGGTATCTCAATATCATTGTGCATTTATGGGATCCCCTTGAGGCAGAAATTCAACCAAAATGATGCCTTTTCGGTCCCAAAATATTGAGGCCATGATTTTTTTGCCCGAAATTGTGGTTTTGTATTTTTTGGCAGGTGGGGATTTGGTGTGACGCCACTTTGACGACTGTCTTTTTTTCTCAGGCGTGTAATGGGCCACCAACGTCTCATCTCCAATCACAATAGAGCTCAGCAATCCTTACCTTTTTTTTCTTGTAGGTGTTATTCCTTTCGCGAGTAAGAAGCATATATTATAGTACTTGGCGGGAATTTTTACCGACATCTTTCACGCAACACTACAACGTGTATTTACGTACTACCAAGTTCTTGCGATGCTCGCCGTGGTCAGGAGATTCCCTTCTACCACTCAGTGCTGCCAACCCTAAAAAACAAAAACAAAAAACACAACCCGTTATGGTCAGAGTATACTTTCTTTCCGAACATCCCTCGTATTTGATGTGGCGAATGCTATCATCACGAGACTGAATAGTGTTACTTACGAGAAGAGGAAGAAGTATTGATAGATTAATCGATAATGTGATTACGGTAATGTAGCGAGAAATGTATTTCCCATTGTGCTTTGTGGCAGCTTCGTGTATTCTAACGAAATGAATGGAGAATGAAATAAATCTTTAATTAAATGAAAACAATACGTTATGAAAATAATTTAATAAGGAAAATAATGTTCTAAATTACCCCAGAGTTATTAATATTTGTTTATATTAATTCAATTCAATTATTTTACTGGCCACTAATAATTTCACTTTTTCTCCGATTACTTAAACTTTTGAATGTTAGGGGGATCATGATCGATTTCCTTCACTTCTTGGATTCGCATCTTTAGGGCAGGATGTGAATCCGACAGTCAACAACAAGTGGATTTTTAATTATAATGTAAATTGTTTAATCGGCGGGTTGTTTCCAGTTTATTTAATATGTGAACGATAGTTTCCTTTTAATCTCAGCCGTTACAAGGTTATCGCGACTGGAGAATTCTTATTTAAGGGTATTCAAGTGTAGAATCCCGTTGTGCAATAATGGCGGCTTGAACGCCAAGTTCAATCATAATCTTAGATTATATTTACCATCCGTCATTCGACCATGGATCATCAATAATACAAAGGCACACAACCCGTCCGCCTTTTTCACGCTATATATTTCTAACCTGATGGGACTTGAATCATATAATGGAGGATGCCAAGGGCATGGCGTTCCCATATTCCACAACTACCCAAGATGGATGGAGAAGCTCACAAACCTGGCGCTGATGCAACGTGAGGGAGATACGGTCCCCTCACTGTGCAATACTAGGCATCTGGAAATCGTCGCAACAAACGAAATAGGTTTTAGCTAGTAGCTTTATATGGTCCTTTCAATATAAACTTTCATATTTCCAAGCTTCACAACACTGAATAAAATAACAGTGCCCACGCTCTGATGGGAGTATTTCATGCCTACCGACATAGTCAGCATATCTCGTACCTACGAGATTTGGCGTCCAAGATCCCATGGGATTAAAGCTGATAACTGTGTATCTTTATGTGTAACCCCTGATATTATAACATTTAATACACCCACTCAATAAGAGGTGTAAATGTCATAACTGACCACAAAGTAGGTACAAATCACAACACATCACTTCCAGTGGCATTTCCCTTTTAACATCATTACCCTGATATATTAAATACCCTAACGAGATAACCCTTATTAAAACCCTACTTCAAGCCTTACTACCATAGCAAATATTAGCGAAACTCAATAAAAAATCTGAAAACAGAAGAATCATAAAAAGATATTGACACCTCTGGGACTGGAACCCAATGGTGCCAATATATTTTTTTCTGATTTTTCTGTTTACAGATTTCTATTAAGTTTTGCAAATATTTTTTTATTTAATTAAGTGTCACGATTTGAGGTTTTACTCATATCATATAGTTAAATATATAAATAAATAAATCTTTACTTATACTTTTGAATGTAGCTATAACTTTATTATTATCCATTAGAGATAAATGAAACAATGTTACTTTGTTTGAACCACTTTTATATTTGAGTAAATCTGAGCGGTTTCAGAACGACCGTTCCTTCTTCAAATGGGCAAATGTATACAGATTTGACAATTACAAAATAGTGGGTGGAAACAATGTATTATTACTAAGGATTGTGGTATGGGTGGAGGCGTTGCTAGGGATTAATGAAGAGTGGGTGAGGGAACATATCCATTATTGGGCTAAAAATAAATCTTTGATTCAAAAATAATCTGTAATTCTTGGTAAAATACATTCCCCTTATTATGTGTTTACAATTTTATACAACTTATAAATAAATCCAATCCAAAATTTAGATTTTAGAAAATTTAGATTTTCACGGCCAAAAGTATTGTCGTGATTTATTATTGGGGTTGTGGATAGTACCTAAGCACAGCACACAACAGCCAAAAAAACATTATTTTTAGGATGGCAACACTGGCTCTCTGGTGTCTTCTACCAGCGGCTGACAGAAAGCCAAAAATTCTAATTTTATTCTTGGTTATTCGCTGGTCCAGGTCGCTTGTGTTGTGTGGTTTACTACCCTCATATTTTACCCTCAGGTAGAAATTTACTGTCGTGTAATAAATGTGGGATTCAAATATACAAAAGTCAGATAAACGCAAATTCTATTTATTATTTTAAAATACCCCTGACATTACCAAATAACCTGGAGGATCGATTTGGTAAGTATCGATTCTCCACCAGTTATAGGGTGTTATGCCGTGTTGGGCTATCCCCTTCCTTAGACAATGTTTCGAACAGCGTTACAGTGTCCACCATCAGGGCAGACGTTTCATGCCGTGTAGATTGCGCAGTGGCTAAGTCGGTGGACATCTTCAATTTACCACCAAACAAATACAAAAGATTGTTTCTGAGACAGTTCAGTTATAAAATACTATATAATTTTTACTATTTAATTTGTAAAATCCCCTAAGAAAGGGCGTTAATCAATATCTTAATATTTAAAACCAAGTCCAATGAGACAAACGGTGAACGTATGTCAGCGTCAGCACCCCTCCAAAGAAAAAAAAACGATGTATAATAAATCTCCCTCACCTGTATAAAGAAAATGAAACGCAATTCCCGTAAGCAAGTGGAAAAGTAAGAAATTCACAAAAAATATAAATCCATACACAACGCCATCTCCGATACTGATAAAAACAAAACGCGGACAGTTGTGCATCGATAATTGCTTCATTGTGTAATTTTTAACTTAATAAAAAAACTTAATTTATTTCAGTTAATAAGTTAACACAACAGTTATTGATTCTAAGGCGGAACGAAGTTCGTCGGGTTAGCTAGTATATTATAAAAGAAAGTGTACAATTTGCGTGCCGCTAAAACTCTAAAATAAATCCCGGCACGATCAAGGAAACTATATGGTGTGGTAGCAATCTATCCCCCATCCATGAAAAAGGTTCTCGTTTTTTCCGAAGGGCGTGCTTTTGAAGATATAATGGTTGGAAGTTTCGCCCTCTAGAAATTTCTAGAACAGTTCAAAACATTCCAGAATATCCCCGAACATTCTGGAATGTCGTGGAATGTTCGAGAATAGTCTGGAACGTTCGGGAACATCCTAGATCATTGTGGAACATTCCAGAACAATCTCGAATGTTGTGGAATGTTTGAGAATAGTCTGGAACGTTCGGGAACATCCTAGATCATTGTGGAACATTCTAGAACAATCTCGAATGTTGTGGAATGTTCGAGAATAGTCTGGAACGTTCGGGAACATACTAGATCATTGTGGAACATTCTAGAACAATCTCGAATGTTGTGGAATGTTCGAGAATAGTCTGGAACGTTCGGGAACATCCTAGATCATTGTGGAACATTCCAGAACAATCTCGAATGTTGTGGAATGTTCGAGAATAGTCTGGAACGTTCGGGAACATCCTAGATCATTGTGGAACATTCCAGAACAATCTCGAATGTTGTGGAATATTCTGGAACATTGTAAGCCATTCGAAGCCTTTTTTGTATGGGTGGGGCTACCATACTTAAAATATTATTTTTTCTTATTATTTCGTTTACCTTTTTTGGAAAATTCCGTGATTATAAAAATAAACTTTCGCGTTCCATCGATTCTATATTAAACACTGACAACCTTACTTCATTAAAAATATATACGACTGCTTGTCCCTTCAATCCAATTCGCAGAATGGTGTACCATTAACAAACTTACACTTAACATTAAAAAATGTCACATCATGAGTTTCTTTAGAATAAAAAACCCCATCAAATACAGTTATTCACTTAACAATCACAGTTTAATGTCAGTACCTGTAATAAGGGACCTCGGAATAACCTTCGACACTAAACTACTATTTATCAACCACATTGATATCATTACTAATAAAGCTATGAAAATGCTGGGTTTCATTCTAAGACTATGTAAAGATTTCAAAAACATTCATACATTTAAATTACTATATACAACTCTGGTTAGGAGTCATTTGGAATATAATTCCCCCATATGGAACCCTCTCTACAAAAGCCACGCAAACTCCATTGAAAAAATCCAACGCAAATTTCTCCGATCAATTAATTTCAAATTAGGAATTCCCGCGGATGACATAAACTATGATTCTCTATTACAAAAAATGCGACTCTTATCGTTAAAAGATAGAAGAATACTCAATGATCTTATTTTTTTATTTAAAATAAACAATAACTGGTTTGACTCCCCTGAATTGGTATCGTTAATAAATTATCATGTACCTAGTAGAACAACTCGACTCAAAACACCTTATTATTGCAACAACACTCTCAGTAATGCAGAACAAAATTCAATAATACATCGTTTACACACTTTAGGTAATGAATTTGCTCATATCGATCATTCCGAAAGTCTGTCATCATACAAAAGATGCATTAGACAAAATTTATCTGCTAGTACTACATAATAAATAATAAGTATAATCATGTAACCATAATATTATGTCCTACCAGTATGCACTCTAATACCTATGGCTTAGAAACATATCATAGGTACCTATTTTTCATATCGCTTTGTATACTCCGTAATACCTTCCTTTTATTTATTATATATTTTTTTTAATTTTGGTTATCTTCAATATTTGGCTCCTAAGAGCATTTCTTACTGTTTACTTGTCATACTTTTTTTTTATATTTATAACTTTTGTACTTTATATTATTTACAAAGGTAACTTATAGTTTATATTATTTCCTGCCTTTCAACTTTTTATCTTAACTTTTTACTTTTACATTATACTTTATATTTTATAGTTTACACTTTTACTTTATACTTTCATTTTATACATCATAATTCTATTTACTACTCATTACCTTAACTCCTTTCTTTTACCCTTTGTTTTTATATTTAACTTTACATTTATATGTCACTTTCTTATGTTATTGTATTATAATATATATAAATATAATTATGTCAATGGCACATGTTGTGCCGTATGTTTTGAAATAAATAAATAAATAAAATATCCACATGGGTCTGTACCGCAGACTGAAGACTGCAGACGGGTGTGACGTTGTGCGTGTGTTGACCCCTTGTCCAGGTGTTCTCTTCCACAGTGGGTTGAGAGGCTCAAGGAGTTACAGTTTGCACCAACTACCGGAAGCGAGTTGTCAGGTGTGTAAGGCAAGAAAGGTGGACACTTACAGTTGTGGTTTGGTGTCTTATTTCAAGAGGAGAGACAAGTCACTACGATATTTAACGACCAGCAACAAAACATTGTAATATAATGCTGTTGACATGTGCAATCATTTATTAGAAATAAATAGCCTTACGATCATTACAGCTCTTTTGAGTGCTAGCTTTAAGTCTTCTGCAAAAATGTGTTATTCGGGGACTACTGGGTGGTACAAAACGTACCCGAAGGCGAAGCTTATTTTTAAATCACTCTCTTCGATTCATCTTTACTACAAATTGATCCATATTATGAACGCAAAAACAATATGTTTTAAATAAAATGAAGCTTTAACTATCTTTTCGCTTGAGTGAAATGAAATGGTTATTTTTTTATAAAAAATATAAGTGTAAACTATTAAAAACTGTTTTTTTCTTATTTTTTTTTATGTGAATACCTCACAAGAGTCTCAGCGGCTCCCGTCTGCAGCCAGTGAGACCGTGGCATCCCCAATTGGGGAATGTTGTAAGGCCGGCGTAGTCCAGCGGTAAGGCTCTTGACTTGCACACCGAAGGTCGCGGGATCGAATCCCGGCTTGGCAAATAAATTTTATTTGATTAATTTGTGTTATTTCACAATTTATTCATTTCAAATGATATGAAGTATATTTGTGGCACGTTCCAGAGTGGAAGATACTCTCAGTATCGCCCTAGTGTAAGACCACCATTCAGAATTGAAACGTTGCTTGAAATGGCATTAGATGTGTTTGGTGACCAGATCTGAATAGCCAGGTACTTCCCCACCTTCCTCTTCGCTATCTCCTTCCCCTCCCTACTACCTTCAGCCTCACAATATACCCCAATTGGGGATGCCATAGTCTTACTGGCTTCAGACAGGAGCACTTGGGACTCTTGTGAGGTATTCATATAAAAAAAAAGGCGGGAGGGGAAGGATGGGGAAGGGAAGTACCTGGCTATTCAGATCTGGTCACAAAGCACGGCTAAAACCATTCCAAGCAACATTTCAATTCTTAATGGTGGTCTTACACCAGGGCGATACTGATAGTATGTTCCACTCTGGAACGTGCCACAAATATACTGTATATATTTTTTAATTAATTAATTGTGAAATAACACAAATTATTCAAATAAAATTTCATTTTGTGCCCCGGGATTCGATCCCGCGACCTTCGGATAGCGATTCAAGAGCCTTACCCTTAGACAACAGAGGTCGTCAATGTACGAAAGCACGAAACAAACAACCTTTTTAAAAAAATTGACTTAGATTATCTGGGACAGTTTTCCTTGATTTTTTTCTATCTTGTAAAATTATTCACAAAATAAATAAAAACCGCTTGTCCGCTAAAATCAGCTGTTTCTAGACTCCGTTTGCCAGCGATTTTTTTGCCTATTAATTACCTATAATCCTAGTGATATAAGGCATGCTAAGTATGTATATATATATACAGTTTTGGAATGCGTATTCCTCGTAACGACCAATTCCTCAACACATATATAAGATTCCTTGTGCAGGTGACATATAATTTAATAACGTGAAATGGACAAAGTTAGGGTCATCATTTCTACATACCGTTTTGGCCGAGATTCTTCCGGTTTTAAGGTAAGTCTCGACCGGTTTGTCATTGTGTCCCGCTTAATAATAATATACGTATTCGTTAATGAGAAACTGGATATAAACTGATAAAACTTGCTTTCAACTCTACAGTGGGACGAACAAAATCAACGTATTCCTATAATGAATCATAGGAAAAAATAAAGCAAATCTTTTTGCAATTAATTCAATTCAATTTATTCATTTAATTTGTTTTATTCATATTATTCATTTTATTCATTTGAGTCATTTTATTCATTTTATGCATTTTATTCATTTTATTCATTTTATTCATTTTATTCATTTTATTCATTTTATTCATTTTATTCATTTTATTCATTTTATTCATTTTATTCATTTTATTCATTTTATTCATTTTATTCATTTTATTCATTTTATTCATTTTATTCATTCTATTTATTTTATTCATTTTATTCATTTTATTCATTTTATTCATTTTATTCATTTTATTCATTTTATTCATTTTATTCATTTTAAAAACATTGCGAAATAAATTATTCAAAGCGTTTTTTAAAAGAGAGAAAATATTAGGATTAGAGAAGCATATTTAAACTAACAGCAACAAAGCTTGCCGTCTAAATTGTGCTTCATTGATGTTAAATATATCGATATTCGAAGTGATTCTATTAAACAACAAGAGTGCTCTCCCAACTGGAATGACCATTGGCAAGTTAGTTCTGCAAGCCGATAACATTTAACTAAGATTCGCTTGAAAATATAAAGTTGTTTAAATCGATTTTTTTTCTTATAGGCCCTATTTTTTATAAAAACACATTTAATTAGACAAACATTTTAAAGGTTATCGATACTTGAGTTATTTCTATCTATAAGTAATTATTTAAAAATTAGCATGGCTTGTCCATATAAACTGCGTTTTTTGTTTTATAGGGTAACTAGCGGGTACCCGGCGTGCGTTGCAATCCAACTCAAAGAAATAAAGTAAATGTGTCTTAATTCTGTTTATTAAAGTGATTTTGGATAATTTTTTGTTTGCTTTTATGTCTAGTGCGTACGCGAATAAATCAGAAGGTTTTGTGAGCAGGCCACGTACATTTTCAAAATTTGCTCTCTGCTGCCCCCTAGCGATACTATGTCTCCTTTGGAATCCAACCCGTCACTACGTCACCTCTCCCCAAGAACTCGCGGATCACCGATTGTAAATTTTATATAGAAATTTCATAAAGCCAGAGCTCACCATTATACATAGAAATCTTCGCGCAACAAATCACCAAATTTTCATCGCAATTGGATGAATGACATAGAAAATAATTTCATAACGCCGGAGCTCACCATTCAAAAACCTTCGCGGGTGTGCGCGCTACAAATCGCCGAAGTTTCGTCGCAATCGGATGAATGATTTAAAAAATTGTTTCATAACGCCAGAGCTCACCATTATATATATAAGGAAATATTCACGGGCGCGCGAGCAACAGATCACCGAAGTTTCATCGCAATCGTATGAATGATATCGAAAATAGTTTCACAACGCCAGAGCTCACCATTGTATATAGACACCTTTGCGGGCGTGTGCACAACACATCACCACTGTTTCATCGCAATCGGTCGAATGGTACAGAAACGCGTACGGGACAAAAATTTGTACTTGGAGATTATGTCAAATTATACCTAAGGAGTGTCTACGGTAAACTTTTAAATGCAAAAAGAGAGTTTGGTGTTCTCTCTTTCTAAATCTGTTTATATTATATGTCTGACTATAATAGAACAGGAGATAGAATGAGTTTTATGAGGGCCTGTCATTTAGTGACAAATCCAGCACTATGTCAGCCGAGTTGTTTTACATAGCTTTTAAAAAATCTTTTAAGCTTTCAAATTAATATCAATTCCTGTAATATTTTAGTTGAACTTACCGCTGATTAGTACCAGGAAAACAGTCGCAGTGGCGAGCAGCGTTACTTCCTTCATCATGTATTTTTTAACAACTTAAAACACCAAATTTATAAACACTTTTAACTTATTTTTCACAAATTAAACGTATTTAAATCACTTTTCTCAAAACTATAATGTTGAAAATACGCTCGACTCCGCAATGCTGTCACAGATTTGTCACTATCTGAAAAAGAAGAAAAATTTTTGTTAAAAAATGCCACAATCATCGAAATAAACATTTGTAGCGCGCCGTTTTAACGCTTGCCACTACACCATCTCTTTCCCCCGTACAGCGCCATCCTGCTCACCCAAAACTAGGCGAACCAGGCTGCGCAGACGCCTTCTGCGCATTTCCTACTCTCGAGTCGCTACATAAACCACGCCCCGCAACAAGGAATGGCCTATATAAAGAGCTGCGAGCCCTAAATTAAACCAGTTCGTCTGTAGCTCGCTCTTGACTAGTACGCTCTCTTAGTTGCGCTTCGTCCTTTGGCACGACCCTCTAAGGAGTATTCTACTACCATAAGTAAAGCACCAACCAGACCCCGACTGCTGCCTTAGTTGCGTTTCGTCCTATGGTACGACCCTCTAAGCAGAACCACAGTCAGTTTTGTTGTTCCCAAAGACTAAACAACAAGGTTCCCTCCGATCCCTTGCTCAGTTAATTATTATTATTGTGAATTGATACATTGTGACTATTTTTACTATATGTGATCTGTGAACTTACTTTAAATAAATAACATTTTACCAATAATTGTGTTATATATTGTTTTAAGTGAAACACGACATATTCATTGTTTTAGTGTTTAATTCGAAGAACATTTTTTAAATTTTATTTTAAATTAAATTTAATAATGTTATTATAAGTTCTCCAAGCATTTAGGTTTTTATTTTTTGTCTCGTTAGTTCTCTATTAGTCGTATCAGATTGGTTTAACCACAGTTTGAAAATGGCCTTGTATGCCGAAACAGCTGTAACAAAAATTAAAAACTAAAATACTTGCAGAGCTTGATATTGACATTATTAAATTTTAAAATAGGAACACGACTTATATCTTCTTCATAACTAAATTCATTTCAACTTGGGAGGCTGTGTGTTTACCGCCGTCCTGAGAACTATTTATTGGATAAACAACACCCCTGCCATAGGTCACCCCATATGGTTTGCTACGTTTGGTGACTTAGCAGGTGTGCCCAGGTTTATTTAGATCTTGGCGGCCAATGCGTTTGCCCACCTGAGGCGTGGCAGTCCGGATTGGGAGACACTGGTTGAGGGAGACCTAGCCTAGACTGTCTCTCTCGACCCATCGTCTTATACCCTTTTCCTTCCCATAACTTTCTCTCCTTCCTTTCCCTAAAAAGATCCTCCACACGGCAACCAAAAAGATGACAGGCCCTGAGGGATTTTTTTTCCTCAAAGCCTCTCGTGTGGACCTAATGTAAAAAAAAAACCTCATAAAAACTAGTAAAAGCCTCCATGGTCGAAGGGTAAGACTTTTGACTCGCAATCCGAAAGTGGCTGGATCGATTCCCAGCGTGCAAATTCAAATAAATAAACAGTATATTTGTGGCATTTTCCCGAGTGGCAGATACTCTTAGTATCGTCCTGGTGTAGGACCACCATTCAGTATTAAAACGCTGCTTGAAATGGCTTTAGCCATGTTTGGTGACCAGATATGAGTAGCTAGGTACTTCCCCACCTTCCTCTTTCCCATCTCATTTCTCTCCCAACTACCTTCATCCTCACAACATACCCCAATTGGGGATGCCATAGTCTCACTGGCTCCAGACGGGAGCAGCTGGGACTCTTGTAAGGTATTCACATAAAAAAACTGATTTATAAATAATGTTTTTATCGTGCTGAAATTTATTTTCCAGTTTACAGAGAATTATAAATCTCCCACGACACAGAACACAAGTTCAAAGATAATTGACATTCATGAATTTGTTACACCAAATGCATGAAAAAAATGCTTAACGTAACCTAACCTAAACTAACGCATCTCATATTTACTAGTAACCTGATTTAGAAACAATGGTTTTATCACGCTGAAATTTCTTGCTCAGTTTGCAACGAATTATAAATCTCACACAACACAACAAGGTTCAGAAAACAACTGACCTTCACGAATGTGATACTCGTACACCAAAAGCACGAAGAAAATACGTTAACTTAACAATTTACGTGCGCTTTGTTGACGTAGTACCTCGTAAAGGCATTGCCTAGTTATTATGAATGAAAAGCGAGGTCGGTAAAGCTCTCACGAAGCAACCTTCGCCTTAACCGTGTTATTCAGAGGTCAACTGCAGGTCAATTTCACTTAATGTCAAACCGCGGTAAACTCAGAAACAAACACACTGAGAGAAAGCTGCCGCATTCAATTACTCTGTGTACTTATATGTTATTAGATTTGTTCTTTGCGGCGGGGAAATTTAACAATTTATTGTTTAAATCTCAAGAACAAGGTTGAGATAATTTAGTTAAAGTTTTTATGTGTCTGTCTAATATTACCACCAGAAGAAAGCGTTATTTGTTAAAAATTTAATTATGTGGTGTGTCCGTGAAAATGTAGGAAGACTGTTTTCATTAGAAAACTTCCCATATTTTATCACAATTAATAGTTGAACGTGTCACGTAGTGAAGTTTATTTATTTGTTTTCTTTGTGTTTAGTTTGTGGTCTAAATTATAAACAATTATTGTATCTACACTGTGTTCACTGCGGGTTCAAGTCCCGTCGGCGGCATGTATCTTTTCTCGGGAGATTTTTTCAATGTGGATGAGTGTTTCAAGTTAATTTTTTTTTTTCCTTATTAATTTTATTTGTTACAGGTTTATTTTAGATGGTTTTTCGACTACTAGGCAAATGCCCGTACTATGGTAGTCGAGATTCATAAGATGTTATATTAAGTATAAAATATTGATTATAATCATCAATATATATGTAGATGAAAGTACAAAATTATGAAAGGGTACGATCACATCTAGGAATTGAATCCAGGACATTATTAGCCTTTCCGGGACGCTAACGATACATTTGCTATCTCTTTCGCTCAAATTTTGCTGTTTCATACTAAGAACTACTAACACTATATTATTTTAATGCGTATTTTATTGACTGCTTTTTTATATTTTTCATAATAAACGGCTGAAAAGGGTAATAGAGTTGGGTAGGAATCTGGAGGTCAATGTGTCCAGTAGTGATGGAGTATGAATCCAACCTGCGATGGGTCGAGAGAGTCCAGCTGGGGAGGTCAAAAGGCCTCCCTCAAAAGGCCTCCCTCAACACACAGCAGGTGAGACCCGAAGAACCTCACCCCATGAACACGCGGGCTTGAAATGGATTTAGCGGTGTTTGGTGTCCAGAACTGAATGCCCAGGCTACCACCTAGCACGGTCGATCGAAAAGACTGAAGGAAAAGTGCAGAACGCTAACGTACAAACGTATAGTAAGAACAATAACGTCGCATATAGTAAGAACACTCAGTCATTGTAAACTGTTACTTATTGCAATCATGCTAGGGAACGAAGAGAAATTATCGAAATTTATCCCATTAATTCTTATCAATCGACTGTAGTAGGAGGGCAGGAACATCTTCCTATTTCCCATCTCCTTCCGATCCCCATTCAGTTTCAGCCTCACAACACACCCCAATTTGAGAGGCGGGTATGGGTGCTGCTGCCCTGGGAACAATTTATTGGATAACCAACACCTGTGCCATAGGTCACCCCACGTAGTTCGCTACGTTTGTTTACTTAGCAGGGGTGCCCTGGTTAATGCGGTGATGTTTTTCCGGATCTTGGCGGCTGATCCGTCTGCCCACCTGCTGCGTGGGGAGAGATTGGTTTAGGTTGACTTTTGACCTTTCCAGCCGGACTGAGGGATTGATTCATACGTCCGTCACTCCTAGTCCGACCCTCAAATTCCTACCTACCCCTAAAAATACCCTCCACACACTATCCCCTAAGATCACAGGCCCTAAGGGAAATTATTTCCCTCAGGGCCACCTGTCTGGAGCTAATGTAAAAAAAAATTGAGGATGCCATTGTTCCACTGGCTCTGAACAAACAAAAAGGGATATTGGAGAGGTGTTAATCAAATACGCACTTCATCGCAATTACCTACACGCACAATTTTCAAAATCACCGATCGTTCGCTGATCAATCTATTTCACTGACTTCCTTTGCAGTTTGCACTTTGTTATAAAATTTATCCACGGCTGTTTCCAGATCGGGAGTTTTCCGGAGTGACTCCAACGCTAGTAACAGTCTCAATGGATAAGTCGTGTAAGTTCTTGTATCTATGGCCGTGTTAAAAGTCACAGGTAAGTAATTGGATGGTTGGCCATGTTGTAAGCTCTACTTAATAATATGTTATATGCTTCTTGTAAGCTAAGAAGAACACGGCAGTTCGAACCTAGCCTTGTATTTTGTGGTAACGGTTGAGCAATAGTGGTTGAAAACAAAGGGTTTTTACATGTAGTACATCTTTCATGAGAAATTATAAGTTTGAACAAAGGAAAACAAACAAAATATCCTCAAAAACAAAGCTACGTAGAATATATCGAAATCATAAAAAAAAATTACTTAATATCTGTCATATCTTACTAACAAACTAACCAGCATGCCGGTTACCTCTAGGGTGGGCAGAGAGGACTGACCGCCAAATAACTTGGTCTTGGCACACACTCCTCGCCTCATTCATTTTCAAAAATGGTCTCATATAGGTGTACTTTTCTATTAATCTGACTCTTGACACGGCCCGACTCAAATATTTGATTTACTCGATCGTGCCATGTCTTCTTCGGGCTTCACTGACTTCTTCTACAATTCACATTTACGTTACATATTCTCCTAACACTCCTTTTTTCTTTTATTCGCTCTACATGTCCAAAACATCTGAGGGTCTCCCAAATACGGCTATTTGAGGCTCAACTGAAAGCACCGAAAATCTTTTTAAAAATAAAGAAAACGATCACGAAAAGAATAAGAGCTCGTTCACATTGGGCATATAAATATAAAAGATCATAGCACGCCATATATCGCTCTCCATACAAACCCTTCAGACCGTTCATACTAGGAGCGCTTTATGCGCACATCAACCATAGACAATGCACATCTTACGCCGTAACCGCTCCCGAAGCGATATGCCAACAGTTAAGCGCCCCCCACTCCGACGAAAACAGGAGAGGGGCTCAAAAATGCGCACTCCGTGGCCGCTCGCTAATTCAACTGACCCCCTCTCCTACCATAGGAAGAAATATTTGATCTGCGCCGTGTGAACGGCACGAAACATAAGCGCTCACGGTTCAACAGATACTTGCTCGCGGTTATATTAGATGTCTGAACACCCTTTAAAAGAATTGCCTCGATCTTCGAAAACAGTGCTATTTAAAATTTCCAAAATGTCTTCGAACAGAGCAGATTTCCGCAATATCAATTGCAAGTGATGCGTATTATGATTTTTTTTTTTACATGAGGTCCACACAGAAGGCCCTGAGGAAAATAATTTCCCTCAGGGCCTATATCATCAGAAACATATCTAGATATTAGAACTTTTTGTTATTAGACCTCGGAGTCTCGATGGGGGTTTTGATTTAATACTTCAATTTGGGAGGCGGGTACGGGTAGTACAGCCCTGGGAACCATTTATTGAACAACCAACACCCCCACCATAGTTCACCCCAAGTGGTTCGATACGTATGGTGACTTAACAGGGTTAGATTTGTCTAGGTTTCGGTGGCGAATGCATTTGCACACCTACATCGCGACGGGCCGGATCAGGAGAGACTGGTTGATGGAGACATTTTACCTGTACAGCCGGACTCTCTCTAGCCATCGCCTTGTACCGCAGTAGGAGTGATGGATTCATACAAACGTCACTCCTGGACACGTTGACCCTTCAGATTCCTACCTACCCCTCATACCTTTTTCCTTCCCAGAATTTCCTCTCCTTCCTTTCCTTAAAAAAACTCTCATAAAAAAAAAATGACGTAGCCTCTGAAGGAAATTATCCGATGTGTCGCTAAAGTAAAAAAAAAACTAGTGTGCTTTAGACCACACGACTAAAGTAAAACTTCACTAGCTTATATCTCTCTCTCAAGTTTCGTTCGCCTCGCCCGACGCATTTCGTTCCTCTCGTCACGCATTCACCAGCTTACCCCCCAAGTCAAGCGTGCGTAAAGTCCCGACCGTTCACCTCGCCCGATCACACTTTTCGTAACTTATTTATTTATTTATTTAATACAAACGGCATAAGTATGCCATAAACATTAATTACATGTCACAAATTCATATTCAAAATATTAGTAATGGTAAAACAGTGTATGTATAACAGTTAATTGTGACGATACATTGTGAAGTGACACCAGAGATACATTTACATGCCAAAATCTATAATACAAATAAAATTAATAGTCATTAAAAAATATGATAGCATAGCCGTCTTGTACCTATGTTCCGTGCAGTTAAATAGATCTATCACATCAGCATATCTATTAGTAACTTCATGCAACCTAGGTAAAAGTGAGTGTTTCGTATACTCAGTCCGATTATTGTTACATTTAAAAAGGATTTTAGAACGAGTAGTTCTCGTGGGAATATGAAATTCAATGAGCTTAGTTAGATCAGGACTGTCTATTCTACCATTTACAATTTTGAACATTAATATTAAGTCGGATATAATTCTTCGATCTGACAGTCTTAGTAAATTTAATTCTTTCATCAAGTAATTATAATTTATGTTTTCAATGGGAATACCGAGGTTAAAATTAATGTGTCTTAAGAATTTGTGTTGAATTTTTTCGATTGAATCTGAATGTATTTTAAAATGGGGGGACCAGATCGAGGAGTTATATTCGACTTGACTACGTACTAAGGATGTATACAAAATTTTTAAAGTTGAAATATTCTTGAAACCTCTGGAATTTCTAAGAACGAAGCCAAGCATTTTGATACCTTTATTATAGATTGAGTTTATATGGGATATGAAGTTTAATTTAGAGTCGAAAATTATGCCCAAGTCACTAATTTCTGCGACAGAGGTAAGGGTAGAGTTGTTAAGTTCATAAGGATGAATAATTGGTTGACTTATTCTGTAAAAACTTATTGAATAACACTTATTTATGTTCAGATAAAGTTTGTTAATAGAGCACCAACTAATTAATTTGTTTAAATTATTTTGTAGACAGGCACAATCTTCAGCGGTTTTGATGATTTTAAATATTTTTAAATCATCTGCAAAAAGCAATACATCCACATCTTTATCAAATATGTCAACAATATCATTTATGAACAGTAAAAACAAAATTGGGCCTAAATGGGACCCTTGAAGTACACCACTGGTAGCTTTAAATTGATTGGAATAAAACAAATTAATTTTTACAAGTAGAACTCTATCAGATAGATAGCTTGCAAACCAGTCTAAAAGTTTTCCGTCAATACCGAGCTTACGTAGTTTAACCAGTAGAATTTTATGGCACACTTTGTCAAAGGCTTTGATAAAATCTGTGTATATGGAATCGACTTGAGTTTTGTTAGCTAATGCATTTGATATAAAGTTTTCATATAATGAGAGATTTGTCAGAGTTGACCTGCCAGACAAAAATCCATGTTGATTTGGAACAATGAGACGGTTAATATATGGGGAAATTTTATCAAGAAGTAATTTTTCAAAAAGTTTCGGAATTATAGATAGCTTACATATAGGTCTATAGTTAGTGACATCACTTTTATTACCCTTTTTTAGTATAGGCGTTAGATAACAACGTTTCCAAATGTCCGGGAAGCAACCTGTATCAAGCGATTGATTAAACAAAAGACAAATCGGCTCAGCCAGTGAAGCAATGCAATTTATGAGAATATTGGGGTGCACGTTATCAGGTCCGGCCTTTTTGTTTTTGTCTAGAGATTTAATTTTAGATTTAACGTCGCTTATATTGATGTGTACAGCAGGGATATGCATGCTCTCAATAAGGGAAGGTGGTGGTATGTAATTTTCTGGGATATCTTCGTCATATACACTTTTGAAGTAATCAGCAAAATAGTTAACCTTAACTTTCATATCAGTGCTACTCTTATCTTTGAAGTGCATTGAAATGGGTAAACCTTGTTTGTTTTTTCTAAGAGAGTTTACATGTGTGAAAAAGTTTTGTATATTAGAGGGTATAGATTTTTCGATTCCATTTATATAATTATAATATGATTTTTTTGACAGTTTTTTACATTGAGTTCTGTAATTGTGAAATAACTCTCTTATCAAGTAACGCTCTTATCACGCGTTCACCAGCTTACTTCCCAAGCCAAGCGTGCGTAAAGAAGTTTTACTTCAAAAATGCTTGAAAAGCGAAGATGGAATGTAAATGACCTGATTTTAATAAGTGAAGAGTGAGTGCAAAGGACACACAGGCGGAGTATAGTCAGTTTAAGCATTGAAGGTTGTGTACACCGAATTACCGGTAATATCGGTCGTTTACCCCCCCCCCCCCTCCTCACTCTATGTACGAGTATATTACATTCCAGTATATTTGGTACCTGCGTTAGTTTCCATGACAATTTGGCTCTTTTGGCTCTCTTTTTTTTTCCTCAAATTGGCTCTCTTTTTTTTTTCAATTTGGCTGTCTTTCTCAATTTGGCTCTCTTCTTGCCAAACTGCCGATCTCTGTGTTAGACTGACTTTGGCTCAGCGATTCATTCTTACTTATTTTAGCGTCTGTGCTTCTGGCGGGTGGCTGGTGGCTGGTGCGAATTGACCATAAAGGCAGATCATTGAATGACATTACACGGGATAGAAGAGTATTACAGCCATGATATAGCGCGATATTTCGCTGCTAAATAGCGTGCAATCACTTGACCGTGAACCGGAAAATAATCTGATATGAAAGAAGTTAAAAGAGTAATTATTTGTAATGTTGGTTGTAAAATAAGTGAGAGAGATGATAAGATAAAATAAGTGAGAGATAAAATAAGTGAGAAATACACAAAGTTTGAAACAGAGACGCTAGAAAGGGAGTTACGTATTTATTGAAGTAAAACTACTTTACGCACGCTTGACTTGGGGAGTAAGCTAGTGAATGCGTGACGAGAGTGTTACGAAAAGCGTATCGAACGGTATTTGAGAAGGAGATATAAGTAAGTGAAGATAGAAAGAGAGAGAGTTACGTTCCGTTTATTACTGAAGGGGCAATAGAGAGAGGTGCGAGCACACATTTTCTTTCTCTCTTTCTCTCATAGCTAGTTACGTTTCGTATATCTAAGACACAGTGCAGACCTATTGTCTGTATGAGCAAAAGAGAGCAGTCGTGTGGTCTACAGCACACTCGTTTTTTTTACAAGTGGCCCTGGGGAAAATATTTTCCCTCATGGCCTATGTCATCTTTGGGGATGCTGAGTGGAGGATCTTTTAAAGGAAAGAAAGAAGAGGAAGTTCTGGGAAGGATAAGGTATGAAGGTTGGGTAGGAATGTCAATGGGTCCAGGAGTGACGGACTTATGAATTCATCCCACCCACTGCGGTGCAAGGCGTTGTCCCAAAAGAGTTCTGCTTGAGAGGTCACAAGGTCGCCCTCAACCAGTCTCTCCCGATCCGGCCTACCATGCAGCTGGTGAACCCGGGCGCCCTTGTTAATTCACCAAACGTAGCAAACTACTTGGGTTGACCTATGGCGGAGGTTTTGATTATCCAATAAATGGTTCCCGGGGCGGCGGTACCCATACCCGCCTCCCAAATTGTCAACTTCTTTGATATTATGAATATACACAGTTGATGATGTGAATATGTTTGTAGTATCAACGTCTCTCAACAGATGTCGTTAGTATAGATGGTTACATGTAGTGGTAAGGTGTCTTTACAACAGTTGTACTGTATCAGAGATACACCTGTAGCCCGTTCGGGTCTAACAGCCGAACGGTTACGAAGATATCCGATCCACAGTTGGGCACCATTAGTGACCATTTCTCCTGCTTCATATTAACACAAAGCATCCTTTAGAAGGGACGTTAAGTCTTAAGTCAGTTATGTATTGACGATGGAGATATTGACGATAATTTGATTATTTTAACTGGCAGTTGTGACGTCATTGCCTGTCGCGGTTACTTTTTCCCGGTGACTAGCTGTCACTGGATCCAAGTGGATCCGAGGGCTGTTTTTGGAACAAGTTCCAATCGAATTTATAAAATGGTCACCAACATTCAAACTGGGCGAAGCCGAACCAAAAGCCGCCCGCAGGGCCTAACAGCAAAATCCTGCGGAGCGGGTTTTTAACTTCTAGTCTCATTTTAAATTCTATTCTCAGTACATGAAACGTCAAACGCATTTTGAAAACGTCTACAATAATATACCCAAAAGTGCGATAAAAAGTGAAGTGGGCCATTACAACCAGTGCAGTCCTGCGCAGTTTTTAGCGCGCTATCGACGGGTGTTTATGCCTCTAATTTTTTCCACCCGGAAGTACCAAAATATGTGTTTAACCTTTAACTAGCGTCGTGCATTTTTTGTAACGTTAGTACTGACGTGAGGCCTGATAGGCCGCGTATATTATGCAGTGTTTTATAAAGAAAATGATGATTTAAATATCTGTCTTTGCATTAGGATGTTAAATGAAGTGTTATAACAAAAACTATGCATAGAAAGAAAATAAAATTTATTAAATTTTTAAATATAAGACTACAATAAAAATTTGCTTGAATTTTGGGGAAAAATCTGACTATTAGATAAAAATGATCAAAACACAAAAAAAAACCCCTCACAGAATAACAAAAAATTGTATTTCTTGCATTAGACTAATATAAATTTTAGAAAAAAAATAGAGTAGGTACATACACCTTCTGAAAAAAAAAATGTCCACAGTCGAACTACACCTTAAATTCTAAGCACAGTCAGGGCACACTTGTTTCGCTTGACGATGACGGCGCCTCCAGGTGTTCAGGTTGAGTTTCTTCGGTATCAGAAATATCAGTGATAGTATCCGTATCATGCTCAATGTGCTCCGGACAAAAATCTTCTCCAACGTCGTCAACCTCGGATCCGCTGGAATTTTCATCCGCGATCCAGTTCTCAATCACTTGCGCAAAATTTGGATTGGATTCATTTACACATATCCGAGATCTCTTTGGATGCGGTAAATCTGTCGCAGAACTATTTATTTTACTTCCTGAAGTCCCTGGTACATCCATGGTTAACAATATCTGTAAAAATAACAATTTACTCTAACAATAAAATAAAACAAAAAACTTACGTAACTACTGACGTGAGGCCTGAGAGGCCGCTTCGAAATTTCAAATCGTAATTACTCACCAAATGCGCGCATGAAGACACTACTTTCTGCTCCCACGTCAATGTGCGTACTGAACTTGCAGCTACTTAAAAGTGGGGATTGGTGTTACGCGGGGAAAGGGGTAAACTAGCAAGTCAAGTACCTGCCGGGGCCTGTAAGACCGCACGACAGCAGTTAAAGGTTAAACAAGCTACAAAAACAAAACGGTTTCTATTTAGTGCGACAATAAAGACAACAAGTAACTCGACCCGCTGTATGCATGAACCATCACAGAAACAAATACAAGTGTTCTTACCGGAACTCCAACTAGTGCCGGTGGCTCTGTGGACTAATGCGTCGGAATTACTTTTTGCCCGACTTAAGTTCGAATTGCCGCACTCAGTTCGAATCCCACACCGGCGAAAATTTTTATTTTTAAATTTTTTATTCTTAATGAATTTCTTCTTTGTTTTTAATAAGCCATGTAAATTCCAAAGCCAAAAATGACGGTAGCAAGCTGTATAAATGAACTAAAGAGTGAGGTTGCGAAAATTCAGACAGTCAAGGACCAAAAAACAAAAAATACTATTGAACTCATAATAACGAGGTTGGAAGATGCAATTAACAAAGAGAGTCTCTCATTACAGGAAAAAATTATCGAATTACAAGAAAATATAATCGTGAGTGATAGAAAATATATCAGTAACTTAGAAAAATTCCAAAATCTCGAAAACAAAGCAACTACGAAAAGTTACGCTAGCATCGCCAGTGGAAAATACGCGACACCTAAAATTCCAGTATTCCCCGTTATAATAAAAACTAAAAATGAAAACGAAGACATAAAAGAAACCATCATAAAGAACGTCAAAATATCTAAACTGGGAATCGGAGTAAGCAGCATCAGGAAGACATCAAAAAATGAATTAATAATAAATCTACAAAAAGCGGATGATATGGCCAACATCAAAAATGAAATTACAAAATTAAAACTTGAAGGAATACACGTTGAAAACATTGATAAAAAAAGACCGTGCATGATCTTTAAAGGAATAGACGAAAAATATACACAAGAAGAATTTATATCAGATTTGATTCTGCAAAATGAAGACATAAAAATTATTTACGAAATGGACTCAAACCAGATAAAATACAAAGGAACCATACAAATTAAAAAATTTAAACAAAAAAATATAATTCTCGAAACCAGTGGAGATCTCAGAAATCTTCTAATTTCGAAAAAAAGCGTAAACCTTGGATTTTACCAAATTAAAGTGGAGGATTGCAACCCCCTAATGCAGTGTTACCATTGCCAAAAATATGGTCACACAGCAATGCGTTGCCTCCAACCACCGAACAAACCAATATGCCTTCATTGTGCGGGTGAACACAACTTAAAAAACTGCAACAATAAGAACGAAATACCAAAATGCATTAATTGCACAGAACTTAATTTAAAATTTAATACTACGACTCCAACAGACCACAAATCAAATAGTGAAAAATGCAAACACAGATTGAAAATGCTTAACTTTGCTCAAGAAAAAATTAATTATAATTCAAAATGACCGAATACATAGTAAAACAAATTGACGAAAAATACAAAATAAACCAAGAAATATGTCAAAATATTAAAGAAGTTAATAAGTGGTGCGTTACAAACAGTTCCCCCTTTTTATTACTACACATGAACATTCGAAGCATCGCAAGAAACCTTGATGAATTTTTGATAAATATAAACGATCTGTTTTTATCGCCCGCCTGCATAGTGTTAACAGAAACGCACTGTAATAACGATCAACACATTAATGCACTACCCAACTACAAAGGCATCGCAACAACAACACCAATTAATAAAAATAGTGGTATAATTATATTTGTTCATGATGAGTGTGAAATTATTAACATTGAAGAAATATATATACAACACGTAAATTGTCTAAAAATAGATATAAAATTAAAAAACAAATTATACAGAATTATAACAGTGTACAGAACACACAAATCAAACATAACTAACTTCATCAATGAACTATATGAATATCTAAGCAAATTATCGAAAATTCTTACTTTTGTATGTGGTGATTTCAATATAAACATTTCTGCTAACCATAACTCAATAGAAAAAAATAATTTCATTAACATGATGACGCATCTCAACTTTAAATCTTGTATTAATAGTAACACTCGAGAAATTAAAAACCAAACTCCATCATGCATAGACCATATCTGGTGTAATATACATTTAAATGAAATAAAAAATATTAAATCTACTGTTTGGAAAACCAATATAACTGACCATTACGCGTGTCTTATATTACATGAGACAAATAAAAAACTAAACACAATACCCAAATTAAATCTTCCATATTCCCAAATAGACTATGAATTATTAAAAAAATCATTAATAAATGAAAAATGGGAAGAAGTTTTAAAAAATAAATGCACCAACCAAAGTGCCTTACTGTTTGAAAAAACTTTAACTAAACACGTTTTAGAAGCAACAAAAACAACACAGATCGTCCCCAATTCAAAAACAAAGAAAATTAAACCATGGATTACTCTAGGATTAATAAAAGCCATTCGAAAAAAAAATAAACTTTATAAAATAACACAAAGGCCACTAGTTAACAATAAAATTGTACTATATTATAAAAAATATAAAAATATATTAACTACTCTAATTAGAAAAACGAAAAACGACTATTACTCAAAAATTATAACAGAAGCTAAAGACAATAATAAAAAAATATGGTCAACAATAAATGAAATAATAAATAAAAATAAAACATATAAGCACATATCTGAAATATCAGATGGGAAATTAATATATAATGTACAAAATGACACAAAAAAATGTTGTAATATTTTAAATAACCATTTTAATAACGTTGGAAAAAACCTAGCAAAATCCATAAATTCGACCAATATATCAAATCCACAACACAGAACACAATGTCAAATAAATAAATTTGAGCCAGTCACAGAAGCCGACATTGACAGAACTATTTCGGAACTAAAAGGAGGTTCTGCCCCCGGCTTTGATAACATAGATGCTAAGACAATAAAAGCGATGAAAACATACTTAATTCTCCCAATAACACATATAATAAACCTAAGTCTAGCAAATGGAGAATTTCCCAATAATTACAAAAGAGCAATTATAACTCCCATTTATAAAACAGACTGTCCTAAAGACCCACAAAATTACCGCCCGATTTCCCTTCTATCAAATATATCAAAAATATATGAGAAAATTGTAAAAAAACAAATTTGGACATTCTTAGATGAAAATAAAATAATCAATGATAATCAATTCGGCTTCAAAAAAAATACAAGTACTCACGACGCGATAGCAAAAATAACCAACTATTTATATACGGCCCTAGATTCCGATAAAAAATGTATCGGAATATTTATATACTTGAAAAAAGCTTTCGACAGCATATCACATAAAAAATTAATAAATAAATTAAAATCTATAGGAATTAATGGGAAAGTTTTAGCATGGATAGCTAGTTATTTACATGAAAGACCACAACAAGTAAAATTACTAAATCAAGTCAGCGATTCAAAATATAGCGATTTTTCAATACCCCAAGGTACAGTTTTGGGACCATTGTTATTTATTATATATGTCAATGATATATTCAATATTTCTAAATATGGAGACATTGTCTCCTACGCTGACGACACAGTCCTACTACTAAAAGCAAACACTTGGTCTGAATTAAACAAAATGGCAAATACAGATATCAATGCACTAAAATTATGGTTTGATAAAAACCTATTGACTTTAAATTCTAAAAAAACCTATTATTTGCCATTTTTCATTAAAAAACAAGAAACACCTAAAGAAATAAACTTAATAATCCACTCTGTGACAAATACAGAAAACCACAAATGTAATATATCATGTTCAAAAATAGAAAGCAAAACTGATATTAAGTACCTGGGCATAACAATAGACCAGCGTTTAAAATGGTCTCCACACATAAATATTCTGAACAACAGAATAAGGAAACTAACATATATATTTAGATGTTTAAGAGATATTTTAAACGAAAAATTACTTAGAACCACATACTTCGCTTTCTGTCAATCAATTATACAATACGGCATTATAGGATGGGGCGGTACATATACAAATCAAACACAAACAATTTACATATCACAAAAACTAATAATAAAAACAATTTTAAAAAAACCCTACTCATATTCGTCAGAACTTTTATTCAAACAATTTAAAGTCAGAAAATTAAGTGCATTATACTTTTATCATGCAACATTACAAATTTATAAAGATAATATTAAAAACCAAGTTGCACCATTTAAAAATAACAGAAGTCTTAGACAAACATCAATACTTCCCACTCCAAAATGTAAAAAAAAAATTGGACAATTGAGTCATAAATATCTCGGAGCAAAATTTTTTAATTCATTACCAGAAAAAATTAGAAACATGAATACCAATATAAAACATTTTAAAACTCACCTTAAAAATTATACTGAAAACTTCGTTTAAATGGTAATTTAAATTTGATATAAATAAACCGAATGATATAAAAAAAGCAATACAATAACACCCCCCCATACACACAAGCCTTGCTTAATTATGGGGGTACATCAAATATATCTACCATGTAATTAAATACTGTACAAAATTTATTTGTAATTTATGTACCTTCTATTACTAATAAAAAAAAAAAAAAAAAAAAAAAAAAATATATAACAAAACGTGAAATAATTATTATGTAACTTTTAACATATGGTAAATATAGAGTTCATCTCACGGATAATACGTAATGTTCGTGTTGTTGAAGCTTGATGCATGGATAATACGGAATATTCCTTTTTTAACTGACATTTGTCGGAAGTACCAATCTCATAAAATAAATTCTCGTCAAAATAAAAACAAAAAAGTATTCAATTCGAATAATTAGGTTGAGGTTCAAACCGCAAAAGCTGCATGTCATCATAATTTAGATATACATCCCAGGTCTTGAATGGTTTATTTGGCAAAGCAGGGTTTGTCTATCGGGTACGTTTAATTATTCTAATACATTTCTTTCAATGTTCTGCTGTTATAAATACAGGTACAAACTTTTAGATAATGCTTTCATTTCACAGCGTGAATAAATTATTGTTTTATATGGCAATAATTGATTGGTATTGATTATTGTCTATGAAATGTTAAATAAAAACGATAAATTTTTCTAAGAATTCGCCTTTATTTACTTATGTTTATTCTGCATAAAAATGTGTATTTTGTATGAGCTCATATTCTTTTTTGTTTGTTATAAACATATTTGAATCCTATAACTAAATACTAGTTGTTATCATACATATGTATTTTCTTTAATGTACACTATTGTAATTACCCTCCTATGTACCACTGTGTATCATGTATCACCGGATGTAATAGCCATTTTATGGCCTTGAAATAAATAAATAAATAAATATAAAAATGGCGTATCCGCGTAAGTGAATTAATTTTAAGAAAATTAAAATGTAACACGCATATTTTTTACATATATTTTCGTCTCCCCCGACATACATACTCACTTTCATGATAATAAAGCTAAATTTAACTGTTTGAATAAAAAATATTCCATATTAACCAGTAAGCGGTTCAATGCATAAATAATTAACGTATTTTCTGTAAATGATGTTTATTTATTTTATTGACAAAAAAATATTATTTGAGTTTCTCTGTGTTTAGATTCATCACTGCACAACGTGTTTCCGTCCACCATACTGCATTAAATAAAATAAAAATACGTTTGCGCAAATCTCGAAATTCATAAAACAAGAACTTACCGTTTACAAATTTTTATGGGTCAAACAATTTTTCTCAAATCTCGATAAAATTGCACATTATCTTACTTACGAGTACTACAATCTCTCGGCACAATTACAATTTTCCATAATATTACTTACAATCGTACAGATAAGGCAAATAAACGACGGTAACAGCCTCCCAGCCAAACAGTTTAACAGTTATAATTTGAATTATTCATCTCGTTCCTCGTAAAAATTACGATCTCATTCAATTCAAATATTGCAGCCTCTATTCTGTATAATGTGTACCGCTATCTCACTTCTGGTAGTGGCTGGTGGCTAGTGGCTGGTGGTCTGTCTGGTAATGCAATGTAAGTAAAGTAGAGAATATGCTAAGTCCATGCCCTGGACTTGGATAAACTTGGCTTCCTGAAACTGTATTGCTTTTTACAACGTAATGGGATTATTATTTGATACGAATTATTTATTTATTGAAGTGAAAACTTCTTAGCATCGTTGTGATCTGAAACTCGATGATACGAAAAAGCGACACTAAAAAGACACAAAAACATACATCCTTAGGATTTAGCCTGCAAGAGAATGAGGTAGAATAATCGATATCCCCTTTGTGTGGTGATTCGTAGCCTCCCCACTCTTGTCTACTTTAGTTTTCTGAATGTTTCGCTTCTTTTTCACATGAATTCCGCACAAGAGTCCCAACTGCTCCCGTCTGGAGCCAGTGAGACTATGGCATCCCCAATTGGGGTATGTTGTGAGGCTGAAGGTAGTGCGGTGGGGAAAGGAGATAGGAAAGAAGAAGGTGGGGAAGTACCTGGCTATTCAGATCTGGTCTGCAAACACGGCTAATGCCATTTCAAGCAACGTTTCAATTCTGAATGGTGGTCTTACACCATGGCGATACTAAGAGTATCTTCCACTCTGGAACGTGCCGCAAATATACTATATATTATTTTAAATCAATAAATTGTGAATAACTCAAATTAATCAAATAAAATTTATTTGCCTCGCCGGGATTCGATCCGCGACCTTCGGTGTGCCAGTCAAGAGCCAGCGTGTGAACTGTACCCTTGTAAGTTTTATTTCTGTATTCAACTTAAACCCTATATTAAAGCCTGAGTTGAGGTTAACAATTCTACAAAGTAACAAAAATGACGCAAATAAATCAGAAGTGAAACCTTCAGAAAAATAAAGTAGACAAGATTGTGGAGGCTACGAAGCGCCGCACAAACAGGAAACCGATAGGTACGAAGCACTGCATAAAGAGGAGACTGATTATTCTATAATTTTCTCATTCTCTAAATCCAACAGATTATGTATGTAAAAAAAATGTGTTTGTTATTTTTTATTTATTTATTTATTCATTTAAACTCCCATGGGGCTTTCACAATATTGCGGTATATACATTTTTTTTAAATACAGGAAATAACATAAAATATGAGAAACAAAATATAGGTTACATATAATATAAGAGTTGACACAATGTAGGTAACATTGAATGAAAGTTAAGTTAAAATAGAGATAAAATAGTTTATGAAGTAGGTAGATAGTAGGTATAGTTACAAGATAGTAGGTATAGTTGGCACATACCTCGTTTGAAGTTTGCAAAATTCAAAATATTGTCAAATACATCCATATTGTTTAAATATTTGTTACCAATACTATGTAAGCGCTGCATTTGAGAATGCAAACTATAGTTGGAATGAGATGTATGTAAAAGTTGTTAGTGTCGCTTTTTCGTTTCATCTAGTTTCAAATCACAACGGTGCTGAAGATGTTTTCGCTTCAAAAAGTCAAAAGAAAGTTATATTCAAGTTCTGTTATTGTGTTATTGTTTCACTGCACTTGGATAATGACAGAACTTGAATAGGACTTTCACAGAGCTTCAATATCAACTTTGCATTTGAATTTTTAGAATTCTGTCACCGTCTGCAACAACCCGTTCTTAGTGTCTTATCTACTCCATGTATTAATAATTTATTTTAAAATACTTTAAAAGACCCCTGAACCACAAAACAATTTATTCTACTTGTCGTCACGGGTCACTCATCCGAGTAACCGCACAACCATCCACCCGGTCCATAACTCTCCAAACCTCGTGATTTTTTTATGTTTTGGTTGAAACATTAAAAATGTCACCGGAGACCAAAATTTCAAATAAATTTTCTACTTCACATAATGTCAAGAATCTTCTATTATAGTTAATAATTATAGATAATATTATATAGATAATAATTATTCTGTTTTTCAGATAACAAAAAAGTTTTAATTAGTTAATGCATCTAATTACATAGTAGTCAGAAACGCAGGCAATAAAATCCAATCAGTAAAACAAGCCTCCGCTAATTGGTGTGAGGTGATCCGCCAATGCTAGTAGGTCATCTGCCTGTTGTTCACTGCACCACACAGATGTCACCTGCTTGCTGCTTACCGTTAGACATTATTACAACCACCACCTTAAAACCAATATTATTAAAATAGGACAATGTCGTGGCTTGTTTGGAGGCCATATTTGACGATATAAACCTTCCCGCACCCAAGGGTGCAACGTACGTTACCTGGTGTTATGTATCACCCGCTTATTCACAGGAGATCATATCTGTTCCAGCTCACACAGGTCTCATAAAAACCGTTGTATCTCTCTTACTATCACAGTGAAAAGTATGATCTAAACGGTATTGGAAAGAGAAAATAATACGCTTTATATTTCTATCTAGAAGTTGACCCCAAAATAATTAAAATATACATCTTTATTAAACCAAAGTTTCGGACAGCAATTTGAAAAAAAAAATTAATCTTTGAGAATTTTTTAATTATTATTTTTACATTAAACGACAAAAATGATTTGACAATAACGTTTATAATTCTTTTGGCTGATGAAATACGTCTGTGTGTGTGCTTTTTTTTCATTATCAGTAATTTTAATTAGAAAAAATGTGCGATTTTTAAAACACTAACATTGGAAAGCGTATTTCATCACCTTTCTAAAACAGTTTTTAGTTTTTGGATACTTTCAGAAATATTCCATTTATTTGGATTTTATTGAAAAATTGAAAATAATACGGTCGAGGCCTGAAGGGTGAAGGTTCGAATAATTACTAGTTTATTTATTTGGTCGCCATTGCCAAAAGGCGTGTTTTATTTTATTTTGCGATACTCAGGCACAAATATGATTTTTTTTACAATCATTTTCTGAAGAATTTAATTTTACACATATTACAATTAAGTAAGTATGAGATTTTGAACTTTGAAGGAGTTTTTGTAGATTTGTTATAATATTTTAATTATTTTATTTTTGGGATATTATGCCGTGTTGTGCTACCTCCTTGATGATGGACGTTGTAACGCTGTCCGAAACGTTGGCTAAAGAAAGAGATAGCGCAACACGGCGTAACACCCCAAAACAAATAACTAAAATATGGTATTTGATTTATCTTAATATTACACTTAGACTTAGAAAAAGTCAACAGATGTCCTATATAAACAAAATCGGATAAGTTTATCCGAGACATTATCTAGGTTATAAACCAGTGCTTTGAAAAATTGTGATCGTTTCGAAAGGTAGCTGCCAAAAATATGGGAAAAAAATTATCGAAGATAATATTGTTATGACTTATAAATAAGATTTTTTATTATTATTTAATATAGATATATATAGTACAGTGGTTTTATATAAATTATATATGGGTAGACAAATTATTTAAAATTGCAATCTCACCATAGAAGAAGCTAGTTCTTGTGCTTGATGAGCGAGTTACACTAATTATAACTGAAATAGAATAATAACATTATGCAATCGGTAAGTATATAAAAGGATCAATTGAGACTTCTGGATTGTCTATACGTGTAGGTGTACATACATGAGATACGGTTACATACATATATTGTGCACTTAAGAGAAATTCGAAAAATCTAAATAAAATATAGATGAATATAGTAACAATTATTATAAGCAATAATTATCAGCCTGAAACACACATCAACATTGAAAAATCTTCCGAGAAAAGATACTTGCCGCCAATGGGACTTGAACCCGTGTCCTTCTGTTTGCCGGTCAGCTGCTCTTGACCACTGAGCTATGGGGGCTTATCAAATACCCGCCAAATAATTCAATATATACTAGTGTTTCATTCAACAATTACTGCTTATTATATTTTTTTTAACGTTAGTTTATAAATTAAAAATAATAATTAATATTTGACAAGTTTAAGTATTTCCCCAATAAATGTAGTCATTATTTGTCTCGACGCCACCTAGCGAGGGATTTAACACTTACAATGTCTCTCTCGCAAAAATAAAGTTGGTTATTTTCAGGTGGAAAAAATATAATAAGCAGTAATTGTTGAATGAAACACTAGTATATATTGAATTATTTGGCGGGTATTTGATAAGCCCCCATAGCTCAGTGGTGAAGAGCAGCTGACCGGCAATCAGAAGGACACGGGTTCAAGTCCCGTTGGCGGCAAGTATCTTTTCTCGGAAGATTTTTCAATGTGGATGAGTGTTTCAGGCTGATAATTATTGCTTATAATAATTGTTACCCTTTGTGCTATGCATAAAAATCTTGTCTAAACGTTAGCTTATAAATTAAAAAAAGATGAATATAGATTGATAATATATAGAAAGAAAGAGAAAAACAGGTAATTATTAAGTTATATTTTTGAATGAAGCTATTACTTATGGTTATCCATTATAATAAAATGAAACAATGCAACTTTGTATAAACCACTTATAAAATGTGCAAATCCGACCGGTTTCGGAACAAACGTTCCTTCGTCAGGGAATGCTTATACTAATTTGATATATATACCTACCCCTACCCACCCACTCTACACTAATACCTACCCACCTAATCTACATTATTAAATAACAACGGCTCCACCCCTACCCTAATAAAACATTGTTCTAAACTGTCAAATTAGTATAAGCATTCCCTGACGAAGGAACGTTTGTTCCGAAACCGGTCGGATTTGCACATTTTATAAGTGGTTTATACAAAGTTGCATTGTTTCATTTAATTATTAAGTTAATTATTCCTGATGAAGTGTAGTTTTAGTTTGAGTTTCAGTTTATTGATGTCTTTGGTTTTTTTTATTTCAATCGGAAGGTGTTGAAAAACTTTATTCCTAAATAGATATAATTGTTTTGCATTAGTTTGGTATTAAATTTTGGTATTTTGAAGTTGTCTTGATATCTTTTTGATTGATGGGTTTCAAATTTTTTGATGATATTGATCTTTGTAAATTTGGATAATTGAATTTTTCTTGAAGATATTCTCTACTCGAGGCACCGTAATACGAGAGAATTGGTCCGACTCTCAGCTGCGACCGTTACCTTTTTATATTGCTGTGTCTTTATCTTTATCATATTATATTGATGGGAATAACCTTCAAAAGTTATTATATAAGAGAGTTATTTAAAATAAAAGCAGAGTGTGCAATTCACAAGTGTTAGAAGTAAAACCTTCAGAAAACTAAAGTAGGCAAGAGTGGGAAGGCTACGAAGCACCGCACAAAGAGGAGACCGATTGTACTATCGCATTCTCTCGCGCTAAGTCCTATAAATGTATGTGTGTCTCTTTTTAGTGTCGCTATTTTTCGTTTCATAAAATTTCAGATCACAACGGTGCTAAAGAAGTTTTCACTTAAAAAATAACAGAGAGTGCAATTCACACGCGGTAGAAGTGAAACCTTCAGAAAACTAAAGTAGACAAGAGTAGGGAGGCTACGAAGCACCGCACAAAGAGGAAACCGATGGGCCACAAAGCACTGCACAAAGTGGAGACCGATTATACTGTCTCATTCTCTGGCAGACTAAATCCTATATATGTATGTGTGTCTCTTTTTAGTGTCGCTATTTTTCATTTCATCACGAAATTTTAACTTCAAAAAGTTGAATAGATCCAACTGCCTAGATATCTCTATTAAATACATTATTTCACAGTTGCATATATAATTACTTAATTAAACAAAGCATAATAATTAAGTAGATGCAGATTACAACGGAATGTGGCTTCATAACGAATCCGTGGGAACTAAATACGACTTTTTAGTCCAAACAAAGCTTCTAAAATATCAAGTATTTGAGAACAGCCCATCGCATCACATTACCATATTTTCTCTGGGGAATAAACTAGGGCAGTGTAGTTAAGCTATTTGCATGCAATTTTCATTGTAAACATAAACGTCGTAAAAGTACTCATAAAACTCGTCTTGTCAATATTTGCATTGCACACGCGGAGTCAAGAACAATGTTTGGGAGATCGTAAAATAATAATTTGTTGATAATTTGCAATGCATGAGTTATGTTTTATTTATTTTATGTAGCGCGTACGAACTAATTTTAGATGTTGGTACTGTTTGTAATCTTGGCCATGATCCAAATGATGCTTTAATAAGCTTTTGAACTCTTCGCAGGAGGCCTTGAAGAAATTAATTTCTCTCAGGGCTTATGCCATCTTTGGGGATGCTGTGCGAATGGTTTTTTGATGAGAGGAAGGAGTGGATATGGGTGTTGAAGGGATCTGAACTCTTGAATTCAAGTCGTAGAAATGATCTGTTCTCAAGTGACAAATGTCAACCGTGTAAAAATGTTTCGCGTGTTTCCCGACTACGCACAGGTGCCGAATGGGTCATTGATCCTAATTCCTAGGAGAATCTTCCATTGCTCTTCTATTATTCCGACTCTTCACATGGCCCGACTCAAGTATCTGATTCAATTGGTCGTGCCATGACTTCCTCGGGCGTCCCCGACTTCTTCTTCCATTCACATTTGCGTCATATACTCTCCTTACACTCCTTTCCTCGTTCATTCGCTCTACGAGTGAACGAGGCTAGGAGTGTGTGCCAAGATCGAGTTGTTTGGCGGTCTGTCCTCTAAGCTTACCCCTGCGGGGAAACGGCGTGATGGTTAGTTAGTTAGTTAGTAAGTTAATTCCATTGTAATACCGGTAGAACATGGATAGTATTTCTACTTGACGCTTTGAAGATGGAGAGATATGTAAATACCAATGTTAGAGAGAGCGCGCTAATATTTAGAACGATAATATTTAAGCGAAAATTGTGAATATGTTTAACAAAACACCACTCGTTTAAAATAGAGGAAAAAATCTAGTGGGAAATGTCTAAAATAGCATTTAATGAAACACTGTGAATTTTTTCATACATATAGGTACTTAACTTGTAAAATAACTGAAAAAACGTGTTTATAATAATTTTCGGAGCATAATTTGCAACTTTTTTCTTTCGAGGGAATTTCAAAACCTTAATTATTTGGAAAATATGTAATACATCGGAAGAAATGCGGAAAGCCGTGTTTTAAGTAGTTTTATGTAGGGAAATCTATCTAACGGCCTGTTTCGAGGTAAACAATTTACACAACAGTGAAGTAATATAAAGGGATTAGATGACAGTTGATTCCCCGACAGTTGGTCCCCTGGCATATTTATGTGAAATATGCAGTCATTCTTCATCTTCCAGTTTCATGTCTCGCGGCATACTTTAGGGAACACTTTTGGGTCCTTTTCTAATTTTATAGATAATCATTCATTCATCAATCATTCCCGGTAATCGAACAACCTGCAGTATTTGAATTCTCCATACTCCCGTCATTAAAATCTGTATTTTATGACTTACGCTATGATGTAGAACGAAGCTACCAGAAGAAGAGAGAATCTGCGACACCAGGGTGTAAAACTTGACATAGGCACATATTATTGGAATAAATTATGGCCTCCATTAGCGATTCAGAGGTCGCGGGTACAAATCCGGGTGTGCGCCAAGTAAATTTTATTTGATTAATTTGTGCTTTAAAAATAGGAGTGGAAGAGTCTCTCAGTATCGCTCTGATGTACGATGAGAATGAATGAATCGGACGACTTGAATCAGAATTGAAATATTGCTTGAAACGGCTTTAGCCGTGTTTGATGATCGGATCTAAATAGATAGGTCTTCCCCGCCTTCCTCTTCTATATATCCAGGACTCCCTACCCACTATCTACGTCTCGCAAAATACCCCTCATAATAATTGGCTCATTATCACTATGTATCACTGGCTCCAGACTGTTGGGAGCGGTTGGAACTCTTGCGATATTCATATAAAAAACTCGTGTTCCATCGACAAGCCAATAAAAATTTGTAAGATTACTAAAAAATTGATCTTAGGGCCAGTTTTTTCACAGAATTTGAACAATTCATCAAACATTTTATTTTTACATTAACTCCACACAGGAGGCCGTGAGGAAAATAATTTCCCTCAGGGCCTATGTCATCTGAGATGCTGTGTGGAGGGTCTTGTTGAGGAAGGAATGAATATTGGTCTTGAAGAGTTCCACGTTGTAGGAAGGAGGAAACACAGAGGCCGGCATCGTTCCACAGCCGAGCTGTTGAACACAAGAACGAGTCGAAGAAGCGACCCGTTCTCATGTGACAAATGTCAACCGTGTACATATGTTTGGCGTGTTTCCCGACTATGCACCGGTGCCGAGGGGATCAATGAAGCTAGTTTCTCGGAGCATCTTCCATTGTAATACCGGTAGAACAAGGATAGCATTCCCACCCGACGCCTGTGCTCTAAAGATTGCAATCCGTCTGTTAAGATGGGAGAATCTATCAAACGAACCGCCCGTTTTTGCACATTGTCGAGTGTATTTTTCAGGTATTTAGGAGCTCCAGACCAAAGGTGGCTGCCAAATTCAACTGTGCGCCTCAGTTCAATACGCCCAGTTTTTGGGAGGCTTACTTTACTCTGGCTTCGATGGAGTAAAGTTCATAAATATATTCAATGCTGTAAAAATTCTATTCAAATTCCGTTATTAATCCATTCTGGGCCATTACTTCACAGTACTTGAATAATAACAGAACTTGACTATTACTTTAAAAAAATTATTTGGTAAAACATGCTCTTGGAAGGAGGTTTTTGGTAAAAAATAAGCACCCTTAATTGATTTTTAACATTGTAAAAATTCAACAAATTCCTTTTGTTTATCTTTTATATTCTATCAATGTTGCGTCTTATCGTTAAATCGGATACAGCAATTTATTCCTCTGAGATAAATAAAAATACATATTCAAAATGTCAATTTCATGGTCGCTAAATCGTATGAATGGTTGTACAAAATGACTTCCAGATATTTATGACCACTTGACATCATTCCGCTAAGAGATAAACATCAATATTAGTTGATCATCATTTGGATATTTTATACCGGTGCCTTTGAACACGGCAAAAGCAGAAATGGTGTGTTTTGTAAAACAGGAAAGAACGAGCATAATCTAAGTGTTATGTGTTTATACCTTATCAGACTTAACAGCTTTCCCATCTGTCAAGAATGATATGAAAAGGCAAATGTAAGGAATCATAATGTGAGATTAAATAAGATAGTTGACGACAGATAATATCGGGAAGTCAATAAGAAACTAGTATCAGTTCATGCGCTCTACATTGGGCGCTTTACAGAACTTAAAAAGTCAATGTCGAAAAATATGCTGATTTATAGAATTCACAAAAAATTATTAAATGTAATAATCATTATTCCTCGAGGTTTAACGAAAAAATCTGATATTTTGGATTCATTGTCGTGCGATAAAAACGACAATTTCTTGAATTTGATTTTACCTCGTAGACGACCTCCGTAGTCCAGTGGGTAAGACTCTTGTCTCACAATCCGGAGGTCGCGGTTTCGAACCCGGCATGCGCAAATAAATTTTATTTGATTAATTTGTGTTATTTCACAATTAATTCATATTCAATTAATTCAATTAATAATATATAGTATATTTGCGGCATGTTCCAGAGTGGAAGATACTATCAGTATCGCCCTGGTGTAAGACCACCATTCAGAATTGAAACGTTGCTTGAAAATGGCTTTAGCCGTGTTTGGTGACCAGATCTGAATAGCCAGGTACTTCCCAACCTTCCTCTTCCCCACCTCCTTCCCCTCCCCACTACCTTCAGCCTCACAACATACCCCAATTGGGGATGCCATAGTCTCACTGGATCCAGATGGGAGCAGTTGAGATGTTGAAAAAAAACCTACACGTTTTTCCAATAACGTGATGCTAAATTCACAACATGACATTATTAATGAATTAAAACTGACACAAATAATAGTAAATATATTGAATTATTCTAATATAATAGTGAATTTGTCATTAGAAAAGAAATTATTAACATTAATATGATATTATCGTAGAATTCAATCACTTTGTGGTTTGACATATTTAATAAAATAAAATACTTTTTTGTTTAAAACCACGAAATTTATTAATATATGAACCAACCGGTTTCGCTTATCTAAAGCCTCTTCAGGGTCAAGCCTCTTCACCCTGAAGAGGCTTAAGATAAGCGAAACCGGTTGGTTCATAAATTAATAAATTTCGTGGTTTTAAACAAAAAAGTATTTTATTTTATTACATAAATATGTCTTGAATCACACGTCATAGACCAGAAATCAAAACTGTAATATTTCCGGGAAACTAACGCGCGTGCGCCAGTCTACCAAAATGCAATGTTTCCAGTTCTTTCACAGCATAGGTATTTTTTATTAGTAATAATTCTAAATAGAAGTTTTACAGTCTTTATTCAAAGTGTACCTAAAATACCGTTTAACGGTAAAACAACAATAACATCAAAACAAGAGACAATAATGTTTGTCTTTTAAACAAGAAATTCAAGAAATTTTGTAAAGTTCTCGGGGCCATCGCTAAATCTTTCAACTACGGTGGTTATTATAGTCGACACATTGGGATAAGAGGTTGGGAGAAAGTTAAGTTGGTTCTCTTTGGAAAGGAATATGGAAAATTTCAGGACTTCTTGAAACTTTAAAGAGAGAACTTTGAAACTGAGAAGATTCTGTAAACAAAATTAAGATAATATCCGTCATGTAATGAGGTGAAAATGATTGAAGAAAAAAACACCAAAAACTGTAGACTTATTTAAAAATCAAATAATTAATAAAACTTTGTTTTTACCACGATAATCTTTATTTAGAAGTCAACATGTTTCAAGAACGATGTTCCCTTCATCAGGACATTCTATGGATGGAAGTAGTGGGGGAGGAGAGAGGTGGAAAGGGGAGGTACTTAGAAGATCAACAAGGGGGTGGGGGGGGGGAGAGATGGAAAGGGGGGTGATTAGAAAAAAAAAGACAAAAAATTACAATGGAAATATGTTTAATATGGGGTTATTCACAAAATTAAGTTGATTGTTAATAATATTTAAATTTCTGTTGACGTTTTTCCTAATTTCTAATATTTCTAAAAGATCTAAGTGAAAACCACTAACGTTAGTATGTAAAATTTTCAAACCAGTATTTATATCAAATGAATGGTTAAATTCAATTAGATGGTTAGCAAATTCCGAATAATTATTGCTATTTAGACATCTCAAATGTTTCTTAATCCTCGTTTCAAAATTTCTGCAAGTTTTACCTATGTAAAAATGGTTGCAGTCATTACAATTCAATCGGTAAACTCCGGATTTTTTTTAATTTTTTGGTCTTTGTCCATGTTATTTAAAATATAATTTTTCAATTATTTTTATATAATTTATTTATTTTTATATAGTGCCCCAAATTTCTAGAGCGAGTGGATCCATTGCATAACTATTTGAGGATTGTTGAGTGGCTATTTGTTGTGAGCTATTTAGATCTGGTCAAGCGAAGTCTTTTTTCTAATAGGGACGATAATGCACTTATTAAATATTAAATGTCTCAAAACGTAATTAGCGACAAATACAAGCCCAACGCTGGTACTAATGCAATTCTCCTGTACCCGATTCATAAATATTTCCGGCATACGAAAGACTCATTAAAATTTGAGCATAAATAAGCTTTCTTGAAATCTTAGAAGACCATAGATCTGAAAATATCAACAAACAAGTCAAAGCTTTTACGATCCGACGTAATGATTCTCGTAATTCTAAAGGCCTATCACAATATGAAAATCAGATAAACCTTCCTGCATTGTTGGTATTTTATGGGCTGCATATAATGGGAGACACCGTACAATGGTTAGAGGTATCGCGTAACGAACCTACATGAGGAATGACTCATATGCATTATATGCAAGCTCAGCAGGGGTCAACGAGAAGTGGGAAGGTCGGGGGCTACCTGTTTTTCAGGTCTAGGCACTGTTCAAGTCAGTGGCTGCTACCTGCACCACGCACTAGATAGCAGATAACCTGAACGAGCTTTAAAGTTGGCATAAAGAGCTGTAAAACACATTAGTCCTTAATCACAATACAACATACAGTCAAGACTATATTCTCTGATATCGAATTTTAAAAACGGTTCGATGGTTGAAGTGCCGAAAGCGTCGAGTTCCCACCCAGGGTACTGCACGTTTTCACTCCGTGACAAAATATCCCCGACAAAATTACCCCGACAAAATATCCCTACAAAATATCCTCGACCAACTTACCCCGACAAAATATCTCCAACAAAATATTCCCGACAAAATATGCTAAGGATAAAACACATTCCAACAAAATATCTATTTAAACCTAACCTAACCTTATTTTACATTTTAATATCTTTGAACAATAATTTATTGTCTTCATGGGATGTATGTATTATTTTCTTCCTCTTCTTCCCTTTCCTAAAAAGACCCTCCACACAGCATCCCCAAAGATATCGTGACGATTTTTTTTCCTCGTGGCTCCTGTAAGCTAATGTGCAGAGCTAATGTAAAAAAATGTATTGTTATTTATTTAAAATCCTAAGTAATAACCCAGCTGGGCGTAAAACCAAATTAAACAAAATAAAATAATTAATTAAAAAGTCTACAAACCTCAATTTTAACAAATCGTTGAAAAGAGATAATTAATTCAATTTTATAAGAAAAACTCTCTACATTGCTGGAATCACCATTCAAAAGTTTTAAAAGAGAGTTTTTCTTATAAAATTGAATATTCATTTAGACTTTTATAAAAAGCCAATAGTTCCATATAAATAAAATCAGATGTGATACGATTTTAGATATTTTTTTGATTTTCACGGCCAAAAATTATTTTGTTATTAGTTTTTGGGGTATTATGCCGTGTTGCGCTACCTCCTTCTTTAGCCAACGTTTCGGACAGTGTTGCAGTGTCCATCATCAGGGCAGATGTGTAATAGTTAGGGGTGATGTTAGTACTTATCTACTTAGGAGCGATACCGTGTCGCCAGCTCCACTCCTCTACGAGCTGGCGCTACAATATACTTCAACATGTTTTTTTGCGTTTAGCCTTGATGTAACCCTCAATTACCGGATACCAAGAACTATTGAGTTTAGCTCCGTCGTCTCTAATAATATTTATAGGATTTTTGTGAATTTCAATTGCCTCCGTAATCAGGCGTGCTCTATGAGTTTTCGGTCTTCCCAGGACTTCAGGAACAAATCCAAAGTAATGGCCGGTTTCAATTAAATGCTCGGCGATTGCCGATTTGTCAGGGTGGCCAAGTTTACATGCTCGAAAGTGTTCCAATATCCTTTTGGAGATCGTCCGCTCTGTCTGGCCCACGTAGACCTTATCACATCCGGAACAGCTGAGTTTATATACTCCATCTGTTTCAGGAAACTTGGTCTTTGCAGGCTTCAAAAAGTCTCGTATTTTTGTCGTGGTTAAAAAAAAAATCGGATGTATTTAGCCATGACGCTATCCAGGTTACAAACCAATTCTTAGAATGATTGTTTCCAATTAAAAGGGTAGTTGCTTGTGATAGAGAAAAAATTAGTTGAAGATCATATTGTTAATTCTAAAAATTTGAAATATGGGATTGACTATTATGACGGCTTGACAGTAGGTGGAAATGGCGAGATTGGTAAACGCACGTCCCGGATAGACGAGAGGTTCTGGGTTCGAGTCCCAGTTGCGACCATTATCTTTTTCTGTTTTTCTGTGTGTTTTGTTCTCTTTCATATTTTCGTTTAGATTATTATTATTATCTTCTTCTTCAATTGGATAATTAATTATTAGAAATTAACCGTAATAGGTAATTCAATGGATTTACCATACATACATATGTCTCGATATTAAATAAAACCTACCTAATAACAAGTTAACGGAACATTAATCAGGTTTTCTCCTTTGTCCTTGTCTCTAGACTTACTAAAATAATTAATATTCATTTGTGGTTAAGCATTGAGTGCAATCTCTACGGTTGTTAAATTGATTGATATGTGGCTTCTTCGGCTCCAATGTTAATTGACTTGAATGGAAAGTCCTCTAACTATTCATTTATCGAATTAGCAATCTATCAGTCGCAGAGTCATTGCCGTCAATTATAATAGAGAAATTATAGAAAATGTCGGTCAACGTCACCATATGATCGGAACCAGACCATTTCCAGAGACTTGACATTAGACGAATGCCAATCAACGTGGTTTATACTCTTATGATCTTATATTATTACCATTGCAACATTCTTCACGATAATATCGACAAATTGTTAATTTGGTGTGATGATAATTGACTTTACTTAAATATTTCAAAATGTGAAATAGTTAGATTTTCTCGGATAAAAAATCCAGTAATCTTTAATTACAACGCTGATAACAATTCTCTTGAGACATTAACATAAATTAAAGACTTAGGCATTACTTTTCAATCAAATCTTTCATTTGTTAACCATATAACAGAAATCTCTAATAAGGGCTTAAAAATGTTGGGATTTATAACTAGGCTAACTAGAAATTTTAACAATGTAAAGCGTATTAAACTGTTGTATTTTACCTATGTTAGAAGTCAACTTGAGTACAATTCCGCCTTCTGGAACCCACATTATATATGAACAAGCTGTTGAAAAAATACAAAACAAATTCTTCCTTTTTCTAAATTGTAAAATGGTAATTCCAGCAATTATGTTGAACTACAACACTACTTTAAATAATATAAATATGCTCAAATTGTCAGACAGAAAAATTTTCACTGACTTGGTATTTCCATATAAAATTCTAAATGATTTATTTGATAGTCCGGTATTGCCTGAATTGATAAGTTTCCGGATCCCACAATGTAATACTAGAAGTCAGGATTTATTTCAGTGCAGAAATTCTGGCACCAACTACCATATGTATTCCTCTTTGCCCAGAATACTAATGGAGGTAAACAATTATACCAAGTCAGTGGATATCTTCAATTTATGTTTAAACAAATATAAATTATTGTTACTGAGACAGTTCAGTTATATACAATGAATGCTGTGTATTTCTTACTATTCATATGTAATGTAAAAGCCCAAAAAAAGGGCGTTAATAAATAAATAAATAATTGTCTGCGTGAAAAATTACCGTAACGTATCATAATAGTCTGTGATCTAGAACAGGGGTCGGAATTTGTGGCTCTTTGCATAGGCGTCTCTGGCTCTTCAGACATCAATTGCGACTTCATCTCTACTCAACCAGCCTTATGAGATCGAGCCGCCGAACGAACTTTGACTCGATCAGCATCAGTGTTACCAACTTAGCTCATGGAACGCTTGACTTATTGAACGAGTCTTCTGAAGTATGAAAATGGTTTCGGAACTTTCGGAACACAAGGCTGGTTTAAGGTTTAAAGTTAACTTTTCTGGAACTAGAATTTTAAGAAATCTATGCGCGAGTCTGTTTATACTATTATAATTATAATTATCATCATCATCATCACTCTTGGCCCTACAACCCCTGGTGGGTCTTGGCCTCCTCAAGAGTCTTCCTCAACTCAGCACGGTTTTACGCCAGCTCTCTCCAGTTTACAATCTCCAAGGTGGATATATCTTTGAGGACGTTGTCGCTCCATCTTACACTTGGTTTTTCCAGGCTTCTTCGCCCTGTCGGTCTTGAGTTCAGCAAGGACTTTGGTGCTTGATGCTCGGTCTTTCTCTCTACATGATCCAGCCACCGAAGTCTTCCCAGTTTTATAAATTTTGTGACGTTTAGATCCTTAAACAGAGTATATAGCTCATTGTTATAACGTCTGCGCCAAAATCCATTTTCTGAAACCGGTCCGAAGATACGCCTCAAAATTTTCATTTCAAAAACATCCAGTGCTCGCTCATTCCTCTCAGTTAGTACCCAAGTCTCAGCTGCGTATGTAAGTACTGGTCTGTTAAGTTTTTGTAGACTAATATCTTGGTATTTCTGGACAGCAGTCTGGATTTTATTTGGTTTTGTAGGCGGTAATCACAGTGATTTGCGTTCACTATGCGCTTCTGGATCTCCTCTGTGGTATTATTCTCGTTTGTTATCAGGGAGCCTAGGTATGTGAATCTTGGTATCGTTTCAAAATTTTGGCTTCCACATGAGAGAGTTGGGGTTTTTGTTGGGCGCATCCTACGGTCATGTATTTGGTCTTCTGCTGGTTTACTATGAAACCCAATTTTTTTATACGATTATATAAACATTTAAGTGTGACATTATAGTTAGAATGTAGATAACACAAAGCAAATCGTAATTATCATTCCACCAAATTTACCACATGATTACAATCCCCCCTCCCCACCTTGTTATAATATGGCTATCTGGCATATTTGTTATCCCGTTACTTTGACAAATTGGCTCTTCACACTATTGACAAACTGCCAACCCCTGATCTAGTAGATACTTTACGATAGTTGTCTATGGGCTCTTCGGGTCACATGGTCTCGTTGCCGAGTTGTGTCGAAGGTGACCGAAGGTAGATTTACAAAGTATTTAGGTTTCAAGAGGTCCCTTGATCAGAACCAGCCATCAACCTTAAAGGAAGTTTGTCCTCAGAAGTATAATTAATACGACAATAAACAGTCACCGTGTTATTAAGAATCTAAGTATTTCAATCGAGCGTCTTATAGGTACGTTTTGAGATTTTCACGGCCAAAAGTATTTTCGCCACTAAAGAAGGAGGTAGCGCAACACGGCATAACACCCCAAAAACAAATAACGAAGAAAAAAGGAGCGTCTTATAGTTTAAGTATTGGAGAATACAGGTTCCAGTACTTAACCACATGAAGATATTCTGTGGAGAGAAAATAAAAGACATTATAATTACCATTTAGAATCGAAACGGTGCTTGGGGTGCTCGATGCGTTTTGGGTCTTCTTGGAATTTCAGAAACAAACCTTACTTACGGAGGCAATTGAAATCTATGAAAATCCCATTCATGTTCATACGGACCACGGGGCTAAAAGCTTAATAATTCTTGGTTTCCAATACTTGACGGTTAACCACATTAATTTCGCTGATTGTTATATTGAAATACCGGTTCTAAGAGAGTTGACATTCGCAAAACACTGTATCACACACTTCAACTTGCACATCTGCCCTGATGATGGACACTGTAAAGCTGTTCGAAGCGCTGGTAAGGAGGAAGTGCAACACGTTAACATAATAACAAAAAAAAACACGATGATACTTTTTGCCGTGAAAATCTCAAATCATATTTTGTAATGGTCGTGTTTAGTAACAAGATCTGAATAGCCAGACACTTCCCAACCTCCCTCTTTCTCGTCTATTTCCCACATCCTCTCCTTTCAGACTCACAACATCTTTTTTAACTACCCTTAAATCATACGGTTGTGTGAGTAAAGAGTGGTTGAAAAAAATGGCTAAATTTAACCAGAAGTAAGACAATATTGATATCACTCACGGACTTCCTGCAAACACAGATCTATTGGTCTATTTCAACTTATAAACGGTGTTTCTTTAGAGGTTTTGTTTTTAAACTGGCAACGTTGTTTCTACAGACTGTCAATTTGACAGTTGATAGTTGATTTGTAGTCAGTGCGTTTTGCCATTTCACCATGAATAGACTGACGTCAGAACAGCGCTGGAAAATTGTGCAAATTTATTTTATTGCTTTTTATATTTAGTTTATTGTGGGAAACATTTGGTGAGCGCATAATTTCACGTAATGGACCTGTGAACTGTTCTCCACAATCGTGTGATCTCACACCATTAGATTACTTTCTTTGGGGGTATGTGAAGTCACTAGTCTATGCTGATAAATCGGAGACGTTAGATCGTTTGATAGTCAACATTCGCCGTGTTATTGCCGATATATGGCCCCAGTTGCTCGATAAAGTTGTCGAACATTGGACTTCACTATTGCGCTTCATTCGAGCAGCCGTGGCGCTCATATGCCCGAAATCATATTTAAACAATGATGGCATAAAATTATTTATTTATTTATTTATTATTTATTAATCATTAACGCCCTTATGGGCTTTTACACACATTTACATTTTTATGTTTTAGTGCATACAGGTGTGTTTAGAATACAAAGAAAACATGAATAGTTTTTACACATGGTACATATAAATAAAGCTGGTAAGTAAAAAGTATAGCATTATACAATAAAGAGAAAAAAATCAGTTTTATATGTATATACGTATATAACAAATAATAAGGTGAGTTTTTAATATATGTGCAATTTATGTGTTGAATACATAGCGAAGTTGATTTTAAACAAAAATACATACTACCGACTTGCACCGCACTAAAATTAATATACAAAACAATTCCATTTTGACCAATTACTTTATCGTCAGAATTTCTGCAAGGAATTCAATTTCCGAAGACGAAATACTTTATACCATAAATATACCAATCCCCTTTATACTGAAACCATGGAATAATGTCAGATACTTCAGTAAACTATCACGGAGAGGACAAATGAGTTCGATAATATAATATGACAGAGTATCTAATTACAATCAAATTATCAATTAAATAAAACCAAAATCATAGACATTAACATTATTTTAATGTGTTTTTTTTTTCATTTTGAATTTGTATTTCTCTAAAAAAACACCCCTTATAATTACTTTTTTATTTTTATTATTATTATTATTTTTTTAATAGCCATAAAACTGGCACACTATATTTTACAATTTTTCTTGTTAGTACTATCACTTTACCTTTATCTTACTTTTACTTGTTTTTTTTTTTATTTATTATTAATATATATTTTATTATTTATTAACCAAGAATAACATTACAATATATACAATATACCTACATATACATATATATATATATAATTTTTTTGGTATATACTACCTCACTAGGCTGAGCCTGTTCTGAGGTGGCAGGAATTTAATTTAATTTTGATATCTTAATCTTGGAAGATAAAAAATATAATTTTAATTTAAATAGATAAATGGAATAAAAGAAAAAAATATAAAGAAATGAAAAAAAGATATGAGATAAATAGATGAAAATAGTTAAGGAGGAAAGAGAATATATATATATATATATATATATATATATATTATTTATCTATCCTACATCTGGTGTGTTTCAGTTTTCATCATTATTATTATATATTTATTTTTCCTACTTTCATTGTTTTTATCTTATCTTATCTGTATCTTTTATGTATGACACAGTATTAGACAGTATATATGGACTATGTTTAGATTGTTTATCTAGTTCCTATCTCTGTAATATAAGGCAAAAAAAAAGTAATAATTTTGACTTTTTTATTTATTATTTGGGCATGATGTGAACATTTGTTATTGCATGTAATGTTATTGACCTGTAAATATTCCTAATAAAATAAAATGAATAAAAAATTACCTTACTTCTATTTGAAAAAAAAAATGCGTTTTTCTAATTACATAGATGGATGGCGTACATTAAAAACTGAAAGAAATATAACATCGTAGTAGGTACATTGACTAACACCAGATATATTTAAAAATGTATTTAAAAGTAATTCGAAGGCAAATGTAAACTTTAAATCGTAGTAAGCAACTACACTACAAAAATACAAGTAAACAGTAAGGTCTAGGATAGAGGTTAAGAGTGGGACGTTATTACCATAAGTCGACTACCGCAATGACCTACTTTTGGAGCTACTGTCACTTCAGTAGCACTCAAAGACTTTCGTGCACAAACAAATAAACATATGTACACAAATGCTGTGGCGGCCGGCCCTTAGGGTCATATAGACATTGACCCTCTACAATTTTGAGATGACAATTATTTTATTTAAGTAAACCAAAGCCACGACACGTTTGTGGAATTGTTCTTGGAAACAGTAAGAATTGACATTTCAATAAATAATCGGCATTCTTTGAATTAGCATAATCGAAGAAAATGATTGCAAATAGCATTAAAATAAAGCTGAAAGAAAAATTGTCAAATTCATGGAATTTCAGGCCAAACGACGATGTGCTTTGAACTGTTGAGAAGCTCTCATATGTTGCTGGGGCATTTGTCATCAAAAATGTCTTCTTTACTTACAATAATCAAGATAAACATTTTTCCATCCCAAGTTGGCGAAACGCCATATTCTTAAAAATTGCAAATCTGTCAGTTAGATTTATCTGTCAACAAAACGTTTTGAAATTGTTAAGGCAAAGACAGTTGAAAATGTTTCATATCTCGGTTTTAATCACCATTCAAAATAACACAGCAGCATCCCCAGCTAGGTACTTTAGACGTGTGATAAATACTACCTTAGACCAAAACCCTGAGGTACACCATACGGAATTGTAATAATAGCGTTAAATCACTTTTCTCTCCCTAAGCTCATCATTTTAAAAACATTTGAGAGGTGGGATTTATTGAATAACCAACACCTCTTCCATAGGTCACCCCAAGTAGTTCGCTACATTTGGTGACTTGGCAGGGGTGCCCGGATTCACGGGGTGAGGATTGTCCAGGTGTTGGCGGCCGATGCGTATGCCCACCTGACGCGTGGTGGGCAGGATCTAGAGAGACTGGTTGACGGAGATCTTTTATCCTCTCCAGCCGGAATCTCTCGACCCATCGCCTTGCACCGCGGTTGGAGGAATGGATTCGTACATCCGTCACTCCTGGACACACTGACCTCCAAATTCCTACCCACTCCTTATACCTATTTCCTTCCCAGAACTTCCACTCTTTCCTTTCCTTAAAAAAACCCTCCACGCAGCATCCCCAAAATCATAATTTAAAACAGGAAGGCAGAATTCCCAGCTTTTTAGACGATTGATATAAATATGCTGCCCAAGACCAAAACCCTGAGGTACACCGTATGGAATTGTGATAAACGCGTTAAATCGCTTTGCTCGCCCTATGCACACCATTAGCATCAGAAGCATGATCTATACTGATTTGAACGAAAAGTGGTATCGACAATTGACATAAGACATTTTCACTCCTAGGCCCTACATATGTCAATAAAATTAACAACTTATTTAAGAAAGAATTTCGTAATTCCAAAATATTTTTTTTTATTTGACCCACCCTGTGGCAAAATGCTGAATATATACAATCTGTTAGCACTCTCTTTTGCACTTACTACCTGCATGTTAACTCAATATTGGCCGGTTTGTTTTGAGTTTAAGTCTCCGTTAGTCGGGAGTAATCTCCGTCTCAATCTACCAGCAATAATACTTCTCTTATCTCTCCCATTAGCTCTGCTATTGACTAATGACTTGACGATACTCGGCCAATATAGTAAAGACACTAAAGCGCATGCATATGATTCTTCACCTACATACTTGTGAGTATGACCTTATTAAAACTGGGTCCAGAGGTAAACCGATTTAAGTGTTATTAAGCTCAATTTTAACTCTTTTCAGGTGAAATAAAATTAAAAAACACATTTCCATTTATCGAAATTATTTCTAACCTACGAGACCTACAAGATTTTATTGGAGACGTAGTCATTTATAACTGCTGTAACTTGAGTAATTTAAAATCAAGCTGTATGAATTTATACTTTAAATTATGTGAAAAATTTTCTCGTATCCATTGTAATTTTAATTTATTTGTTAATATATTTAATATTGATATTATGTGTTTATACAATAAACATGAATTATGTTTACATGTTACACAGTGAAGTATACATACATACATTCAGGGTGTAACGCACGTTTCCAAAGCATTTAACAGCGATTCCTAAGCATATATGGAGTAAAAAAGTTAAAATCACACTTCTGCAACCGTGATTAGGGTGCAGAAATTTTTTTAAAATTTTTTTGACAATTTTTTTTTTTTTTGGCAACAAAAATACCGATAACCCCAAATTTAACCCTCCTACCCGCACCCTCCCATTTCTAATCGCGATTTTAGTATTTTAGTATTTCAAAAAGAACGAAATTATTTGTGTTTTTGAATAACAGATGGCGCTACGTCCGCCTCATCGAACTTTCATTTGCACATGCGCAAGACATTCACGAGAACCGTCGCGTCATTTTGATATTTCATTCGGCATCAATTAAAAATAATAATGAGCTTATTTGTGTTGGCTAAAGACGGACTGACAAAAAATATCGTACACTCAATAATTGCTCTTCGAAATTCATATAGATTTTCTTTATTTCATTTTCCTACTTTAGTTGGTGTTTTTTTGTTTTTATCGGCGGTCATCGTCTACAGCGCTCCATTCTTCTTTCTGTCGTAGATCCCATCCCCATACACTTACAATACATTCGTTATTTTTTATTTAACAACCAAAATATTCACTAAAAATAATTTATATGGCAGAACAACGTTTGTCGGGTCAGCTAGTATTATATAAAATTAACTTTCAACACATGGTCACGGTATGACCTCAACACAGATTTTTGTTGTAGTGAGAGTAAAATTGAAATCTAAACAATAATACCTACAATGTAAAGAAACAATAAATAAATAAAAGCAAAAAAATAAAAATATACGCATTAAATATGATAACGTTTTGGAAACAGTATCGGATGAGCGGATTCAAGTCAATGACTTTAAAAACTGTTATTTCCTCAAAAATCTTTAATTGCACCGCTAATGCATTATCTGGTAAGAGATATTCCAACTGGAAATGCATTATTTAACATTAAATACAAAAACGCATCGTTGCAATGGTTGCAGGAAGTTATAACGGGAAGGTAATCACGAATTGATTAATTTTTATTGTTAGTAATAATTATTATCCCGAAACACACATCTACATTGAAAAAATCCCCTGACAAAAGAAACATGCCGCCGACGGCACTCGAACCCGGGACTCGAACCCGCAATAATAGTCCTGCTGATTTCCGGTCATCTGCTCTTAACCACTGAGCTACGTCGGCTTATCTATGACAAAATTGCACTACTACAAATACATAAAGATTTATTTAGTAAAAATAATTTACCACAATTAAATATTAGCAAAAGAATAATATCTGTTGGAGGATTAACCGTGCCACTAGTATGAACCACAACAGCACAGCATCACTATATATTCAAGGGTATAAAATTATATAATAATAAATTATTATTATAAATTACCCCTTGATATACGATCCGAAGAAAGCTACGAAAAATATTTAAAAAAAAAAATTTAAATATGCTAGTACCACCTAATAACTTTATTTATTATTTAGAAATATTTTGCCTTATCAATACTCTGAATCATTTATTAACTAACCTATATTTTTATTACTTTTATCTGTAGTTTCTCATAAAATCGCTAATATTTTTTGTTAAATTACTAATATTTTTTGTTTTAATTTAAACAAATGTAATTTTTTTTTGTTGTCCTCTCCTAAACAGCAGCTGCTTTATTAGGAGAGTGATTGAAATATTGATGTTTTTATTATGTTGTAAAATTGTAACCTTGTTATATGTTTGAATAAAAAATAAAAAATATTTTTTTTTAATTAAAACAATCTACTACCCGCCAAATAATTAAATATATACTAGTGTTTCATTCAACAATTACAGCTTATTACATTTTTCCATCTGCAAACAACAACTTTATTTTATAAGGGAAAGGCATTGTAAGTGCTAATCTCCCACTAGGTGGCGTCGAGACAATTATGCCTACATTTTTTGGTGAAATACTTTAACTGTAATTAGGCATAATTTTTAATTGTTAAATTAATGTTTAAGACAAGATTTCTATGCATAGCACAAAGGGCAACAATTATTATATGTTGTTATTATTAGCCTGAAACACTCCACCAAATGTCCTTGTAACCCGAAACAGCTGTAACAAAAATAAAAACCAAAATACTTTTCTTTTTTCTGATTTTGTTTTTCACAAGAGTCCCAACCGCCCGGAGCCAGTGAGACTAAAAAATGACACCGGTACTTTTATATACCATCTTTCAATTGGACGAAGGACACGGCTGGCAGACGCGCCCATCTACCCACGCACACCACTGTGCAGCGAGGGCAATGGGCGAACCGGTCCGTGCCCTGCGCGTGCAAGTATCATTCGAAAGGGTGCGCCACTGTCTCACTGAGACTCTTTGGCAGATTTATTTTATCAATAAATTTGTCCCTTTAAGTTATATTAAGTTAATGTATAATATCAGAACAAAAAAACAAAACAAAGTTAAATTTTTCTGCATTTAGAATAAACCGATGATATTTGAATTCCTCCTCCTCCTATAACTGTAAATAACTGCGATAATATTAAATAATATAGCGCTTTCCAACCGCTAAACGGTGTTTTAATTACACTTTGAATAAAGACTGGACGTTTTCTATTTTTAATTATTACAAATAATAATGTATTTAATTGTGTTGCGAAAGAACTGGCAACATTGCATTTTGAAACACTAGCGCATGCGCCATGCGCGTAATTTTAAAATGACAGTTTAGGTTTTTGTATGTGACGCATGTTTAATATCATGATTTTAATCATAATTTCTATTATAATTGCCAATTAAAGCTAGGTTGAATTCCAAAAATTAAAAAAAAAACTCAAATGTCAATGCGCTGTTGATTTTGGGTTTGTGTTCTTAAATATATAACGATGCAGCTCATTCTTACAACTAAATAACAACAGTCGAAAATGAGATAAACGGTGAACGTACGTCTGCACCCCCCAAACGAAACATACAATCATTATCATACATCTTCCTCTTACGTATAAAGAAAATGAAAGGCAAGCAAAAAGTAATACTTTGGGAGGAAATAGTTACACCTATTTTGGGTGTCTCACCATTATTTAATGTGTAAGAAAAAGCTGAAGCATTATAGCGATAAGGAAAGTTTGTTTATTGGTTTTTTGTCGTCACGGTACCGTAACCGTAAATTGTCATAGTAAATACAGGGTGTACGGGGGTAAAGTACATTAACTTCGGAATGTGATTCTACACGATATTATTAAAGTAAAAAAGAAAACTAACTTTTTTCGAAATTCCAACTTTTAGGGGTAGTTTTGTAGTAAAAAGATAAAATTAGGCTGGCATTTGCGGCCAGCTTTATTATTTTCCGCTGTTACGATACGGGCCAATCACAACCATGCAATGTTGCCACAATCGTGCCCGGCAGGCTCTCAACAAGTAAGATCGTACCTCACATTGAGGATTTTTAGTAGGTACGTCTTTTTGTATGGGAAAAAAATGTTGGAATTTCGGAAAAAGTGGTTAATATTTTCTACACCTCCGTATGACCTCCGTAGTCCAGTGGGTAAGACTCTTGACTCACAGTCCGGAGGTCGCGGGTTCGAACCCGGCATGCGCAAATAAATTTTATTTGATTAATTTGTGTTTTCACAATTAATTCATTCAAAAAAATAATATATAGTATATTTGCGGCGTGTTCCAGAGTGGAAGATACTATCAGTATCGCCCTGGTGTAAGACCACCATTCAGAATCGAAACGTTGCTTGAAAATGGCTTTAGCCGTGTTTAGTGACCAGATCTGAATAGCCAGGTACTTCCCAACCTTCCTCTTCCCCACCTCCTTCCCCCTCCCACTACCTTCAGCCTCACAACATACCCCAATTGGGGATGCCATAGTCTCACTGGCTCCAGACGGGAGCAGTTGAGATTCTTGTGCGGTATTCACTGTAAAAAAAAAAAAAAAAAAAAAAAAAAAAAAAAAAAAAAAAAAAAAAAAAAAAAAAAAAAAAAAAAAAAACACCTACCATCATGTAGAATCATCACTTCCCGAAGTTAATGCACTTTACCCCCGGGCACCCTGTATAAAAGCGTCCAATCGCTTTCATTTAATTCTTAAAATTTTGCATCAATTGTTTACAACACTGATAAGGTAAACGAAATTATTCCGAATGCGAGAATTTTCTCATTATTTTCTTTACCTATGAAATCGATGAAAATTGGAAATTTCGAAACGTGGAAAACAAACGTAGAAATTGCCACAGTAAACCGCTGGAATCAATAATACTTTCGATACCAGCGGTTTCTACAAATTAAACCCACCGTTAACACAAAGCTGTTAATTTGTTCCGCATCACTTTCCAACACGTAAAGCATTCTGCGTGAATCACATCACTAAATGCATCGATCGTTTGTTTACGCACTGACGCAGAATACCAACCAGAAATCTCGCCCGGAATACCTGAACATCGGTTTACGCAGATGTGGACACAGGAGAAACCACGACGCTAATAATAGATAATAATTCCGACAACAGACCAGAAGAAAGTGAAGGAAAGAAAGATTAAAAGTGGATTAGCTCTGACTCTAATTGACACAAAATTTCGTAAAGGTTTTTTTGGTTTTAGATGCTCTCTAAACTGTTTAAACAATTCACATACGATATGTTGCACATACGAATTCCTATTTAGAATTTCAACGTAGTTTATTTTCACACGTTGGATATTAATTGGATAGAAATGTTTTACCTAGCATTGATAAGACAAGAATTTGAGGATATTATTTTACCAATTGTGCTTTTTGAAATTGCGTTCATGCATTGTTTACTCAGCGTAAATACGTATAATATGTGCTTCATTTGTACTTTAAAGAAACTGTGAAACTATCGTGATTTATATTTGGGATATTATGCCTTGTTGCATCATCAGGGTAGGTCTAATATCTGTGTGTACGGGTAAAATGTTTTTTTTTTTTTTTTACATGAATACCGACAAGAGTCCCAACTGCTCCCATCTGGAGCCAGTGAGACTATGGCATCCCTAATTGGGTTATGTTGTGAGGCTGAAGGTAGTGGGGAGGGAATGAGATAGGCAAGAGGAAGATGGGAAAGTACCTGGCTATTCAGATCTGGTCAACAAACACGGCTAAAAGCCATTTCAAGCAACGTTTCAATTCTGAATGGTGGTCTTACACCAGGGCGATACTGAGAGTGTCTTCCAATCTGGGGATATGTGTCTTGCACGTCTGATGATGGACACTGTAATGCTGTCTGAAACGTTGGCTAATGAAAGAGGTAGAGCAACACGGCATAATACCCCAAAAATAAGTTATTTGAAAATCTCAAATTATAACACGCTGTTAAACTCTTCATGATCCAAGGAAGAGCAAAATATGTATGGTGTTCATTTTTCTAAAATTACCTTTACTAGTTACAAAAATCTAAATTTTGGCTGTGTCTGGAATGAGACTGGAATGGCGTTACTGGACAGGCGAGAGATAAACCAAAAGATTTCATTACAAAATATTTCATCTAACATAAGCCTGTAGAAGGAAAAAACCGACATTTACATTTTTAACAAGTAGTGCAAAAAGAACGAGTCAAACACGAAATAAATCTAGAACATCTTGCCTAATCTTGAAGATTGTACAAACACGTATAAGTTAAGGCCTTGAAACTTACCACCAAAGAAGGGCGATAGGTATCTTAGAACAGACTTAATAAGGTTTTAGACCACTTTGTCTGAAATATTTGGTAGGAACGAACTTTGCGGTCTTTTCGGCTTGCGGTTGAGACGTCTTAATTTGATTGCCTCGTACCAAATAACCTGCGGTCAGTAATCGAGGCTGTCAAAGCCGAGATGGAGGCAATTTAATGGAAGTCGAGATGAACGTATGTATTAATGTCATGTGATCTAGTTTATTTAACTTTAATCTAAAGCAAACAGAGCAGCCTCGATTACGATCATTAGGCGGAGTTGATCGTGCACATGTTTGTTTAAAGCGTAGTAACTATTATGTTTATAAGAAGTATACCTCTGTGATATTTATTATTATTTATTTGCGGTTAGAAATAGAAAGCACATTTAAGATTGATTGCGCTGTGTATTTGAAGTTGGTTAATACACAGAAAATTTTCACTATAAGTAGAAAACAATGAGGCATTATTCAAACAATTATTTTCATCATCCGATTTAACTACAATTGATCTAAAATACGTAAGAAACAAATAAGTATAAAAATATTCAATAGACAATGCATATTTCTGAGTTATACGTGATATAAAATCATATATGACCGTATTATAAGAATTTGGAGATCTGGAAAGAATTCAAGGTTATGTAAACATAATGGATAGAAAGACAGGGACTTAGATGGAGAAAGGAGTGTAGTTAGAAATGTATCTAAAATACACATTTTTTTTAAACTTAGCACCAGGTTAAATAGATTGATTCTACCATCTCTCCAGAAAAAAGTGTGTCAATCAGAGAATCGTAAAAAACAGTTTTCAAAATGCACTACTACATATTGAGTAAAGTGATCTCTAGGTTCTTGACAATAACCCTTACCCACTCAACTGCACACTCAAGTAGTTTCACGTCTTCTCCCACTTCACTCCACTCCACTCCAAGCAAGCATTGCAGTATGATTAGAATTTAAGGTCGTCTCACTGCACCAGATATTATTTATCTACTAATATACCATTATATCTCTTTCTAGGTATTCCACAAGAGCGCTCGTATAGACCTACCTTAAACTCTCTAATAGGAACATACATAAAATAGACTGAATTTAGTTATTGTCGATATTTCTGAAACATAAATTGCAATAAAGCTATATTCGACTATATTACGTATGAATATATCTTAAAATTAATCAAAGCCACACATAACAGTAAACTAAATATCACTGAAGATAGGATACTTTGAAATATAGATATACTCATACAGCAGAATTCGCAAAATACAATGAACTGATCTGGTCTGTACTGGACCAATTTAGAAGTCATTCTTCATCTGATAACCGATAGAAATTTTGGAATTGTTGTCTTCGACAAAATGCTATCTTAAAAAAAAACTCAAATATCTTGGCCATCTTATGATGAATGATAAATACAATACATTTTCACGGAATTATTCCGGGCGGTTCCCTACTAACCGAGCCATTGAGACTGTGATTACCCAATTGGGGTATATTGTGAGACTGAACATAGTAGAAATGGTAATGATATGAGGCAGAAAAAGATGGAGAAGTAAGTACCTTGCTACTCAGATCTGATCTTTCTCTTCAAACTCTTTCAAGCGACGTTTAGATTCTTAATGGTGGTCTTTCACCAGGGCGATACTAAAAGTATCAACCAGTCTAGAACGGACCACGAAAAATACAAACGATAAATGTTTGAAATTAAATATGAAATAACACAACATTACTAAATAAAATTTACTTGAACACTCTGGGATTTGAATGCGCTACCTTCGAATTCGTAGCCAAGGATCTTAGCTACCCAACAACGGGCCTTATTTTGTTTAGAGTGTCATTGTTGTGATGAATTAATAAGTAGGTATCTTTTAATTGACATTGTGTTTAATTCGTGGAACTTCATTTAATTTATCAATCAAATTTAATAATGTTAATAAGCTAGGTCATGCGAGCGCTCTTGTGGAACACCTACCTAGAGATATAATGGTACGTTGGAAGGTAAATCAAATCCGGTGCAGTGAGGCGACCTTAAGTTCTACAAATATTTTAGTAACTTATTATTATGACAGCTGTTTCGGCGTTCAAGGTAATTTTCAGACTGTTGAACGCCGAAATAGCTGTCACAATAACAAAACAAACTAAAATACTTGCAGAACTTAATAACAACATTATTAAATTTGATTTAAATTATTTTTTTAAAGAAATATAAAAGGAAGGTATCTGTTAAAATAATGCAAGAAAATGTATTGGAAGTATTATTGCATAAAAGTTGTTTGAACCTTTAAATCAGATGCACGTGCATGAATGTACTTGTAAGAGTTATGAATAATTTGAACATAAAATATGCAAGCAAGGGTACGTTAGTGACACTGCAATTGCAATTATTCATTGACAAATAAAACAATTTAATCCGGTTTCATGGAGCTGCATTGAATCCCGATTAGGTCGGACACTCACCGAACAATTAAAAGTTAACCACCTCACCAAAAGCTTCCAACCAATCAGAAAACTTGAATAAAATCAGCTGACAATTAAAGCGACATTTTTACTAATTGGGCGCCAATTGAGGCGATTTCCTTGGGAATGAGACTGGCTGCAAAAATTCGGTTGCACGCGACTTAACCCTCATGTTACCAAAGTCTGAAAACTTTCGTTCCCATGATGACACGGTTTGTGTTATTCTTTAGATTACTAAGAAACTATTATTGATATTATTACTGTACCGAAACTTTAGGTAAACTTTTTATTTTTTATTTGAATTCTTTAAGTTGAGTTAAGATTATTTATTTGTCTTATTTTTCTGGAAATGAATAAAAGAATTTTACTCTAAATTTACTGTAGTTTTCTTGACCTATTCTTTTTTGTAGGGTTCGGAATCGGTTACATTCAGAAGTTTTTAATTTTTTTGAATTTTTCGTATTGCAAAACAAAGTATTTAATTCGTTTTTAATTTTTTACATCTAAGGAGGAGTAGAGTAAACCAAAGCTATCTATATTTTTATGTGCCGCCCCATTCTATGATGCCTTATGGAATTATTTTAAGTAATATGAATATGTGGAAATCAACAAATATATTTGATAATATTCTAAGATGAGGAAATCAACAAACATAAATATGGAGACATAATGATGTTCAACAAACACAATAACCTGCAGTCCACTTCGGAACAGGAATCCCCATACTTTGTACTTAAATATTGTTTTTTTATGTGAATACCTCGCAAGAGTCCCAGCTGCTCCCGTCTTTGGAAAGTGAGATTATGGCAACCCCAATTGTGAAGCTGAGGATAGTGGAAGGGGAAGGAGATGGGAAGAAAATGGGGAAGAGGAAGGTGGTGAAGTATCTGGCTATTTAGATCTGGTCACCAAACACTGCTGAAGCCATTTCAAGCAACGTTTCGATTCTGAATAGTGGTCTTACACCAGGGCGATACTGACATTATCTTCCAATCTCGAACGTGCCGCAAATATACTAAATATTATTTTCAATTACTTCATAGTGAAATAACACAAATTAATCAAATAACATTTATTTGCGCACGCCGGGATTGATCTCGCGACCTTCTGATTTTGAGTCAAGAGCCTTACCCCTCGACCATGGAGGCCGTAATTAATAAAATTAAAAAAATAAAACCATTCTTAGGAATCGCTAAAATTTCAGGTTGGAATTGTTTTAGATATTAAATTGTTTTTTTATAGAAAGATATATTAATTACCAAGGTTACTGTGCAACATCAATTGCCATATTGGGCGCGGAAAGGTTAAGGCTGGGTCGATGAACCTGCCGATCCAGATCTAGTCATTATAGCGCCGGGAGAATTACGGCGCTATCCAATTTAACGAGTTCAGTGCCTCGGAGCGTGCCCATTGGACGGAGGCGCCACAGTAACTTATTTGTATAATATCTGTGCTGTTTTCTCTGCTCTTTTTATTTAAATTATTTATTTTTCCCTTTCCAGACGATTGTCACCAATTATCCACCACAGCTGAGAATATAAATTGATTTTAATTTTTTTTTAACTGACGGCCTAAGTGGTTGAGTTGTTTCGATCTTTGATTACGAATTCGGAAGTCACGAATTCAAAATCCCGAAGTGTGTAATTAACCACTGGAGCGCTTTTTGCCACAATATGGCACTATTTAAAAAACCTCGGATTGTCTTCTGCCAGTTTTAGGGAAATTTTCCCTTGATGCATTTGTACTTAATTTGAATTAATAAGTTTAAGAAAGATTTTTTTAATGTGGGCGGAAAACATTCAAAATGATAACCAAAAAATCACGAGCAATTCAAAGAAAAAGTAATAAATTGGTGAGTGGTTAAGACGACACTATACCCTAAAATATATTCAGAATATTAACGACGTAAGTAAAGAAGCCGTGTATACAAATTGCGACTCGCGACCCGTGTATTGGAGAGACCTACTGTCAAATTTGCCCTATCAAAGAAAAGAAGAAGAAGAAAAATAATGTGGGAATCTGAACGACGTAAGTGAAGAAAGCGTGTAAACAAATATGCACCCGGGTGCAGGGCTACTATATACTAGCAGGCCTGGAAATTCGACCTTTGCGCCGGGTTTATTTTAATTAATTCTGAAGAACGTGTTACTAATATTTAAGATGTTTCTAAATGAATGACTCTCCAAGTTATCATCGTCATTTGTTTAAAATGTTTTATTCAACAATTTATATATTAAAAATTATATATAGTATATTTTCTGCTCGTTGCAGAGTGATAGAAACTTTCAATGTCGCCTGGGTGAAAGACCAAGAATTCAGAATCGAAAAGTTGAATTGAAATGACTTTAGCCGTGTTTGGTGACCGTATCTGAAGAGCCAGGTAGGTACATTTAACCTTTTTCCTTCACCATCTCCTCCCTCGCACTCCCTTCAGCCTTACAATATAATGGGGATGCGATAGTCTTTTTTTACATTAGATCCACACGGGAGACCCTGAGGATAATAATTCCCCTCGGGGCCTATTTCATCTTTGTGGATGCTGTGTGGAGGGTCTTTTTAGGAAAGGAAGATGAGGAAGTTCTGGGAAGGAAAATTGTAATGTGGGTAGGTAGGAATCTGGGGATCAGTGTGTCCAGCAGTGACGGAAGAACGAATCTATCCCTCCTACTGCGGTGCAATGCGGTGTTCCGAGAGAGTCCTGCCGGAAAGGTGAAAAGGTCTCCCTCAACCAGTCTCTCCCAATCCGGCCTTCCACGCAGTTGGAAGTTTTGGCGACCGGCGTGGTCTAGGTGAAAGGCTCTTGACTCGCAATCCAAAGGTCGCGGGATCGAGTCCCGGCGTGGGCAAATAAATTTTATTTGATTAATTTGTGTTATTTCACAATTAATTAAATAAAAACTAATTAATTGTGAAATAACACAATTAATTAATTAAAAACAATATGTTGTATATTTGCGGCACGTTCCATAGTGAAAGATACTCTCAGTATCACTATTCAGAATTGAAACGTTGCTTGAAATGACTTTAGCCGTATTTGGTGACCAGATCTGAATAGCCAGGTACTTCCCTACCCTCCTCCTCCTCATCTCTTCCCCCTCCACACTACCTTCAGCCTCACAACATACCCAATTGGGGGATGCCATAGAATCACTGGCTCCGGACGGGAACAGCTGGGACTCTTGTGAGGTATTCATGTTTTTTTTTTAAAGTTTCTTTATTCTTTGACTTGTTCGTTACATGAATTGGGGATTTTTCGACCACCATACTAGGCACATGCCTGTGTTGTGGAAGTTGATTTTCGTATACAGTATATTAACAGACGCAATATAAAGAAATGTGCGAGAATATAAAAAAAATAAAATAAAAACATATAAATATACATATTATATAAAATAATATTAAAAAAATTTAAAGAATACAAATGAATATAAAAGAATGTAAATGACTAAAGAGTATGGAAACAATAAATGACTATAGAGTATAAAAGAGTATGGAAGAATATAGTAAAGAATATAGTAAAATATAAAAATAATATGAAAAGTATAGAACATAGAAAGCAATTCATGAAATAATATAAAAATGATATAATTATAAAATATATAAAGTCGAAGTACCTAAGTACTTTATAGAGTATGTAAATAAGAAAGGATAACGATTATAATGAAAAATCTGTGTACGTGGTTATATTGGTAGGTACATTATTTCAAACCAATTTTTGTACAAATAAATTTTTGAATAAATTATGTTTCGAGTCCGGCGAATTACACTGATCACTAGAGTAAATTATTATTGTTACAGTGTAAAATAAAACAAAAGTTGATGGGTAGTCGTATCTGCCGCCATGATCCGGACAATCCTCATCCTATGAACCAGGGCACCCCGGATAAGTCACCAAACGTAGCGAGCCATCAGGGTGATCTATGGCGGAGGTGTTGGTTATCTAATAAATGGTTCCCGGGCGGCGTTACCCATCCCGACTCCCAAATTGAAATATTAATCGAAAATAGTGATAATTATGAATTGATTAAAGGTTTCATTGTCCAAATCCGTATTCCGCTTCAGACTTAGTTACTCTGCGAGTTATTCAGAAAGTTCGGATCGCCCGGCATTGCCCGGCGCGCACAATGGAAACGTGTTCGTACGCAATATACGCATACTGTCCACGGCATTGATACGTAGGAACCAGATCTGAATAGCCAGGAATTCCTCCCGGCCCACGCGGAGGAATTAATAGGACTAGAGCCTGCGTTGTGCCTGGCAATCTCACGACAGGTACAAATAATGCATCGTTCTAGCTAGGAAATAATTTAAATACTTATACTTTGTGGGTAAGTGGCAAAAGATATATTTATTTATCTATGCATGTAGTCACGTCCTTTCTTGGGTGTGCTATGAAAGATGGTTTATTAATACTTCCATTTTGAAGCGGGGTAAAATACTTACCCCAAGCTAGAGTTATGTGTCAAATCTTAGTTGCTTTTTACGTTTCCATACCAACTCAGAATCAAGTCAACACCTCTTTAAAAAGTCATTAAAAACTAAGAAAAAATTTTTTTAAAGTAGCTCGTAACCCTCACCTAAACTAACCTAACGTAACCTATTTAACCAATTTTTTATATATATTTTTTGCATCACTCTTAATGATTTTTCAAAGAAGGTTCTGAGTTGTCCGGTCACCGTTTTTTATATCCCATAGGAACCCAACCTTCAGGTTATTCCAGAAAAACCATTCGGCAAACGATCTGCATGTTTGAAAAAAATATTTGATTACAATTTTTTTAAATATTAATAATTGTTAGATAAAATTCCGACGAATTTACTTTCCTCCCACCCCGTCCCCCTCCGAATAACGACGATTTTCCTTTCACAAAAAAATCCTAAATCCTAAATTAATGAAAGATTGACAGTTCATTAATAGTATCAAGCGGCTATATTCAATTAAATGAACCGAAATTAAAAATTAAAATATCAGGATTGTTGACGCAACTATGTATACCTATCTATATACCTTGTTCCATTTCTCTACCCATCCTTTTTTTACCACAATTACCTGTCCCTACTGACAATATTACCTACCGTACAACAATAAAATCAATATGTCAGTCAGCCTGTTATAAGAAACTGTGCAACGAACACCATTATTCTCTCAGTTTTATATAACATCGACCAGTTTATGGAAGCATGTGCAGTGAGTGATTTTGTGCTCCCTCAAACCCATAATATTGAGCAGAACATCAACCATAAGGGGTAAGTCAGTTTCCTTCCCCATTCATCTGTTTACCATTCCCCATAGTTGTGTCAAAGTATTCACAAGCATAACATTTTTTTTAATATATTGATACAGTTTACTCCACGTGTCGCATTTGCGATACCAAGGATAATCGTTCATTAAATTAAAATTTTAAATTTACATCTGACAAATTTGTTTTACGTAAGTTAAACTTATGCCCATAAAAATGTATTTTTATGTTATACACGTATTTCATTATATTCACAAAGAAGATAGGGTAAAATTGTTTTTAAATCATTACCATTAACTCACAAAAATTGCCTAAAGTTGCCTCTAAAATCACGAAAAATAGACTTATTTAATGACCTCCTCCTTCTTCTTGTGCCCTGTACGTCCAACGGACGTATGTGGAACATTCATGTTGGTTATGCGGGCTTTGTTTACTGCGGCCCGGAACAGCTCTAGGGTAGACTGGCCAAACCAACTGTCTCAGGTTTTTCAGCCATGAGGTTATATATCCTTCTTCCAGGGCCCCGTCTTCCGGCAATCTTGATGCAAGATCTCATACTTCTCTGGATGTCTCATCACATGTCCAAGATATTGAACTTTTCGGATTTTCATAGTTTTGATAACTTCTTTTTCTTTATTCATCCGAACCATAACATCTAATGACCTACATTACATAATTTGAAAAGCAAATAAATAAATAAATTCATATGTTTACTAGATATTTGCCTTACTTTTTGATTAAACACAATATTTTAATTTTGGTTTTTTTGTATTTTGCCTTCAAATACAAATTTAAGTTTTATATGAAAAAGGCTCCCAGCCTTTCCTCTTGAAATATTGGCGGTAGTGAAATGTTAAAAAAACTATGAAACATTCAAACAAGGCTCGCAGCTACGAAGTGCATGAACAAGAACAATATATATATATATTACAGTTAAGGCTTTTTATTGTCGTCAAGGTGCAGGACACACTCGCTGAGGGGTCTGGAAACCGAAGCTAAGATCTTAGTTTATGATGCGAAGGAAACATCGTGTTCTATCACGAAGGAAAATAAATCACTGTAAAACTAATCTCAAGGAAATAGGAAGGTGCACAAAAGGCACAGAGGCCCGTCATCCTCATAATAAATAAAATCATAAACCTTTGATGACTCGAGACATAAATCCTAGCCGATGTGGAAGTCGTAAATATTATATTATACTTGAACGAATAATCTTTGAGCAGGGTTTGCCAATCCCGCATCTTTTTTGAAATCCCGCGGGATTGCGGTACATAATTTAGAAATCCTGTGGGATTCGCGGGATTTGTACCAGGATTAACTTTTTTTTTAAAGTGAAAACTTTTATTTGAAACTCGATGAAACTAAAAACAGCGACACTAAAAATAGACAAACACGAACATCTATAAGATTTAGCCTGTGAGAGAATATGGTTGTTTAATCGGTCTCCTCTTTGTGCGGTGCTTCGTAGCCTCTGGGTCTCTTCTTTTGCGATGCTTCGTAGTCTCCCCACTCTTGTCTACCACAGTTTTCTGAAAGCTTCGCTTCTACCGCGTGTGAATTACATACTCTGATTTTTTTTCATTTAATTTGGTATCAATTACCTTTAATACTGCTATAATTTAAAAAAGATGTTGAAAGGTAATATAGTAAGTTATTTAGGCAGAATTTTATTAACAATCATATTTGGACTAGTAATGTTATAAAATAAGATGTGGAAATGGTAGCTATACGTATTTTAAGAAGAATTTGATTTAAAAAATGTCTAAAAAACAGTTTAAAAACAATGTCACTGATAGTTATTTGTGATCAATCATATTCGGTAATAGTATTATAAAAATATTTAACGGGTAATTTTTATTGAGGGATCAGTAGGATTTATAGGTCCAATTAGGAGTTCCACCGAGCCGAACTCTCTGATATGAAAATATCTGGAGTCAGTGAATTATTTTCCCACTTGGTCTCTTTGACACCTTGTTCTTGTATTGTTTTATTTTTATTATACTTATATAATGCAATTGCATAACTTGGATTGACTAGATGATCATTTGTGGAAAAGTGTGTGAAAGGGTTAAGTTTTTCTTGTGGGAAAGATTTAACCCGGACATAAAATCTGAAGCGTTTTGAAGTCTTTGATAAAAAAAGAACGTAAAAAGCATGGATTATACGGAGAGTCTTGTCACCCAAACGTGAACCGAGATTTGAGCACGAAAGCGCACCGGCGTAAAACGCTCTATTTGTTTCCAAAGTAATTAGTGGGACCGTTATCACACCAAGTTTTTGGTGTTAATTTAGTATTTTTTTCAATTCCGCAATCTTGCAAATCCCGCAAATTAAAATTCTGCAAATCTGCGCTTTCAAATATTGCTAAAATCCCGCGGGATTGCAAAATCTATCTATAACAATATCGCGCGACAATTTTATGCTTGACGTTTCGAAAAGCCATCTACAGAGCCGGGAATTAATTAAAACATTTATTTGGGGCTACTTTTGAATCAAGGGGTGACTTTGATTATCGCAGATATCTGCATAATTCTTACATTCAGAAATTAATACTCTCATATTTTTTTATTTTCGGCAACATGGATACACTGACGCTTCAAAAATAAGTGTCAAATTAGTTAGTTTCTAGTGTATTCAAACGTATTTTTGGTTGAAAATGTTTTTTTTATTTTTTATTTATTTTCAATTCCCCAACACATACGCACTTTGCTATAAACATGTTTTGGTAGTTTAAGCAAATGCAATGATTACATAAAATTTTCAGGTGCAAATAATTTTATAAAAAATATTTTTTATTAAATAAAATTATAAACCTTAGGCCTACTCCGGGAAAACTGACAATGTTTTTCCAATGGTCCATTTTTTGTGGTAGGAATATGTGGGTCCATGGAGATAAATTTTCATCAACTTGAAATTTCAAATTAAAAAAAAAAACTTTTTCGATTCACCCTAATCTAGTGTCTCTCTTGTCCAAAATTATCTTAGTAATGATATAATAACAGAATTTGAACAGTACCTTTACAGAAAAAAAGAACTGATGAATTGTTCAAATTTCGTGAAACAACTGACCCTGAGACAGAATTTTATGGCGGTCCATCTTCTCTGCCTACCCTTGCCGCCAAACACCGTCATGGTTAGTTAGTTAAAATAGTACATTAAAAATATGGAAGACCCGAGATCTCGATGAATTGTCAGTCTACCCGATTTGAAGAGAAGACTGGAGCGTGGAGAATTATTAACAGTACCACAGACTAGCTCCACTGAAGTAATTAACAATTTCTCAAGTCATCTCAGGACACAAAGCGTCCATGGAATCAGTATTCGTAAACACTTTAGGGACTACTCAAAGTAATTAATCTTCTAATAATTTGTGTTCTATTCAGTATAATGATTGAAAAAAACTTTTGACTGGATAGATTTAACGTTAATTAGCTTATTTTCTATCAACAAGATCAAGATCTTCACTTCAATAAATTTGTTCTTATATTTGATGACGATATTGACGATGAATTGTTTTCTTTTAGTGGATGGAAGTAAAAGATGAAAATTCTATGTGATTTTGATTGATCTTTTTGATAATGGCAAAAAAAACCTTTGGAACATAGACACGTTTTTGCTCGTTTGTTTGTTTGCAATTGCGAAATTTATATAATAAGCCTTGCAGTCGCTGAGAGCCACACAGATAACGGTGGATAAAGAAGTAAATTAAAAATAGGCCAATTCTAAAATGTCATAAAATCAATTCGAGGCAAAAAAATCTGGTGAAAGAAAAGAAAAAAACATCGATTAGAGACCTCTAAACAGGCTGAAAGGCCATGATCAGACCGAAAATGTGGGGGTTTGACAATATAAGAAGAGGCAAACTCAGTGACTTGTGTCTATCTCTCCCTGTCTCCATTCATAATAATTCGTAGTAATAAAATTGACAAACGCTAAATTAGCCCATAAACTTTAACGTACCGACCAGAAATACAAGAACATTATTACCGTTCTATTGTAACAATACTGTGACGCCGGCACAATTCAATAAAGCACTACAAAGAATTCAAAATTTGGGTAATATGATTTACATTATATAAAAGCGTTAATAATAATAAATGAATAAGCGTCCAGATTTTGTCAAAGGCCCCCGCAGTTGTCTCCAGTTTTTTTCCGATTTACATCAGTGGACTAAAATTAAAAAAGGATAACGTCGACATCGAGCTGATTTATCAAATGTCAGCATATTAAGTATTCGCGGTTCCTAAAGAGTTAAACAACTGTCTTCAAAATGAACCAAATACAAAATGGAAATCTAAACGCCGTAAACTGATGCATATAATTTTAACTCCAGCTTTAACGAGGGCAGTTAACCTGCTAATAATAATCAATCCATAAGTTCATAACTAACTGCTGGAACTTTAATCTCTTGCATGTGACACTTTGCCAGATCCGAGAAGAAAGTGGTTCAAAAAATTTAAATAAATTTAAGTGTTCATTGGTCGACCGTTTATCAAATCATTGATCTTAATTGGATAACCCGTTAAACTATATCGAATTCAATACAAACATTGAAACAGCTTAAACGAGATCAGTAATTATGGTACCTTAAATTACACGAGACCAATCAATATTTAAGTCGTACTAGAATAATATAACGATGAAAAATTGGAATGCAATTCTTTTATTTATACAACGGAAATATGTATCGAAAGTTTCAACTCTTTTTTAATGTAAATACCGCAAAAAGTTTCATCTGACTGAAATCAGTGGGATTATGGCATCTTTTTACCTTTCTTTTTCGTCTTGTGCCCTATCCGTTTAACGGACATTGGCTATCATTGTCTCAGGTTTTTCAGCCATGAAGTTCTTCTTCTTCCAGGATACCGTCTTCCGGCAATCTTTCCCTGCATTATGAGATGCAAGATCTCATACTTCTCTGGATGTCTCATCACAATGTGATTCTTCAATATCTTTGACATGGCATGTCAAAGATATTGAAGTTTTCGGATTTTAATAGTTTTAATAACTTCTTTTTCTTTATTCATCCGAACCATAACATCTTCATTCGTAACCCTGTCCATCCAGCTTTTTTTAAGTATTCTTCTGTAGATCCACATTTCTAATGCCTTATGTCACCTAATTAGTTCTTCAGTAAGCGTCCATGCTTCCATTCCATAAAATAATATCGAAAACACGTAGCATCTGAGCATTCGCATTCGTAATCCAAGGTTGAGATCATGGCTGCAGATTTATCCAGTATCACATATTTCGTATTTTTTATTTTTTGTGGCTAAACTGTACATTAAAATTTATTTCGCTTCTTGTTTTCATGTTTTACTATGCTACTTTAAGAGAAACTCTGAAAGGACTGACCCAATAGACGTTTCGTAAACCAACAGCTTCGGAGTTCAGCTAACCCAGAGAGAAAATACTCGTTAAAACCCTTATGGTAGACTAAAGTTTAAGGGAACCAATAGGCCTTTGGGAGGACCAACACGGAGTAACCTGTTTCTCATTGAACCCATAAAAGTTATTATTAAGTTTATAACACTCTTTTACTATTATTGAACTGCTATAAACTACCATTATTGAAATGTATCATTTGCAAATTAATTTAATCAGGGTTGCCCGGGTTTATGGGGCGAGATTTGTTTGAGTCTTGGCGCTGGATGCGTCTGCCCACCTGCGTGATGGGCCAGATTGAGAGAGATTGATTGAGGGAGACCTTTTGATTTCTTCAGCTTGACTCTCTCGACCTATCCCCTTGCACCGCAATTGGAGGGGTGGATTCATACGTCAGTTACTCCTGGACACATTGATCCCACATTCTTACCCACCCCCACACCTTTTCCTTTCCAGAACTTCCTCTCATCCCTTTCCTTAAAAAGACCCTCCACACAGCATTAATTATTTTCCAACAGAAATTAATGTTCTTAATTACCCCAGGATTATTAATGTTTGTTATTATTAATATTTCCTAATATTTTAATTGGCAACTAATGGTTGCACTTTTTCTCCTGGTTAGTTTAACTTTCAAACCACGGGGGTTCTGTGTCGCTTTTCGCTACTTCTTGAATTCGCGTCAAAGGGGCATGACCCGAATTCAAGAAGTGGCGAAAAGATGGAAAATGTTTTCCTCGAGGCCTTTTGTGTGAAGCTAATATTTAAAAAAAATGTAATATCCATCCATACCATCTCTCATTAAATGTTAGTACAGAAAAATTATTGACTTAAATGATGATAATTATAAAAATACCAGGGCGACTGAGTACCTACGAGTACCATTTTAGATTGTTTATAAATCAATTATGAGTTACTTGCGTATTTTATGCCATTGGATGAAGATTTGTATTTAATCAACTAATCGACCTGTTTGATTGAATAAATATATAAATTACTAAACGAGATTTCTAGTTCAAGTTTTACTTTCATCTTTCGACGGAAATGGCAGTCTATTTTCTAGATTTGTTTACAGTTACCGGAAAACCAAACAGCTGTCGTAGTTTTGCAAATCTTTACAGAATTATTAAATTTTATGGTTTTAGTATTATTATAGTAAATGAAGTGGTAATTGGATGCGGATGTTGAAAGAAAACGCTGTAATTAAGTTTAATGGTAGGTAATGAATTAAATGTTTTAAAATTAGATTTTATAAATGGTTGACTTCTCAGCTCCAGACTCCGAGTGGTAAATATTAAAAATATTGATTTTATTAAGGTAATATTATGAGGTTTCACGTAATTTCACCAATATTACACTGCCAGAAGTACATACATACGAATGAAATCACACACAATTATACTTGTACCTGGCTTTTTTTTCTACAAATAAATTATTTAGCAAACATACTTAAACACTTAAGTTTAACCCTTAAATTTATATTCTATAATAATAAAACTATTGTATATATCTCTTGTTAGAAGCCTAATAGAACATAACTCCATAGTTTGGCCACCCTTCTATAAAATTCATATTCATAATGTTGAAAAATTCAAAGCAAATTTCTAGGCTTCGTAAATTTCAACTAAACGCCATTTAGAGCTCATAAATTAACAGTCATTAACAGGTTAACAGGTTAATGAATATTTTAAATATTCCAACCTAACCTTTTTATTATAAATTATTTTACTCTAAATTCGATTGTTGTAAACTCCTACAATTAATAAATCTACGTATACCTACACGAACCGCTAGACAAACATTTAACAATTAATATGCATTTGATTCCAACTATAGTTTGCAATCCCCAATACAACGATTACATTGTCTTGGTAACAAATACTTCAACTGTATGGATGTATTTGACAACAATATGAACTTGACAAACTTCAATCGCCGTATGTGCCAACTATTTCATAATATTTCAACTATTTCAACTATATCAAAAAATAATGTGAACTCCAATTTTAAACATTTTTTAAAAACATTATTGTTGATTTGGACGATATTGGCAGATTGTCTATTTTAACTTAACTGACATTATATGTTACCTACTTTGTGTCAACTCTTATAATATTTTATGTAACCTATAATTTGTTTCTTATATTTTGTGTTATTTGCATTGTAATTTAAAAAAAAAAAGTATGTCAAAAGATGACGCATATTAAATAAAATTGGATAAATAATTTATCCAAGACACTATCTAGGTAGCATTTAGTTCGAGTTTAATCTCACAATTATAAATAAAGACAGCAGACATTAAAAATATGCGTTAACCAGTTAAGTGACAAACCAAATAAAAACTTTTTTTTCGGATTGCTTGCGATTTTGCTAATTTTGAATATTTTTCGCCCACATTAAAAAAAACCCATGCCTCCAAATTTTAATATGGAGATATACAAACTGATTATAGTTTTATATAGCCAATAAATTCATCTATCTTTTGTTGATTATCACTTATTCGTAGGATTTATATAAAAAATATTATAAAATCGTAAACTTCTACTTAATTACTTACAAATTAGGGAAAATTTGTCAAAATTGGCAGCAAAGCAATCTGAGGTTTTTTAAATAGTGTCATTTTGTGGCAAAAAGCGCTTCAGTGGATGAAGATTAGTGGTAGTTATAGGTTGATACTGTTGAATTTTAAGTTTATATTAATTCGGATTACCCTTTTCTGATGCACCTTTAATAATATGGCAGTTATTTTTTATTTCAATTAATGTGGTGAATCACAAAATGCATGTTTTTTTCGTTTATCAATAACATTCCCACAAAATACTGCACAGTGATGCAAAGCGTCTATAGAATTCTCGTAGTTAGTAGTAGTTAGCACCAGACTGAATTATGCATGCAACCTTGAAAGACCCGGGTTCGTTCACATTTCAATAAACATAATTGCAGAAGCGAAGCCTTCCTCCCTTCTTCACAGACTGTGAGACAATTATCTGCAATTTACCACCTTTCTAGGTCACCGTCCACTTAGCATTATCATTATTTTTTATCTATTGTAAAGTCTAAGAAAGTAAAAAGATAATTTGCTATTGAAAGCTTTACTTTGGTAAGTTTTCTATGGCTTAATACCGTCACGCATGTCACTGAGTTATTTATTTGTGAACATTACAATGTGACTACGATCTAGTCAAGAATGACCATTAAAATTTCTTACAAATAAGAAAAGTAATTTAGAATCCGTACTAAGTTAAAATATTAATACTTAAAATGTATATTTTTGTAACTAATTGTCTAATAATGTAATAACAATTAGTAATGGGGGTAAAGTAGAAATTTGGGACTCGGGTATCAATTTATTAACCATTTATTGGATATCCAACATCCCTGCAATAGGTCACTCCAAGTGGTGCGCTAAATTTGTTGACATATGCCCTGTTGGCAATTCGTTTGCTCACCTACTGCGTGATGGGCCGGATTGTGAGAGACTAGTGGAGGGATACCTAACCTAGACCTCTCCATCCAGACTCAGTATCAGGGGTGGATTCATACGTCCATCACTTCTGGACACATTGACCCCCAGATTCCTCCCCAACCCTTTCCCTAAAAAGATCATCCCCAAAAGAGACATAGGCCCTGAGGGATTTTTTTCCCTGGGACCTCCTGTTTGGTGCTATTGTAAAAAAAAATACTGTAAAGTCCAGTGTCAATATAGTGTGCTCTGCATGCAAAGTCCTGTCTTCTCAAAAGTAATATTTCGTGTAAAGTGGTAATTACAGTTTACACGATAAAAAGACCAGTAAACGACTTAAAAATCTTTGGGTTTGTTTAAATGATAAATAAAATTGAACCAATGTGTGAGCCCTGTGGAACTCCACTTTTTGCAGAGTATTGCAGTTCAACAAAATTGATGGAAAACTCATTTTGAAATTTATAAAATATAATATTTTCGTGTTGTGTTTGCATCCAAAATTTTAATATTTTTAATTGTAAATTTCGATTTGTGATAAGAAAATCTTAAAAGATCTTTCACGTTCTTTGAAAAGCAGTATTACATTTTGAAATACATTCAAAAACCTTGAATTTATAAATCGAATGTCAAGGGGAATATATGACGGCTTGATGTTATTTTATCGAAGTCCCAGAGGTTAACGTAATACATACCATTTTACAGTAAACAGCAAATCGAGTTAATATTGCCTGCATTAAATCGAGATATATCTATCACAGAATCTAGTGAACGTTTGGTGCGGCGACCTACTTCCTGTGTACTCTACCAGTAAACTTTATATTCAGTTACAGTACAGTATCACTAAGCAAGAATTATTGTACTTTACATTTTCGTGTGAAAATAAAAACATCGATCGAAGAAACAGAACTGATTCCTTGTGAAAAAATAATTGAACTTGATATTAATATGAACTCTGTTAACTTTGGATCGGTTGTAAAAAAAAACTTTTAATATTTTTATATTAATGAGCAAAACCTCAAATTGTAACATTAAACCATTGAAGTCAATGTTACGACTCTCAAACGAAAAATTTGATACAAAAAAGAATGAAAAAGATTAAGTCGCATCTGAGAATCAAAAAAAATAAATTATTAATCTGTGATGTGCTTTATTCCTGCGTGAAATTTTAAGGTTTAATTCACTTTGAATTAATGTGTCATTTTCAAAATTGGAACTGCTTGCGTTAAGAATAATTCAGGCAAACGATAAAGTGAGTACCTTTTATTTTATGATAGCTTCACACAGGAGACCCCGAGGAAAATATTTTCCCTCAGGGCTTATGTGATCTTTGGGGATGCTGTGTGGGGAGTCTTTTAAAGGAAATGAACGAGAGGAAGTTCTTGGAAATTTTGTTAGGAAAGTTAATACGAAGGATATTACGTATGAATCTAAGCCTCCCACTGCGGTACAAGATTTTTTTCCGAAATAGTTCTGCTTGAGAGGTCATAAGGTCTCCCTCAACCAGTCTCTTCCAATCTGGCCTGCCACGCAGCTGAACACCTCATCCCATGAACCCCGGTACTCCTGTTAAGTCACCAGCACATGGCATATTGTTTGTTATCCAAAATGAATATTTCCCGGGGCAGCGGTACCCACACCCGACTCCCAAATTTTACGTTTAATGAAGTCAATGGTGTCAATTTCAAAATTGGAACTGATGGCGTTAAGAATAATTCGGACAAGTGATTAAGTGGTTACCTGCCCATAATATAAAGAAAAATATTTTCGTGTTATTTTCAAAAACATAAATGTCTATAATATCGCGTGATTTTACATTCACAGGTCTGAGCTAATTATTTAATTCTAGCGCAGACCCGTGAATGAAAAATCACGGGATAGTTTAAATTCTTGATTATTGAGAAATCAGTTCCAATTATAAAATAATATATTAGTGGCACGTGGATATTTTTTCGCTCCTTTGAATTCTTCACTCAACTGATTCCAATTTACAAAGTGACACTTAAATTCAAAGCAAATTTGAGTTCATACAACCAGATTTCATGGGGATAAACAATCACGCACAGACAACTGAAATTAATAGGTGCAATGCAGTTTTGATTATTATATAAATCATACAACATTAGTAAGTTAGTAAGCAGACAAATTGTATGGAATAGACATCAACGCAAGCGTGAACACGAAACCCGAAGTATGTCTAAGGCCCATTAACCAGCGGCCGAGAATTCAAATTTCAAATTTGCGATCATACCCTTGCAACTATACAGGGCGGTTCCAATGAAAAAGATTGATTTTTCGCCGTACAACAATTTTTAACTAATAACTCAATTTCGATTTAATTTATTCAAAATTTGCTTAAATATACACCGACATTCAAGTTAGAAATAAAAATGCTAAAATGCGTGATTATTAAATTATAAATTATTTAATGCGTGTAAATATTTTTTGTTCATAAGCATTTATAATTTTTCAACAATGTCTAAACTAAATAAATGTGTAAAAAATCTGAAATATATTAGTTTGTAAGACCGTAAATAAATGGAATAACTAATGGGCTCTCCACACGACACTGCATGTAGTGACTGCGGCAGTGACTGCAGAGAGCGTGGAGTTGAGCAAACTAGCGCTGTCTCGTTTGTTAAAGGGCCGCTAGAACGAGACAGCGCTAGTTCGCTTAACTCCACCCTCTCTGCAGTCTCTGCCGCAGTCACTAAATGCAGTGTCGTGTGTAGGCCGCTTAAAGTATTTTTATCACAAAATAGATACCTACTCGGAGTATGTATTAATGATTTTATTTGATTAAAATTAAAATTCTGGAAAGTAGCTTTCCTAGAAAATTTATTGATTTAATACATCATTTCGTTTAAAAATTTAACAAATCTGCCAACGGTATGATCTTATTATAAGTAATAAAAATAAACAATTTTTTTCCAAATTTGAAAAATAACTGTACTAGATAAAATAACAGTTTTTCGAAAACAATTTAATTTTTTTGTAGAAAAGAGTCGATATATAAAGAATATATTTATTTATTATTTCCCCTTTTGGGGCTTTTAGGTTCATACAAAAAGTATAGAATATTTATGTAGCTGAACAGAATTGTCTCAGCAACAAAATTTTGTATTTATTTAGTGATAAATTGAAGATCCACTTGTGGATGTGGCTTGGTATAATTTTTTTTTTTTTTATACAGTGAATACCGCACAAGAATCTCAACTGCTCCCGTCTGGAGCCAGTGAGACTATGGCATTCCCAATTGGGGTATGTTGTGAGGCTGAAGGTAGTGGGGAGGGAATGGAGGTGAGGAAGAGGAAGGCTGGGAAGTACCTGGCTATTCAGATCTGGTCACCAAACACGGCTAAAGCCATTTTCAAGCAACGTTTCAATTCTGAATGGTGGTCTTACACCAGGGCGATACTGATAGTAGTTCCACTCTGGAACATGCCGCAAATATACTATATATTATTTTAAATGAATAAATTGTGAAATAACACAAATTAATCAAATAAAATTTATTTGCGCATGCCGGGTTCGAACCCGCGACCTCCGGATTGTGAGTCAAGAATCTTACCCACTGGACTACGGAGGTCCGAAGAATTATTTCCCTTTATTAGTATTCTAGGCAAAGAGGAATACATATGGTAGTTAGTCCCAGAATTTCTGCACTGAAATAAATACCAACTAGTATTACGTAGTGGAATCCGAAAGCTTTATAATACAAGCAATTCTGGACTATTAACTACATCATTTAAATATTTATATAGAAATTCCAAGTCGGTGAAAATTCTTCTGTCTGATAATTTAAGCGTATTCATTCAAAAAATAGTGTTGTAGTACAAGATAAATAAGATTGGACCAAGGTATGAAACCTGTGAAACTCCACTTGTTGCAGAGTGTTGTATTTCAACACAATTGCTGGTATACTCATTTTAAAACTTAGAATATATAAAATTTTCGTGTTACATTTGATGCCTCTGTCAGATAATGTACGCTACATGCGCGATATACTATATGTAGTGAACGTATGTCTTGCAGTATGAAAGAGACATGCGTGTATGAGTGAGACAGCATGCGGAACGTATAAAAGGCGTGAATGTTGTCCATTCGTCCTCTCTTGTTATCAGCTTCCTAAGAAGAACCTTGTACAGTATTCTCGGATTAAATACACATAGTCTACCCACGTCTATTATTGACATACACCCCATACTGAGATCATCATATCTGAGGAATCTGGATCCATCATAAAGGAGTCCAGAGGTAATGTGTATAATACAGCAGAATTAGGAATCACGCGAGTGAAAACATGGTTAGACACAAACATACTTACATTAAATATATCGAAAACAAAATTCACAACGTACAGTATAAATAGCACGGGACAGCCAACAAATAAAACAAACACCATAAAAATACACGATTGTTTAAACACCAAAAACTGCGACTGCCCTGCTATAGTAAAAACAGACCAAATAAAATATCTAGGAATCATAATTGATCATAAACTCAAATGGGCACATCATATAAATCATATCACCAATAAACTCCTCAAAACAATTCATCTTTTCCTAACCATAAGAAACATATACAAACTAAAACAAATGAAAACAATATATTTTGCACTCTGCCAATCTATAATAGAATATGGAATCATTGTTTGGGGAGGAGCAACAAACTCAGCTATTGCTCATATGGAAACCACACAGAGAACCATCTTAAAGGTTATACTAAAAAAACACAGAATGACTGACACAGACCAAATATTCAACATGTTCGACGGACTTGATATACGACAATTATATATAAAAACACTTCTTAACTATATCTTTGACCAAAAACACAAACTCCAACAAACACAAACCATTAATAGACCAGTTAGACAAGCATACATACAAAACTTAAAAACACCGACGATAAACACAAGCTTTGGACAAAGACACCACAAATACCAGGCAATAAAAGCATTCAACCATCTTTCACTCGATTTAAAAAAAGAAGAAAACAAAAAACTTTTCATACTCAAAATTAAAAGATGGATTAAAGACCAAAAAAGACAACTTTACAAAAAAATCACAACATAAAAAAATAATAAAAACACATAGACATAAACACCATTGCAATACTCACTAATATATAAAACCTTTTAATTTCACTATCGGTTTATATGTATCTATCCTATTTATATAGTTTTATTCTATTGTTTTATTTTAGTGTTTTTGTACTCTATTTTGTTTTGCTCTATTTTCTTTCTTTCAATTCTCATATGTTATTGTTGAGTCTCTTTTTTCTTTAGTTTTTTATTTTATATGTATCTTAAGTAAAATAAAAAAATCATATCAAACTGTAAAATGAGGTCCTCAGCACGGGTAAAGCACCCAGTGAGGCCCACATTAGTCAAATATGTAACACACATGTATAAATCAGGTGAATCAAATAAAAAAAAATAAAAAAAAAAAAAATAAAAAAAAATGGGATAACCGGCCACGGTTATTACACTATATACGGCCTATTTCAGCATTCTCGCCACAAATTCCCAATTAGAATGAGCAAACATTTGATATTCCGATATACGCCAAGCCCAAAACACTTGCAACTTTATAAATAGTCTGATTATACTTTTCATGAAACATCCTAGTATTATATTGGTTTAAGTTCCAAACAAATACTACCGCACAAGAGTCCCGACTGCTCCCACCGTCTGGAGCCAGTGAGATTATGGCATTCTCAAATAGGGTAAGGCTGTAGGTTGTCAGGAAGGACACACGAAGGTTACCTGGCAACAAATGACAAATCAACAAATGCTATTCAGATTTGGTCACCAAACACGGCTAAAACCATTTCAAGCAACGTTTCAATCCTGAATGTTGGTCTTACACCAGGTCAATACTGAGAGTATTTTTCACTCTGGAACGTGCCGCAAATATACTATTTTATGTTTTTTATTAATATATTATGATATAACACCAATTTATCAAATGAAATTTAATTGCGTACACCGGGATTCGATCCGATTGCGAGTCAAAAGCCTTACTCCTCAATTACGGAGGCCGTCGAACTTAACTATCTCGCAACGGAAAATTTTAACAAATACAGTAAATGCAACACTGATTTAATCTAACTTGCAACGGAAAATTTTAACAAATACAGTAAATTCAGCTCTGATATAATGTGACTTGCAACGGAAAATTTTAACAAATACAGTAAATGCAACACTGATTTAATCTAACTTGCAGCACTGATTTTTAAATGTTGAGGAATTGCTTTAACGGATTGTATATCAGAAATTGTAAACGTGTTATTTTCACCAAAGTGTAAAATAGTCTGTATTTTTTAAAAAAATGCTCTGGTAAATTAAAATTTAAATAAGACATTAAGTTTTTTTCGTTATTTATTTTTGGGATGTTGTGCCGTGTTGCGCTACCTCCATTTTTAACGCCAACGTTTCAAACATCGTTACAGTGCCTATAATCAGGGCAAATGTGTGAAAAAATATTTTTTGCAACTTTTGCTTCAAAATATTAACACGAATTAATTATTTGCGCCCGTTCATACTCACCCTGAACATGGATAAATAGTTAAGTTCATAAACCAACTCAAATCTTTCAAGAAAGGCTTCTTCTTCTTTGTGTGCCGTATCAGGTCCCCCCAACGTTGGCGATCACTCTTGAGAATATCTCTTGCGCTGCCCGGAATAGCTCCTCCACACTTCTAATGCCGGTCCACTCTCATATATTACGCAGCCAAGAATATGGCTCCTACCAGGCTCTTGGCAACCCTCTATCTTGCCTTTCAACATCAAATGGAGCAAGTGATACTTCTCCCCTCGAAGTACATGACCCAGATATGAAATTTTCCTGATTTTTATTAATGTAAGCAGTTTTCTATCTGCTTTAGCCCGCCTGAGAATTTCTGTGTTGGTGATCATGTCGGTCCATGGGACCTTGAGCATTCTCCGGTGAAGCCACATTTCAAAAGCCTCTAACCTGTTCATGGTATTTACTTTCAAGGTCCATGTTTCACATCCATAGAGCAAGACTGACCACACATAACTTCACACATATTCTCTGCCTTAGTTTTAAGCTGATATTGTCATTGCACAAGAGGGATTTCATTTTAATGAACGCAGTTCTTCCTGCTTCAATTCTGCATCTAACCTCCACATCTGGGTCAAGAGTCTCCGTGAGAATACTGCTGAGGTATCTAAATCTTTCTACCTTTTCGACATTGCAACCATTTAACTGTATCACTGATTCAGAGTGATCTAGTCATCCAAATGTCATCCATTTAGTTTTATTGGCGTTGATTGTTAGGCCCAGTTGCTCACCAGCATTATTAACAAGATTTAATAGGTCTTGGAGGTCATCGATAGAGATGAGAAAGAAAGATAAGAAAGGCTTACAAATGCAATATTAATCGTTGATTCAATCCAATATTGTATTTGTAAGCCTTCCACACATCTGCACTGATGATGGACACCGTAATGCTGTCCGAATATTAACCCAATTTTCTTAAAAGTGTCGTAAAACATCACCGAATTAATTTAATTAAAAACTCGCTGTCCGTGACGCGGGTCAGATGCGTTTTAACGACTCCTGTGTTATTTACCTTTTTAAGTGGGTTTTATTGCGAATAGATTCCTGAAAAGTGTTCAATACATTATGTTTTAATTAGTGCATAAATTCTCACGCCGAAATATGTGTAGTGTAATTGTTTTAAAATTTTAAACCGATTAAAATTTTTAAAGTTGAGCTAACGAAAAAGAAATTACTAACGCTGCATCATGTATCATGTACATAGCCCCTCAAGTGTCGAGGGTCCATTAGTTTGGAAATTCACGCCCTCGTCAATCAAGCTGTGCTCGAAGGATTAAACAGATAAGATATATTTTTTTAAATAATTTTTATGTTTTGTTTCAGGTGAGTTGTATAATAATAAAGAAAGAAAGAGGTAGCGCAACACGGCATAACACCCCAAAAACAAATAACAAAAATACTTTAGGTCGTAAAAATTTTAAAAAATACGAAATTTACTCGTACAAAAGGACTTTTAATGTAAATGTTAATAGTAAAGAAGTGTTATCCGAGTAACTTCTCACGCCTCTGCAATAACGGAGACTTAATTTCAGTTTGATTTAATTTCCCGTCTAGGAACAACCGTGACAGAGTCATTGTCATGGTTGAACTACACTAAATATAAGGAAAAAATAACGGAGTTAGGAGCAGAGCGGAGATAGCTACAACTGCAAATATTTTAGTTAGAATGAAAGAACGACGAAGAGTTTGGTGAGAAATCAGTTTAATTAACCGCTGGAGCGCTTTTTGCCATAATATGGCACTATTTAAAATACCCCTAATTGCTTTTCTGCCAGTTGTAGGCAAATTTTCCCTAGATGCTTTTGTACTTAATTTGAATTATTAAGTTGAGGTATGATTTTTTTAATGTGGGCGGAAAACATTCAAAATGATCACCATAATCCAGGAATCCGAGGAAAAAGAAATGAAAACAAAATAATTTGTAAAACACTGTAATATTAATCTTATCCTGACGAAAAAACCCTTATTTTTTTACATTAACTCCACACAGGAGGCCCTGACGAAAATAATTTCCCTCAGAGCCTGTGTCATCTGAGATGCTGTGTGAAGGGTCTTTTTGAGGAGAGGAAGTAATGAACATTGGTCTTGAAGAGACCCATGTTGTAGGAAGGAGGAAATGCAGAGGCTGGCAAATCGTTCCACAGCTGAGCTGTTTAACACAAGAATGAATCCAAGAAGCGGCCCGTTCTCATGTGATAAATGTCAACCGTGTACATACGTCGGGCATGCGTTTGGCGTATTTCCCGACTATGCACCAGTGCCGCAGGGATCAATGAGGCTAGTTCCTTGGAGCATCTTACATTGTAATACCGGTAGAATAAGGAAAGCATTCTCACCTGACGCCTGTGCTCTAAAGATTGCAATCCGTCTGTTAAGATGGGAGAATCTATCAAACGGACCGCCCGTTTTTGCACAGAGTCGAGGGTATTTTTAGGTATTTAGGAGCTCCTGACCAGAGGTGGCTGCCAAATAAATATCCTTGTCCTTATCGCTCCCCAAGTCAAGCGTGCGTAAAGGCCCGACCGTTCGCCTAGCAATCGATCACGTTCGCATTGATTACCGTTCGCATGATATTTTTCGTAACAATCACCACTTTTCGTAACGCGTTCACCAGCTTACCCCCCAAGTCCAGCGTGCGTAAAGAAGTTTTACGTCAAAAATTAAAATAAATTAATTTTTTTTTTTTTTTTTACATTAACTCCACACAGGAGGCCCTGAGGAAAATAATTTCCCTCAGGGCCTATGTCATCTGGGATGCTGTGTGGAGGGTCTTTTTGAGGAGAGGAAGGAATGAACATTGGTCTTGAAGAGACCCATGTTGTAGGAAGGAGGAAACACAGAGGCCGGCAAATCATTCCACAGCCGAGCTGTTGAACACAAGAACGAGTCGAAGAAACGACCCGTTCTCATGTGACAAATGTCAACTGTGTACAAATGTTGGGCACGCGTTTGGCGTGTTTCCCGACTATGCACCGGTGCCGAAGGGATCAATGATGCTAGTTCCTCGGAGCATCTTCCATTGTAATACCGGTAGAACAAGGATAGCATTCCCACCCGACGCCTGTGCTCTAAAGATTGCAATCCGTCTGTTAAGATGGGAGAATCTATCAAACGGACCGCCCGTTTCTGCACAGAGTCGAGGGTATTTTTCAGGTATTTTGGAGCTCCAGACCAGAGGTGGCTGCCAAATTCAACCGTGGGGCGCACTTGCGATTTGTACAGGGTTAGCAGTTGTGTACTTTTAAAGTATCTGCGGGCCCTGTACAGTACGCCCAGTTTTTGGGAGGCTAACTTTACTCTGGCTTCGATGGAGCCCCCATACCTGAGCTGGTCACTTAGGGTTACACCAAGCATATCAATGGAGGGCCTGTTCGGAAGATTGCTTCCGTTGAAAGAGACTAGATTTTCATTGCGATCCCTTTTAGACGTAATCAGACAAGATTGGGTCTTTGAAACATTAAATTCAACGAGATTATTTTTACCCCAAGAGAAAACACTCTCGAGGTAACCGTCCATTCTTTGCTTCAAAGCCTTACGAGCTGTTGGAGTTTGTGAGCCCTTTGGGGGCTTGTCAAACAAAAAGCTATCATGAACTGTACTGTCATCCGCGTAACAGTGAATTGGTGCACATGACAAAAGGTCGTTGATGTGCAACAAAAACAGAGTTGGAGACAGAACCGATCCCTGCGGGACGCCGGCATTTATCGAGTGAGAGGAAGAGGTGAAACCATCGACTACCGTCTGAATCGACCTCTCCCTCAAGAAGTCGGCAATCCACGTACACAAGGATGCGGGAAGTCCGTAAGAATGCAGTTTGTTGACAAGTCCTCGGTGCCAAACCCGGTCAAAGGCCTTGGATATGTCCAGTGCAACCGTTTGGGTCTCACCGAAACGTTCCAGGCATCGCCCCCAAACATGCGTCACATACGCGAGAAGATCACCGCACGAGCGGTTCCGCCGGAATCCGTATTGACGGTCGTTAATAATTTTGTTCTTCTCGAGGTATGTGAGCAGTTTGTCGTTGATCACACGTTCCATCACCTTAGACAGAACTGATGTGATCGCTATGGGGCGGTAGTTGGCCGGGTTGGAGCGGTCACCCTTCTTTGGAATAGGATGGATAACCGCTTTTTTCCAACCAGAGGGCACAGAGCCAGTCTTCAGGGACAGTTTAAAAAGCTTCGTCAAAATTGGAGCTATTTCTGCAGCGCACCTTTGCAGTACCAGGGCAGGTATTCCGTCAGGCCCACTAGCTTTATTAACATCAAGCCCTCGTAAAACATGGAGTACTTCCCGATGCCGGATCCTCAGCTTTTTCATACGAAAACCGCAGTGAGGAACCGACGTCGGGACAGCACCTTGGTCATCGAGGGTTGAGTTATCCGCAAACATTTTACCTAGTAAGTTAGCCTTTTCGGTGGCGGTGTTTGCTAGTGAGCCGTCAGGTCTGGTAAGAGGTGGCAGACTGGATTTGCAGAAATTGCGACCTATTGAGCCCGCAAGCGACCAGAATTGCCTGCTGCCATGCGGGCATGCAGTCAGCTTTCTGCTGATCTGCTGGTCGTGCTCGAATTTTGACCTATTTATGATTCTCTTGGTTTCCTTTGCCATTTTGTTGTAAGCTGTTCTGTCTTCGGATGTTCTAGATGTGTTGTAGGCTCGGTAAGCCGCGTTTTTTCGTCGCACTGCTTCAGCGCATTGTCGACTGAACCACGGCTTTGAATTGAAACTAAATCAAAAACAAACTTACATTGGCCTCTTCAGTCCGTTCGGTAAATATGTGGCTTACAAAACAAAAGTGTAACAAAGATCGTAAATTGTATTTCTCTAGTCCAAGTAAAAAAGTCGTATCGAATCGAACATGCGGTTGTCTGCACTCATTTTGTACCATTGTCGTAGGCAATTTTTTTTTATTAAACACCATTTTATTAAAGTGCAAAAACTGATGGGAAACACTTTTATGAAATTTGGATTCATTTTGTGAGAGTTGTTTCAGAATTCTATAGGGAATCTTTTATTCCAAAATTAAGTTCAAATCACTTTATTCGTTATTCAAATTACTTATATCGTTTATATAATAACACAGGCAGAAACTCGTAAAAACTTACGAGATATTTTATATAAACAAACTCAAAATCAATAACTGTTGTGTTGACTTATTAGCTGAATTAAATTCAGCTTATTTTATTAAATTAATAATTACACAATGAAGCAATTATCGATGGGCAACTGTCCGTGTTTTGTTTTTGTCAATATCAGAGACGGCGTACGTGGCGTTTTCTTACTTTTCCACTTACTTACGGGAATTGTGTTTCATTTTGTTTATACGTGTGAGGGAGATTTATTATAATTATTGTATTTTTCCTTTGGAGGGGTGCAGACATGCGTTCACCGTCTGTCCCATTTTCGACTCTTGACATTTTGTGTGTAAGAAAGAGGGGGAAGCATTATATATTTAAGAACAAAACCAAAACTATCAGCGCATTGACATTTGACGTTTTAAAATTTTTGGAATTCACGCACTATTCAATATTATATTTATCATAATATTGCTGCAGCTCTTTCAAAAAAAGAGAATTCGTTCTATACAAAATGTATGAGGAACGAGATTTTCTTAATAAATTTTTTTCGTGACTTATTCCGTTGTTTTAATAGTTATTCTGCTTTTCGGGGCGGAGACAAATCTGACAAATCAAAGATCATAAAAATCGGTCCAGCCTTTCTTGAGTTATAAATGGTGTAACTAACCCGACTTTGCTTTATATATTAAAAAGTAAAAATATCTTTTTTGATGAAAAAATTGTTACTATCGAGTATCGAACCCTGATATCACAAACTATCACAATATTAGCGACAAAAATTCATTATGAGTATAGAAAATAATAAGAATTATGTAATTTTCAAAGTTACAAACGGCGGCGCATCAAAAAATATTTTGTTTTATTAAATAAATTATACCAAATGTGTTTAAAATATGAGAAACGAATATCATCGTTCAAAATATTTCTATTTTTAAATTAAATAAAGTAATATAAATTAGTTCATAACTTTTTTCATATTGGTAAAAGCTCTTGAAATTTTAATACTAGAGTTACCCAAGAAGAATCTATGTTGTTTGAATGACAATTATTATTCTGAATTTGCCAACCACATTTTCGAATCAAATATCTTTTTCAGTTATAAGAAATCTCTTAAATTTATTTTGCATGTATGGAAAATATTTATTTTTTTATATTCAGATGACTCCTCAATTTTTTATTTTTAATTTATAAAACTTTTTAATATATAATATGCTAATGCAATAATTACCTTTTTCATATGATTGTTTTTTACTACACCTAATAATTAATTAATCACCACTAATTGTAATGTTTTTTGTCTATAGGTATTTATTTGTCTATTCTTATATTATTTGTTAATTTTCATCACACGTTTATTCTGACGATGAAAACATTGGTTTGAAACATGTCGATTATTCAGTAGTGAATATAAAGTAATTTATTAAAATAAAACACTTATTTTGTAAGAAACCACGATTTTTAGTTGGTTTATTTACCGACCGGTTTCGCTTTGCTCAAGCATCACTACGGAATAAATCAATACCGTAGTACTATTTTTAATACCATTTATAATATTCATTATTTTTAATACTATTTTTATTTTTTTATACTATAGTTTTAATTTGCATCCTGGTGATTCTTGTGCAAAGCGAAACCGGTCGGTAAATAAATTTATTAAAACTCATGACCACAAAGTGATTGATTTCTACAATAAAACAAATAAAATATATTATAAAATAAATTATTTTCGTTAAATTAATTTGACGCCACAAAGTTAATTTGCGATAATTTAAGAAGTAAATAATTACATTTTGATAATTGCATTTTTGATATACCTGTATACCTACCTAGTTTGTAAAAATAATCATTTCAACGTCATAAAATACCGTTAAATAAAATACTTTAAAAGAAAATTATTTTAAATGATAAATAAAATAATGTTACTTTCTTTGAACCACTTATATATTTGAGTAAAGCCGACCGGTTTCGGAACGACCGTTCCTTCTTCAGGGCAAACGTATACGTTTTAAATATATAAGTGGTTCAAACAAAGTAAGATTATGTCATTTATCTATAATGGATAACCACAAAGTTATAGCTACATTCAAAAGTAGAAAATTATTTGGATTCTGTGTTTGAAAAGTGTATTTTTTTGTTGATTTCATAGACACAGAATTTTTCAGTATTTTTTTGTTATTTGGGCAAGTCAAGATAATTTTATGCAATCTATGATTTTTATGGGTTATTAATATATAATAATTAAAATATAACAATCACATACCGTAGTGTTAATTCAATTGATCTGGATCCCACTGTGACAAAATAAAAACCGAAATTAAAGCACAAAAAAATAATCACAAATATCCGGTTGAAAATTTTCCGAATTTTGGAAACCGTTTAACGAAAAGGTCGTTAATCTTTCAAAGTTCCACGCGAAATCGTAATGACTGATAGGGTCTGTGGGACAACTGGAACGAGCGACCGATCCGAGCGCTCAAGTGACACTGGAGTCGGAAAGTGTACGCACCTATATTTATACAGTTAGCAGGCTGTTGGTGTGGGGGGGTGCGCATACGACCGTCTGATAAGTGGTGTATTTGAGATTTGCATCTCTGATTTGAAGAGAAAGGAGAGGAATTATTTTTATGGTGATGGAACGGGAATTCACTGTCTTTACGAGTCAACAAAGAGGCCTAACTTAACATAATATGCAAGCCCTATCTGGAGCTTTAAGCACGGTTTAATCAATGCATTAACAATATCGGATCGATAGGCGAAAGTTACGATGATTTTATATCGATCTAGCACGACCCCTTGACGACCAGTGTGGTCTAGGGGTAAGGCTATTGACTCGCAATCCGAAGGTTGCGGGATCGAATCCAAAAAAAAATATTTGATTAATTTGTGTTATTTCACAACTCATTCATTTAAAATAATATATAGTGTACAAGCTGACCAGGCAAACGTTGTTCGTATAAGTGAACAACATATAAGTAAAAGTTCGATGAGTCGGGCGTAGCGCCATTTGTCATTCAACAATATAAATAATTTCGTTCTGTTTGAATTACGAACGACGCGTCGCGACAGTTAAATTTGTTTATTCATTTAAAAAATGGGAGGGTCGCGATTAAAAAATGGGAGGGTGAGTTTATGGTTATATATATTGTTTGATGCCAAAAAAAAATTGTTAAAAATTTGAAATAAATTTATATTCTCATACCTACCAAATATACATAAAAATTTCATAAAAAATCGGTCTAGCCGTTTCGGAGGAGTACGACTACAAACACCGTGACAAGAGATTTTTATATATAATTTGCGGCAGATTCCAGAGAAGAAGATACTCTCAGTATCGCCCTGGTGCTTAACCACCATTCAGAATGATAACATTCTTTGAAATGAGTTTAGCCGTGTTTGGTGACCAGATCTGAGTAGCCAGGTACTTCCCCAGCTTCCTCTTCCCCAACTCCTTCCCCTCCCACTACACTCAGCCTCACAACATTCTCCAATTAGGGATGCCATAGTCTCACTGGCCTCAGACGGGAGCAGCTGGGACTCTTGCGAGGTGTTCATATAAAAATAAACATGTCCAAGCCTTTCTTAATCTTACTCATTATTCATTACGCTTACATCAGCCTTGCATTATTTGCGGAACTCCACGTTTCTCACAGGATCGTACAAGGTTTTACCACACATACGCATCAGGGATCTCATTTCTACAGCATTCAGCCTACTTTCATCCTTCCTCTGCCAGTTCCATTCCTAACTGCCATACATCAGGGTAGGTACCAACACTCTATTGTGGCCGGATAGCTAATATGAAATCAATAACTACAATATCGAAACGATAGACCTAGCTTCCTATGATTTTATATCGATATTCCTAGCACTGTTGCGCTATTGACAGCCGAACTGATATTGACAGGGAATACATAAGAAATCGATATACGCTACTGAAGGTATTTTCTATAAATTGGCACTACGAAACGTAAAACGCCAAGTAATTACATAATCCTTAGTTAAATATGCATTAGCAGTGCGCATTTATTTATTGCCAGCGGCCGATAATCCACATTTCATCGAAAGTTGTTCTTACGATCGTGCAGGGCGGTTACAATGAGAAAAAATAATTATTCTCCGTACCAGCTTTTTAACATTATAACTCAATATCGATTTTATTTCATTCCAAATTTGCATTAATTTATACCTACATCCAAAAATGCTGAGAGGCGTGATAATAAAACTATTAAAATAATGTACTTCTTGTAATTATTTTTTGATTACAAGTATTTATCATTTTTCAATAATGTCTAAGTGAAATAAGAATTTTAAAAAAATTTGAAATATATTAGTTTGTAAGTGCGCAAATAAATACACAAACGGACAAATTTTCGTCAAGAAACACATGTACGTGTATATTTTTTAAAGATTTTATTTAAACTAAAATTAAAATTCTAAAACATGCGATACCCAGATAGTGTATTGATTTATTTTACTACATGATTATATGATTTTAAACGGGTATGGTATAATACAAAATCTTTTTTGAAAATTTGACAATTCTGCCAACGACCTATGGTATATCCTTATTATACTAAAAATAAACATTTTTTCACAAAATTAAAAATATGCGAATGCTAGATAAAAGAACAATCTTTCAAAATCCATTTATATTTTTTTGTGGAAAAGAGTCAATACGTCTAAAATCTGATTTAAAAATGACATTTTTCTGGTTTTCTCTGGTAATACCCTCTTAATTAGTTAAGGAGGTTTTTATTCAAATTTCAACCATTTTCGTTTCTCAAAGATCAAACGGAATAAATTGATTCCGTCTAAGATGCGTTATTGAAGTCTATGGATCGCTTGTACAATTTCTTTCATTTCTAAGAGCTTCATTAGTTCAATAAAAAAATTGTGTACAGTTCACACGTGCTAGAAGTGAAATCTTCAGAAAACTAAAGTAGACAAGAGTCTATCTCATTCTCTCGCAGGCTTAATCCTATAGATGTATATGTTTGTCTCTTTTTAATGTCGCTTTTCTGTTTCATCGAGTTTCAAATCACAACGCTGCTAAAGAAATTTTTACTTCAAAATGTTGAAAATTTCGTTGATTTTCTATCGTATCTTTTTCTGATTTTTCAGTTTTCAGTTTCAGTTTTCGCGTTCATCGAAAATCAATTCATCGAAAGCAAATTCATCGAAAGCGAGTTCATCGAAAACCAATTCATCGAATGATCAATTTAGCGAATCGCCAATTCATCGAAAAAAAATATTTTATATATATTTGAGAGAAATGCCGAGCGGACCGGGAATTTAAAAAAGCATTGGTTAATAAAAGTTGTCAATAAATTAATATATAAAAAATTGATAATAAAACTTTGGACAAGGAGACTAACCTAACCTTTTTTTCGATGAATTGGCGAATCGATGAATTGATCATTCGATGAATTGTTTTTTATATGAATTGGTTTTCGATGAATTTGTTTTCGATGAACTCGTTTTTGATGAACTCGGTTTCGATGAACTCGTTTTCGATGAATTTGCTTTCGATGAATTGATTTTCGATGAACTCGTCGGTTACCGTACTTACTATCCTATTAAGTAAATTTAATAATATAATTTTTATTTCTACCACATTTATATTCTTTATCGCATATCTAATTTAATAACTGTTATGTTATTCAAGTACATTATGTAGACTAGTTATCATGCTTTATAAGTTTATTTATTTCTAAATTATATAATTTATTTACTTTATTCTATAATGGCACTACTCCCCACTTCAAACACTACAAATGTTTTCTTATTGAGTTATGTAGTTTATTAACAAGAAATTACTTTATTGTACTTAGTTTAAAATTTTGGAAGGCGGGTATGGGTACCGCCGCCCCGGGAACCATTTATAGGATAACCAACCCCTCCGCCATATGTCACCCCAAGTGGCTCGCTACGTTTGGTGACTTACGTTTGGTAACCCGGGTTAATTGGGTGAAGTTTGTCCGGGTCTTGGCGGTAAACGCATTTTCCCACCATCTGTATGGCAGGCCGGATCGGGAGAGAATGGTTGAGGGAAGTCGCATTGGAATGAATGGATTCATACGTCTGTCACTCCTGGAGACACTTGTAACATTCTTAATTCCATTTAACTATAAAGCATACGTCGCCATCCCACATAACCTCTTATCTGAAATAAATCACATGTAAACATGTACGCACTATGCGTCAGTGAGATGTGGGTAGGATGATAAAAGAAAAGACTGAATGTTTAAAGTAACAAAGGGTGAAACATTTATTTTAAATCTCCAACATTAACAGTAGAGCATGAACTAATTAAAGTTATTGAATTTACAGGGGTGGTTGATTACCTGCAGTAATCAATTAATGTGAAGCTAAATTCGGAACATGTGGTATCGAACAAAAGTACATAATTATTATAATCCTGATGAGCGCCTGTACAGATGGACTGTACATATTTATATGGATTAATTAATTACTAAAAAATTAAAAGTCAAAGTTAGAATTATCTCGTGATGATTTGTTAGAAATAATTTCGCTCACGTGTGTTTCTGCCATGACCTTAGACGGCTTGTTGACCAGCTGTTACACCAAGCACTCCCAGGAACCAACTGACCAACCTACCGAAACTTCTCGTCTACTCTACCGGCGCCTGTAACGACCGGCTGTCAAACTAAACAGGTACCCGCGTGGCTACAAACTCTCTCTAAATTAGGCAAGTACTTGCCCAAACTGTTGCATTACCCCCATGGCCAAGAGAATTTTTGCAAAAAATTCCACTACGCCACCTGGCGTCAGAACCGTGAAGAGAGAAAACACCGCTGCCACCAAGAATTCCAATGTTATCCAGATTTGCGGTGAATGAGTTATAGCTTCTATCGCCGTCCCTACTGAGTCATTTCTCGTAGTGTTCTTCCCACATGTGTACGGCTGAATTATCTTCAAGGTGATGTTATGAAACAGTACGTCCTCCCTCGATGATATTCATTGAACCAGTGAATAAACTTCATACTGACCAAATGATTCGGCTCAACCCTCTGCTTATAACAGAGCCACTATTTGTATGATGATGCAATGAAGTGCTGATCCCTGCAGATGAAGAAAACTGTTAGACGCCGACCAATGTTTGAGTTAAACTTCTGCTTATTCAATAGCAACTGAGCGTAGGTTGACATAAATAAGTGATGTGCCATGTTGTTGTAGAAATTCTCTTTTGACGCAGTCCCAATTGTTTGGGTTAAAACTTCTGCCTATTCAAGAGCAACTGAAAGTAGGTTGATATAAATAAGAGATGTTCCATGTTGATGTAGAATTTTCTTTTAGCCGCAGTCCAAATGCTTGGGTTAAAATTTCTTTGAAGAATGTAGAGGAAACACGTGAGCGAAAAAAGAATAATACTAAGCTATTTTTAAGAAGATGCAATCACTACCCATTAAAGGTGAAATCAAATTTTATACAAAGCAAATATTTAAACTGCGCTAAAAAAATAATCTGACCTAAACATGAAAATATTTAAACAAAAGAAGCTTGACTCTAATACCACATTCCACAAAAAAAACCTATGCAAATATTTATGCAAAAAATTACTGTTATGATACCATTGAATTTAAGAAACATCCAAAACTTGACACCTACCAATAAAATTTCAAGTTAAAAAAAAACCAACCCCTCAAAATATATAACATTAAGGTAATGCCACAACCACTGACATCTGTTGAACAGTAGAGAAAGATGAATGAACCTGCCAATATTTAAAAGGTTGAGATCCCGGATAATCAATCTCAATGCCGTGTTTGAAAAATTTAGGAATTTAAATCTGTCACACAGTTCCTTTTTAAAAGACAACATGTGCCTCCAAATGAGTTCCGAGCTCTAGAACAAACTTGAAGTCACATGCCGTGTTAGTAAAACGGAATTGTGCAAGAATGTTAAAATTAACCGCAAAACCATTTAACTAATATCAGGTACCTAATCTATAGAGATACTAATTGAATTTTCATTAATATGCATAAATCATTAAACTTATCAAATATAATTGTTATTTTATTATTATTTATTTATTTTCCCATTTATTACTGATTAAAATCATGATTACTCGAAGAAAATTTAAACGTTATAATATAACTCAAGAACATTCCTGACAATTAAAAATAGACATGCAACGGAGCTTCCTAAAACTCAAAATAGATAGTTGCTGTGAACTTCTGAGATTGTGCGCAAGTATTAAAAATAAGATTTATGTCTATTAACACGAATGTATCGTATAGTTTCCTCAGTAGAGATATTTTTTCAATTATTTGTGTAATACAAACAATAAATTCAAATATTATAAATATGAAATTCTGTTATGACTATATTTCTTGAAGAATGCATTTCACCGAGCAACATCAAATTATATATCGGTATATGTAAAGAAAACCCATTTCCCTAAACTTGGAAAATTCCCATGCTGTGAAGCTTCCTAAAGCTCCCAAATAGATTATTGTCAGCTTCTGAGGCTATTGATTATGAAAAATTATAACCAAGAGAAACATGTGGAATTCTCCAAGGTAGAAATCGTATATACGAACATCAATTAAGCAAATAATTTTTTAAATATAACCATATTAGAAACCATGCACAGAACCATGTAGTATATTATAAACACCAAACATAATTTACTAAAGTTACTAGTAAGGCTTACCTACAGGGATAGGAAGCACCAATTTTCTTTTTTTTTTTTTATTAGTTCAAAGCATGAGCGTAATGGCCAATTACCCCCATGCTCCGAAGGAAAATTACACATTTAATTACCCAAAACGTAAACTAAACTTACTGTAACAAATACAAGGACAAAACAACCACAAAACAATTAACATATAGCACTCAATGTGTGGACACAAGTTTCATACAAAGTCATGTCATCACATTGAATGTATTTTGCAAACATAAGGTCAAAATGCATGCAAATTTTACTAACTATCGGTACGATAGACCGAATTAAATCCCATTACGGAAAGGTTGTGTTATTATTTGAAAAGAAATAAAATTAAACCGCAGACTCCTCCGCATGCTCGGATTTTAAAATGTCCTTCACGTGGAAAGAACCTAAGAGTTTCCCATTCATGTCAGCCAACTGGTATGCCACCGGGGAAATTTTCCGAACAACCTTACTTCTTATAAATTTAGGAGCCAGTTTAGCTGAAAAGTGTTTAGAAGCATCTGAAAGAATGAAAGACCTACGCCACACAACGTCACCTTCCGCGTACTGCACCTCCCTACGACGAAGATCATATTGGCGTTTGTTGCGTTCATATGACTGTCTTAAAGATGTGCGCACCTGTGAAAAAATATCATTTAACTCTTGCAAGCCTGCAGCCCAGGAATCCCGTTCAGCAAATTTAATTTCTTCCGCGTTGAAGTCAGCACCAATGTAGTCCTTCCCTGAAATTATAATTTCCCTACCAAAATTGAGAAAGAACGGAGTGTAACCAGTGACTTCGTGCACCGCAGTGTTGATTGCTAATTCTATCTCTGGTAAATAATTTGCCCACATTCTGTGGTCAGTGCCTACATACGAAGCGAGGGCAGAGACTAAAACCTTATTAACACGCTCAACTGGGTTATTCTGAGGGTGATACCTGCAGTTGTAGAAAAGGTGCCGAATATGAAATTTGCTAACTAAAGCCTTCATGTCCCGAGATATGTACTGCGGACCATTATCTAAAACGATAGTGTCTGGCACTCCAAACTTGTAGAAAATTTCATTTTCTAATATGCTAGCGATATTGCTACCCGTTGCCTTTCTTAAAGGGAATAGCCTAGTATATTTGGAGAAAAAGTCAGAAACTACTAACAAATATGTATAGCCTTTTTTGTAAGAATTCGGATACGGACCTAGCAGATCTGTGGCAATCATCTGCCAAGGACGCTGCACCAACTTGGGATTTCCCATTAGCCCTGGCGGTAACAAATTGGTGCTTTTGTACCCTAAGCAAATTTGACATTTACTGATGAACCGTTTGACATCAGCTGACATTTTAGGCCAATAATACTTAAGTTTTATTCTATTCATGGTTTTCATGATCCCGAAATGAGCACACACTGGAGGAACGTGGTGTTCTAAAATAATGTTCTTCCTACTCTCCTTTGGCACAACCTCCTTCCAGTCATATGACCTGTGAAGAGCGTCCATGCTTTGGATGTGTTTAAAAATCTTATCGTTTTCCACTTTCCAAGCTGAAAATTTGTCCGGATTTGTTAAAATTTTCTCTCTAAGCCTGATGTACCACGAGTCGGAAGTACTAAACTTTTGAGTTAATGCATTTACTTGTAAGGGGTCACGTGATAACGCATCTGGAATGACATTGTCTTTACCCTTACGGTGAATAATTTCAAAATTAAATTGTTGCAGTCTTACTGCCCAACGTGCGAGCCGTCCCGTGGGCGACTTTAGCTGTGTTAACCACTTGAGACTATAATGATCAGTAATTATTCTAACCGGAATAGGTGAACCCTCAATGTAACCTCTAAACTTTTCCAGAGCAAAAATCATAGCGTTTAACTCCCTTTCCGTTGTGGAGTGATTCCTCTCTTGTGCAGATAACGACCTTGAAATGAACGAAATCGGGTGCTCTATCTGATTTTCATCAAATTGACTTAAAACTGCCCCGAGGCCTACGCTTGAGGCGTCACAACTAATGGTGAAAGGCTTACTAAAGTCAGGACATGCGAGAACCGGAGCGTTAACTAGGATATTCTTTAATTTATCAAAAGCCGATTGCGCCTGCTGATTCCACGCAAACTTTTTCCCCGCGAATTCCTTCTTTGTTAGGTTGTGTAAAGGAGACGCAATGATTGAAAAGTTATGGATAAACCTTTTGTACCACGAAAGCACACCAATGAATCTACGTAGACTCTTTTGGGACGTAGGGGTGGGAAAATCCACAATTGCTTTTACTTTTTCAGGATCAGTGCGAAGCCCTTTGCTGTCTACAACAAACCCTAAATATTTTAAAGAGTCCCTGCAGAAGACAGACTTATCCACATTTATGGTAAGGCCTGCGGCTTGCAATTTCTGTTTCACCTGTCTTAGAAGTTCAATATGTTCTTCAAACGAAGAACTTATTATGATAATATCATCTAGATAACAGAACACTTTGCCATCAAATTGTGGCCCTAGTACCTTGTCCATTAGCCTCATCATGCGGGAACTCGCTCCATGAAGGCCAAAAGGCATGGTCACAAAGTGAAACAAGCCTCTTTTAGGGATCGTAAATGCGGTTTTTTCCTTTGAGTTCTCTTCTAAGGGAATTTGAAAGAAAGCGTCATTCAAGTCTAGCGTTGATAAATACCGAGCACCCCCCAAGCTATTCAAAATATCAGAAATGAACGGAGTCGCATATGCGTCGCATTTAGAGTTTGCGTTCAAAAGTCTACTATCAAGACATAACCGGTAAGTGCCATTCTTCTTTGGTACTAATACAATTGGATTATTCCACGCGCTATTGCTGGGTTCAACCACACCCAAGGCTAACAGTCTGTCTAAATCCTTGTGTACCTGCGGCAGTAGGTGCGGTGAAATCGGATAAATCCGTTGCTTAATCGGAGAGCAATTACCTGTGTCAATGACATGCTTTTCTAAGGATGTTCTACCTAACCGATTACCCGAATATGAAACATACTCCCGAATTACTTTATTTAAGACTGAGCGTTGCGAAATAGATAAGTTTTCAGCGTTTTCTAAACCTATTGCATCAGCTCTACCCTGTGTTTTGACCGACTCCTTAGAAGCCATCAATTTTGAAATTCTTGGACAAATATTGAAGATTTTCCAAAAATCACAGCCTAAAATAATGTTAGCATTTATCTGAGGCATTACCACAAAACTGAAAACCCTCTCAGCGTTTTCAAAGCGAATCGGTACCGTAATTTTATACGAACAAACAACAGAATGACCTGTAGCAGAAACTAAAGAAAACTTAGTGTCTAGCTCGGAAAGTTTGAAACCCAAATCTAAAAATTTCTTATGAAAATTGTTCCCTAGAATAGAAATGTGAGAACCCGAATCTAAAAGACCAGAAAAATTTAACCCTAAAACTTGAAAAGAAATGTGAGGACGGTTGTCCCTGTTAACCGCTCCCATCTCCTTTGAAGTATTTAAATTTCTATAAAATTCTCTTACTACAGCCAGCCACGAAGCCCACTCCCCGGAAGTCTCCTCGGCGAGCGTCGACGTCTTAACGCCCGCTGTCTGGAACTCCGGGGTAATCAGTTTTTTGGACGGCGGCAGCCACAAGCTGGAGACTTCACTCCTGGTCTCCCGCAGCGGAAACAATGCACCTCCCTGGAAACGTTATTTAAAGGGCTAAGATTACCATGGTTCGTAAAACGACGGTTATTTCTAACATTGGGATTGACATTTCCTGAATTAATATTCCTACTATTGTTCCTGTTATGAGAATTGTTATTTCTAGCAGAATTATGGTTATTAGATGAAACAGTAGAAGAAAGAACTCTGTCATTTGAGCGGCTGTCCGCTAACTCAATCATTTTTCCCAGTTTCTTCAGAGAAATAATATCCGGAATTACTGATAGCGATAACTTTTGAATATATCTGGGTAACATGTTACATTGTAATATTTCCAAAACTTCTTCATCAGGTAACTTCGATGCCAGACGATTATTCAAAATTAAAATACGAGTAATGAAGGAGTTTAAATTTTCCTTCTGCATTTGAACGGTAGCTCTCAATTGAGCCAACAGTCGTCTCTCATGATCCAGAAACTCATATTCCTCCTTCAGAGCCACGACGATGTCAGACCATGAAGTAAATGAGGAGCGATTTACCCTATACCACAAGAGTGCATCACCAGAAAACAATTCAACAGCAGAAGTAAAAAGAGAAACTTTACTCACATTTCGGGCTAGTGCGAGCTCTTCGATTCTCTCTATGAAATCGTGAACGCAAGCTGAGCCGTCAAACGAAATGTTCCACTTATGCACTGGAACCGACAAAGGAGACGTAACGGGGATCGATGCCGCCGAAGTTTCACCAGCTTTCGCCATGTTGATTGTATCTGCTTTACTCCTTGTAACAATTGTAAATTCCATAACCTAACTACAAAGGAATATGAAACAAAGTTATTAGAACATGCGACAACACAACATGATACCACAATACTCGGAAATGTTTCCCATGCAAGTCAAGATCAAATTATAATATAATGTCGCCAGATAACTGGAGACGTTTGAAACGCGTATAACGCCGGTGAGTTGGTTCCCTCAAAGCCAAAATTGATAACCTATAATACTAACGGGAGACCCGTGTCTATGCAGGTGATGCAACAAACCGCCGTTGACGACAACACACGCGAACGAAACCACAAGACATCACGAGATAATTCAAACTAAAACGAAACAATAAAATACCCGACCACATGTCCGAGACGCCACATTAAGTTCTTCTATTACGTTGGGCCCAGATTGTAACATTCTTAATTCCATTTAACTATAAAGCATACGTCGCCATCCCACATAACCTCTTATCTGAAATAAATCACATGTAAACATGTACGCACTATGCGTCAGTGAGATGTGGGTAGGATGATAAAAGAAAAGACTGAATGTTTAAAGTAACAAAGGGTGAAACATTTATTTTAAATCTCCAACATTAACAGTAGAGCATGAACTAATTAAAGTTATTGAATTTACAGGGGTGGTTGATTACCTGCAGTAATCAATTAATGTGAAGCTAAATTCGGAACATGTGGTATCGAACAAAAGTACATAATTATTATAATCCTGATGAGCGCCTGTACAGATGGACTGTACATATTTATATGGATTAATTAATTACTAAAAAATTAAAAGTCAAAGTTAGAATTATCTCGTGATGATTTGTTAGAAATAATTTCGCTCACGTGTGTTTCTGCCATGACCTTAGACGGCTTGTTGACCAGCTGTTACACCAAGCACTCCCAGGAACCAACTGACCAACCTACCGAAACTTCTCGTCTACTCTACCGGCGCCTGTAACGACCGGCTGTCAAACTAAACAGGTACCCGCGTGGCTACAAACTCTCTCTAAATTAGGCAAGTACTTGCCCAAACTGTTGCACACTGACCCCCGGATTCCTCCCCACCATTCATACCTTTTTCCTTTCCAGAACTCCCTCCCTTCCTCTCATTTAAAGTCTCTTCACACAGCATCCCCAAAGATGACATCGGCTCTCAGGGGAATTATTTTCTTCGGGGCCTCCTGTGTGGGACGTTGACACTGTGTGGGTGTTCACATCTACTGGATCTGCCGGATCTGCCCTGATGATGGACACTGCAACGATGTTGTCCGAAACGTTGACTAAAGATGGAGGTAGCGCAACACGGCATAACACCCCAAAAACAAATAATGAAAATGCTTTTGGCCGTGAAATCTTAAAACGTATTTTTAACCAATATATTTTTGGTTTTAAAAACAATATGATTTATGTATGTATTTTAAATAATTAAATTTACAGAGAGCTGAAATGCCGAACGGTTGAGAACAGGAAATGCAGGATATCAGTCAGTCAAAAAGGGATTTCACTGCAGAAAGTCATTAGTTTAATGTTTATGGGTCGGAAAACAACTGAGGAAAATAGTCATCATGATTTTATTGTTTGCGGTAATGAACTCGTAAAAGTAATAATTGTACGGAAATTAACTATTGGTATTAATTAAAATTATGAAATCATAATATTCATTGTACGGAAAGACAGAATTATTGGATAATATAAACTTAGGCGGGCTGCTTCACAGAATTTGAAGAATTCATCAAAATTTATGGATAAAATCAAGTTCTGTTACTATTTTGCCGTCTATAACCCAAACCAAAAGTATTAAATATCTTGGGATTAAAATTGATGAAAAACTACAGTGGAATTCACACATTGATCTTACCTCAAAAAAGCTAACAAAACTCATCTACTTCTTCAAAAAATTAAGAAACATCTTGTCGATGAGGGATCTAAAGAGAGTATATTATGCTTTATGCCACTCTCAATTGGAATATGGAGTAGTAGGATGGGGCTCAGCAGCATCTAATCACTTAAAACAACTTAAGATAATTAAGAATTGCATTATAAAAACCATTCTAAAGATCCCCATAAGGACGTCAACAACAGAAATTTTTAAACAGTTTGATGTTCCAAGCATACAGAAAATCTATGCCAAAAACATTCTAGTACATCACCACAAAAATGATTCAGAGGCAGACACCTCACACGCTCATAAAACCAGAGCCAAACAAACCGACATACTTAATATACCAAAGTGTAAGTCTTCATTTGGTCAAAGAAGTTCTGCATTTTAGCAGTAAAGTTATATAACAAACTCCCACTTAGTATCAAACAAATTTAAAAAAAAAATAGCTACATTAAGGACATTAAATGTTGGCTGAAGAATCTATCGGAAAATGAACTTACTAGTATACTTAAAACATCATAGAAGTTTCTGGAAAACCTTATCCAATCAATGAAGTTAAACCATAGAAGTCGCTGAAAAACTTATCCAAAGCATAGTCCCCCTCAGCACAGGATCTCCTAGTGAGGAGGATTACGAATATATTTTATATATACATCTAACTAACATGTTTCATATAAAAATGTAAAAAATATTATATAGTTACTAAATAAAAAATAAAAAAATTTCATCATATGCCGATTGTAAATAACAGAACTTGAATAGGGCACTTAAACAGATCATAAAAATAATAACTTTGAAATTTGATGAATTATTTATTCAAAGTCTGAGAAATAATCCACATTTTTTTATTTTTACTTTAGTAAGGTTTGATTGAATCGTTTTTTGACGGATTTTTCAACAAAATGTATCAGTTCTAATTGAAATGATGTAATATATAATTAAAGAAGAAGATAAAAATAGTAATCTAAACGAAAATATGAAAGATAACAAGTCACAGAAAGATACAATGGTCGCAACTGGGACTCGAACCCAGACCTCTCGTCTAACCGGGACGTGCGCGTTAACCAATTTCACTATTGCCACCTTCTGTCAAACCGTCGTATTTGTCAATCTCATATTTAAAATTTCACAATTAACAATATTATCTTCAAATGATTATTTTCAGTATTACGGGCAACTACCCTTTTTATTGGAAACAATCATTCTAAGAATTGGTTTGTAACCTGGATAGCGTCTCGGATAGATATATCCGAATTTATTCATATGGAACTATTGAGTTTTTATAAAAGTCTAAATGAATATTCAATTTTTATAAGAAAAACTCTCTCTTTTATAACTTTTGAAGGTTATTCCCATCAATGTAATATATATATATTTTTTTATTTTAACTTTATGAGTAAAACCTCAAATTGTAATATTTAAATAATAAAAAAAAAAAATAAAAATATATATATTTGCGTATCCTTTCCCATTCGTCCCCGTTGCCCTTCCGCCTCCCCTTCACCTCCCGAGTCCCCTTCCCCCTCTCCCGCTTTCCCCCGTCCCGCGCACCCTCGCTCGAGTGTCCCCCCTCTCTTTCCATCTTACTTGCCTTCCCTCCTTCTGGGAACCCCCCTCCTTCGTTCCCATTTCCCCTTCCCGGTTTCCCTTACCTCTCACTCCTTCACTCCCTTCCACTCAACTATATGAAATACTCTCATTTTTCTACCCCCCTCAGGATCTCCTGGTGAGGAGAACTACGAATATAATAAACATCTATTTCAAATATATATACCTAACATGCATCATACAAAAACGTAATAAAATTAAAATTTATAGTTACTAAATAAAAAAGGCAACCTATTGTAATTTTTTGTGCAAATTTCATAACGACAGAGCTCATCAGTATATATATAAACCTTCACTGGTGTGTGCAAAACAATACACAAAAGTTTAATCGCACTCGGATGAATAGTATAGGAAATAGTTTTAAAACTCGAAAGCTCACTGTTATATATAGAAACCATCGTTTGCATGCACACATTAAATCCCCAAAGTTTCATCGCAATCGGATGAATTTTTTAGGAACGCATAAAGGACAAACAAAGAAACATTCATTTTTATGTGTTAAGATACTGTCCCTACCATTTGTATGTGTTAAGATACTGTCCCTACCATTTGTATGTGTTAAGATACTGTCCCTACCATTTATATGTGTTAAAATACTGTCCCTACCATTTGTATGTGTTAAGATACTGTCCCTGCCATTTGTATGTGTTAAGATACTGTCCCTACCATTTGTATGTGTTAAGATACTGTCCATAACATTTTTATGTGTTAAGATACTGTCCCTACCATTTTTATGTGTTATGATACTGTCCCTACCATTTTTATGTGTTAAGATACTGTCCCTACTATTTTTTATAACAAAGAAATTTTCGAATTCTAATGAAGAAACAATAAATCTTGAGTAATGGTCTGATTAATTATGGAAACCGCTCCTTCAATGGCATCATCGCGTGCAGTAATCATGGGAATATTTTTGTATAATTGTCATTGATGAAGGCATAATGACTGCAGCTAAGAAACGTGATGATGAATGGGGGAAGAAATTAAATGATCGAGTTCTATAAGTGAAACACCATGCCACAGATATCTACATGGAACCGTTTCTTTTGTCATCAAAAGTTTTACACCATGAGCAAAACTGCTGGAGAAAATGGGATGTCGTCCAGCAACAAATGTGGAGATTATTTACACACATATCTTTCCGATAATTGTGATGAAAGCCAGCTTCAACTTTAGTACTCAATTGATCAAATTGATGGACAGTATCGGCCAGACGAAAGAACAGTTAAGATTTGTCTGCAAGCAAATAATGAAGAGGATATGGTTATAACTGATTCTTCTTCTTCTTCAATGTCGCTACAGTCCATTTTGAGCCTTGGCCTCCTTCAAGGTGAGCCTCCACTGCCCTGTGTCCTCGGCTTTCGTCTTCCAATCTACAACATGGAGTAGTCCTCTTGCATCCTTACTGACATCAACCTCCCATCTCAGCCTAGGTCTGCCCGCCTTTTGGTATAGAGTCTGGGAGCTTGATAGATATCGTAGAGCTCACTATTGTGGCGGATTCTCTTTGCCTCTCCCTTTCATACCGCTAATAAGATTCTTGGAAATACCTTTCTTTCGAAGGTGTCCAGCTGTTCTACTGACTTTGCTGTCAGTGTTCCCACCACACATCCGTAGGCTAAGACCGTTATAACTGATTATCCTACGATATCCAACGAAAGCAAAAAAGGTCAATTTACCGCGTTATGGAAGAATGAAATGGGAGAAATGGATACAAGATTTAAAAAAAGAGAAATGGGCACAAGAACGGGCATTAGAAGATACTAGAAGAGCTTGGCATCCAGGGCTGGAGGTTGCCCACCACATTCCCACGGCGTTCTAAGGAAACAGATGATTTCCTCCTTCACCGTACACGTAAGGACTCTAATTTTTGTTTATAAAGAAGCTATTTTTTATTAAAATGACTCTGGACCTACAGTGTGTAAATGTTGTTAGTTACTTATTTCACAGTATGACGTCTCATCTTCGCACTGGATATAGCTGAAATAAACGTTTATTAATGTACAAGAGGAAAAGTTAATAGAATTAAAAATATATATATATTTGATGAGATTGTATGACTTAAGCAAAGCAACTGAGCTGCAGTCGTCCGGCAGTCCCGCCGAGGATAAGCGGAGCCATCAGTTCAATCGCAAGCGGGACTCGGTGTCCGCGCCCCTAAGCCGGCTTCCCGGTACGTCCTCGAAGAAAGTGTTGGCATCCAGGGCTTTCAACTATCTACCCACAACGTATCTTAAGATATTTTGGACACGTTGGTCGTCAAACTGAGGACTCCAACATGAAGAAACTCATAGCCACCATCACCAAATCATCAATGCGTTGGAATGAGATTACCACTGGCGTCCAGTACGACGGTGTTCGCAGCTCTCTGTGAAGTGGAGGATCTTTGTCCATGATGGAAATTGGAGTAGGTGTCATGATTCTCAGCAATGAGGAACCAACTTGAGAAGAAGAAGATCCTGATGTATTGATCATAAATAGAGCTAAATTTGAGGCATCTGAGTTCGATAGTGTTACCATCGAAGTTAAAGATATCGATCTATTGGTGTTGCTAACAGCATAAGGTTTTTCTCATGCTAAAATTTATTTCCATAAAAGTGGAAAAGGTAATGCACCTTTGACTCGGATTTACCCAAATCATTCGATCAGATCTAAAATAGATTGTGCATTGAATTTAAGAGGGGTTTGTGGGTATCGTCGCCACGGAAACCATTATTGGATAACCAACACTTGGTCACCCCAAGTGGTTCCCGGGTGCCCGGGTTCATGGGGTGAGGTTTGTCTTGGCGACGAATGCGTTTTACTATACTTTGTTGTTTTTTTACTTTTTTTTTTTTAAAGAAAGACAAACATTCCCGGATTACGAATAACACGACAATATTTTAAAATCTCCTACTGCCACCACAGTAAGCCGAAAATGTTGCTTGAGTCGTGATAGAGGACTTAGCCAGTCGAGGAATTGAACACGGAACGCCTGGGTGGGTCCCAAACGCGATGCCCACCCAACCACTGACCGGTTGAAGTAGTTTGCCCAACTACTACGCGGCCGGATCAGGAGGGACCGGTTGAGGGAGGCCTAACCTAGACGGACTCTCCCGACCCATCCGCCTTGCCGTCCCTCACTCCTGGACACATTGATCCCCAGATTCCTACCCACCCCTCATACCTGTTTTCTTTCCAGAACTTTCGTTCCCTGAAAGACCACCCTTAGAACACTTCATTCAGACAACAATAACATTGTTTAAAACTACTGTCAAATTTTGCTCTTCCACTTTTTTAAATTAATATTGTGATAAAAACCGATATATAACAATGACTACACGTGCAAATTCCAAGTCCACCAATAATCCTAATCCCGAACTACTGCAAATTCTAGATAAAAAGTTCGATGAATTTAAACTCCAGTTTCTAGAAAAATCATTTGCAGACTTCAAAAATACCATAGTAGAAGTTATCAAAAAGGAGTTCAAGGAGGAAATTGAGGAGCTTAAGAAGAAAGTGAAACATTTGGAAGGACAAATAGAGCGCAATGATCAATATAATCGTGCAAATAACCTTATAATAAGTGGCGTTCCAGAAGATAGAAACGAAAATATTTATGACATTCTCTCCAAAATTGGTGCTACAGCTGGATGTAAAATCACCCGAGAGGAAGTGGACTTCGCAAGCAGAATCTCCCCCAGAATAAACCGAAATGTGACAAATGGAAAACAGAGGAACATTATCGTAAAATTTACACGCCGACACCTGAAAGATAACCTGTTAGCTGCAATAAGGAAGAGGAAGGGAATGTTTGCCTCAGAATTGCAGCTTCCTGGTGCCAGCAGAATTTACATCAATGAACATTTAACCCCCAAAAATCAGCATCTCCTAAAACAATGTAGAGATATAAAAACGGACAGAAAAATTCTCTACTGCTGGATAAAAAATGGGAAAATCTTCATTCGTGTAAGTGATACAACACCCATAATTTTAATTGCGGACCAAGATGACGTTAACAGACTTTCAACATTGAAGACAATGCCCACACAAGACGCTTCTACATCGGCCCTCCCTTTAGGAAACTAAATTTACAGAACAATATCAAACGTATTACTATTTATATCAAATTTAACCTCTTGCAGTACCTTAACATAATATTCAATTTCTACTTAGTCGTAATACACGAATCATCACTATACGTTAATTACAAATTCCCTTTAAAGTCTTATCAAATAATGTTAAAACATGTTTTTATCAATTGTTTCAATTGCAATTATATTAGTAATCTGTCCATAGATATAACAATCAATCTGTCAAAACAAAAGCCTCTTAAAACCATAGACATTTTAATTTACCACAAACAAAAACAAAAAAAATCGTATGTTCAAAAATGCCCCCAATCACAGCATAATTATTTTTTTCCAAACTATTTTCCAAACAATTTCACGAACATAATATTTAAAAATGCTTAACATATATTTTCAAAATGTGCGAGGTCTTCGCACAAAAACTCATAGCTTCTTAAATCAGGTCCTTTTGAACAATTACGATATTTATCTTATATGTGAAACTTGGCTAAATAAATCAATCCAGGACAGTGAATTGTTTGACAATAGGTATGATGTATTTAGAGAGGATCGGAACTACTTTTTGTCTGGACAGCAGCAGGGAGGGGGGGTACTAATTGCAACATCCAAATCTCTGAAGGCTCAGAGAATTCCCTGGTCTACGTGTACTGAGGAGATCTGGATATTAGTGCCAATACTAGGTAACAATAATAAACTCAAAAATTTATATATCTGCTGCACATATCATCCACAAAACACCAACTACATCCACAACCTAACTCATCACTTCAACACCACATCAGACCTGCACGCAAATCACCCGGAAGGATTGTTTTTATTAGCTGGAGACTACAATATATCCAAACTAAACTGGAAGTTAACCGAAGGGCAAAACCAATTAGAACCAAATTTTCCAGAAGACACTGCTAGCTGTGCCTTGGTAGACTTCCTTTCATTCACCCAACTACACCAATTCAATTCTATAACCAATACAAACAAACGAATTCTTGATTTAATCATGACAAATATTTCAAAATGTAGTGTAACCCATTGTACCGAACCTCTGACGCCTGAAGATTCACATCACAGAGCATTAGACATAGAGTTATCACCTGTTACTGTACCGTCTCTCTCCAGCTCATCTAGGACAGTTAAAATGTTTCACCGAGGTGATTACGGTCAAATCACTGAGGAATTATCCAAAATAAATTGGAAACTCCAATTTCAAGGTAAGGATACCGAAAAAGCCGTATTAGATTTTATCCCCGAAAAAAAAATGAACGGTAATTTAGAAAGGTTTCCCCCCTGGTACACTTTACCACTTATTAAAATTGTAAAAGAGAAATTAAAATATCACAAGAAATGGAAAAAATACAAGAACCTGGCTGACTACCAATCATTTTCAGTACTGAGAAATCGTCAAAAGAAGATCGTGTTAGAATGTTATGAAAACTTCATTATGACGGCAGAAGATTCAATAAAAAAGTGCAGCAAACAGTTCTGGTCATTTGTTAAATCAAAGAAATCCTCTTCCGATTTACCAAAGCAAATGTATCTTGGAGATATTTCCTGCAATGATGGACAATCCATATGCGACCATTTTAGTGATTATTTTAGATCAGTTTTTGTAGAAAATTCCAACCCTCACCTCAATCTTATAAACTGTGAGAATGATGACGACAACTCTAATCTACATATCCACAATATTAACTTCAATCAATCATGTGTACTTAATTATTTAAAAAAACTTGATCCGAATAAAAGTGCGGGATCTGATTTAATTCCATCCATATTTTATGTAAAATGCCGGGACCAATTGGCTTATCCTCTCTCCTTGCTATTCAAAATGTCATTTGAAGAAGGCAACTTCCCCAAAGTCTGGAAACAAGCACTCATTACACCAATCCACAAAAGCGGGGACAAAACTAACATTACCAACTACAGGCCCATCTCCAAACTCCCAATTGTCAACAAAATCATGGAAAACATAGTTCTTGATCAACTTTTTCCGGCGGTACAAACAATCATATCTAAAAATCAACACGGCTTTTTCAGAAAACGGTCGGTCGAGACAAACCTTCTGGAATACACAGATTTTATTTTAAATTCTATGGGTGGTAAAAATCAAGTAGACTCTATCTATACGGATTTTTCAAAAGCCTTTGATAAAATTAACGTTGACCTGCTTCTGAAGAAACTGTTAAAAATCGGGATTAATGGTGACCTTCTCAGATGGATCAAATCATATGTAACAAACAGAAGTCAAGCAGTTAGAGCTAAGGGTTTCTCCTCGCGTTTTTACAGTATACCTTCAGGAATCCCGCAAGGATCACATCTCGGACCTCTCTTGTTTATTTTATATATCAATGATATAGGTAAATGCTTTAAAAATTCCAAATTCCAAATTTTTGCTGATGACACTAAGATTTACAAAAAAATCACTAATATTAATGACAGCCTAGAATTGCAAGATGATATCAATAGGCTTGGAATATATTGTGCTAACAACCAACTGTTCCTTAATCTGGAAAAATGTAACACAATATCATTCACCAAAAGCATAAACCCCCTAATATTCCCGTACAAAATCAATGACGTGGAGATAAAAAGATGTTGTGAAGTGAGGGACTTAGGAATAATAATGGACTCCGGAATGTCTTTCCGAACACATATAAATTCTATCTGTGACAGGGCGTACAAACTTCTAGGATTCATCATAAGAGTGACCAAACCATTTAGGTCTCCACACGTAATCAAAATACTGTACGTCTCTTTTGTTCGCTCAATATTAGAATTCGGATCAGTCATATGGAATCCCCAATACAAAGTAAATATTGAAAGGTTAGAAAGAATTCAAAAAAAGATATTGAAACACCTAGACTTTAAATCCTTTCGAACTTCAGAAAACCTAAAAGACTCATTAACATTCCATAATTTATCAACTTTAGAAGATAGAAGAAATATATCCGACCAAAAATTTTTATTCAAAATCATTAACAACGTTGTTGACAATAACTATCTTCTAGAACACATTAATTTCCACTGTCCAATAAGAAACACAAGGTCAAACCAACTATTCCACACCCCACACTCAAAAACAAATTACACACAACATTCATTTCTCCGAAGGACGTGCACAAAATACAATGATATCTTTTACGGCGCTGATATTTTCCATTTGTCCTCAGGCCAATTTATTAAATCCATAATAGAAAAAATTAAAACAAATTGTTAATTACGAACTCTCCACCCCTGCTGCATGTTATTTTTTTCATTCTCATTATGTTGGTTTTCCTTCTTTTTATTATAATAATAATATTTGGATGATTTATATATCCCATATGCTTTAATTTGTGTGTGTGTTTTTTTTTCGTTCATTTTTGTTGTATATATATATATATTTCTTTTTTTTCTACCACTTTATGTTCTCTTTAATGTTTTAATCCATGTTTATATATTATAAATTGTAGCGGAAACTTCGCTGGTTAATGCAATCATGTAATATGTTACTTTCTTATAAAATATGTATAACTGTTTGTTTCCTAAATAAACTAAAATAAAAAAATAAAAAAAATAAAAAAACATCCCCAAAGATGACTGTTTGCGCATTATTTATTGGGATTGGTTAGGTATGCATTCGCAGACTTAGTGGATAGCAAATCCTGAAATTATCCCACGTACCTAATATTCCCATTCAAATGTCACCACGAAAAAAGGCAATTGTTGCAAGAAAAAAGATCCAAATTTGGAGAAGTGACAGTGTGATTTTAAGCTCAGTGTAAATTAACATCTCAGACAGGGCGCATATATCATAACACCTTTCTATAAGAATATTACGATTTGAAAATTTAAATATAATATTGTGAAGTGTACATCACAACATGGAGACCAGTGAGGCCCCATCTGCAACGGTGAGTCCTATTTTCCTTTTTCTAATCTGGGCTTATCTTATTTTTCAAAAGCCCTGATCTGAACCATCGACTGATATCCATCAGTTTTGCGTGTGTTTGCATATTTAATCGTCCCTGTAACTTTGCGATCACGTAGTTTCGGGACTGGTCCTTCGGGTGTTGCATAGGGCTTTGCTCTACAGCACTCCTCCAAAGATACAGTGAAGTCGCAGTATAGTGACACCAATGACGTAGGTCCTGTTTAAATATAACCAAAGTTTCCGAACGCACTTTGAAAAAAAAATTATGAAACTTTGCTAATTTTTACATGAGCGAAAAAAAGTGAGTTAATAATAAAATTTATGATGCGTTTGCCTAATGAAATACGTGTGATTTTTTTTTCATTATCAGTAATTTTAGTTAGAAAAAAAATTATACTAAAAAAATATCCACCTCCCAAATTGAAATGGCATTAGACGTGTTTGATGAGGATATCCACCTCCCAAATTGAAATGGCATTAGACGTGTTTGATGAGGATATCCGATCATCAGGATCAACATGAATTAGGGAAAGCATAGTCCCACTGGCTTCGGTCAGTGTGAACTCTTGGGTATTCACGAAAAAATAAAAAATAAACTGCTAAAGAAATAATGAGGTATCTATAATCTCATATCAAGGATCTGGGTTATAGTATTTGATAAAAAATTAACATTTGTTCCACACTTTAATGAAGTTACTAATTAGACTATGAAATGTTTGGGAATTATTTTAAGAACAGGAAAAGATTTTACGTCACTTTATTCATTTAAAATTCTCTTCACTGTTTTAGTAAGAAGTAATTTAGAATACAGTTCCACTATTTGGTCCCCATAATATAAAGCACATCAAATAAAAATTGAGAAAGTTCAATATAAATTTTTAAGGTTCATTAATTTAAACTCTTCATACCAATTGAATAAATTAATTATGTTAACTTAACGAAAATACTTAATTTAATTGAATTATCGTGTAGAAGAACCAAGAGCGATCTGGTTCTTTTATTCAACTTGGTTAATGGATCACTTGACGCACCTGACTACAAAACTAATAACATTTCGAGTACCAAATCGTGACACGAGACTTCCAGAGCTGTTCTTTGTTTATCTGTCGAAAACTAACTATTTCATTAACTCCAATCTACATATACTACATAGGCTTGGAAATAAATTTAGTTGCGTTGATATTTGCATTTATTCCTTACCTAAATTTATATCAGAAATTTCTAAAATTCTGATGTAAATTTTATTATTATTATTTTAATATTGTTTTTGTTGTTATTTATTTTTAAATTTGCTTCATTTCTATTCGTGTAAAGGAAGAGAAATAATAATGTAAATTAATTAATATCTTATATTTTCTGTTTCCATTATTACTATGTTACTCGATTGGTGTAAATGCTCCAAGGGTGTAAATAAGTAAATAAATAAAATCTAGCCGAGAAACTAAAGAAAGCTTATAGGCCTCACAAATATCCACTTATTATTAAGTATATAAAACATTTTTCTGTCCAGTATTGAGTTAGTCCATTTAAGGTCCTGACAGACGTCGTCGTTTAATTAAGGCATCCACACACGCTGCTTGTCGCAAGTAGCATGTCCGACATGTCACAGATCGCACAGTGGTCGGGGTTGAAGTAAAACGCCGACTGCAGTAAACTGCAATATCAGGGCCGGATCAACCGTGTGTACCTACAGTTGAAGGCATCCCTGGGGCGTAGAAATGTAAAAGGAGGAATCAATTATCAATATTTTTATTAACCCCTCGAGGATTTTTGTGCTTTTTATTAGACAGTATACCTCCGACTTACTTATCGGAAATGTGTATTCCTGAAAATTCCAACTCTCGACAGTCAACCCTCAGGTCAGCAGCAACATCAGCGATCGGAAGGTTGAAGGAACCAAGGCGCAAACCAGATACCAAATTCGGTGAGCGTGCTTTCGGAGTGTCAGGACCTAAAGCCTGGAATGGACTGCCACACGAGTTAAGAATTATTACAGATTCAGCGGAATTTAGAGCCAAACTTAAAACTCATCTTTTCAAACAGTCGTATCCATAAGTTAAAGCAAATTCGTAAAATTCTCCAGACTTTCAAAATAAATATTAACTCAACTTTTGCATTAATCTTCTTATAAATATAAAACCAACAGTGATGAGGGTAGCAATGTCCAATGTTTTAAATATAATGTCCTCCACGTGCAAAGTCGTATCTTCCCCAAGCATAAACTTTCTAATAAAGTGTGTTTTATCGTAAGTGTCCTGAAGGTAAGTGTGTTTCTGTATCTATTTGTAAATAATAAAATTAGATAGAGCCTAAGATTCATAATAGATTGTAAAGCGCCCTTGAGGTGATTTTTTACAAAAACGGCGCTCTACAAATTGTCCAATTATTATTATTATTATTATCGATAGCAGTAGACTTTTTGGACTGAGGTGAACTCGTAAAAATCGTCCTATATCCTTTGTGTTATTATACCCAAATGACATTAATTTTCGTCATATTTTTAAAATAAACAAAATAAAATAATGTTTTTAATGTTTTTGATTTACTCATAAATAATAGCCCTAGTTACCTTTATAATCATGAACATTTAAATCTTTTAGCCTTTATCTTATAATTTAAATTAAAAATAAATAAAGTTGCTCAGAGCACTACAACTTTTTTAAATGTTTTTCATTTACTCACAAATAATAGCCCAATTTGCCTCTAAAAACACGAAACATTAAAATCTTTAATGTCCTACCTACATAAATAAAAATGAATCGCCGAAATGAATGTACGCGCATTACTTCCGAACGACTGTACCAAATAGGATAATTCTTTTTTTGTTGTGTTCGTTATTGTCAGGACAAGGTTTGTATAAAACTACTTGTGAGCTCTGGCATTATGAAATTTGTATAAAAATGAATCGCCGAAATGTATGTACGCGCAAATTTCCGAACGAATGCACCAAATTGGATAATTCATTTTTTGTTGTGTTCGTTATTGTCTGGTGAGCTCTGGAATTATGAAATTTGTCTAAAAAATTGCAATATGTGGTACGCGAGCTTTGGAGGACCCACCACTTACCCGCCCTGGTATAGGTAACAGATGGTTACCCCTTCAAGGCTCTTGCAAGGACTCTAATTTTTTTGGTAAAAACGACTTTACGGTACGCGAGCTGATGGAAAACTAAATGTACCAGGAATTGATTTATGGAACGCTGGAGCGGGGGGGGGAACCAGGGAGGGGGGAGGAGAACCTGGGCGGGGGGAGGCGAATGGTAAAGGACACGCAGGAACAAAACAATTTCTTTAATAAATGGCATAGCAACGCATGCCGGGTACCAGCTAGTATCTTATAATTTAGACTAAAAATAAATAAAGAAACTCATAGCACTAAATTTGTTATATACTTTAATTGCAAAAACAATTTTTCGGTTTGGTTGTGCGTTTTGATCTCAAATCCAAAATTAAGATTTGTATAAAACGGGCCGCGAAACTTTCCACTTAATCTGACATCTTGAGGTACCACCAGAATAAGAAATTTATGATTAATAAGTAAATGTATGATTTGAATAGATTAAGAGCAGGACTAAATACACCAATTTTCTTGAGTTTCTTAAAAAATTATTAATTTCGATAAAATGTTCTGACAAAAAATCTTAAAACATTGATTAATTTAACAAATAAAAAACAAATGAATTAGTCCATTTAAGGTCCTGACAGACGTTGTTCTTTAATTAAGGCATCCATACACGCTGCTGTTGCAAGTAGCATGTCCGACATATCACAGATCGCACAGTGGTCGGGGTTGAAGTTAAAATGGGAACCAATTCTGTGGAGAGACTTAGCACTCTCTTACATTTAAGTGAATCGTAACCAGCACTTGCATTTGGTTTTAGAAATATAATTATTGACTTATTTCTAACTCTGTAGTGGGTTTAAGATATAAAGATTCAATACTGTCATGCACTAATGTTATTTCGTTTGCCATGTATATTATCGGCTAAGGAGGAGCCAATGTTGAATAATAAGTCAGGTATGTCGTCCAACCAACAACTTAATAAGTCAGGTATGCTTCATACGTCATACATATGTCTGGTAATGTTATATTATGGTGGAAACAAGCTTATGGTTCCGAGTGGTTCATCTGAATAATTTTCTAATAATTGTTTTTGCATGTTGTCTTATAAGAGATAAAGTCACAAGGAGGTAATCGATAAAATGTCGACTTCCCGAAAATGAATAAAAAAATAAATATACTAGTTGAACGGCTACGCCTTGCTGTCGCTAACGAAACACAACGCCGTCTACTGGGTGGTTACCCAACCTATTCATATAACCAAGTGTTGTGTCGATAAATTAAGGGCCCGCAACCCGCATTGCAACCGATTTTTTACATATCTCCCTTAAACACGTTAAGTTTTAAAGCTCTTAAAATATATATGTTATTCTTGAAGATAATATCTAGACATTGCCCGCGCCGAAACGCAAATTATATAAAATTCTCTCGATAGAAAAAAATCGCGAAGTATGCTCCAAAAATTAAAATTATATGTATGAAAAACTTCATAGTGTTTCCTTAAATGCTGTGATGCCCGCGTGATTTTTGCTCTATTTTAAACGAGTCGTGTTTAATTAAACATTTTCGCAATTTTCGCATCGATTTTGTCGCTGTAAATGTTAGCGATCTCCTCTAACATTCTTAATTTCATATCTGTCCATCTTCTTCTTTTCGAGCCCGGTTGCAGAGCCTTAACTCATACCGCTATCTATTAGAAACTTATGAAACTTACAAGTAATTACAAAGCATTATCCTATAACAAACACTTAATTCGCAATAATAAATTTTGAGGTCAATAATAGATAACAATTATTATAAGCAATAATTGTCAGCCTGAAACACATATCCACATTGAAAAATCTTCCGAGAAAAGATACTTGCCGCCAACGGGACTTGAACCCGTGTCCTTCTGATTGCCGGTATGGAGCTGTCGGAGCTATGGCGGCTTATCTAATACCCACTAAATAAATCAATATATGCTGGTGTTTCATTCAACAATTACTGATTATTATTATTATTATTGTTTTTTTTTTGGCGGGTATTAGATAAGCCGCCATAGCTCCGACAGCTCCGACAGCTCCGATAGCTCAGAGCATCGACCGGCAATCAGAAGGACACGGGTTCAAGTCCCGTTGGCGGCAAGTATCTTTTCTCGGAAGATTTTTCAATGTTGATGAGTGTTTCAGGCTGACATTTATTGCTTATAATAATTGTTATCCTTTGTGCCATGCATAAAAATCTTGTCTTAAACATTAGTTTATAAATTAAAAATAATAATTAATATTTAACAAGTTAAAAGTACTGCACCAAAAAATGTAGACATAATTTGTCTCGACGCCACCTAGCGAGAGAATTAGTACTAACAATACCTCCCTCACAAAAATAAAGTTGGTTGTTTTCAGGTGGAAAAAATATAATTTGCAATAATTGTTGAATGAAACACTAGTATATATTGAATCATTTGGCGGGTTTAAGATAAGCCGCCATAGCTCAATTGGGAGAGCAGCTGACCGTCAATCAGAAGGGCACGGGTTCAAGTCCCGTTGACGTCATGTATCTTTTCTCGGAAGATTTTTCAATGTGGATGAGTGTTTCAGGCTGATAATTACTGCTTATAATAATTGTTACCCTTTGTGCTATGCATAAAAATCTTGTCTTAAACGTTAGTTTAAAAATTAAAAATAATAAAATAAAGTTGGTTGTTTTCAGGTGGAAAAATATAATCAGTAATTGTTGAATGAAACACCAGTATATATTGAATTATTTGGCGGGTATTAGATAAGCCGCCATAGCGCAGTGGTCAGAGCATCCGACCGGCAATCAGAAGGACACGGGTTCAAGTCCCGTTGACGGCAAGTATCTTTTCTCGGAAGATTTTTCAATGTAAATAAGTGTTTCAGGCTGACAATTATTGCTTATAATAATTGTTACCCTTTGTGCTATGCATAAAAATCTTGTCTTAAACATTAGTTTATTAATTAAAAATAATAATCAATAACAGAGTTTTAAAAAACTATCCTGTATTTTAAAATGGACAAAATTACACACAGTACTCCAAATTTTTTCAAAATCGGTTAACTAGTTTCAGAACAAACGCCGTGACGCGAAATTTTTATTTATAAGATTTTCACGTATGTTTTATATGGGATGGTATACAATATTGTTATATAGTCGCAATGCCCCTTTAAGGTGTTGCGAAATGCAGCACAATCGCCAGAGAAAATCTACGAAGCGTCGTAATAAGACTGCGGAGAAGTGAATGTTAAGTGCAAACACTTCGGTATTCCGGGAGAAGACCATTGGAAGGTTGGAAACAAATTGAATGAAGTGAAGACGAGGGGAACGTCTTCTGAAAGAGCGCTGTCCTTTTGTATTGAAACATCTTCTTTTCTACTCGGTCTATTTTAAAAATATATTCTGAATTATTTATGAGGCGGAGTTATTCACAGGATAGTTTCTATAAAATTCGTTGAAGTTTTTTATAATCGAATAAATTACATAAATTTGTTAGAATAATTTGAATAAATGCTTTGTTTTAAAACTTTTCGTACCCGACTGTAAGGAGCTGTTTCACAACATATATTTTTTCTTACAATAGCTGGGGTACCAGGCATTGCTCAGGGAGTTGATATGAGATTGAACAGATGTTCAAAGCCACGACGGATCTTGCTTTATATACCCTTACCAACGGGTAGCCCAAAGATATTCAAATACAGAAGAGATATGTGCCGGACTACGCGCTAATTAGCGTAGTTTTCAAACAAAAAGAATTTGTTCATTTCGTTGGTTAACAATATATTTTGAATAAGGAAAGAATTCGTTCATTTAGTTTAATGTTCGTTTGGTTTATTCGTTAATTATTTGTTCTTTTAGTTTATTTGTTAATCGGTAAACAATATCGGCGGCACCCGGAAGTGCAGACCCACATAGTAAAAACAGCAGATAGCACATCTACTTATATTTCAATATCTTTGGGGTAGCCCCACCCATACACAAAAAGTTTCGAATGGTCCACAGTGTTCAAGAACATTCCAAAACATTATAAAGTGTTCTGGAATGTTCCACAATGATCTGGGATGTTCCAGACTATTCCCGAACAATTCAGAATGTTCCGAGATGTTATTGAATGTTTTGGAATGCTCTCGAATACTCTCGAATGTTTTGAATTGTTCTAGAAATTTCTAGAGGGCGAAACTTCCAGCCTTTGTATCTTCAAAAGCACGCCCTTTAGGTAAAAAAGGGAACCTTTTTCATGGATGGGGGATAGAGGGCTACCACACCATATAACTCCCTTGATCATACTGCGACTCGTTTCTGAGATTTAGAGGGACGTACAGTTTCATGCACTTTCTTTTATTGTTTAATTTATATTGATTAGCTCCACTCAGAAAGCCCTGAGAAAAAAAATTCCTTCGGGACCTATGTTATCTTTGGGGATGCTGTGTGTAAGGTCGTTTTATTATTTTTTATGTGAATACCTCACAAGAGTCCCAGCTGCTCCCGTCTGAAGCCAGTGAGAGTATGGAATCCCTAATTGGGATTGTGAGGCTTAAGTTAGTGTGGAGGGGTAGGAGACGGGGAAAAGGAAACTGAGGAAATACCTGGCTCTTCAGATCTGGTCACCAAACACGGCTAAAAAGTTAAAGTTTGAATTCTGAATGGTGGTCTTATACTAACAGTATCTTCCTCTCTGGAACATGCCGCAAATGTAGAATAATTATTTTGTAAGTTAATTAATTGTGAAGTAACACAAATAATCGAATAAATATATGTAAGTTCTGGGAAGGAAAATGGTATGAGAGGTTGGTAGGAATCTAGAGTTCAGTGGGACTAGGAATTTATTTATTTAGTGGACTTTTACAAAAACGAATAACTTGGCACTTTTGAATATTATTTATATTAAGAAATAACGAGTTGACACACACCAATGATACAACTTATCTATATTAAACTGTAAAATATTGCAATCCTCTATAATACGTATCATTTCATATATTTTTAAATCATCAGCGAAAAGTAGGACTTGTACATTTTTAAATATACAAACTATGTCATTTATAAAATAAAAAAAAGAATTGGTCCGAGGTGAGATCCTTGAGGAACCCCCCTTGTGGCTTCGAAGATGTAAGATTCTACAGAATTAATTGTGGTACAAATCTTTATTTTACTTAGATAACTGATAATCCAGATCAATAAGGTTCCTTTAATGAATAAGAATGATAAATATATGAATCCATCCCCTTCCGCTGCGATACAAGACGATGAGTCGAGAGACACCAGCTGGAGAGGTCAAAGGTTTTCCTCGATCCGACCCGCTACGCAGCTGGTGGTAAGCGCATCCGTCCCCAAGACCTAAATACACCTTACCTGATGAACTCAATGGCCTGACCTATGGCAGAGGTGTTGGTAATCCAATAAATGATTCCCGGGGTGGCGGTACCCATACTCGCCTCACAAATTAGAAATAATTAAAAAATAAATAAATATTGAATAACTTTAAAATAATAATCGAGTTCAATAATTGCATTCAATTGCATAAATTCAATATCAACAGCACGGTCTTTACCAGTGGCGTACCTGCGCACTGCGCACTCCACTGCTGTAGGTGGGCACTGTGGGTATTATGTATATATATATAATATATCTGTGGTTCCCTTTCTCCGACACTCCAATAGCAGATTATTCTGCACTCTGCACTCTACGGTCCTGCGGTCCGCGGATTGCCTTCGAGAATTCAGACAATTCCAATGAAAACAGTATCAATTTGAAAAGTATGTTTACATGTAAAAACGAACTTCGATTTTAAATGTATTAGCATAATTATGTAGGGTTAATATCGAGTTCCCGACATGCGATGCTACGCCACTTAATAAATAAATTGTTTCATCGCGGGCATGCACACATCAAATCCCCAAAGTTTTTTTTTTTTTTTTTTTTTTTAACTTTATTTATTTCCATTTCTTTGTACATATAATGTATAATAGCAAATATTGTAAAATAACATAATATATAATAACAATTATGAACAAGAAATGAAAACCCACTAAGGCCCTGCCTGAGTGTGGGTAATATTAAAACAAAATACTATATTTCCAAGTACCCAAAGTATAAATAGACTTAAAGAAACATATTAAATATAAAGATTGTTTAAAAAATAAGTATTACATAGGTAGAATAAGTGAAAAAGGTTTTTTCGGCTATTATAGAAATAAAATAAAAATATGGAGAAAAACATACAATTTTTTTTTTTTTAGTTATTATAAAAAAAAAAATTATAAAATAAACAGAAGATATTGTACTACAGTTTAGAAGTTACAGCAAATGAGTTGTAGAAGGATGGATAAATTTATAGAAAAAGCGTTTCAATATCTACATTATTCAACCATAATTTTACCTCTTTTACATATTTTATCATTTTATTTATCATTTGAGTTTGTAGTGGTAGAAGGTTAAATGTACGAGGACCAATGAAACTGCTATGTGTCTGCAATAATTTAGTATTGGTTTGTGGGGTATAAAATATATTATTTATTCTTTTGCTCGTTCTGTTTTCATTTATTTCGAAATTATTTTAGTTTTTAAACACATATTTCAAAGTTTGTATTATAAATAATTTACGTATATTAAATATTTTAGTTTCTTTGTATAATAAGTTGGTCGAGAATGTTTTATTTTTGTTATATATGACTTTAATTATGTGTTTTTGAATTATTTGTAGAGGCTTCATAAATGTATCAAGTGCATCCCATCCTATAATACCATAAGTGATTGATGATTGCACCAGGGAAAAGTAGATCATTTTCAATTTTTCAATGTTTAGTACTTCCTTAAGTTTATAAAATATGTAGGTCAGATATCTTAATTTAGAAGTGATTTGATTAATATGTGATTTCCAATTAAGATTTATATCTATTGATACTCCTAAATATTTTATATTTTCGACATCAGTGAGTTCGTTGCACATGAAGCACATTTCTTGATTGCAACTAGTATTATGGATTCTAATTTTAAGGTTGTCTTTAGGTTTATTTTTAATGGTTTTATAAAAAGGTAAGTAAAATGTTTTGCTATAGTTTAAAACGAGTTTGTTGTATTTTAGCCACGTTGAAACCAATGAAATACAATCAGTTGCTTTCGAAAAAGTTTCTTTCCAATGATTACCATCCACTATTATTGCCGTGTCATCTGCGTAAGAAACAATTTTACCAGGGATTACAAAATTACATAAATCATTAATATACATTAAGAATAAAATCGGGCCAAGCACAGTTCCCTGTGGAACCCCATTTTTTATCTTTGACTCTGAACTATAATTATTCCCAATTTTTGTTTTTTGTGTTCTGTCTGTAAGATAGTTAGAGTAGTTTTAGTGTGTCTTTTTTGAAACCTAGTTGATTTATTTTTGTAATGAGTAAATTATGATTTACGGTGTCGAAAGCTTTTCTTAAATCTAGGAATATGGCAAGACATTTCTTTTTTTATCGATAGATGAGTATATCTTTTTTTTCAGTTCATATATCGCATCCTCGGTGCTTAGGTCTTTACGAAAGCCGTATTGGTTTTTCGATAGAATTTTATTTTTTTCTAAGTGTTCAATGACTCTATATTTGATGCATTTTTCGAATATTTTCTAGAGGTGTGAAACAAGAGATATTGGTCTATAATTGTCTAATTTTTTCGTATCTCCAGATTTATGAATAGGTATTATAGTGGAGATTTTAAATTGCTCTGGAAAATGACCATTTTTGAGGCATAAATTAAAAATATGTTGCAATGGAGTTAGGACATGTTGTTTTATTTTTTTTAACATATCACAAGATAATCCATCATTTCCCTTAGAGTTGGATGATTTTAGGTTATCAATAAATTTTTCAATTTCATTAAAAGTAACAGGAGAAAAATATTCAATGGAGTTAATTGAATCATTATTTGAATCTAATTGAGAAGATGTCTCCATATAAGCATCATTAACATTAATGCCGGATGATTCAAGTACTACGTCTACTACATTTGTAAAATAGTTATTAAAACTTTCTGCAATGGTCGATTTGTTAGTTATTATTTCATTATTTATTATAACCTCATTTACAATATTTGAAGACATACTTTTTTTGTTGGCAATTTCATTTATAATATTCCAAGTTTTTTTAGTATTATTTTTAGCATTTTCAATTTGTATACTATAGTATTTCTTTTTGCAGTTTCGTATCAGCCTATTGAGTAAGTTACGATACATTAGATATTTTGTTTTCAGATAAGGCATTGTTCTGAGATTATTCTTTTGGCAATCTATTTGATATTTAAACATTTCTCTATATAATTTATCTCTTTGTTTAATTGATATAATTAATCCAACTGTTATTCAAGGCTTAATTTTTTTATATTTATTATTAGTGACAATTATTTTACTTTCACTTTTTAGAGTATGATCTCTCAGAGTTTTATAGAAATTCTCTAGTGCGAGATTTGGATTTTCTATTGATATCACATTTTCCCAGTTTTCTGACCGAAGTAAAGAATTTAGAGTTTCATAATCAATGTCTACTTTTTCTAGATTTTCAGAATTTCGGTTTTGAGGAGTATTTTTGAAATGGTGTCCATAAAAGGTCGGGTAATGATCTGTGATATTTGTTTCAAGAATTGAGGAGATGATATTAACCGCCTTGTGCTACTTGACAAATATGTGGTCTAAACATGCCGACTGACTTAAGGTTACTCTTGTTTGTGAATTAATGTATGACATATGTCCAGAGCTTGATAAACAATCAAGATACTCATTTTGACAATTTACATTTGTATTATTATCATTAATATTTATATTGATGTCTCCTGTCACAATGGAAAAAGTGAAATTGTTTCTATCAAGTTTACAAGTGCAACAAAGGATGTTGGCACTGCTAAACGATGGGTTCGTCGCTGTAACGAAGCTGAAGGACAAAAAGCGAAGCGGCAGGCAGTGACTGCACGCAACATTGAGTGCACGCAAAATTGAGTGAGTTGATAAAATCATTCGTGTGACCCCAGATAACTATAGCTGTCGCATTCTCTTCCTCAGTAAAGGCAGTGTGATGACGATTATTCGACAACTTATTATTCAACAAACTTTTATGCAAGGCGGGTACAAAGAAAGTTTACCGGTCAGAATAAAAAACATATATTACAATAGAAAAGCAATAGCCTCACAACACTTGCCGCTCTTAGTTTCTAGAAAAAATTGTGCCTGGAGACGAAATACGGGTTTATTTTTTTGAACCTGAAATTATATTGAAAAGTAACAAACCAATCGTCAATAGTGTTGTTTTTAAACCATGTAATTGCATTTTTATTTCTTGACTAGCTGACCCGGCCACGCGTTGCTCTGGCTAATTAAACACAACGCCATCTACTGGAATAATGGTAATCTTTGAGTTCATCGCAAAGAGATAGACAGACGCCGCCGAGGACTTTAATTTATAATACGTAGAGATGGTGCGAAAGATTATAATAATGTGCATGAAATGCTTGAGGTAACTAACGTATTCAAGTTGATAAGGATTAATTCGGTATCGATCTAAATAACTTTGCAATTACCGGATTATAAGTGACCATTTTTTTGACAGAATAGGTATGGTTAGCTTTTTTTTTTTTTTTTTTTTTTTTTTTTTTTTTTTTTTTTTTTTTATTATAGCGACTATATACAAAAATTTTACATACAAAATGAAATGTGAAATTAAGTACAAAATATTGTATTTCTTAGTCCTCCTCACTAGGGGGTCCTGTGCCGAGGAGGACTAAAGTTATTCAAATATAGTTCATTTGTCTTCTATGTCGTTTTTAGCGTCTTCGCTAGGGTTTTCTCATTGACCTCTTTAAGCCATATTTTTATTCTTGATTTGTATTCAATTGGATTTTTTATTAGTTTTATGTCTTGGGGGAGGATGTTATGGAGTTTTGTTGCAAAGTATGTATAGTTTCTTTGTCCAAATGTGGTTTTATAACTTGGAATATTTTTTATATCATTTTTATTCGATCTAGTGTTATGCATACACGGTCTAGTAGAGGATTCATTATTTTTGAAGAACTTCAATAATATATTTTTGGAATATATTTGTTGTACATTTGGTACGTCAAAGTTATTGAAAATTTCAGTTGAAGGCGTTCTAATTGGTACTTTCAATATGGTCTTTATGATTCCTTTTTGAATCGTATTCAGGCTGTGTAGGTACGTATTTGCAGCAGATCCCCATCCTATGATTCCATATTCAATTCGAGAATGACATAACGCATAGTAGACCTTTTTCATATCCTTTTTATTTAGCACGTTTCTTAGATTTTTGAAGAAATATATAAGGCTTGTGAGTTTTTCCGTAATACCTTTGATGTGTAGGTCCCATCTAAGATTTTCGTCAATTATTACTCCGAGATATTTTATGTTTTGTGTTTTTTCGATGACGGGGCAGTAACATTGTATATTATTTCCATGGCATTCATGTAATTTTAGTTCTAGTGATTTTATTGGTTGGCCCCTTGAGTTCATTGAAAATGTTATATATTTTGTTTTGCTTATATTAAGGGTAAGCGAGTTGATTTTAAGCCAATTTTGAAGTGCACTAAGCCCTTTTTCAGCCTCATTAAATGTATCAGTCCAATTTTCTTCTTGAAATAATAAAACAGTATCATCAGCAAAACTGATTACGTTTCCTTTAATGGTAAGGTTAGTTAAATCGTTGATGTAGATAATGAACAGAATCGGTCCCAGTACACTTCCTTGAGGAACGCCATAGTTTAAAGATAGAAGTTTGCTCTTTTGTTTGCCAATTTGTACTTGTTGTTCTCGCCCTGTTATATATGACTCCAATAAGTTAATTGTTGATTCGGCCATTCCTATTTTTTTTAGTTTAGTTAGTAATATTTTATGGTCTATTGTGTCAAAAGCTTTTTGAAGATCTATGAATAAAGCTAAACATTTTTTCCCATCATCTATGTTTTTTATGGCCATGCTTGTTAGATTTTCTATGGCATCTATTTCTTAGCTATCCGTAAAAGATAGATATCGTGAACAGGCAGACAGACAAATGACGCGGAGGACTTTAATTTGTAAAATGAAGAGATAGTAAGCTATCTGTAAAAGATAGATATATGCCATCCCGGACTCTTTTGTAAATCTATAAAAGAGGAATATCCCACTATGCATTGTTTTGTTAATCTCAAAGGGATTAGGCAGTGTTTTCGATGAAAGCTACCAGGCGGCTTGACTTTTTCCGACGATTCTATCAAATATCGTTATTTTTCAACCAATTTACACATAAACTTAACTAATCATATATCTAAACCTTCCCCAGGAATCACTCTATCTATTGGTTAAAACCGCATGAATTCAGTAGTTTTTGAGTTTATCGCCAACAGACAGACAGACAGACAGACAGACAGACAGAAGACGCGGAGGACTTTTATTTTTAAAATGTAACGGACTTTTTTGTACATCTATAAAAGAGGAATATCCCACCATGCATTGTTTTGTTATATCTCAAAGGGATTAGGCAGTGTTTTCGATAAAAGCTACCCGGCGGTTTTACTTTTTCCGACGATTCTAACAATTATCGTTATTTTTCAACCAAATTACACATAACCTTAACAAATTATATACCTTAACCTTCCCCACGAATCACTCTATCTGTTAGTGAAAACCGCATGAAAATCCATTCAGTAGTTTTTGAGTTAATCGCGAACAGACAGACAGACGACGCGGAGGACTTTAATTTATTAAATGTAGAGACAATTAAAGTAGAAAAATAGGAGGCATTACTTTTTGAGGAATAATTACCAGTTCTTTGTGGTAAATTTATTAAATATACTAATTTATTTAAGGCCCTGAATAAAGGATTTTTTCCTCAGCTCCTGTGTAGAGCCAATAATGTAAAAAAAGGATTGAAAATTTATAAAAAATAAAAATTAATTATTCGATTCTCCTTTCTCAGGCAGAGAAGGAGATTATAAATACTCAAATTTATTTATTTATTTAACTATTTTAACTTATAAAAACAATAAATTACTGTATTCACATTAAAATAAATTTAAATAAACTACAAGATTGGTGCAAAACTAACAAACTTTATCTAAATATTAGTAAATGCCAGATAATAAGATTTTTTAGAACTAATCAACCCCTTAACTATCAATATAAAATTAACAATGTTTCTTTCACTTCTGTCAGTGAAATGAATGATCTTGGCATTATTTTCGATTCCAAATATAATTTTCTTTTAAAGGATTAAAGATGTCCAATAAAGGATTAAAAATGCTAGGCTTCATTCTTCGAAATGGCAAAGACTTTCAAAATATTTCAACATTAAAAATCCTATATTCCTCTCTAGTTCGAAGTCAAGTTGAATATAATTCTTCTATTTGGTCCCCTCACTTCAAAATCCACTCTGATTCAACATAAATTCCTAAGATTCATTAACCGTAAACTCGGTCTAACAAAATAATCAATAAATTACAATCACTTGATGAAAAAAGTGTAAAAATGGAGAGAGGTCTGGGTTCGAGTCCCAGTTGCGACCATTGTCTTTTTTTTTGTTTTCTGTGTCTTGTTTTCTTTAATATTTTTGGTTAGATTATTATTGTTATCTTCTTCTTCAATGATATATTACGTTGATGGGAATAACCTTCAAAAGTTATGAAAGAGAATTTTTCTTATAAAAAAATAGAATATTCATTTAGGCTTTTATAAAAAGTCAATAGTTCCATATGAATAAATTCGGATACTCGAGACGCTATCCGGGATACAAACCAATTCTTAGAATGATTGTTTCCAATAAAAAGGGAAGTTGTCCATAATATGGAAAAATAATTAGTTGAAGATAATATTGTTAATTCTAAAATTTGAAATATGAGATTGACTATTATGACGGCTTGACAGAAGGTAGCAATAGCGAAATTGGTGTTAACGCGCACCTCCCGGTTAGACGAGAGGTCTGGGTTCGAGTCCCAGTTGCGACCATTGTCTTTTTTCTGTTTTTTCTGTGTCTTGTTTTCTTTCATATTTTCGTTTAGATTATTGTTGTTATCTTCTTCTCCAATAAAAATAATAAATCAATAAAATGAATTGAGTGAATTCTGAAAGGCACCCGCAATGCCCATTGCTAGTGGCTACTGGAGGTAGTTAGATGGTTGGTTGGAATTGGCTGAATTCTCCGTATTCCTCCTGCGCCAAGTGACGCGGCTGAAGGGCGCGGGCTGCAATAATTGGTGCTCGTGGATTCACCGGCGTCTAGTGCGTCTGCCCCCTCCCTACCTGCCGCCCGCCACCCACCACCCACCAGACAGTTCAGACTTACAGACACCCGCCACCCGCTCTCTGGGGGGTATCGGCTTATTGAGATATTGGGCATTCACCACTTTCAGCTAAATGGGGGTTACGTGATTTGTGTTTTATAAATTCTAACCTAATGCGACCTATTGTGATTAATTTTTGGGTTACTATGCCGTATTGCGCTGTTTCTTTCTTTAGCCAATGTTTCGGACACATACACTGGATCACTTCAAGAGCAAGATTGGGAAGTAACTGGTAACAAAACACTGCTATTCCAAACGTTCTGAATTACCACAAATAACACAATACATTTTATTGAAGAAGTCTATAAAGTACACCATAACTGGTGTACTTTATAGACTCCAAGGATTACTACCCGTACCTTTATTAACATCAGTGTACTACGCCATGGTACATTCACACCTTTCTTATCTCTGCTGTATCTGGGGATTGGCCTCAAAGAAATTGATAGCCGATCTGCAGGTGGTTCAAAACCGAGCTCTCAGAAATGTTTTTGGACTTCCATGGGACACCCATGTCAGAGACATCTATTCAGTTTCCGGTATTCTTCCAATCACAGTCCTTCCTAAACATGAAATCACAAGCACCATCCTACAAATTACCCAACAATCAACTCACACTAACATCAAGCCACTTTACAATCAAGACATCCACACTCACAATACTCGAAATACCAATAAAATCCGCATACCTCAAACACACACTACAAAATATGGGATAAAATCTCTGAACTATGTTGCCTATACACTATATAATTCGCTACCAGATATGAACAAGGGAATCCAGCAAAATAAAAAAAATCAGAGTAATGCTTTAAAAGAATATTTTTTAAGTATATTTAAGGATGAAACTTTGTAATTTTCTTGTCACGTTCAATTGTCTTGTTTCTTTTCTCTTCTTTTCTTTTCCATTAAATTGTAATCATTCATACCTGTATAACCTTGTTCCCTTTTCTTTAATTGTTTTCCATTGCTGTTTATTCTACTCAACCTGTCTTTTATTTTTCTTCTATATTGTATTTGAATCTTATATTTTAATATCCAAATTCCTATGTAAAATTTTAACTATTTCCTCCCACCCATGATTTGTATGTTCCTCCTGTCCTAAAATGAGTTCTGTAACTCATCGGGATTGCTCTAGCAAGAAATAAAAACAATAAAAAAATTTAAAAAAGATAATAATAGAGATAATAATAATAATAATCTGAGACCCCAAAAAACAAAAGCAGGTATTCCTAGGCAGCGAATGAAATGGACGAACGATGTCAATATGTTCATCGTTCGTTCATATTTTTATGTGACGAAACTAGAAACAGATATGTTATTGAATAGGAAAAAATTACATTTACTTTTCTCACAAAATTATCCGGTTGCCCAAGTAAACGAACAAAGATTAGCTGACCAAAAAAGGGCAATTTTCAAAAATAATTTAATCCCTGTAGTAACATTAAATCAGTTTAAAAGGGAAATAGGAGATAGATTGCAATTAGAGAATAAATTAGAACAAATTAATACGAGTAGTAATGTTATATTAGATACATTGAATGAAGACAGTTTAGATAATATTCTAGTAGAAGAATCCAATGATATTACAGTAGATTCAAATAACTTAGACGCTATTCATAATCTTAGGGAAATCAACATTGCAAATTTAAACTTACTTGATGATAATGTAATAGAATTAGCTAACTTGCTTCATAATAATATAAATAGATATATAGGTATAGAGCCCACAGTTAGACCAAAATTACCAAAATTGCATACGTCAAAAAAATTATCTAAATTAATTTCTGAATTAAATAATTTAATTTTACCAAAAATAATATTTGACGATATTAGTTTTTTAGATCTTCATACGATAGTGTACGCTAGTGCTATCACTATATGTACTAGGTTAGGAGTTAAATTAACATCCTCTGATGATAGATCATATAGTTATAGTAAACCAGAATGGCAGATTAGATTAGAAAATGATGTAGTATTTTTAAGAAGTAGTATAGCTAGAGTAATTGAATATAAAAATGGGAATAGAAGTAGAAATATTTTGAGACATGTAGATGAAATTGGGAGAAAATTTGGTTATAACATTGGTAGTTATAATAATGAAAATATAATCAATGATTTATTAGATTTATTAAAACAAAAATTAGGTGTAAAAGCTAGTAGATTAAAAAGATATAATTATACGTATAATAAAAGAAATAATAATAGATTATTTCAAAAAAATTAGAAAATATTTTATTCCAAACTTGATGATAAACAAAATATTATTTCGAATAGTAATATTCCGTTGCCATCTGAATCAGATATGCGCGATTTTTGGACAAACATTTGGAGCAAAGATATAAAACATAATGAGGCAGGTTCATAGATAGAAAATGAAGAACTCAATTGTTCAGACATTGAACAAATGAGTTTTTCTGATATATCGGTTGAATTGTTAGCCAAAATTATAAAAAATACTCATAATTTGAAAGCCACGGGTTGCGATTGGATACATATTTTTGGTACAAACGTCTAACTACTTTACATCCTCTTTTTGCAAAAAATCTTTCAAAACTTGTCAAACAACCTCAAAATTTTCCTAATTTTCTAACTAAGGGCATTACTTATATGTTACCTAAAAGCGAAAATATTAATAATCCCTCTCAATATAGACCCATTACATGTCTACCGACAATATACAAAATTTTAACCTCTTGCTTGACAGATTTAATATATACTCATTTGGATGAAAAAAATATTTTATCTGAACAACAAAAAGGTTGTCGCAGAAAACATATGGGATGTAAAGAACAATTAGTTATTGATTCTGTAATTTTAAAACAAATTCAAAATCAAAAGCGTAATTTACATACTTGTTATATAGATTATCAAAAAGCTTTTGATAGTGTCCCGCACTCGTGGCTAATCAAAATATTAAAAATATATAAAGTTAACCCCATTATAATTAGCTTTTTGAAAAATATTATGTCCTTTTGGAATACAGATTTACTAGTAAATTTAAAAGGTAAGAAAATAGTAGTACCGGGCATTTCAATAAAAAGAGGGATTTTTCAAGGAGACTCATTGAGTCCTCTTTGGTTTTGCTTAGCATTGAATCCTATGTCTAAAATGTTAATTAAAAGCAAGTTTTGGAATAAAAATTAAGGGTAATACAAGAGAGAGTAGTATAGTTTCACATCTATTATATATGGATGATATAAAATTATTTTCAAATTCAGAATCAAATTTAGAGAAAATGATTAAGGTAGTTAAAATTTTTTCAGATGATATTTAAATGACTTTTGGTTTAGATAAATGTAAAACGATACATATAGAGAAATTCAAAATTGTAGATGGAGACGAGGGTATATTTAGAAATTTCAAAATTAAAAGTTATGAAAGGGGATGAGATTTATAAATATTTAGGATACCCGCAATCGAATCGCGTATTAAAAATGATATTAGGATTACATTTCAAACTAGGATCAGAAAAATTTTAAAATGCAATCTATCTGCTAAAAATTTAGTAAAAGCAATAAATACTTGGGCAATACCTTTATTAACGTACTCATTTGGCATACTTAAATGGTCCAATACAGATTTAGATAGTTTAGAACGATTAATTAGAACTACGTTAACAAAGTTTAATTGCCATCATCCAAATTCAGCTATAGAATGAATTAATTTACCTAGAAATTTAGGAGGTAGAGGTGTAGTCAAAATAACATCTTTGAAACACAATCAGGTAGAAATGCTTAGAATTTTTTTCCATAGGAAAGCTAATAGCTCAGAAAAGCACAAAATAATTTGTAAGGCAGATAGAAACATTTCACCTTTAAATTTATATGACGAGAATGCCAACATTCTTATAAATACTAACCAGGAATTATTAGATTCCTGGTCAAATAAAATTATTCATGCAAAACACTTCAATTATCTCAACCAAACGTATGTTGACAAACTTTCGTCAAACAAATGGTTGAGTATTGGAGAGTTGAGCGCAGAAATAGAAGGATTTATGCTTGCCATTCAAGATAGAGTCATTAATACTAAAAATTATAGGAAGCATATAATCAAAGATATAAATCAAATTGATGATTTATGTAGAAAATGTTTGGCTTTTCCGGAAACTATAGAACATATTATATCGGGATGTTCTATATTAGCGCCGTCCGAGTATACATTTAGGCACAATCAGGTTTTAAAAATAATCCACCAAAGTTTGGTAATTAAACATAACTTGATTGACTGCCGTAATATAGTACCATATTATGAATATGAACCAAATTCATTTTTAGAAAATGAATTTTATAAAATATATTATGATAAAACAATTAGTCATAATAGACCTGATATAGTTTTACATGACAAAATTTAAAAAAATAACTTATATCATTGATGTAGCTATTCCAAATTCCGGTAATATTCAAAAAACTGTTTCTGAAAAAATTAGAAAATACACAGATTTAGGAAATGAGATTAAAAGAATTTGGCATTCTCGGACTATAAAAATATTACCATTTGTTATTTCGGCTACTGGCATTATACCTAGGTCTCTGATTCAAAATTTAGGCGTATTAGATTTGTCAAAGAATTTATATATAAAAATGCAAAAATCGGTAATTTTAAATACATGTAGGATTACAAAAGATTTTTTAAATATTTATATTGAGGGATCAGTAGGATTTATAGGTTCAATTAGGAATTCCACAGAGCCGAACCCTCTGATATGAAAATATCTGGAGTCGGTGAATTATTTTCCCATCTGGTCTCTGGTAGGTTGACATGTTGTTCTTGTATTGTTTTGTAATTATAATACATATAGTGCAATTGCATAACGTGGATTGACCAGATGATCAGTTGGGAAGTGTGTAAAAATATCTAAACGAAAATATGAAAGAGAACAAGAAAAATAGAAATTAGTACACAAATGGGGTTCATACCATTATGAATCTAATAAGACATAGGTTACAATAATTTGCATATATCTAAACGAGTGCATTTTATACGCGGTAGAAGCGAAACTTTACCAAAACAATCTCAACCAATACTTGAAAAGCGAGTTCATAATCTAAGCAACCAATTAGCGCAGACCTAGCGTAACTTCAGTTTCATATCATTTCATATTGTAACTATACTTTATATGGATAAATAAAAAATTAAATAAAAAAAAATATCATTATCAAAGCGGACAATGAGCGAAATTGGTGCATCGCAGGTGCACTAATCGTTATTTCATATTTGTCAACCTCATTTTTCAAATTTTAGAATTAACAATATTATCTTCTCAAAATTAACAATATTATGTGGTGCTGGAGAAAATTGCTTAGGATTCCATGGACAGCCAGACACACAAATGTGTCCATTCTGGAAGAGCTAACCATCCACAATATGCTCTCAACTATCCGCCTACAACGTATCTTTTTTTTTTAATGTCGTGTATATTATCGAGGCTTCTGACTCACACAATGTTGTCATTTTTTGCCTCATCTGTTTTTAAATTATAATATTATCCTTATAATCTCTAATGATCTTTAAAAGGTACTTAGAGTCCTTTTATATTCATTTCGTATAAAAAATCTCTTTCAAATATTTTCCAGTTTACATGATCTAATAAATTTCATTATTCTCGAGATGGCATGAAACTCAGTTGAGGCTATTAAATTCTGAACTTCCGATGAGTTCGAGGTCATTAGTATTGTCACTCTTTGTCTTTCATATTTAATGCACTTCGATAATGTGTGCTCGACATCTTCAATTTGTTCACATATCGAGCACATTGGAGAATTAGAGAGGCCTATCAAACACAATATTCTTCCCATTAGTGATTGACCGGATCTTAATCTAAAAATGATTCTAATTTCCAATCTTTTCAGATTAACCTCAGTGAACAATGGTATTTTAAACGGTTCGTTTTGGAGCTTTCTGTACCATATTTCTTTATTGGTAAACAACGTTTCAAAATGATTATTCCACATATTATTACAAATGGAATTTATTTTTTGGCAGTAATCTTCAGCGTCTGGCGTCCAGTCATAGATGATTCCATTCACACATGCTTCGTTTGCCAACAAATCCGCCTCTTCATTCCCATGTATTCCTACATGAGATGGAATCCATTGTAAACATACGGACACATCTTTCTGCTGTAGCCACCTTATTTGTTCAACAATATTGTAGGCAATATTTATTGAAAGGGTAAGAATGGAAACAAAGGATAAAATATGGGATGTGCAAGGTGCCTTTATGAGTGGAAAGGGATGCATGGACCAGATTTTCTCCTTGCGTATGCTTACTGAGAAGTTTCTGGCGAAAAACCAGAAACTTTTCTGCGCCTTTGTAGATCTACAAAAAGCATACGACCGAGTCGACAGGAAAAAGCTATGGAAGGTTTTGTCCAAGTATGGAGTGAATACAAATCTCATACAGGCAATTGCGTCTCTGTACGAGGGAAGCGTTGCGTGTGTTAGGGTGAACGGTGGTTTTACGGGGTGGTTTGACATCACAAAAGGTGTCAAGCAAGGCTGCGTAATGTCACCATGGTTATTCAATCTATACATGGATAATTGTATGCAAGAATTGAAAGAGGTGGGATTGGGCGCGAAATTGAGTAATCTGAAAGTATGTTGCCTGTTGTATGCTGATGATGCGGTGCTGATTTCTAACACTATGGAAGATCTACAGTCTCTCGTATCTAGGATGAACGAAGTATGTATGAAGAATGAGCTAATGATGAATGTAAGTAAGTCTAAAGTCATGGTGTTTGAAAGGGAGAGTACGAAAACAGTATGCAACGTAGTTGTGAATGATGAATATTTGGAGCAGGTGGATGAGTTTGTGTATCTGGGTAGTATGTTTACGAGAGATGGGAAGGCTGAAAGAGATATTGAAAGAAGGGTGAATGCCGGTAACTCCATTAATGGTGGACTGAATGCCGTTGGCGCTAATAAAAAAAATGTCAAAAAAAGCGAAGCTAGCAGTCCACAATGGAGTCCTGGTACCTACCCTGATGTATGGCAGTGAGGCATGGAACTGGAAGAGGAAGGATGAAAGTAAACTGAATGCTGTTGAAATGAGATCCCTGAGACGTATGTGTGGTAAAACAATGTATGATCGTGTGAGAAATGTGAATATCCGCAAAGAATGTAAGGCTGATGTAAGCATAATGAGTAAGATTAAGAAAGGGACCCTCAGATGGTTTGGGCATGTAGAGCGAATGAACGAAGGAAGTAGTGTAAGAAGAATATACGACGCGAATGTGAATGGTAGAAGAAGTCGGGGACGCCCGAGGAAGACATGGCACGATCAAGTGAATCAGATACTTGAGTCGGGTCATGTCAAAAGTCAGAATAATAGAAGAGAATGTATGAGACGATGTATGAATGTGAGTGAGGCAAAGAGTGTGTGCCAAGACCGAGTTGTTTGGCGGTCCGTCGTCTCTGCCTACCCCTGCGGGGAAACGGCGTAATGGTTAGTTAGTTATATTGTAGGCTATTTTCCTTCAGGGAACTCCTTTCGGAATACTTTTAATATGTTGAAGTGCACTTTTAGAATCACTTAATATTACAATTCGTTTCCACTTATTTTTAATTGCATATTCCACCGCTTCTTTGATTGCTATCAATTCTGCATTCATAATGGTGCAATTTTTATTCAATTTTATTTGATGGGAAAACTTATCTTAATAAGATACTTTAAACATGTTGCTCGCCAAACTGAGGATTCCAACTTGGAGAAACTCATAGTCACTGGCAAAGTGTTTGTCAGACGAAGCAGAGGAAGGTCACCAATGCGCTGGACTGACCAAGTATCACTGGCTTCCGGTACTAGGGGATCCTGAGGAGTGAGGAGTGAAGGTACCTTGTCCAACATGGAATTTGGAGTAGGGGTCATGATCCTAAGCAATGAGGAACCTACTTATTTTTAAATTATTGTGGAGGACGAACAAAGGACACTATTCTGCATCGTCTGGCCACCGATTGGTCCCTCAGGCACCAATTGGATGCAGACCTTTCCTCAAGCAATTTACCTCGCTTGCATAAAAAACTAACGATTCATTCTGCTTTAACTCTCGGTCAGGAGTCGCTGGTCTTTAATATTTGTTCGCCCTTCACATTACTTTATTATTGCATATATTTAAATTGGAGATTTATGTGTCTGTAAATAGTGTTTTTTTTTTTGTGCATTACAGATTGATTTCATCCTATTACAATACACATAACATATACATGAGAAAAGAAATTACAAAAATACATATTTTAGAGTCCTTGCTTAAGATTATTCTTGAAACCTTCAAGACTAATGTTGAAGATGTCAAGAGACCTAGAAATATCATTTAGCAGCACCATACCTCTTGTCATGCTATGTTGGGCCACAACGTCTGTGTATGTGTTAATAAACTTGTAAGTATTGAATCGTCTTACTTATTCGCTTTGCCATCTACACACTTACACAATAAACACATAACCCCCAAATTATGTAGCTCAAAAAGGGGGCCCCGAGGAAAATAACTTCCATCCTAGGGGACGCCATGTTAAGGGATTTTTTAAGGAAAGGATAGAGAGGAAATCCTAGGAATGAAAAAGGTACGACGGGTGGGTAGTAATCTAGGGGTCAGTGTATCCAGGAGTGACGGACGTATGAATCCAACCCTCCGACTGCGGTGCAAGGTGATTGTGGAGAGATTCTGGCTAGAGAGGACAAAAGATCTCCTTCGACAAGTCTCTCTCGATCCTGCCCACCACGCAGCAGGTGAGCAAACGTGTCGGCCGCCAAGAACCAGACAAACCTAACCCCATGAACGCAGCACCCCTGTACCAAAGTCGGTCAGTCAGTCAGTAAGTCACCAAATGTAGCGAACCACTTGGGGTGACCTATGGCAGAGGTGTTGGTTATCTGGGCGGCGGTACTCATACCTGCTTCCCAAATTGAGAAGAAATATGTATAATAACAATGTTTTTATAACTTGATTGTTCTCACTACGTAAGAACATCTGAAGAATCCAGTATAAAAAAATAAATTTGAATTAATCACACCAAAAAGCCAAGCCTTACACTTCACAATTAGTTTTAACCCGTTTAATCACAGGAGACCATGGAATGCCATATATTCACAGGAGACCATATTTGTCATAGCAGATGCGTGGCAGGCCGGATCGGGAGAGAATGGTTGAGAAAATCTCTTTGACTTCTCCAGCCGTACTCTCTCAGAACATCGCCTTGCACCGCAGTGGGAGGGATAGGCACACTGACCCCTAGATTCCTAACCATCCCTAATACCCTTTTCTTTTTCAGAACTTCCTCTTCTTTCTTTCCTAAAAAACCTTCCACACAGCATCCCCACAGATGACATAGGCCCTGAGGGGAATTATTTTCCTCGGGGCCTCGTGTGTAAAGTTAATGTTAAAAAAAAATAGAGTATGTAATTCACACGCGGTGAAGTGAAACTAGAAAGTCGCTAGATGTCGCTTTCTTTTTTTTGCTGGTTTTTTAAAGTGGTTTGAAGATTGGATATTGATTTCACAAAATAATAGTAGGATTCGAACCCCCGTTCGCTTGACGTCTGTCTCTCTGGCCGCTGAGACTGGTCAGGCACCTTGCCAACTACGCTATGGAAAGCACGCGCCGAGGTGCAGGTTTACCGCGTTATATTAGAACCGAGTATTTGTGTAGAACTGAGTTGTGACCATAGACATATGAATATTAATAGACCAGAACATAAAGGTGAGGGGAAGAAACCAACTACAGCGGGGCGCAGAGCGGGAAGATGAGTTCGGTGATATGTGATTCGTCAATAACTCAATCTGAGAATATATTATGGGCATCTCGCATTATAATATCACAATTTAGTTCTTAAAAGTAAACTCTGCTCTTTAATGAATAGACCTTTTTACATGGGAGCGCGAATTGCTCGTCGCAAAATGAACAAATTTACAAATTCCAAATACAGCAAAGTAAAGTTCGCCTATTTTCATAGTCCAATATTTTGTTGACGTATTTAGTTAAGACACTTTTACAAATGTTTCATAATTTACTAACCCCACAAAACAGCGACGAGCACACGCCATGTGTCTCGGGTGATAGTGTGTGTTACAAAAACGACCATATTATGTGATCTGAATAAGCTTATAATAAAGTAAAATAATGCTTGCCTATGGAATGTAATACGACAATTGGGTTTATTCTCTTTTTCATTTCTATTTTTACACGTTTTCAAAACACAAGCCACTATTTTTGCCGTGTTATTTCGTAAAATGCACCGATGAGTGCTCGACGCTGGCTCGCAGAAGAATGATGACGTCACATTTTTTAGATTCACGCGAAGCCATACTCGATCCCAGCCGGTTTCAATGGAACCGGTATGGGGAGGGGGAAATAATACGCTTTTATCGCTTAGGTCAGGTCTATTAATATTCATATATCTGTGGTTGTGACGCATTTCGGTTTCACCCGAATTTCAAGTCACTGACATAAAAAAAATGTTTCAATTTTATTGCAAAGCGGAAATATTTTAACCTTTTGACAAAATGCGCCCGATTTTTTGAAAGGTTAAAAACTAGTGCATTATAGGGCAATCAATCACGAAGTCATCAACATTGCGCTCACGTCTCTAGTTAATAAGCAATATCAATCAATAACCAACAGGTAACAACTTGTTACCGGTTTACCGGTCGCAGTAAACCAAGAACCCGCGTCTGCCAACTCGACTTAATAGTCAACATCAGACTCTACCAGTACCAATGGCAACTACAATCATACCAACATGGTAAATAAAGCCGGTAAACCTACTAACCTAAATCCCTCACACAATGGAGACTTGAACCTCCCGGCTGAGAACTTATAACGGTTATACTTTATTACCCACAAATAAATATTATCACAAATTCACGTATTTCTGGTTGAAGTCTTTTTGGGGCTTAGCACAAGTACGTCGATTACTAAACGAACGTATTATCCTAAATATAGACGTCCAAAAATATTTAATAAGTAGAAAAAATTAAATATTTTGGAATTATAATCGATAACAAATTTATACTTGACACTAACTTTAAAAAAATTACACAAAAGGTTAAACTTCTTAAACCCTAAGGCTAACTTCGCCATTCTGAATAACAATACAAATTATTGTGTCTTCCTTGCTATAATGGTTAAAATATCACATAAACTGTGTTAGGAAGATAAAAAACAATGTCCTATATTTCAATTTAAAAATTAACCAAATATATTATTGATCAAATATTTGATACCTTTCTGAGGTGTTTCTGAGTTGGCTTGTAACCCATCATTTTATACCATTTTCAACAATAGAGAAAATCAAAAAATAATGTACCTTTATGGTTTAGAAAAAAATACAAGTAAAAATAACTAAACCAAAGCATAAATTTATAAGCGATTAGATGTTAAAACCAAATCTTTCTTTGAAGGCAACAAGCGAATCTAATACATATAATTAAAGTGAGTATCAAATCATTTTGAAATTGATATTGTTTTGCAATTTTCTGCTACAGTTCATTATTTAACACTCTTCAAATTACTTAACGCCACAAAGTTAACATTTTTTTTTTTTAAGCAAAACACGTAATTTAAGGTTTATAAATATTACACGTATTTTAGTCAAATAAGTATAAAACATATTTAAATTTTAACAAAATTTGGTAACAGCAAAAATTAACATAATATTAGTCACAATCTTTCAAAACTATGTTTGTTAACTCCATTTTGAATGTTTCAGTAGAAACGATTTTTCTGTTTTGTTCAACGATGTGAAGTAAAAATTGCTTTTCTTCCTCATTCTTAGTGATTATCGTGTTAAGATGAATATATACGTGAAATCCTATTTAGATACTATTTTGATTAATCTTTACGACGAATCGGCCTACAGTATGAACATCAAAAAATATGCTACAGATAAATCGAAGCTTTTACTAGCTTTTCTGTGTATTGGAATTACAATAAAATTATTGTTTTCGTAACAAAAAATATAAGCGTAAACCACCAAAAAAAAAATGGTTTTTCATGACTTAACTATGAAGTAATACACGAAACAATTTTTTTTAAAATACCCCTTTATGGCTAAGACTATTTTTGAGGTATTCCATGTTCTAACTTTTTTTCGTTCTTGTGAAATTATGCACAAAATAAATAAAAACTTGCCACGTGCAAAAAGGCGCTCGATTTTAAAATTTTGCAGGCATGAGATTCGAAACATTTCGAGCGTTTATATTCCTCTTAATATGTCGGAAACGTAGATTAACAGTAAACGTTATATAATTAAAAGCACACCGCACAGCGCAATAGTGTCCATTCATAATAATTATAGAAATGCTAGCACGGACGTAACAGATATAATAAAAATAATTATCAAGATCGCACCGCTGTTGTTTTCAATGTGAAATATCTTCACATAGAAGCACGTGTCGCCTCGTTATAAAGATGTTCTCTCCAAGTCTGAAAGCAATATTACCTCAACTAATCTTCCATACCTGCACTCAACTATATGATTTAATAAGTAATTAATTAATGAAAATTGAGGGTGAATCAAAGTTGACGATTTTATTTATTTATTATTTCCAAAATTTAAATACACAACATGTCAAAATTTTGTGTATTGTTTACTAGCGAGGCATGCACTGCATAGCCTCTTAATAAAGATTTTTTTTTCTCTCTGCGTGTCTTTTCCCATACGTCCCGCCTTCCCTCTCAAGCTTTCCGCGAACTACCCTCCTGCGTTCCATCTTTCAAAACTTAATGTTCGGTCCTGGTACATTCAGTTTTCAAACAGCTCACGAGCCACCTATTGTAATTTCATAATGCCAGAGCTCACCGGTATATATAGAAACCTTGGCGGGTGTGGTCACAACAACTCACCAAAGTTTCTTCGCAATCGGTAATCGTTAAAAGTACACAACTGCTAACCCTGTACAAATCGCAAGTGCGCCCCACGGTTGAATTTGGCAGCCACCTCTGGTCTGGAGCTCCAAAATACCTGAAAAATAGCCTCGACTCTGTGCAGAAACGGGCGGTCCGTTTGATAGATTCTCCCATCTTAACAGACGGATTGCAATCTTTAGAGCACAGGCGTCGGGTGGGAATGCTATCCTTGTTCTACCGGTATTACAATGGAAGATGCTCCGAGGAACTAGCATCATTGATCCCTTCGGCACCGGTGCATAGTCGGGAAACACGCCAAACGCGTGCCCAACATTTGTACACAGTTGACATTAGTCACATGAGAACGGGTCGTTTCTTCGACTCGTTCTTATGTTCAACAGCTCGGCTGTGGAATGATTTGCCGGCCTCTGTGTTTCCTCCTTCCTACAACATGGGTCTCTCTTCAAGACCAATGTTCATTCCTTCCTCTCCTCAAAAAGACCCTCCACACAGCATCCCAGATGACATAGGCCCTGAGGGAAATTATTTTCCTCAGGGCCTCCTGTGTGGAGTTAATGTAAAAAAAAAAAAAAAATCGGATTATGGTACAGGAAATAATTTCATGATGCCAGAGTTCACTATTTTATACAGAAACCATCGCGGGCAGCGCACATCAAATCCACAAAGTTTCATAGCAATCGGATGAATGGAAGCTACAAGCGTACACGCATACATGCAAGCAAGCAAATATACATTCATTTATATATGTATATAGATTATTTCGCTATATATAGTTTGGACATCGTTTCCTTGGAACAATAAGGTTCTATCTGTAATTTTTTGCATGAAACTGAGATATTGAGGTTAACAATTTAAAACACGATTGAATATTAAAAAATTAATGAAAATTGAAAAAGTTAACATTAAGAACATAGGATTATAGTTGAACTACCTTTAGGTTTCAGGTCTTCCTATGCAAAAACCATGGAACTTTTCCAAAAAATTTATCAATAAAAAAACAGATAGACCCCTCTTGCTTTGATAATCAGCGGAACTCGGAGCAATAGCGTTCTATTTGATTATTGTAATTAATTCCATGACAGTTGGCCCCAAGCCATACTTGCATGCAGTCGGTTAAGATTAAATACGCTATATCTTACAAAATTCATGTAAGTGTCCCCGAAGGGGTGTACAGAGAGGATGTACCGCCAAATAACATGATTATAAAACATAATATTTTCATTCAAATGTATCAAGGATAAAACTTCTTGTTTATATACTCTATATTAAGTACAAAAGACGACACTATAAATAAATTCATTTAATATTCATATCAACTTATCAGGGTATTTTTGAAGCCGATTTCAGGTTTGAAATTGGTAAATAATGCACAAAAAAATAAAATTTTATAATAATTTTTTATATAATAGTTTCAGGGGGCCAACTGTGAAGGGTTTAACTGTGGGGTCCCCGTTGTAAATATTGTTTTTTTGCTAAAAATCGTGTTTTTTCGAAAAAATGTTCTTAAACGTAAAGATGGTTCATTGAAGACCTATTTTTAACCCCCGACGCAAGGAGCGGTGTTATAAGTTTGACTTTCTGTATGTCTGCCTGTGTGTCTGTTTGTGTGTCTGTGTGTCTGTCTGTGGCATCGTAGCTCCTAAACGAATGGACCGATTATGATGCATTTTTTTGTTTGAAAGCAGACGTGATCGAGATGGTTCTTAGCTACAATTCATTAAAATCTGTTCAAGCGTTTCAAGGTCATCAGCTGTTTATTTGTGTCGGGGGTTGCTTAAAATTTAGAAAATTTTACTTATTAAGTATTTTTTTTCGATCTCATATTTCAAATTCAGAATTAACTAATTTCAGTTTCAATTTCCCCGACAAAATATACCTGACCAAATATCCTACAGACAAAACATCCTCCAACAAAATATCTACGAAAATCTAACTTGTCCTAACCTAACCTTACCTAACTTATAAGTTTTAAGATTTTCACGGCCAAAAGCATTTTCGTAGATATTTCGTAGATATTAAATCTACCGATGTAGATCACATCTACCGGATCTGCCGGATTTGCCCTGATGATGGACACTGCAACGATGTCCGAAACGTTGGCTAAAGAAGGAGGTAGCGCAACACGACATAACACCCCAAAAACAAATATCGAAAATAACCATGCCTTATTTTACATTTACTATTTTTGAACAAAAATTTATTGTTTTTGCAGGATTTCTGTATTATTTTTGTTCCATTTTTTTGCGTTAGATTTGATTAGGTTAGGTTAGGTTAGGTTAGGTTTTAGTAGATATTTTGTTGGAGGGTGTTTTGTCCGTATGATATTTGGTCGGGATGCTTTCTCACGGGTTGAAAAGTAGTGGAACCATTATAAGAAGGAATATTCTAACTATTTTATCATTACATTCATAGTACAATATTTTTTTATTATTTTTAAGAACAGTCCTCCTCGCCAGGGATTCCTGTTTCAATGAGGGCTGTTGGTTGTTTCGTTGGTGTTATACTTATTCTGTCTTCATAATTTTTACAATTCCCTCATCTTCGTGTTTAATTAGTGTTGTTTATCTTATATGCAGTTTTTAAACTTGTCCCATGGTATTTTGGTTTAGTTTTTATTTAAATTAGGTTGGTTAGTAAGTTTTGCGCATCTACTCGGTTCCAGTTTGTTTCGCTAACAAGTTTACAACTTGAAACTTTTAATTGAGAAATACAAACTTTACCTGTTTTACTTGATTTTGTGAGGAGTTCTTTTTTGTATAAACGATGCAGTGGATATAGCATACCAAAGATACATAAATTAACGCCTTAATAATATCATACCGACCAGAAATACGAGGCAAAGTGCTACCTTTTTCTGTGGCAATTTCAAAAGAAACTATGAGGCTCATACACCTATAAATAGATTACACCATTTTGGCAATAAATTTGGGAATATTGTAGGCATGATTGCAGATTCCGTATCTTTAATATATAAAACAAAGTCGGGTTAGTTACACTATTTATAACTCGAGAACGGCTGGGCTGATTTTGATGATCTTTGATTTTATTTATTTATTTATTTTTTTTTTTTTTTTACAGTAATAATATTACATTATCAGTTTTATTGTACATTATCAGTTTTTATGGTTACCCAATCAGTAGAGAAATATTCTCGGGTCTAATTGGGGAGCTAGTCTATGTACTTATATTTAGAACTGCTTATAGATAATATGTTACAAAAATGAAAATAAAATACTGTAAGATATTACAACAAATTGTAAAATTAGAAAAATACATATTATTATAGAAATATAATATCAGCAAAATATTGGAAACAGATTGTATCTGAAAATCATCGATACAAATAAGATAACCTGTTGCTTATCTGTATAAATACAACGCGAGTTTTTTTTTAAATTTAAGATAGTTTTTCTCACTTTTTATTGCATTGGGTAATTCGTTATATAGCTTTGGGCCTACGTATTCATAATGGTGTTGTGCAGCTGTCGTGTTGCATCTAGGTATATATAAGTTCCCAGATGTTCTAGGTCTTATACTTCGTGTTGAGGACACTTCAGATTTTTTGGATTTGTCTCCGCCCCGGATAGGATAATAACTATTAAAACATCACAAAAGTTAACGAAATAAATAGTTATAAAGAAAATTATTTTCCTCGTACATTTTGTATGGAACGAATTCTCCTATTTTGAAAGAACTGCAGCAATATTGTGAGGGGTATAATATTGAACTGTGCATGAATTCCAAACATTCAAAAACGTCAAATGTCAATGCGTTGTTGTGCATTTGTTTTTAATCATATAATGCTGCCCTTCTTTATTACACACTCAATGTCAATAGTCGAAAACGAGACAAATGGTGAACGTATGTCTGCACACCTCCAAAGGAAAAATACAATAATTATAATAAATCTCTGAAATGAAACGCATTTTTTTACATAAGCTCCACACAGGAGGCCCTAAGGAAAATAATTTCTCTCAGGACCTATGTCATCTTAGGGGATGCTGTGTGGAGGATCTTTTTAAGGAATGGGGAAGATAGAAAGTTCTGGGAAGAAAAAGGTATGAGGGGTGGATAGGAATCTGGGGGTCAGTGTGTCCAGGAGTGACGGACGTATGAATTCATCCCTCCAACTGTGGTGCAAGGCAATGGGTCGAGAGAGTCCGGCTGGAAAGGTCAAAAGGCCTCCCTCAACCAGTCTCTCTCGATTCGGCCCGCCACGCAGCAGGTGGGCAGGCGCATCAACTGCCAAGACCCGGACATAAGTCACCTCATGAACCCGGGCACCCCTGCTAAATCACCAAACTCTGGGGTGATCTATGGCAGAGGTGTTGGTTATTCAATAAATGGTTCTCGGGGCGGCGGCACCCGTATCCGCCTCCCGAATTCCCGTAAGTAATTGTAAAAGTAAGAAAATCACAAAAATCTAAATCATAAAATTATAAAAATAAAACAACACTTTGTATTTAACCACGAATTTATTATTTATGTATCTACCGGTTTCGCTTAGACCAAGCTTCCTCAGGATAAAATAATAACTCAGTTATTATTTTATATTATTATTTTATCTCAGTTATTATGTTATTCTTTCAGTTATTATTTTATCCTGAGGAAGCTTGGTCTAAGCGAAACCGGTAGATACATAAATAATAAATTCGTGGTTAAATACAAAGTGTTGTTTTATTTTTATAATATAATGTCTAACCACAAAGTAATTGCTTCTTATGAAAAAAAAAAAAAAAAAAAAAATCTAAATCCGTACTTAACGCCGTCTCTGATAATGACAAAAACAAAACACGGACAGTTGCGCTTTGATAATTGCTTCATTGCGTAATTTTTAACTTAATAAAAAAATTGAATTTAATTCAACAGCTACTGATTCTGAGGCGGTACGAAGTTCTTCGGGTCATAAAACGAAGTCTTTATATCTTTATAAATAAGAAATGTATGATTTTAATTTTATTAATTTTATTTTTTACTACGAATTTAATCATTGTGTACTACGTACCTGCCTAACTATTATTACCTACCTTGTAAGAGCCCACTAGGGCGTAAATAAATAAATAAATAATATCATCAAATATTCAGGCCTAAGAATAAATTTCAAAAAGATACTGTTTTTAAATCAGATGAAAAATTCTTTCAGATTTTGATTTTACAAATGTAAAAAAGTCGCTTAGTTTTGTGTGATGGTTATTCATGTAGTTTCAACTTCCTTCCATATATATCGATGGCATAGTTAGTAGTACGAAATTTTGCTATATCCCAACAGACGGTAGTTAAGTATAATATTAGAAGAGTACCATCTATCGTAGTTCTTGTCTTAGATACAAACGCTTACGATGATTGCGAAAGGCATCGGGAGTTGGTCGGGCACCTCTAGTTTCTTATCTAGAGCGGCAGAAATACTTAGAGCCTAGTCAAATAAGGATGTTCATCCAGTTTAATATTCATTGTAATATTAACGATAAGTTAATAAAAAAATTAATAATCACAAGAAACTCATTTTAAGTTCCATTAATATTCGAAACTAAGAGATACAACACTTAGCGATAGTCTTGGAAGTTTTTTTTTTTTTTTTACATTAACTCCACACAGGAGGCCCTGAGGAAAATAATTTCCCTCAGGGCCTATGTCATCTGGGACGCTGTGTGGAGGGTCTTTTTGAGGAGAGGAAGGAATGAACATTGGTCTTGAAGAGACCCATGTTATAGGAAGGAGGAAACACAGAGGCCGGCAAATCATTCCACAGCCGAGCTGTTGAACACAAGAACGAGTCGAAGAAACGACCCGTTCTCATGTGACAAATGTCAACTGTGTACAAATGTTGGGCACGCGTTTGGCGTGTTTCCCGACTATGCACCGGTGCCGAAGGGATCAATGATGCTAGTTCCTCGGATGATCTTCCATTGTAATACCGGTAGAACAAGGATAGCATTCCCACCCGACGCCTGTGCTCTAAAGATTGCAATCCGTCTGTTAAGATGGGAGAATCTATCAAACGGACCGCCCGTTTCTGCACAGAGTCGAGGGTATTTTTCAGGTATTTTGGAGCTCCAGACCAGAGGTGGCTGCCTAATTCAACCGTGGGGCGCACTTGCGATTTGTACAGGGTTAGCAGTAGGAAGTAAACTGTATTTACCATTTTATACGTAATAAACTAAAAAAAATACATTTAATTAGACAAATGTTTTAAAAAGTTTATTGTTTTCACTTTTTTTCGTTTTTTTAAATAATAATTAAAAATATTGATCAACCTTGAAAGCTTTTCGACGGTTTTCAATTTAGTAGATTTTTTTAAATTTTACGGAGGCGTAATGGTAAAAATGAAAAGAGAAACCTGGTGTTCTCTCTTTTTAATTTTTTTTATGTATTTTATCCGACTATTATAGAAAAGGAGATAGAAGGATCTTTATGGGTAGGTGTCATTTTGTGTCAGATGTATGTAGAGCCACGTGGCCCGAGTGGTTAAGACGTTGATTATCTTGTGTAAGATCACCATTCAGAATCGAAATGTTGAATGAAATGACTTAAGCAGTATTTGGTGACGAGATCTGAATAGCCAGATATTTCCAAATTTTCTCCCTTCCCATATTCTTCCCTTCCTCAACACATTTAGCCTCACAACACATACCAACTGGGAATGACATAGTCTTACCGGCAGCAAACTGTTTTTTTTTTTACATTAGCTCCACACACTAGGCCGTGAGGAAAATAATTCTCGTCAGGGCCTATGTCATATTTAGGAATGCCGTGTGGAGGATCTTTTAAGGAACGGAATGAGATAAAATTTCGGGAAGGAAAATGGTATAAGGGGTGGGTGGGAATCTGAGGGTCTGTCCAGGAGTGACGGACGTGTGAGTCCATCCCTTCCACAGCGGTGCAAGGCGATATTCACAAAAGTTCACCCCCAACAGTCTCTCCCAATTCGGCCAACCACGCAGTTGTTTGGCAAATGCATCCGCCATCCAGGGCCGGATCTACGAAATCTGGCACCCTGTGCAGTAGGTACCGATGGCGCCCCCCCCCCCCCTACATTTTTATTTTGATTAAAAATTCGTTCACCCCAATTTTTTTATATTTTTTATTTAAATATTTTTTTTTACACTAATTTATCAAATAAAATCAACACATATAAAGGGTGTAACTTTTCCAAGTGACCTGGCGGTAGCTCTCACACTCGTTTTTTTTTTAAATAGAGAATCGCCAGGAGCCCTATACTCTCTAAATCTATCGGGTAAACATAAAATTATGGTGCTATTTTAATTATTTTAGGGAAAACTATATAACAAAATAATATAAACAAACCAAAAAGAATACATCCTCAAATTTGTGCCTTGCATTTCCCCTGTGTTGAGCGAAGAAACACCATACAAACACTAAACACTAACGTATGGTATCAACGGCTTACGAAAGACACTTACACTGACACCGTAAAATAACAAATCTAATAGATATTAATTATACATTTAACGAACTTCAAATAATATGTCAAATCAATTATGAAACTGTCAAAACGTTGCAACCTGCAAATTCTGCAAACCGTGCGATGCTTTTGTTAATGGAATTTACTGAAGATTTCATAAGAAAATGGTCTTTAACTACCTTCTCCTAGAGACTTAAATCGTACAAAATAAAACAATAGCGAGCGTACGAACGACACACTAACTAAAATTGTCAGCATTTTGAAAGGCGCAAGTTGGTTTGTTTGATTCACTAGAACAAAAATACTGCGCTGTGATTGGTTATTGCATTTGGATCGCACCCATTCATCGTTAAAGATATCCGGAAAAATAGATCTTACGTTTAAGCTGGGAACATACTAAGCCCACGCCACGCTACGCGACGTAGGTAGACGTCACCATTTCCATATCTGGACTACTTACCATCCATACATTTTCTATGGAAACGGATGCTTTAGAATCACACTAGCCCCACGCAACGCAAACCGACGCCTCCTACGCGACGCGGATCTGCCGCAGCCAGATCGGCGTGGGCCATGTGGAAGGTGGAGGGGGTATGGTCACGCCTACTACGAGATGATTTTACATCTTTTTGGTGTTATCTAAGCATCTAACGTTATGTTTCGCAATAGCTGTGGTTGTTTTTTTCACAGATATATTTAAAAATGGATGACGAACAGTTCATTGAAACTGTTAGACGGCACGAAGTTATTTATAAAATCAAATTACAGGATTATAGAGATTCTGCATACGCAGTGCAGCTTGGGAGGAAATTTCAGCCATTCATGGCATGACTTTCAATATTATACCCCTATGATTTGACAATCAAACCTTAGACACACTGCCAGTCTTTCTCTGATCCGAATGGACTTTCGAAGACGTGTGTTTTCTTTTTTTATGTCATATTCAATTATGCTGTAAAGCTCTTCAAATACCACTTTACTCATACGGAAGTACATAAAGGATCATCCGTCATCAGATTCTAGATCCTTTACTAAAGTATGGAACTCTCCAAACATTTGTCTTTATTTGTTAATATTGTGGACCCAAATACTTCTCACTTTTTTCATTTTACGAGAATATTGATTTAATATTGATAATAATAATAATCGTAGCAAATCATCTTGAAATTCGCTTTCAAGACATGGCAAAGCTGTCATCTGCTGAGAAGAGAATCACATAAACATAACCTAAAAAATAAATATCAAATATGTCGAATCAAACGCGCCTGCGCACAAACAGAGACCCCTTGTCACGTGGTCACAGCGACGCGTACATACGTCGGCCAGTGTGAACATGGACAGGAAAGTTGCGTCGCGTCGCGTAGCGTGGCGTGGGCTTAGTATGTTCCCAGCTTTAAACTAAATATATGGAATTTGTAAAAGAATTCTGTAACTGACTATAAATTCGTAAGCCGTTGATACCAACCTGATGCGTGTGCATTCTGTTTCTTTAGAAAGTGTTGCTAGAGCGTAATAATTATTTCGTACTATGGGTAATTTTTAAACGATTCAGGGAATATTATAACTAAATTTTAATAAAATATTTATTTTCTCACGGCGCCCCTTCAGAGTTGGCGCCAGTTTTTTGCACGTTTTTGAACGTATGGCAGATCCGGCGCTGCCGCCATCAAGACCCGGACAAACCCCACCCCATGAACTTTGGCACCACTGTTAAGTAACCAAACTTAGCGAACCACAAGGCGTGATCTATGACACAGGGGTTATCCAATAAATGATTCCCGCCTCCCAAACTTGGAGTTATTGGTACTCTTTTACCATACTCACATAAAAAGCATAATCACCCTGAAAAGCACAGAAATCTGGGCCACCGGATCGACCAGGAAACTTGACTAATGAGCCTTTAAAGTTTAACGTTCGTCGTAAAGCATTGATCTTAAACCTTTGTAAGATAATGCACCAGTGTTTACATTTCCGGAAAGCCATTCGTTCCACATCCGGTACCAGATAACAGTTATACAGACTTAGCAGACTCTGCAGATAATATGCAGTTTCTAGGTGTACACAAAGATAACTGCTACTGCACTCCAAATAAGAGCTGACTTCACGATGGTATTTTTTAATTCAAATCTAAATAAAAAAGATACCTGATACGATTTTAGATTTTCACCGCCAAAAGTATTTTCGTTATTTATTTATTTGTTTTAAGTGTGTAGTTCACACGCGGTAGAAGTGAAACCTTCAGAAAACTAAAGTGGACAAGAGTGGTGAGGCTACGAATCACCTCACAAACAGGAGACCGATTATTTTATGTCATTCTCTTGCAGGCTAAAACCTTTAGAACGCGGCGGATATTTGTGCGGCCCGCACAAATATCTGGCGTTTTCTTTTTAAATATATATTTTTTCAAGTACAATTATATTATCCTTTTTTTTGCGGCCGCACAAATATCTGCCGTTTTTAACTATATTTTTTTCATGTACAATTAAATTATCCGTTTTAATATCTGCCGTTTTTTTTTTAAATATTTTTTTTCCCGTACTATATTATCCGTTTTTTTTTTGCGGCCCGCACAAATATCTGCCGTTTTCTTTTTAAATATATTTTTTTTCATGTACAATTAATTATATTGTCCTTTTTTTGCGGCCCGCACAAATATCTGCCGTTTTGTTTTTAAATATATATTTGTTCATGTACAATCAATCATACTATCCGTTTTTTTACAATTAATTATATTGTCGTTTGAGACTTTCAGGGGGGCAGTGTTGAAACTTCTGAAATTTAAAAAAAAAATTTCATAGAGCGACAAAAAATTGAGGTTACAATATGTGTTTGTTATTCATTTGTCTAATAAATTATGCATGTGTTTTTATTTTTTTTTATTATCAGTAACTTGAGTTAGAAAACACATAAGGTGAGCCATTTTGAAAACTTTTTTATGTTTGTATGCAAAAATTTTATAATTTAAAAAAAAAATATATATTTTTCGAATTCTATAATTTGAAAGCGTATTTCATCACCTTTCTAAAACAGTTTTTGGTTTTTGAATGTGTTCAGAAATATTCCAAATATTTGCATTTTATTGTAAAGTGAAAATATTTTGACTATCCGAAAAAAAAGCCAAATTTTTTAAGGGTTAAGAATTGACACTATATCATGAACACAAGAAGGAAGGAAGTAGCAACCCGGTACTTAAATACAAAATAATTGTCTTTTTTAACTTTCTAAACAAACAGGTAGAACACCCCCCCCCCCTTGACCAGAAAAATGTGACGACCGCTGCTATAGAATAAAGATTAATGTGTTTGTTTTTTTTTTAGTGTCGATTTTTCGTTTCATCAAGTTTCAAATCCCAAATGTGCTAAAGAAGTTTTTACTTCAAAAAGACAACTGTTTTCAAAAAAAAAATTTTTCAATCGGCTTTCACCCTATAAAAGTGTTCTTTGCCACCATTTTATGGTTCCATGACAACTCAGAACCAACTCAATTCGACACCTCTTTGAAAAATCTTTTTTTTTTTTTTTTACAGTGAATACCGCACAAGAATCTCAACTGCACCCGTCTGGATCAAGTGAGACTATGGCATCCTCAATTGGGGTATGTTGTGAGGCTGAAGGTAGTGGGGAGGGGAAGGAGGTGGGGAAGAGGAAGGTTGGGAAGTACCTGGCTATTCAGATCTGGTCACCAAACACGGCTAAAGCCATTTTCAAGCAACGTTTCAATTCTGAATGGTGGTCTTACACCAGGGCGATACTGATAGTATCTTCCACCCTGCAACATGCCGCAAATATACTATATATTATTTTAAATGAATTAATTGTGAAATAACACAAATTAATCAAATAAAATTTATTTACGCATGCCGGGTTCGAACCCGCGACCTCCGGATTGTGAGTCAAGAGTCTTACCCGCTGGACTACCGATCATTAAACGTTAACCTACTAATCATTAATAATTGCTCAAGGTATTTATGTTTTATTTACAATTTCCTTTGTTCAATTTTCCCTTGCAAACTGCAATAAAGTCAACATTAATTTTCACTAGTAAAATTTGCGTCTTTTATATGCATGACCTCTAAACCCTTATCTCCACTATACTGCGATGGAGTTCTACTTGCTCTGAGAAGACAGCGGTCGGATGACAAAAGGTATAGGTTCTACCTACACTAAATTCATATTACCTTAAATTTAATACATTACAGCGCTTCGTCCTATGGTACGACCCTCTAAGCAGAACCACAGTCAGTTTTGTTGTTCCCAAAGACTAAACAGCAAGGTTCCCTCCGATCCCTTGCTCAGTTGATTATTATTATTGTGAATTGATACATTGTGACTATTTTTACTATATGTGATCTGTGAACTTACTTTAAATAAATAACATTTTACCAACAATTGTGTTATAATTTTTCTTTTTTCAAATAAATCATGTTTATCAGGAAAATACCTCACATTTTTTTTTCTTTTTTTAAATCATGTTCATTATTGGTTTTTCAAAATGGAAGGATTTGACCACTCGCTGGCACACAAAAACATCTTCGAAAGTTTCTAAAATCGTGTATTGTGTGACATTCGGCAATTTTTTTAAATTTAAGTGGCGGGTTTGGTTACCTCCGCGCCGGGAACCGTTCATTGGATAACCCCTGCCATAGGTCACATGAAATGGTTCGCTACGTTTGGTGACTTAGCAGGGGTGCCCGGGATCATGGGGTGAGGTTTCTCCGGTTCTCGACTACAAATACCTTTGCCCACATGTTGCGTGGCCGGCCAGACTTGCATCGTAATGGGAGGAATGGATTCATACGTAAGTCACTCCTAGACTCATAGACACCCAGATTCCTACCCAACCCTCATAACTTTTCCTTCCCAGAACTTCCTTCCCTTGCTTTCCCTAAAAAGACCCTTCACACAGCATCCACAAGGATGACACAGGCCCTGTTGGGAATTATTTTCACCAGGGCCTCCCGTGTGGAGCTAATGTAAAAAAAAAAAAATCACAGGACTTAAATTTATTAACTTCGAAAAACGATGAAATGAGATTGAAGAAAGAACCTACCGGATTTGGATGATCTTCGACAGGGAAAAAATCGAATGCAGTTGACACGCGGTAGCAGTGAAACCTTTACTTACATAATCTCAACCAATATGAGCCTTGGAAAGTGAGCTCATAATCAAATCGGCCAATGCGGCCAGCGCGAGGCTTCGTACGTACTGTTATTGGTAAGGTTTCATTCTATCTCATTCTCTCATAGCCTAAATCCTATAAATATATGTGTTTGTCTCTTTTTAGTGTTCTCTTTTTTGTGTTCTTCTTTCCGCTTCATCGAGTTTCAAATCACAACGGCACCAAAGAAGTTAACTTCACAACTTTTTTAGATGGTGTCATAACACATTCGGTGAGCAGTAAAGTCAAGGGTACCTGTTCAGTTAGTCAATGTCTTCTGAATAGATTGACGAACCTCCGCGAAAGTCGATAACTAACTGTGCCGATCGCGGAAATACTACTAGGAGATTTATTTTACGAGTTTATTCTATTTGCTTAACATCTACAGCTTTCAAAACCTTATAACATCAATGCGCGTGCATTTATTGATTGGTCTAGTTTCTATTCATTCGGTTACGCCACTTTACATCCCATCGGCAAAATATTCCTGACAAAATATCTTAGGGACAAACATCCCCTAACAAATTATCTACTAAAACCTAACCAGTGGTGTATCCAAAAGTTTCCAAGCTTGTCACATAGGTCATAGAGGGCAGTGCTAACAGCTGTCCCGAAAGTCCGCTAGATGGTAGTTAGTTTAGTTCGGAGTTTGGGCACCAGGGGGGCCAAGGCCCCGGACGCAGTCTACAGGAGCCAGGGTTGCCAACTTAGGGGTTTTCCCCCAGATTTAGGGGGAAAATAAGTGGGATGGGATTTTTTTATGGGTTTATTATGTTTAGGGGTATTTTTGGGGGTTTTGTGATTCCATATATTTTTTTAAATTTTTATTATGTCGTATACACGGAGCACTCACACATTTCACAATTTTATTTGTTGACTACTAAATAAGCTGCGGAATAGACTCTCCATTGAAATGCTTCAAAGCATGATGATGGTTCGGTTCACATTCAATCAAAATGGTGGATCTTGCACTACATTTTATCCATCTCCTGAAATGTTAAGCTTATTCAATGTTAACATGTATGATTTTAAAAAATCTGATTCTTCTCAAGAAAATGATGCAATATTTGATCTTTTAAATAATTTATAAATAAAGATTATTAAAAAACATTACATTTATTCATTATTTTTACAAAAAAAAATTTTAGGGGTATTTTCAAGGAATTTGCCGGTTTCTAGGGGTTTTTGAGTTTAGTTTAGGGATAAATATTTTTGAGAGTTGGCAACACTGACAGAAGCTCATTAGATATAGATTCTATTTAGCCAGCTTCCAGATAGGTCGACTATCGTGGTCACATAAATCCCAGATTAACATAAAAGAACTTTATTCATTCCAAAGAAGTAATCTCCTCCCAAGACGAGTTGGAAAACAACTGTCTGTCTGAACACAACCTAACCTAACAAAAAAAGTGACAAAAATAACAATAAGACAATAAATTATTGTTCAAAAATAATAAAACGTTAAATAAGGTTAGGTTAGGTTAGGTTTTAGTAGATATTTTAATGGGGGACCGAACGCCGTTGGCGCCACCAAAAAACTATCTAAAGAAGCTAGCCGTCCATAATGGAGAACTGGTACCTACCCTGATGTATGACAGTGATGCATGGAACTGGCAGAGGAAGGATGAAAGTAGACTGAATGTTGTAGAAATGAGATCCCTGATGCGAATGTGTGGTAAAACCATGTACGATCGTGTGAGAAACGTGGAGATCCGCAAAAAATGCAAGGCTGATGTAAGCATAATGATTAAGATTAAGGAAGGGACCCTCAGATGGTTTAGGCATTGTAGAGCGAATGAAAGAAGAAAATAGTGTGAGAAGAATACATGACGCAAATGTGAATGGAATAAGAAGTCGGGGACACCCGAGGAAGACGTGGCAAGATCAAGTGAATCAGATACTTGAGTCAGTCCAAAAGTCAGAATAATAGAAGAGTGTGTATGAGACGAAGTATAAATGTGGGTGAGGTAAAGAGTCGTGCCAAGACCGATTTAATGGGTGAGCGGCATCACAACGAGCCACGCACCGAACATAAAATTCCTAGTTGTGATTATTGGCAAACTTATGCCAAAATCGGACTGGTCTATACCTCTTCAAACAAACAACATGATTATCTAAGTAATATTCACATTAAAGTTCCTAATAGACGTTATTCAAAGAGTCATAAAACATTTCATCTTGAGTTATTTAAAAACAATATTGCTACCAATCCAATAGCCGCTTTCATTTATTTATAAACAGAAACAAACAGTACATTAGTTACAGTGGTGAAAAATATTTACAATTAATAAGCATATTTCATGGTGGGTACCTATGATGTGTTTCATTGTAGTGTCTTATTTATGGTATACATAATATGTTCGGGCTTGTAGAGCGAATGAACGAGGAAAGGAGTATAAGGATAATACATGACGCAAATGTGAATGGAATGGAATAGAAGTCGGGGACGCCCGAGGAAGACATGGCGCGACATGTGAAGAGTTGGAATAATAGAAGAGCATGGATGAGACGATGTATGAATGTGAACGAGGCAAGGAGTGTGTGCCAAGATCGAGTTGTTTGGCAGTCCGTCCACTCTGCCTACCCCTGTGGGAAACGGCGTGATGGTTAGTTAGTTAGTTAGTTTACATATTAAGTAATTACCGGGTGTGTAGTGGGAAGTTGTATGTGTGTATGTGAGTATGTGTGTATGTATGCATGTATGTATGTATCCGCATTGAACAATTTATATTATTGACATGATGCTCTATTTAAATTTAGGCAGTGATTCGGAGAAAATGCCGATGTCAGAATTTAGACCAATATTATTGAACATTTGAAGAGCACGATTGATTGGCGAATTAATTGTTGCATTTGTCTTGTAATTAAGCGTGTGGAATAGTTCTGTATGACGTGTACGTCTTAATGGTATGTTAAAAATAACTAGGGAAAAAAGTTCGGTACAGTCAATGTTATTATTTAAAATTTTGTGTATAAACGTCAAATCATCTATTGCTCGCCTTTGTTGCAAAGTTTGAAATGTGCATTCAAAGTTATTGTTGAATTATAATTTTATAATTTCGTAATTATTACCGTGAAGATTCACGGTTACGTTATCGTGACGGCGAAAAAGGTAATAAATGTTAAATGGTAATTACGTTCCTTGTGGTTATAATGCTGGAGTTTTTTCTTACACGTTAAGGGCCCGGAACCCGCAATTGTACCGATTTATACATATTTCCCTTAAACACGGTAAGTTTTAAAGCTCTTAAAAATACATGTTATTCTTGAAGATAATATCTAGACATTGCCCCTGCCGAAACGCAAATTATATAAAATTCCCTCAATAGAAAAAAATCGCAAAGTATGTTCTAAAAATTATTATTAACACGTTTGTTTCAGTTATTTTACAAGTTATATGTATTAAAAAAAATCACAGTGTTTCTTTAAATGCTGTTTAAGATATTGCCCGCGAGATTTTTGCTCTATTTTAAACGAGTCGTGTTTTATTAAACATTTTCGCAATTTTCGCATCGATTTTGTCGCTGTAAATCTCTCCATCTTCTTTTTTTCGGGCCCGGTTGTACAGCCTTAAGAAAGATGAGACACGCAAAATACGCGTGACTGTTTCCTCCAAAGTACTACTTTTTCCTTTGGAGGAAACAGACATATTATTAGACAAAACATCCTTCCTCAAGACATAAAACTAATAAAAAATCCAATTGAATACAAATCAAGAATAAAAATATGGCTTAAAGAGGTCGATGAGAAAACCCTAGCGAAGACGCTAAAAACGACATAGAAGACAAATGAACTATATTTAAATAACTTTAGTCCGCCTCGGCACAGGACCCCCTAGTGAGGAGGACTAAAAAATACAATATTTTGTACTTAATTTCACATTGCATTTTGTATGTTGAAAATTTTATATAGTCGCAATAATAAAAAATAAAAATAAAAAAATAAAAAAAGATAAATCTTATGACGGCTCTGCCACGGCGACGGGATTTTTTTCATTTCATTCATACGTGTGAGGGAGATGTATGACAATTTTTAATGTATCTCGTTTTTTACTGTTGTTATTTAGTGTATAAGAAAGAGCTTCAACCATCAGCGCATTGTCATATTTGAATTTATAAAATTCAGTCATACTTCAATATTATTCTTGTAACTATATTCCATTTATGATGATTTTTTTGTGTATCTCATCTTTGAAAGAGCTGCAAGCATTATTGTGATAAGGAAGGTATGTTTTTGCCGTTTTATGCCGTCACGGTTCCGTAACCGTGAAGCGTCACTAAGTAATGTTCACATTACCTAATAAAGTCATAAAACATTTCATCTCGAGTTATAATAGCAGTATTGCCTATTTCAATCCAATGTCTCGAATGTGTAGATTGTATAATTCCATAGAATTTGACGATACAGACATCTATCTTTGTAAACAGCCTCGTATATTTTAAAAGCATGCTAATTTTATTAGCTGTAAGCTAATATGACTTAATGGATAATAGAAGTAACAATTATTATAAGAAATAATTATCAGCCTGAAACACTCATCCACATTGAAAAATCTTCCGAGAAAAGGTACATGACGCCAACGGGACATGAACCCGTGCCCTTCTGATTGCCGGTCAGCTGCTCTCTCAATAGAGAACTCCAGTCCAATTTTTTTTATTTTTTTTAATGAATAAAGACCTTCAAACTTAAATAACTGCATTTTTATTTTTATAGTTAGTTTTAATAGTTAAAATAATTGTCAAAGTTTTAATTTTTAAAGACTCTCAGAAACGCACCGTATCTATGGTGGTCTTCACCAACCGATAGTTTTTTTTACTTTTTAAGTTGTCATTTTGAATCAGTGATGTTATGTCGAGGGAAATTTCCCTAGATCTAGGGGAGAAAAATATTTTTTAGGGATAAGGGAAATCAGGACAAAATCTAGGGAAATTTCGAACTCTGGCAATTTTTTTATTACATATGACAATATTACTGGTATTATTTATATAAATATATATACGTATATATATTTTTTGGAATTCCTATATTCCTATGAATCTTAATTATTGTTCATGTACTTACATGCAATGTTATTTTTAACACTGACAACTCAAAATGATATTAGGGAACGTACCCATACTACGTGACACGTTCGGGGGGAGGGGGGGGTGGGGGGGTCTTCAAAATACCACTCTTGGTACAAATGAGCGGCGGGTTGCTTATGATTTTTATTTTGCAAAGTGTTTTTTTTTATTTGGAATTCAGTTTCTAATTCAGTGGTGAGTGTATTCGTACTTTTAAATTTTTGTTTAGTGTTTTATTTGGAAAATCACGGTATTATTAGTATATTTACCAAGTTCCGATATCTTTCCAATTAATTATCATATTAATTAACATATAACAGGAGTAGTGTTACACAACCCGGTGGCTACGTAGGTAATTGCGTAAATGTGAAATTCTAGGGAAATTTCACTTCGAAATCTAGGGAAATAATTTTTTTGGGCAGAATATCCCTGTTTGAATGAAGAACCAGTGATGCCAACTTAGCAACTTTATAGCTAGATCTAGCTATTATTTGATGTCAAACAGCTACATTTTAATGAAACTTGTAGCTAAACTTTTTAGCTACTTTTTATAGCAACTTTTCGTCATTGTTTGATATTTCGATTTCGTCATGAGAGAACATAAAACGCTTCGTCGTATAGTTAAAAGTAAAAAAACAAACGCGACTCTATGGTCATAGACGCTATGGTATAAGTGGCGTTAGCCGGAAAATCCCCGTTTCCTGCTGCACTAGCTCTCCCTTTTTGGAGTACAGTGCCACAATCTTTGATATTTCTATGACATATTTGTTCACAACTAGCGACACCACCACCGGAACAGATAACTTTGTGGCACTGTAATATTGTTCTGTGCGCTAGCCGCTAGCTAGCTACGACAGACAGAATACAACCAAAATAGTACGCACTACTCTTATTCTACCTTGTGTTGTTTTGTTTTATCCAAATAAAACCTGGAAATAAAACGATTGTCAGAATTTAGAAGATTGGGGGGGGGGGGGTTAAAAATTGCAAAAAGTTGGTCACGTAGTATGGGTACGTTCCCTTATCTACTTACTGTAACGTTTAGCTACTTCTAGCAACTTTTTGGGGTAAAAAAACTGGCAATCTAGCAACCCAGAAGAATCATGGCGGAATGCTTTGTAATGACTTTTAGGTGTGAGGTGTGTTTTTTATTCAAGATTAACTGCTTTTAATATAGAAAAACATTGGTAAAATGTCCACATTTCACCGCTACTGTTATTGTATTTAATCAAAGTGCAATATAAAAACAATAAATCATCTCTTTCATTGCAAATACATGTGACGTCGTGTTTTGTGTCAGGCGTTACTTTGTAGGTGCATTGTTTTATGTATAATACATACAGAAACACTGGTATTTATAATACACTGATCATGACGAGTGTGTAATAACTTGTATAAAAAGCCCTACACTAAAAACAATTTGAAAATACATAACCAAATGTCAAAACATGACATGACTTTAACCTCAAATAGACAAAATTTATTGCAGATTGTCCGCTAATATAGCCCTTTTCGTAAATTGTTGAGGGCCTAAATTATGTTTCAATAAACACAATAACTATTATTTATCTAAATCTCTATAAACAGTATGAAAATAAACCAAAAACACGAAATGTTGAATTGCATAGGTACGTGTGCACTTCAAGTCATTTCAAATGTCAATACAATACAATACACAGGTGACAGGTTAACTGTGACGTCACGGTTAACCATTTCAGTAATGCCAACTTAACGCTGTGTTTTGGGAAGAGGTTTAAAAATGCACTTTTTAATAATTTATTAAAAACTCTGCATTTAATATTATGAAATAAAACTTATATATTCAGAATCAGCATTTCTTGGTCTATATGAACATATTTTTTTAAAGCCATAATATTTTTCACTGGAGTTCCTTATTGAGCTATTAGCGGCTTATCTAATACCCGCCAAATGATTCAATATATACTATTCAATTCAAGTGCTTACTATTTTTTTTTTCCACCTGAAAACGACCAACTTTAGTTTTTGCGAGAGAGACACTGTTAGTGTTAAATCCCTCGCTAGGTGGCGTCGAGACAAATTATGTCTTCATTTATTGGGGAAATACTTAAACTTGCCAAATATTACAATAAATAATACATGTCCCGTTGGCGTCATGTAACTTTTCTCGGAAGATTTTTCAATGTGGATGAGTGTTTCAGGCTGATAATTATTGCTATGCATAAAAATCTTGTCTTAAAAACGTTAATTTAAAAATTAAAAATAATAGATAATAGAATTATTTGAACTTCATAAAATGTTTTTTCGTTGTCTGTTTTGGGGGTGTTATTCCGTGTTGCGTTACCTTCTTCTCCTCCTTGTGACATGCACACATCTGCCGGATCTTCCCTGTTACCGTCAATCTTTCGTCATGTCCGAAGAGATACCACATATTCACAAATTCGTAGCAGTTATACCTTGGAGGGAGACGTCCCTGTCCGACGTGCTGACGGAGCGGCATCTTGTGTCGAATTCTTGTATTCGAAACCTGTGAAATTCCTCGTACACAGATGTTATTTGCGGAGCGGCGCGTATGGCGTGGCGTCCGACATGCACTCATAGCTGGGTTCTGAAATTCAATCACGCAGACGCTGCGGTATTAATACTGTTCAATGTACATCCTAATGGCAATTTCATTAATGGAATTGCCACACTGTAAATGTTTCAAACTATAAATACATGTCACTAGTAAATATGGTATTCCCAAGACAATATGTTACTGCCAGTAGCCAAATAATTAGAAATCCAATAGTTTTAAACGACGTAGTAACAAATTTGTTATTGTTATCATATCGTTTAAGTTGGGTCAATTAAAAAATATATAATTTTAAATTCTAAGAGCGATAAAAGGATGCCAAATGGGTTCAACACGACTTGTTTAAAATTTTTCAAACTTCTGATACGATCTTCTTCTCCCGGATTCACTTCAAAGTTTTGAAAAACTTAATTTTAAGGGGTTTTATAGTGTGTATCAAAAAGTTACTATGAATCCTTTAAAGTTTAAACCATATTTTTGTTTAAATTTAGTACATGTATTATTTACGAAATTATTTACAAAAAGTCCCAAGATTGAGTCCCGCAAAATAATGCCGAAATTTGAGAGTAAGAAGGATTTTGCTTGTATTCGAATACACGCCTTGAGATAATTTGAATTATATTCATATATTTTTTTATTAAATAAATTGTTAATTTTTAATGGTTTATCTAACATTTTTTTAAGATTTAACAAGGGTGGGTTTTTCTCTATTACCTATGTGAAATTTCAAATTCACTTTGTCCGTGAATTTGAAATTTCACACTGACCAATCCGGAGGAAGAAGATGATATCCAAATATTGTCAAAAAAATTACGTGATTTTATATCTTCATTTAACACTCTTTTAGCACTATTAGACAAATCAAAACAAGATTTTGTCCCATACAGTCGTGACCCACCTGAATGTCTATTGTCTATTAAAGTGAAATGATTTTTTTTTTATTATTAAATTTAAAACATATACAAACATTCCCGGATTATGGTTTTAACTTGACAATATTTTAAAATCTCCTACCACCACCACTGCAAGCGGAAAATGTTGCTTGTATCGTGATGGAGGACTAATGATAATCTGGATTTTTTTTTTTTCAGGTTTATTTATTTATTTATTTACTAGCTGATCCTACGAACTTCGTATCGCCTCAGAATCAATCAACTGTCCGTGTTTTGTTTTTGTCAGAGATGGCGTTGTGTACGGATTTATATTTTTTGTGATTTTCTTACTTTTCTTCTTCCTTACGGAAATTTTTAAAAGTAAGCGGGTACGGGTACCGCCGCCCCGGAACGGTTTATTGGATAACCAACACCTCTGCCATAGGTCACCCCAAGTGGTTTGCTACGTTTGGTGATTTAGCAGGGGTGCCTGGGTTCATTAGGTGACTTTTGTGCGGGTCTTGGCGGCAGATGCGTCTGCCCACCTGCTGCGTGGCGGGCCGGATCGAGAGAGACTGGTTGAGGGAGGCCTTTAGACCTTTCCAGCCGGATTCTCTCGACCAATGGGTCGAAAGAGTCCGGCTGGAAAGGTCAAGGTAAAAGTCAATTCCGGTCAAGGCAATGACCTTGCACCGCAGTTGGAGGGATGGATTCACTCCCGGATATACTGACCTCCAGAGAGCCTTGAAGGAGTAACCATCAGTTACTTATACCAGGGCGGGTAAGAGGTGGATTACCTCCACTGACCTCCAGGTTCCTACCCACCCCTCAAGCCTTTTTCCTTCCCAGAACTTCCCCTAAGATGACATAGGTCCTGAGTGGAGCTTACGTAAAAAAAATGCTTTTCATTTCAGAGATTTATAATTATTCCTTTGGAGGGGTGCAGAGACATACTTTCACCGTTTGTCTCCTTTTAGACTATTGAAATTTAGTGTGTAAGAAAGAGGGGCAGCATTGTGTATATGATTAAGAACAAAAGCAAAATCATCAGCCCATTGACATTTGACGTTTTTGAATTTTTGGAATTCACGCACAGTTAAATATTATACCTATCACAATGCATGCTGCATTTCTTTCAAAATATGAGAATTCGTTCCATACAAAATGTATGAAAAAATAATTTTCTTCATAACTTTCTTTTTCATGAATTTTTGTGATGTTTTAATAGTTATTCTGTTATCCGGGGTGGAGACAAATACAACAAATCAAAGATCATCAAAATCGGTCCAGCCGATCTCGAGTTATAAATAGTGTAACTAACCCGACTTGTATATTAAGATTTATTGTTTTGGAACAATTACAGAGTATTAACACAAAAAAGTCATTAGATTAGCATTCTAAAAAGCGTACATGTTAATAGTCCACTTAAAAATGTTCACAGAATGCCCAGTTTAATAGTTGTTTTCGCTATGTATACATAGAAGTTAACAGAAATTAGAAATAGCAAAATATAAAAAGAGATAAAATATTGATAGTTTGACATTGCGGCAAATTAATATAACCCATTAGTCTACACAATTATCCGTAAATATATAAGCATTCACTTGTTTACTATTAATTTGTTGATATTTGAGTAAAGCGAAACCAGTCGGTAAATGAATTAATTAAAACTCGTGGTTTTATACAAAATAAGTGTTTTATCTCTACATATTATAAATAAAAGTCCTCTGCCGCTTCTGCCTGTTCAAGATAAACTCAAAAACTACTGAACGGATTTTCATGCGGTTTTGTGAAAATAGATGAGAGATTCACGAGGAAGGTTTAGGTATATAATTTGTCAAGGTTTTGAGTAAATTTGTTGAAATATAAAGGAGAATGTCTGTATGTGGTGGACGAGCGGCATAACAAGCGGGCTGTGTGGATTTGATTTGTACGCAAATCTACAGTTTTATGAAGATGAAGGTCACTGTCTACATTTAATTTCGAAAACTCTGTGTAAAGCCCGGGCTTCGCCGGGGACTTCAGCAAGTTTTTAATAAATATGTCAAACCACAAAGTGATTGCTTTCTACAATAGTGCAATAATTAATTGCTGCATTTTCTGCGGAGAAAACAAATATCTCAAGTAGAATCCTCGGTACATCGGCGACAGTACCTTCATAGAAACGCAGTGTCACGTGCCTGTGTTTATCAGCGGTCCAATTTCAGAAAGCAGTTTCTAGGAAGAAGACTTATGGAGTCATTATGTTGCTATGGACATACCGGGCATTACAAAGCAGATGACAGGGCTTGCTAACAGGTAAAAGGCGCGCTCCCTGGAGGTACGAATCGGGCAGTGGCGACAGCGAGAAATAATAGCGGTAGGGGATAGCAAGGGGTAAATTTTAGATAAACCGAAAACAAGCTCAGTGTCTTTAATCCCTAGAGTGGTCTGAGATTTTGTTATTAAGTTACTTTAAATAATCTGTCAGATTTGTGATTTATTTTGAATTATCCTCGATTGTTAATAACAATTTTGACGGCCGGTAAAGTCCAGCGGTAAGGCTCTTGACTCGCACACCAAAGTTCGCCGGATCGAATCCCGGCGTGGCAAATAAATTTTATTTGATTAATTTGTGTTATTCACAATTTATTCATTTAAAATAATATATATTATATTTGCGGCGCGTTCCAGATTGAAAGATACTCTCAGTATCGCCCTGGTGTAAGACCACCATTCATAATTGAAACGTTGCTTGAAATGGCATTAGCCGTATTTGGTGACCAGATCCGAATAGCCAGGTAGGTACTTCGTCACCTTCCTCTTCCCTATCTCCTTCCCCTCCCCACTACCTTCAACCTCACTACATACCCCAATTGGGGATGCCATAGTCTCACTGGCTTCAGACGGGAGCAGTTGGGTCTCTTGTGCGGAATTCATATAAAAAAAACAATAATACATTAAAACAAATATAAAACTTTTTTCACTTAAATTTTATGTGACCGTAACTGGTTTCAGCATGTTAAGACCATCTTCTGACTGTTGCAATTGTTTCTTAATCAAACATATCGTATGGTGGAGGGGGAGGATTTTTTTTACATTGTGGAGGGTCTTCTTAGGAAAGGAAGGAGAAGAAGTTCTGGGAAGGAAAAGTGTATTAAGGATGGGTAGAAATCTGGGGGTTATTGTGTCCAGGAATGACGGATGTATGAATCCATCCCTACCACTGCAGTGCAAGGCGATGACAAGAAGTTAAAGGGACTCCTTCAACCATTCTCTCCCGATCCGGCCTGCCATGCAGCTGGTGGACAGGCGCATCCGCCACCAAGACCCGGACAAACCTCATTTTATAAGGCACCCCTGCTAAGGCACCAAAGGTAGCAAACCTCTTGGGGTAACCTATGGCAGAGGTGTAGGTTATCAAATAAATGGTTCCCGGGACGGCGGTACCCATACCCGCCTCCCAAAGTGCATTTACAAGGATTTATTCAATTATATGGTTTATCCCATATTTGTTACTATATCGTCTTTTAGCTATATGGATAATTACCCCGGTTTATATATTACTTTTATGTTGTCTATTAATCCCATATCACTACCCGCAATTAAATTATACCCATTTTATACGCCAGCCGTGCCTGTACGGTAACCGACGAGTTCATCGAAAGCAATTCATCGAAAGCAAGTTCCTCGAAAACGAGTTCATCGAAAATCAAGTCATCGAAAATCAATTCATCGAATGATCAATTCATCGAATCGCCAATTCATCGAAAAACATTTTTTTTGTAGATATTAGAGCTGTCAAAATTAAATACCCAAAAAGGTCTGTTTAACTGAGTTAAATGTGTTTAGCAACTGTCAGTTTCGTAGTGACAATGTAAAATTTATAGGTTATCTCTTCGATTTCCGATTGTCTGATACAGCAAAAAAGGGATATCTAAGGAACGGTGACCAGACAACTCACAATGAAACCAGCTCATAAACAACTCAGAAAGGTCATTAAGAGTGATGATAAAAAATATTTAAAAATTGGTTAAATAGAAGTTAGGTTAGGTTAGGTTAGGTTAGTTTAGGTTGACCAATGCTTTTTTAACTTCTCGGTCCGCTCGGTATTTCTCTCAAATATCAACAAAATATATTTTTCCGATGAATTGGCGATTCGATGAATTGATCATTCGATGAATTGGTTTTCGATGAATTGATTTTCGATTAATTGATTTTCGATGAATTCGTTTTCGATGAACTCGTCGTGAACCGCCTGTACATGTACTGGCGCCTCTATGAAGTTAAAACGGGCCATTTACGAAAGTTCCGGTCCAATGCGACTCTGCGAAATTCATACACGACGTATCATTCACTAATGATTATCTTCATTTGGACATACTGGCAGAATGTGAGTGCCTTGGTGGCCCAGTGGTGAGTGGTGAGGTGAAGTGACGGCTTGTAAAATTATAATGCGGAATACGATGCGCATGCAATGGGTGTATAATTAAATGTTCTGTTTCAGCAGGAATATTGTAAATTAAATAATTCATTCATTGACATCAGTAATTTTCAAGACTGGTAGATACCTACTCTCAGTATCGCCCTGGTAAAAGCCGTGGCGTAGCGAGGGGGGGGGGCACTCGACCAAGATATTGCATATACGTAACCAATAAGATATTGCATATACATTCGACGACCTCCGTAGTCCAATGGGTAAGACTCTTGACTCACAATCCGGAGGTCGCGGGTTCGAACCCGGCATGCGCAAATAAATTTTATTTGATTAATTTGTGTTATTAATTCATTTAAAATAATATATAGTATATTTGCGGCATGTTCCAAAGTGGGAGATACTATTAGTACCGCCCTGGTGTGAGACCACCATTCAGAATTGAAACGTTTCTTGAAAATGGCTTTAGCCGCGTTTGGTGACCAGATCTTAACAAGCTTTAAAGCTCCCTATTACGTTGTTCTATAAACTTATGAACCTATAAACTCATTGTTCTAAAAACTTGTTCCTTGTAAAACTTGTTAATTATTATTTTGTAATGTACATATAGTATGTGTTTGTGTGAATGAATGTAATGTATATGTAAGTATTATATTATCAATGCTGTGTTTGTCTTTAATTAGTGATAGCATCAACCATGTTCAGTGTAATTTTATCTGTGAAAGCTTTGATGTAAATCACTGTTGACAAACCTAATAAAAAAAAATTAAAAAAAAATCTGAATAGCCAGGTACTTCCCGACCTTCCTCTCCCCCCCCTCCTTCCCCTCCCCACTACCTTCAGCCTCAACATACCCCAATTGGGGATGCCATAGTCTCACTGGCTCCAGACGGGAGCAGTTGAGATTCTTGTGCGGTATTCACTGTAAAAAAAAAACAGGGTCTGTTATTTACATTTTTATAAGCGGGATAGCCTATATTCTGATATTCTCTAGCCACCCCCCCCCCCCCCCCTCCCCCCAGGATGGATTTCTCAAGTCAACTTTCGTAGGGGGGGGGGGTGACGCTACGCTACGCCCCAGGGGGGTGTCTCCTGCATCCGCACCCGCCCCGGGTGCCACCCATGTTAGCTACGCCATTTAGAAACGCAACGTTGTTTTTCAACTGGCTTTAGTCGAGTTTTTTACCAGATCTGTTTGACCAGGTAGATACCAACCCCTCCCAACTCCCTTTAGCCTCGGCCTCGTCACATCTTTTGACCTCTCCAGCAGAACTAACTGTCTTTTGGGAGGCGGGGATGGGTACCGCTGCCCCGGGAACTATTTATTGGTTAACCATCACCTCTACCACAAGTCACTTTAAATGGTTCGCTTCGTTTGGTGACTTAGCAGGTGTGCCCGGGTTCACGGGGTGAAGTTTGTCAAAGTCTTGCCGGCCGATGTATCTGCCCACCTGCTGCTCGGGGGCCCGGATCAAGAGAGACTCGTTGAGGTAGTCTTTTGACCTCTCCAGTCAGAATACTTTGATCCATCACCTTGCTCCGCAGTTGAAGGGATGGATTCATATGTCCGCCACTCTTGGACACACTGACCCCCAGATTCCCACCCACTTCATACCTACGTCTTTCTCAGAACTTCCTCTTCTTTATTTTCTTAAAAAAACCTCCACACAGCATCCCCTAAGATGACACAGCCGCTGAGGGAAATTATTTTCCTCAGGGCCTCCTGCGTGAAGCTAATGTAAAAAAAGACTATACGAATAGATTCATACGTCTGTCACTCCTGGGAATACAGTGACCCCAAGATTCCTACCCATCCCTCATACCATTTCCCATCCAAGAAATTCATCTCCTCTTCCTTTTCCTTAAAACACCCTCGACACAGCATCCTTAAAGCTGTACATTTATTTAATACAAACGGCATAAGTATGAGACCGAGGGGAGTTGAAACAATTTTCAAATTTTGTTTCATACACCAAATACTAAAGACAGAAATCGTATGATATTAGTACCAATTGATAGATCATTCTTTACACTTGTGAATGACTACCATAAAGACATTGTAGGCGTTAAATATTGTGGTGAAAAATCGACTTATCCGTAACAAGTCAACTTGTTTCAACTCCCCTCATACCGAGGTAAGATGAAACAGGGGTCGAGGAGAGTTGAAACATATGATTTTTGAGAAGTATTAAGGGCTGTAAAATAAAAATTATTATATAATTTAAAGGTATTTATTAAAATAAAACTTTTCAAGTACAAAACAAACTGACAAAAATAAAAATATTATGAAAATAAAAAACGTCAATCTGAAAAGCAGTTGTGGCAAACAGGTATTTATTAAAATTAAACTTTTCAAGTACAAAACAAACTGACCAAAATAATCAGAAATAAATAAATACTTTTATAATCAGTAGGCATTCTGAAACAAAATAAACAAATTAAATCACGAAAAAAATATATACATATATTTTGTGCCCGTTATTTATTGACTGCTGTCCGATATAAAATTGAAAACGAGGAGAGTTGAAACAGTCTGTTTCAAATCTCCTCAGTAAGAAAAAATCTCCCAATTTTTATTTAATCCACAATCAAGAAGCAAATACACAAAAATCAATTGTACCAAACATATGTAATAAATCTTTAGTTCATGAGCTTTCTAAACACATACAATTTAAACCAAAATACAAAACCCTTATCAAAATATAGGCATCGTAAAAAAACGTTAAAAACTTATTTTTCACGATTTTTGTCAGGTGGCACGCACAACTCCACAACCGCACGACTCACGCCACCGAAGCGAACTGACAAGTCAGCAGACGGAGGTAAATGCTTGAAAAGCGACGTTGCCAATTCGCTAACTGTTTTAAGTCCCGAGAAATCGGTACTGTTTCAAGTCACCTTTGTTTCAAATCCCCTCGGTCTCCCCTACGCCATAAACACGAAATACATTTATTTTTATTGATATATGTAATGATAGATACTGCTACCCGGCTCAGAACTGATCTAGTGAGTCAGGTACCGCACAAGATCTGTAAATAACTATTGGTGTTAATAAACGCCCGAGTTACCGGCACCTTTAAAAAAAAAAGAAAAACTGTCTCAAAATCATATGCAAAATATTAGTTATATTTAAAAAAGTGTATGTATGTATAACAGTTAATTGTGGCGTTACATTTGGAAGTGACACCAGAGATACATTTACATGCAAAATTACAGGCCCTGAATGAATCTTTTTCCTCTCTCTCTGGTTTCAATCGTGGGATTGGTTTGGTTTCATCTATACGTTTCTTCCACTCTTCCCTATCTTGTGCGGCTCTTTTGAAGTCTGCATATGATGAGCAGCGCACGTCCACCAGCAGGTCCTCCAAGTACTCTCGGCGTGGGCGTCCCCTAGCGTTTGTCCCCTCGGTCATACCCTCCATTATGGCATGCAAGAGGCCTTCTTGTCTTATTACATGGCCGATCCATCTTGCGCGCCTTTCGGACAAGGTCCTGAGCAGGTGCCTTCCTCCTTCGATTCTTTGGAGAACCTCCTCATTTGTGATGTGGTCTCTCCAGGAAATTCCTAATAGTCTTCTATAGGACCACATCTCAAAAGCCTCTAGTCTCCGTTTATCTCTTTCGGATAGGCACCATGTTTCGCAGCCGTACATCAAGATACTCCATATTAGGTCTTGATGAGGAGTATTCTCAGTTTTAGGTCTATATTATTCGATTCTATTATTTTCGACCTTTTACTGAATGCAAGCCTAGCCTGGTGTATACGGCTGTCGACCTCGCTGTTAGACCGACCGTCCCATGTTATTTTGCTCCCGAGGTAGACAAACTCCTTGGTGTTCTTTAGTGGAACTCCTGACATCTCTACTCTCATCTGATGTTGCGTTCGGCCTACAATCAGCAGCTTTGTTTTGTCTTTATTTATCTTCATGTTGTAATTGTTTTGAAGAATGCTTTGCATGATTGTTAAGGCCTCTTGCAGTTCTTCTTCGCTTTCAGCAACCAAAGCAAAATCGTCAGCAAACCTTATCATATCCACCTTTTGTCCGTGTATCTGTACACCTTTTCTGTGACTCATTCTCTCTCTCAAGTCATCAATCGCACTTTGTATATAAGCGTTAAATGATATTTAACGCTTAAATATCACACCTATTTTTCCTACGTGGAGCTAATAAAAAAAATCAGAGTGTACAATTCACACGCGGTAGAAGTGAAACCTTCAGAAAACTAAAGTAGACAAGAGTGGGGAGACTACGAAGCATTTTTTTTATCAATGTGAATGATGATTATTTTCCATATTTTGATCATCAAATTCCGGTGCACCTTTTCTTCTTCGGAGTCGCTAGATGTCGCTTTCTTTTGTGTTTTCTTTGCCTGTTCATTTTGGTATGGTTTGAAGATTGAATATTGATTTTACGAAAATATTTATTTATTTTGGATTTCATAGAAAGCGTTCTTTGTTTCGCTGAATGTCTGGCCGCTAAGGTTCGTCAGGCACTTCATACCACTACACTAAAAGAGACTTGCGATGGACCGTAAAATAAATCAATATTATTTTTCTCTCCCATTCTCTCGAAGGCTAAATCCTAAACATGCATGTGTTAGTGTCGCTCTCTTCCGTTTCATCGAGTTTCAATTCACAACGGTGCTAAAAAGTTTTCACTAAAAAAAGACCCTATTCAATTCCGTATTTCACGCATATTATGACTGCATTTATCAGTCCAACGATCGGGGTCATTCGGAGAGTTGTGAGACAAACCGTAATGAATAAGAAAGATGGGAGATGAAAGATGACCCTCCCGTCACCCTGGCAACGCGAACAGCATCCATCACCTTCTAGTTGACCTGGGAAGACGAAGAGGACCCGTTAAAGGTGATATAAGCAAAGGTATAGATTGCACCAACCTTTCTGCATATATACAGATTTCAAATGCAGTCACAGCACAACGGTGAGACCGGTAATGCCAAGGAATAATTATTTGATATCATCAATACTACTAATCTCGGTTGTTTGTACGTTAAATGTCTGTTATTTCTGCGTGAAATCAAATTTGGCTTTGAATTTAAGTATCATTTTGTTTCGGGACAGAAAGTATTATCTATTTTTACCAGTAGCGTGTGGTCCATAGAAAAATATATCTACCTGTTTATCAAGACAATTATTTATCTAACTCTAACTGCTATCAATCTTATTATGCACAATAATGTCCTCTGCGTGCGAACTCTATCTAAATTTCTTTAAATGGACAATATACAGTGTTAATTTCAAGCGACCTCCCAGGTAAGTATGGTCCTGTTTTCATTAAATTTTAGGCAGCATCGCGTTCATTGGTCAAAATATTGTACACATATTTTCGTATCGGTGATCAATGAACCGATGTATGCAATTTTTAGCCATAAGTTGTTTATAATTGTTTGCCTAGCTTGTAGTTTTTTAGATTTTAGAAATGTATTATAAGTTTGTACAGCGCCCTTGAGGTGATTTTTCACAAAAACGGCGCTATATAAATCATCCAAATATTATTATTATTATTTTATTGTTACTGCCGCCATGGGTCGACCCACACTCCACAGTGCCCTTCTTGATAGTATCACTGAGTATACTGTGTTTTTACTTATGTCGACAGATTAGCACTTAATCCTAAACATGGGAACACCTCAGCACGGGTTATCCTAGTGAGGTGTTCACACGAACAACTTACATATCTACAGTTACTGATCATTAACTTTTTGCTTATTACTGAAACTTATTATCTGTTAAATATATGTTTGGCAATAGAAAAAAAATATATGAAAAATAAATTGTAACTAATATTGTTGGTACATAAAGTTGATAAAGTAGGTACCTAATGAGCATTACCGTGTAAATTCTTTAATCGAACTACATTATCTAAAATAGCAGATTTTTTTAACAATTTATTCAGTGTATTCTTTGGTATAATTAGTAAAAATAACCTTTTTTTCAATTTCGCTGGAGTGATGTTTTCTGAAGTCGAATGACAAGTTTAAACATGATGTATGGAAGGTATGCATCTGTTTAATTGCTGTTTCTGCATAAACGTTCGCTACCATAAGTGTAAACTGTAAGTATGATTACCTACCTAAGTAAAGGGTTTTTATCAAGTATTTTGGGACTCCAGACCAGAGACGGCTGCCAAATGCAATAGTGTGGCGCACTAGCTCTTTGATCCGGACAATGGGAAGCAGTGGGGTCTCTTGTGCTGTATTCCCAAGAAAAAATGTTCTGCTCACAAAGCTATAGACATAAAACAAGAATATTTCCAACCGCACCTAATTATTTCCGTCTTCCAGTATTTAGTAAAAGCACCTCAAATAATAATAATAACATTTCATTTATATAGCGCAATTTTGTGACATTTCACTTCAAGTGCGCCTCATGCATATTACGACCGTATTTATCAGTCTAATGATCGGGATCATTCGGGGAGTTGTGAGAAAAGCCGTAGTGAAGAATAAAGATGGGAGATGAGAGATGACCCTCACGTCACTTCGTTCACGATTCCCATAATAATTATTAAATAATGTTTCCACGACAATCTATAGTCACTAAAAACAAAAAAATACATGGAATTCCCTTCATCCGACAAGAAGATGTAGGTACCACTTTTATGTACCAACGAATATGACAGTATATTTCCAAGTGCAAAACTCATGCTACAAATACTACATGCTTTTCTTCAAAATCCTGGCTCTTTCCTTCCTTCCTAGAAAAGACTTTCTACACAAAATTTCCAAAGCCAAAATAGGCCTGGAAAATGTTTTCTCCTTGGAACTCCTGTGTGGAGTTATTGCAACAACCAAAAAGTGGTGCATTAATCTCTCTTGTATATTTATAACCCTTATTCTATTTCAGCTCAATAGAGAAATCTCATCTAACTAAACCTAACTGAACATGCCATTAATGTCACGAACCTAACCTATGTTCTACATTTAACAAGAATGGCCCAGAAATTGTTTTATAATTGATATAATATCCAGTGCGCCAATTCGGGATATCCGGTCCAATAAATCGTCAAAAAAGCTGCGTCGATTGCACGCTTCAATTATTACTAAGCCATTGCCTATAAAACCATAAATCTGGCTTAGCGGTCATAGCTCACTCTAGTCCGTAACGAGCACTGAGTGTCTAGTAGCAAGAAGCACAGAGCCAAAGAGCTTGGTAGCAAGCAGCTATGCGACCATTAGGAGAAAGTACGGACTGGCTTGTACTGGAGTAAGTTGAGTTCGTGCTGCGGCACCTACCCGCCGTGGACTTGAGGTAGAGATCAGGGGTACAACAATGAAAGAACATAATAAACGGAATTAGGAGTAACAATAAAAATCCTCAATGGAGACGGTGCGATGATCTATAACGATTTTTTTAATGCGATTGTTAAGGTTTAATAACGTAGGTACACAGTTATGATAGATAGATTAGTTGGATTGGTATTTAATTAAAATACCTTAGTAAGAGGTAATAATTAATTGTGTGGCAAATGGGGTTCCTCAAGGCCCCCACCTCGACCACCTCTTATTACATATTTTTATTATTAACGTTGTTTACTTATTTTGAGATGTATAGTGTACAGGTCTAATCAGTCGTCGATGATTTTAAAATATTTTATAAAATTCGCGGTATTTATCTACCTATTATAGTCGTTGTTCACAAATTAATTTAGGTCGATTGTGCGAATGATGCAAAACAAATATGTATTCCTTTGTAAGTACAAAAATGGGCATTTCAGATATATCCTTTGATTGGGATAAGGGATTGGTATCTGCTAGATCCACTTTTTGTGCTATTTCCGAAGAGAATGCATCGGATTACTAATATTGCAAAGGGGCTATTCAAAAGCTCGATTCTGATGTTATTCCAAAAATAACCGCATTATCCTGCTCTTAATACATCACATTATCCAACAATCTACGAGGATTCTCCTTTCATACCAACGTTTCTCTTCGAAATAATTGTCGTGACGACTTCTGCACCTCCAAACCCTTGAATTTATTATGGCAAGGATTCAAATAATTGTTTCTAATTCTGCAGGCGGGTACGGGTACCGTTGCCCGGGAACTACTCACCGAGTAACCAACATCTCTGCCATGGGTTACGCCAAGTGGTTCGCTGTATTTGGTGACTGGTATCTGGTATCCGGGTGACTGGTATCCGGGTTCATGGAGTGGGGTTCGTCTGGATCTTGGCGCCGGATGCCGAATCGGTAGAGACTGGTTGGAGGAGACTTTTTGACTTCTCCAGCAGAACTCTCTCGGAACATCGTCTTGCACCGCAGCGGAGGAATAGGTTCGTATGACCGACATTTTTGGACACACTGTCATCCAGATTCCTACCATACTTTTTACTTCCAAGAACTTCCTTTCCTAAAAAGCCCCTCCACACAGCATCCACAAAGATAACATAGGCCCTGGGGGAGTTATTTTCCACAGGGCCTTATGCGTAGAGCTAATGTTAACAAATGTATATACATAATTGAATTTTTGTGAAAACGCTCAAAACATAAAAGTTTTCCAGCAAATTTCTCGTATTTTCAACTTGAAAACAGTTTCCTGCCTCTGCCAAAGAGTCACAGACTCGGCGACTAGTTACCTACTTTCCTAATATCTAAGCCTTCCATCGCGGGGGCCAAACTCTATAACAACTGTATACCACCGCATGTACCACTGCGCCAAGTACCGGCCCTGCACCAACACCAAGCACACTCTACCTGTTCTAGCTAAGTTCAGAAAGTCGTTTAGAGACCTAGATCTCCGCACCGCGTTAAACCCTTTGGAACCTTGACCCCTGACGGAACTCACAGGTGTTTTATGGGGAATTAAAGTTAATGGCTCGGTGACTGCACGACCTTTGTTCCTATTGATGTGGGAACTTCTTCTATGCATCGTTTTGTCAATTTAAAGGTTAGTACAACTATTCAGACTTAAACTTTCACAGTGAAGTGGTCACACGGTGTTTGTAGAGCAAATCTTTTCTAGATTTACTAAATTGTTATGGCAAAGAAAAGAAATGGTAACTTCACTAAATCAAATCTCACCTAACCTAACATTTTCAAAGGAATGTCTTTAATTAATTATTTTATTAAATTAATTAACATTTTTTCTAGTGGGAAGTGGCTGTCGTATATTGTACGGCCCGTTTGCAGGCATCTTGTGACATTTTTTTAATATTTATTTTATTATTTAATTTATTGTAGGGTAAAAATAAAAATAAATGTGTTTAAAAGAAAGAGTACGAAAACCGTGTGCAATATAGTTGTGAATGATGAATACTTGGAGCAGGTGGATGAGTTTGTGTACCTGCGTAGTATGTTTACGAGAGATGGGAAGGCTGAGAGATATTGAAAGAAGGGTAAATGCAGGTAATTCCATTAATGGAGGACTGAATTCCGTTGGCGCTAATAAAAAACTTTCAAAAGAAGCGAAGTTGCAGTCCACAATGGAGTGCTGGTATCTACCCTGATGTATGGCAGTGAGGCATGGAACTGGCAGAAGTATGATGAAAGTAGACTGAATGCTGTTGAAATGAGATTCCTGAGGAGTATGTATCCATGTATGATCATAATATAAGAAATTTAGAGATTTACAAATAATGCAAGGCTTATGTAAGCATAATGAGTAAGATTAAGAAAGATGGTTTCGGCATGTAGAGCGAATTAACGGAGGAAGTAGTGAAAGAAGAATATGTGACGCAAATTTGAATGGTAGAAGAATCGGGGACGCCTGAGGAAGACATGGCACGATCAAGTAAATCAGATACTTACATAAGTCGGGCCATATCAAGAGTCAGAATAATAGAAGAGTATATATGAGACGATGTATGAATGTGAGGGAGGCAAAGAGTGTGTGCCAAGACCGAGTTGTTGAGGGGTCCGTCCTCTCTGCCTACTCCTGCGGGGAGACGGCGTTGCGATTGGTTAGTTAATTAGTTTGTACGGCAGATTAATTCTCCATCGTACAAGATTTAATATTTTAACAATCCATTCTGGAAGATAGGATACAAAACGGTTTAAAGTTATTTAAAGATTTGCTGATCTAGAAGGTCTGATGTGGTCAGTGGCGTGCACAGAGTTTTTGATCAGGGTAGGCAGTAGGAAAAACGCCGACTTGATTCACATAAATTTAAAATAACGTACTACAAACTCCCTTCGTACAATGTTCGCTAAGTGTGCTTGCTGCTGGTAAGACAACTAGTTGATAGAAATAGATAACAACAGATGTCACTGTCATCACTGATTGCCATTTGCTAATTTTGTTCCAGAAAGCACTTTTTTTTTTTTTTACAGTAAATACCGCACAAGAATCTCAACTGCTCGCGTCTGGAGCCAGTGAGACTATGGAATCCCCAATTGGGGTATGTTGTGAGGCTGAAGGTAGTGGTGAGGGGAAGGAGGTGGGGAAGAGGAAGGTTGGGAAGTACCTGGCTATTCAGATCTGGTCACCAAACACGGCTAAAGCCATTTTCAAGCAACGTTTCAATTCTGAATGGTGGTCTTACACCAGGGCGATACTAATAGTATCTTCCACTCTGGAACATGCCGCAAATATACTATATATTATTTTAAATGAATTAATTGTGAAATAACACAAATTAATCAAATAAAATTTATTTGCGCATGCCGGGTTCGAACCCGCGACCTCCGAATCATGAGTCAAGAGTCATACCCACTGGACTACGGAGGTCGTCAAAAAAAGCACTGCCTAATACTAACAAAAAACCTCATAGAAGCAAATTCAAAATGACAGTTCTACTCTATTTATTTATTTATTTATTTATTTATTTCTATTCGCAAACATACACTTAACAGATTATTACATTGGTTTAAGTACATAAATAATAAGTTTCAGTATAATAAAGAATATGAAAAATGTTATTGATCCGTAACTGTACGTAAATTGGTTAAAAGTAGTATTTTGTGAACACCTCACTAGGCGAACCTGTGCTGAGGTGTTCCCATTTTTAGGATAAGTGCTCTTCTGTCGGCAAGAGTCGAAGCACAGTATCCTCCTTGATTTTGTCAAGAAGGGCACCGTGGGTCGATCCATGACGGCAGTATCCTATACATAAATTAAATATTAGTAAGGATCTATTTGCAGGTTATTTCAGGATATCTAGAATATGTATAAGATAAAAGAATTACTTGATATACAATTAGGTATAATTTTTCTACAGACCTCCCACCCCTAGTATTAAATAATATTGTGGTACTTTTTTGTGGTACTTTTTGTGTCCCGAAACAATTTTTATTTTATTTTTATTTTTTTTAAGTTTGGGTTGGGTCATGTTTGGTTAGGTGTTATAATCTTTTGAGTAAAGAGAATACCTTGTTGTTTGATCCAGTCTTTGATTAGTTTTTTGTGATGGATTGTTGATGTATTTGAAGTTAATAATTGCTTCAGTGTATTGGGCATGCAGTTATAAAGTTTGGTTGCATAGTACTTAAAGTTTCTCTGCCCGTGTGAGGTATGAGTTATTGGAATATTTATGGTTTTTTTTGTAGAGGCCCTGGTTTTAATCGCTATTTGTGGTTGCATTGGAATGTGGAGTTCATGTTGGAAGAAGTATATTAGTACAGATTTGGCATAGAGTTGTCTAATTGTCATGACGTCCAGTGTTTCGTAAATTACATTCGTGTTTGTAAGGAATGGTACTTGGAGGATGAGTTTAATTATTGCCTTTTGAATTTTTACTAAAGGGTCTAAAGCTACATTCGTTGCACTTCCCCAAGCCAGTATGCCGTATGAGATAATGGATTGACAAAGTGCAAAGAATATGGTCCTGAGGATTGTTCTTGGAAATATGTTTTTAATTGAATTTAAGAGATGCATGACTCGTTTCAGTTTGCTTGTGATATAAGTTATGTGGTCAGTCCAGCGCAAGTTGGCATCTATTATAACTCCTAAGTATTTTGTGTGCTTAGCCCTTTCAATACGCTCGCATTGACAGGTGGGAGAAGTTTGTCCGCAGTTGTGTAATATAAGGTCAGTATACGGTGAAGGTTGGCCTCTTTGTGTGATGCTGTGTGTAATATAATTGGTTTTTGTAGTGTTTAGGGTAAGAATGTTATTGTTTAGCCAATTTTTAACTACCGATAAACTTTTTTCAGCCTTTGAATATACTTCATTCCATGTTTCTGCCTGGCAGAGAAGTACTGTATCGTCAGCAAATGTTACGATTTGACCGTCGATATCAATGTCACACAGGTCGTTAATGTAAATAATGAACATTAGGGGACCAAGGACGCTTCCCTGAGGTATTCCATACCTACATAGAAGTGGCTCGCTTAACATGTTGTTAATTTTGACCTGTTGCATTCTACCCGACATGAAGCTTTTCAGTAAGTCTAGTTCTGTGCCACCAACACCGACGTTTTTTAGTTTTTTGAAGAGTTTTTCGTGAGAAATTGTGTCAAAAGCTTTACATAGGTCTAAATAAATTGATATGACTTTTTTTTTAGCATCTAGGTTATGCGTAATAAATTCGGTTACAGTGGCAATTGCGTTTTCTGTATTCCTATTTTTTCTAAATCCATGTTGGTTTATTGAAAGTATTTGCATGTTTTCCAAATAATGTTGCAGCTGGACTTTTATTGCTTTTTCAAGAATTTTTGACATAGTGTTTAATAAAGTAATGGGTCTGTAGTTATTTACATTATATTTTGGTCCTGATTTATAAATGGGAATAACCAGACCTTTTTTTAGAATGCTTGGGAATACTCCTTCTTTCAGACTAAGATTTATTACGTATGTTAGTGGTATGAGCAGTTGGTGGCTTAGTGTTATTATTGTTTTCGAGTCTATTCCGTCAGGTCCCGTTGTTGTGTTATCCTTTAGGGATTGTATTATTTGTTTGGTGTCTTCCAGAGTTACCTTATGTAGTTTGAAATGTCTGTCATTGTTTGTATTAGAACACTGAGTCATATTGTTACGAGGTACTTGATTACCGTTTCCAGTTGAAATTTTATTTATATTTTCGGCTAGGCTAGCTCCGATATTTATGTAATGTCTGTTAATGTAATTAAGAATAAGTGTTGGATTTTTGTGGAACTCGATTTCTTCTTCGTTAATAAGTAACTTTTTGATTTCATCATCTTTGTTTTTTAGTGTATGTGTACTTTCTCTTAGAATTGACCAAACGCTTTTCGGGTCAAAGTTTGCAGTTATCAGTTTGTTCCTGTAATATAATTCTTTGGCCTTACGTATAATTTGAGAACAAATATTTCTGTACCTTTTATAAAATGAGTAAAGAAAAGTATCATTCGGGTTGCGTTTAACTTGTTTGTGCAGTTTGTCCCGTTTTTTAATGCTATTTAGTATGCTTTGGGTGATCCATTTTTTAAGTCTTTTTTTACGGTGCGTGATAATGTTAGATGTTGTTGTGGTGTTTTGAGTGATGAGCGTTTGTAGGTATGCTAGAAAGTAATTCCAGGCTTCTTCTGTCGTATTTATTTTTTTTAGATGTTCCCACGTTTGTTTTTCTATGCTATGTGCATTTCGTAAACATTGATATTATAATATCATACAAGATATTATCATGTATGAAGTTAGCTCCAAGCAGAAATAATTCCTGCTTAGGCCGCATTTTAGTGAGGCAGTCGGAGGGCGCGCGTGTAGTTTCTAGTTACAGTTTATGCCACGTTTGTAGTACGCCGTTTGATGAGGCGCTTGCGTAGTTTCGGTTGCTCAGCTTTTTTCACAATAATTTTAGCAATAATTTAATATTCTATTTACATGCTTATGTTTTACAAATACGGTAGGGTAGGCAGTGCTTATGTGCCTATATGGAGTGCACGCCCCTGGATGTGGTGTATGGTACTTTGAACAAGTCGTGGTGACAACTACGGCCGAAGTTTTTAGTCACATTTCTTATAACGAATATTTTAACTGCATTAAAAAATAACAATTAACAATTACAATTAGTAAAATACTCGTACATTGTAAATCCGAATGTTTTGATTATTTTTTTGTTGATATTTGATAATACAAATAATGATTTCAAGTTTTGATTTCAATTTGAAGGCTTTGCGATTGTGACATAAAATATTATTTGTACATTTTTTAACTGCAATAAAATCTTGCTGGCTGTTGAACTGGTATAGACAAGACTTGAATATGGCACCACAAATGTGTATTATCCTTGAAAATGTCTTTTCTAAAATATCTAATAGGAACTTACAAATGTTGGGAATTATGACTAGGTCGATTAGAATTTAATTTCAACAATAGTATGTGTATTAAAGCGTTATATTTTGTCTTTGTTAGAAGTCAACTTGAATACAATTCTCCCGTCTGGAACCCACATTATAATATTAATGTACAAGCTATTGAAATAACACACAATTATTTTTTAAGTATTAAAATGGGTATTCCAACATAGTTGTTGAACTACAACACTTTTTTTATAATGATAAGAATATGTTTCAATTATCAGGCACCAGGATTTTCACTGACTTGGTATTTCTATATAAAATTTTAAATGATGAAGTTAGTAATCCAAAACTGCTGGCGTTGATAAGCTTGATTCCACTACGTAATACTAGAAGTCGGGATATATTTCAGTGCAGAAATTTAGGACTAACTACAAGACAAACTAAGTTATCAAAGTTCTAAGTTACCAAACTTAGCGAACGGGGTGACCCATGAACTAGGGGTGGCATATGACATTGGGGTGAAATATGACCATGGGTTGACCTACGACCTTGGGGTGACCTACGACCTTGGGGTGACCATCCTTATCCTTATCACTTATCACTCCCCAAGACAAGCGTGCGTAAAGGCCCGACCTTTCGCCTAGCAATCGATCACCGGTCGCATCGATTACCGTGCGCATTACATTTTTCGCAACAGTCACCACTTTTCGTAACGCATTCACCAGCTTACCCCCCAAGTCGAGCGTGCGTAAAGAAGTTTTACATCAAAAAGGTTGTTACTGAGGCAGTTCAGTTATGTATAATAAATACTGTGTGGTTTTTGCTGCAAAAGGGGCGTTTTTTTTACATTAGCTCCACACAGGAGGCACCGAGGAAAATAATTTAGAGGGTTTTTTAAGGGAAAGAAAGGAGAAGAAGGTATGGGAAGGAAAAAGGCATGAGGGGTGGGTAGGAATCTGGGGGTCAGTGTGGCCAGGAGTGACGGACGTATGAATCTATACCTCACACTGCGGTGCAATGCGAAGGGTCGGGAGAATCCGGCTGGAGAGGTCAAAAGGTCTCCTCCGATCCTGCCCGCCACGCAGTGGTTGGGCAAACGTATCCGCCACCAAGACCTAGACAAACCTCATCCCATGAACCCGGGCACACCAAACGTAGCGAACCACTTGGGGTGACCTGTGGCAGGTTAATAAAGGTTGATGAATAATAAATAAAAATCAACTTCGTTTTGCAATTGGACGGTTAGATCAGACATAGAAAGTATGTTGATGATTCATAAAGTAAATCTATAATGCAAGGTTTCTTGTAAATTAACACATTTCATAGAGTTAAACGAAAACCAAGACTTCAGCTGTAATAACATAAAGCATAAACAGCGTCAAAACATTGATACATATCACGTCATTCACGTCCCGTGGGAATCAACCACCGAACTCCGGAAGAGGAACCAATCATTTTACCGCTAGACTATTTTACCGGGGCAGACCAAAACAGCTAAACCATTCCCACACAATATCGGTCGCGTGAGGAGGCCGTACTCCGTGCATCGGACGAGAATCGAACCTGCGATCTGCGGATGAGAACCAGCCTTTTACCGCTAGACCGCCTGGGATGTTTTACGTCTTGTCGATGTTACTATAACTCTAAACGATTTGAAGCTTTCTTGGACAGGTGTCTGTCTACTGATGTTTAGAGTCTAGAGATATATAATTTTTTTTAATTTATAATTTATAAAATACATTTTACATATATTAGACATTTAAGTTGATTAGATTTATTAAATCACCATACTAGGCGGCTGCCTGTTTCATGGTGATCAATTAAAGATAGTTACTTTGAGTGAAGTCTAGTGTAAACACAATATGGTAAAATTGGAAAAGTTATAATAAAAAAAGAAAAGAGAAAAAGAAGTGCGCAAGGATAAGATTATGAAAATATGCATAACAATATCAAAAATTTTATATTTATTTGTATGTGTGTGTTTTTATATGTGCCTGCGTACGTGCACGTGTATACAGGTGCACACATCCATATACACATTAACACACACACACACATATGCACCGACGTACACGAATACAAACATATATATATATATATATATATATATATATATATATACATATACAGGCATATACCTAACACCAACACGTATATATATATATACATACATACTTGCACGCAAACACACATATATTCTTCTTCCTCCCACATGTAAACAATATATACACATATATACGTACACATCCGTATATGTCTTCTTCCTCACACATGTAAACAATATATTTAGGCACACAGAATAAAAAACCTGAACTCTGTCAAATAATATCAGTTATCTTCTATTATGTTTATTAAATAACCAACCAAGCTGTGTGTATAGATATACCTGATAAAAATAGAATATAAAAAAGTAAGTCCAGTTTGACAAGGAAAATCAAATTTAATAAGGTGAGATTTTTTTTTGTTTCTGTGGCAACACTGAGTTAGACCAATTTTCGAATAATTATAGCAGATTCAAATTTGTGGTTATGTTTAACTCTCTTTTTTACGTCAGCTCCGCAGAGGAGGCCATGAGGAGAAAAATCTTTGGGGATGCTGTGTGGGTCTTTTTAGGGAAAGGAAGGAGAGGAAATATTTTTTTTACATGAGCTCCACACAGGCGGCCCTGAGAAAAATAATTTCCCTCAGGGCCGATGTCATCTTTGGGGATGCTGTGTGGAGGTTTTTTTTTAGGAAAGGAAGGAGAGGAGAGTTCTGGGAAGGAAAAGGGTTTAAGGGGTGGGTAGGAATCTGGGGTTCATTGTGTCCAGGTCATCCGCCTCCAACACCTAGACAAACCTCACCCCATAAACCCGGGCACCCCTGCTAAATCACTTAACGTAGCGAACCACTTGGGGTGACCTATGGCAGAGGTGTAGGCATAAAAGTAAAAAAAAAATATTTTTTCATCCACTGATCTCAAAATTAGAATTGCATATAGGTATATTATTATTATATCTTTGCAATTTTTAATATAATGAAGAATAACGATATTGTAATAAAATATAAAGCACAATTTAGAAATTGCTCACATTTATCTATACCTATCGTTGCCCGTGCTTTTTTTTTTTTAATCGGAGACGGTTTACATACATATATATAGTTCCCGTGAGCACTTAGGCCAAAGACCCATTGTACTATCTCCCATTTTACATCATTCCTTTGACAGTAACCCAGTCCCTTTTATAAAGTTCACCAGGATTATCATTCGAAATGAAGCTATATCTTCTGGTCCGACAATGTGTCTTCCCAGGTCTCATTTCTCCTCTTCACTCCTCCTTGGTTCCCTGAAGGCCCCACGACGGAAGAGGGCTTCATCTCTCCTCTCCACTCCTTAGTTCCCCGAAGGCTCCACGACGGAGAGTCCACCTCCCATTGGTTCCCTAAAGGCCCCACAAGGGATGAGTCCACTCCATCTTGGTTCCCTGAGGGCCCCAAGAGGGAAGATAACTTCATCTCTCCTCCTTGGTTCCTTAAAGGCCCCACTGAGGAAGAATTCACCAAGATGGCCTCATTTCATGGTTCATCAAAGGCCCCACATGGGAAGAGGACATCATCTCTCCACTTCACTCCTCCTTGGTTCCACAAAGGCCCCGCGCTGGAAGAGTGCCCTTCCCCTTGATTCCTTGAAGGCGCCACAAGGGAAGAGTTCATGGAGGTGGCCTCAGCTCACCTCTCCACGGTTTTTCCTCTTGGTTCCTCGCCCCAAGAAGGAAATCCACAGAGGTGGCCTCAGCACTCCTAGGTTCCCAAAAGGCCCTTAGTTTTCGAATGCTCCAATTTTTTTTGTCCCACGAGTTACCAGGGAAATAAAAGGTCTACTCCAGCAGAACCCTGTTTTTTTTTTTTTTCATTTTCTAGATTATTATGTATCTTGAGGAGATGAATCATTTAAATTTACTGAATTTAGGGCGGCTTGCACCAACTATCGCTAATTTTATCATAAATTGTATTTAACTAAATGCATTTAAGTCACTAAATAAATTAAACTTAAATGTGTTTAGTTTCGTCCTGCACCAAGCAGTTGGAGCGGTTATTTAGTTAAATACCATTTAGCGTCGGTAAAAAGTTACCGCCGTTAAAGCGTCGGTAAAACAGTTGCATCGTTCCTTAGCACCACCCACACGCACACTTTTTGCACAGCGACTTGAAGTGGCGAGGGCACGATCGCTCCGAATTGTCCGTGTGGGGGGTGCTTAAATTTGCGAGTGTCAAAATATTTTGAGGTTATGTTGTGGTTGCGTAGTGAATTATTTTATTTTGATCCAGTAAATGAGTGCGAAAATAAAACAAACATAACTATGAAATGGGGCAAAAAGAGGTTTTGTTGTTAGATTTAAAAATAAAACAAATATCTGAGTAGTAATTTTGTTTTTCATTTCATTTATGTAGGTTGTTTTAAACTATTATAAGAATGCTGTAGGTATATTTTAAGTTTACAACCTTCAAAGTATTCCTCCATAAATAAATCAATACCTATTCCTCAATAAGAAATCTTTGAAACTTTCTGCCACTGAGTATCAGATAAATTTGTTCTTGTGTTTACTTCTCTCACTATAAACTGTCTACTTATAAAATCTATAATTTCTTCGTCAACATCAGAATTAAAAACAAAAGTCCATCGTGAATACAAATTAATAAATGAAACAGATTTCAGAAATATTAGACAATCGGAAATCGAAGGAATAACCTAAAATTGTTTTGACAGAACTTGCTCGCTAAACATGTTTAACTTAGTTAAACAGCCCTTTCTGGGCATTTAACTTTGACAGTTCTTTAAATGCGTTTAACGACTTAAATTTTGTGGTGCAAGACGCCAAGTCGACTTAAATCAAATAATGTGTTTAACTTGAGATTTAAATCAAATTTAACTTTTGGTGCAAGCCGCCCTTAAAGTTAATGTTCTTTATACAAATAGAACGGCGTCATATGCGCCTTGCAATTTTTACCTCATGTGGGTATTTAAAAATAGTACCTGGCTATTATAGACTTAGAGGTCATGTGTTTTGTCGGTAGGGAAAAATTATTATGTAAAAAACCCTACTAAAATTGCATGTTTCGCTTAGCTCTACAAAGCAATTGAATTTAGCCCGGGAAAAATATATACATACGTGTGTGTTTGTGTTATGTTGGGAGTGGGAAGGAGTCGGTCATGTCCTTTTGTTTGGAGCTCCTCCGCATTTGCCTTTGGGAATAAGGAAACCATGAAAAACCTTATCCGGGAGGAGTCGGCCGACAGTCAACATGAAACTGTGCGGCCTTCAGTGATTTCAGTAGATGAAATCCTGCATTTTGTGGTGATGGGTGTGGGTGTCTGTTTTTATGTGATATATACTTTATGGGAATTTTTAGGATAAACATACATACATAGCAGAACCCTGAGTGCTGGAGTGAGGTTTAAATACTCCGCGATGCGACCTTGTTTCTCGGAGGCACCGTTCGTGGCTCTGTTCCCCAGGACATTCAGCCTGAGCACGGTAACTCACACCTTGGCTTGGGATGGCTATTGCAGGTTTATGTTTTCCACTTCCTGAGCGATGGGTTCGCCATACTCCCTACGCTGATTGCCCGGGCTTTAGATCATGTCTCTAATTTTTACTAATTCAGATCTAAAAGTAGTGTAACTAAACTCACCATTAGTGATTCTTCCTTTTTATATATTGTTAAATTCAAATTAATGTTAAATTAAATTAAAGCAAATCACTTTGTAAAACACATGTTAATCAAATTTATAACATGAAGAAAAAATGTTTTTTTTAATGTGTTTTTCTGTGTTCTATACATTCAGTGTCATTGCACTTTAAAAGAATATTTGACAGTTAAATTGGTGTTGCCAGCCTACAAATTTTGAAGTTCCAATTTTTTATATTTTCTACTCTTATTTGACAGACTCCAGAAGTCCAGTTTGACAAGAAAATTTCATGTTTAATAAGGTGAGTTTTTTTTCATTACTGTGGCAATACTGAGATAAATTGATTTTAGATTGCAGATTCAAATGTGTGGTTTGTTTACCTCTCCATTTTTTTATGTCAGCTCCATAGAGGAGGCCATGAAGAAAAAAATTCCTTCAGGACCTATGTCATCTTGGAGGGTGCTGTGTGGAGGGTCTTTTTAGGGAAAGGAATAACAGGAAGTTCTGGGAAGGAAAAAGGTATGAGGGGTGGATAGGAATCTGGAGGTCTGTGTCTGGGAGTGACGGACGTGTGAATACATGAAGGGTCCGGCTGGAGAGGTCTAGGTTAGGTGTCCCTCAACCAATCTCTCCCGATCCGGCCTGCCGTACGTCCTACGTGGTGGAGGGGTAAGGCTCATGACTCGCAATCCAAAGGTTGCGGGATAGAATGCCGGCTTGCGCAAATAAACCGCCCACCTTTTTATGTGAATATCTCACAAGAGTCCCAGCTGCTCCCGACTGGAGCCAGTGAGACTATGGCATCCCCCATTGGGGCATGTTGTAAGGCTCAAGGTGGAGGGTAGGGGAAGGAGATGGGAAGAAGTAGGTGTGGAAGTACCTACCTATTCAAAAATGGTCATCGAAAACGGCTAAGGCCATTTCAAGCATTGTTTCAATTCTGAATGATGGTCCAGTGCGATACCGAGAGCATCTTCCACTCCGGAACGTGCTGCAAATATACTACATATTATTTCAAATGAATTAATTGTGAAATAACACAAATTAATCAAATAAAATTATTTCCCCAGTCCGGGATGCGATCCCGTGACCTTCGGATTGCGAGTCGAAAGCCTTACCCCTTGACCACGGAGGCCGTCAAAAATTAAAATCAATGACATCATTCAAACCGATCGGATTGATTATTAGTTGTGTACAGCTATTCTGCTGTTAAGTAAAGTAAGGTTAGGTTAGATTGAGTTTCTTCTGGCGCCCTTATTAGAGTGGTAAGCGATGTTAATTTATTCGCAATCTCTAGACTCTAGAGATGAACACAAACCGCGTATCCCTACAAGGCGAGACGCGAGCGGGATCCGAATAAACGGGAGAGTTCAATGTTGACCACGCCGTGAATCGATCGAATATTTTGCATGTGAAAAAACTTACTAAACTTCTTAAAAAATACTCCCGCTTCTCATTTAATTTCAATTAGATTCGCTATTTTATAACGTATCGCAAAATTAAATAATATTTTTGAAAGCAGATAAGACTCTTTCAAATTGTAAACAATTATACAATTGAATTATTAAACAAACAAGCAAAAATATTTAAAATCCTAGGTAATTATAATTGTACAGTTTATTGTTAACTGTTTATTTATAAATTAAATTATGCCTAATATTATTTTTTTTAATACGAGTGTGCTTTAGACCACACGACTGAAGTAAAACTTCACTAACTTATATCTCCCTCTCAACTTCCGTTCGCCTCGCCCGAACGTTCGCCTCGACCTATGACACTTTTCGTAACGCTCGCGTCACGCATTCACCAGCTTTCTCCCTAAGTCAAGCGTGCGTAAAGACGTTTTACTTCAAAAATATTTATATACTAAAATGACATGTTAAATTATATCTTTGAATGAAATATTTGAACCCATAAAAATATGTGTTATCTTTGGTACATTTCAGTACTTTACCCATTTTCGCTATCTATGGTGCATTTCAGTAGATACTTAACACATTTTCGCGATCGTTATTACATTTCGGTACTTAACACTGGAGCAACCTTTAGTACATTTAAATACATAACACCTTTTCGGTATCTTTGGTACAATTCAGTAGGTACCTACTTAATACATCTTCTATACATCGTCTTTGGTTATATTTCAGTAATTCATCTTTGGTATATGTATTTCAGTACTTCACACATTTTCGCTATCTTTTATACATTTCTGTACTTAATACATATTCGAAAAAAATTATTTTATCTTCATTCGTGAAAAAGTTAAATGTAAATAGTTTTAGCACACGTACTCGTACTTCACACAAATTTCAAAGTGATACCATAATTTGTTAATGTTTCTCATTAGTCCCTTTTAAAGTAATTAACGCAATAATGAGTGGACTTTATCTGCAACTAACAAATATTATTTTCGGAGCATTGACCAAAAGGTATGCTGGGTGCAATACCCTATTTGTAAAATGTCCTCGAACGAAACGCCTTAAAATGAGTCTATTTGAATTTTTATAATTGTTTTCACCGGGTGATCATGTTGTGTGGAGGGTCTTTTTGAAGAGAAGAAAGACTTGAAGAGACCCGTGATAGGAGTAATGAAACACAGATACCGGCAAATCTTCCCACTGCCGAGCTGTTGAACTCAAATCAAGTCGAAGAAATGAAACCTTCTCATTAAACAAATTTTCAATTTGGGAGGCGGGTATGGGTACCGCCGCCCCGGGAAACCATTTATTGGATAACCAACACTCGTGCCATAGGTCACCCCAAGTGGTTCGGTTTGGTGACTTAACGTGGTGCCCGGGTTCATGGGGTGAGGTTTGTCCAGGTCTTGGCGGCCAATGGCGGATCGGATCGAACGAGAATAGTAGACGTAGTCTTATTGACTTCTCCAGCCGTACTCTCGAGGAATGCTGCCTTGAATCGCACAGTGGGAGGGATGGATTTATACGTCCGTCACTCACACATTGACACTCAGATTCCTACCCACCCCTCTTGCTATTTCCTCCCCAAAACTTCCTTTCCTTAAAAAAATCCTCCACACAGCATCCCCTAAGATGACACGAGGTAAAAAAATATACATATATGTATTTATATGTTTTATAATTCTTCTTCTTTCGTATGGTGGGGGTCAGAGGGGGACATCTAGGTATGCGAGCCAGTCTAGGGCATCAGGCGTTGCCCTACACTGGCTGGCTCAATCCTGCCGGGGAATGAATGGAATGAGCATTCGTTGACCAGGTGTGTATACAAATTTGGTCAACGAATTTTATAATTAATAGGTAGGTATTTAAGTACTAATAAATCTTATGATTATTGAGGGAATGTTGGTTTTCATTTATTAAACACATCTGTTCACAAAACTACTTATTATCATTTTATTAAAAGGTACCCAATCGGGAATGGTGTGTAATAAACGTATCCTTTTATATTATGTGAAACGGTAATTTTTTAAATATTTTTAAAACGCTCTCTTACTTTGAACATCCCTTTGCTAATAGAAATCAGGCTGTGAGTTGGGTTATCTATTATTACTTTATTTATTATAGCATAGAACAAGTCTCAGATATCGGTCACCCATTTCCTGGGTGGTTCAAGTACGTAAAATAAGCTAATGTAACAGGATTTGGCGTAAATTAATGAGTAAAACCACAAAATGTAATATTTAATCATTGAAGACAATATTAGCGTCTCCATAACGATAATTTGAAATAGAAAAATCAGAAAAAATACGGGGGCATGCAGGAATTGAACCCAGGACCTTAGCCTTAACCATTGAGCTGATACAAACGGAAGTGGTGCCATCTATATTATTAATAAGCTAAAAAAGCTACTTTTGCAGTTCGGTTTCTCACATTAGCAGGTCACGTGAGGACGTTCCCCCCTAGATATAAGTACTACGGATTTGTAGAATTTGAGTATCTCTCCGGATTTGGAAAGATTAACGGTAATACTCGAAGTTGTGAAGAATAACATCTCGCGGCTATATTACATATGATGTAATTGCCTGTCGCGGTTACTTTGTCCCGGTAACTAGCTGTCTCTGGATCACAGTGGATCCGAGGAACCGGCTATTTTTTAACCAGTTCCCATAGGATTTATAAAATGGTCATCAATACTTAAACTGGGCGAAGCCGAACCAAAAGCTGCCCGCAGGGCCTAGCAGAAAAAACCTGAGGAGTGGGTTTTTAACTGATAGTTGTAATTATTACGCCTATTTCCGGGCATATATTGATAGTTATTTAATCTCGAATACCTTCTCATTCTCGCATCGCTTCGTCTTTTACTAATTAGGGGCGAGGGATGCTACTGGTTAGATTTTCACCAACCGCTCAGGCTTAGAGATGGCACAGCTGATCTGACCGATATAAGTTCTAGAGTTTTAAGTTTGCCTCCCAAATTAGTATTAATCCCTCCAAGAGCGCCGCCTGCATCCTCTCACGTAAATGTTACATAAAAAACTTAGCAGAAAATATTTCAGAATAAAGTCATACGTATAGCTCCAAATGGATGAGGGTGGCCCAACTCCACAAAGACTCCGAAGTCCCCATATTAAAAAATAAAACACATCTTAAGTGTCGCGGAAACATTTTATTCGAAATTCCCACCCACGAACTGCCTCAACCGGTACGACGAAAATGTACGTACCACCCATAAAAAGCTCAAACAAATCCTTTGTAAAGTCACCCCCCCCCCCCATATTGCAGCCACGTTCTCCCGCAAATAATGTTAAACAAAGACAAAAATTAAATTTTTTCTTCAACCATAATTTTTTTATTTATTTTTTATTTCATAAAATTTTATTAGTTACAGATATTTCGTTTTTTTTTTGCTACCACACTAGGCTAATGCCCGTGTTGTGGTTAATGTTTTAAATAGGAATTAATACATACAATTTTATTGAAACGGATAATTAAACATACTGAATAAAAATTAAGAAATACTTGAAAGTAAGTGAAAAATAAAGAGAAAAAAAATCATATTTAAAGAAAATAGAAATAAAAATGAAAATCCAATTTTGAAATACATAAACTAATAATAAAGATAGTGTATCTTCATACGTTAGTGTACGCTAGTGCTATCACTATATGTACTAGGTTAGGAGTTAAATTAACATCCTCTGATGATAGATCATATAGTTATAGTAAACCAGAATGGCAGATTAGATTAGAAAATGATGTAGTATTTTTAAGAAGTAGTATAGCTAGAGTAATTGAATACAAAAATGGGAATAGAAGTAGAAATATTTTGAGACATGTAGATGAAATTGGGAGAAAATTTGGTTATAACATTGGTAGTAATAATAATGAAAATATAATCAATGATTTATTAGATTTATTAAAACAAAAATTAGGTGTAAAAGCTTGTAGATTAAAAAGATATAATTATACGTATAATAAAAGAAATAATAATAGATTATTTCAAAAAAATGAGAAAATATTTTATTCCAAACTTGATGATAAACAAAATATTATTTCGAATAATAATATTCCGTTGCCATCTGAATCAGATATGCGCGATTTTTGGACAAACATTTGGAGTAAAGATATAAAACATAATGAGGCAGGTTCATGGATAGAAAATGAAGAACTCAATTGTTCAGACATTGAACAAATGAGTTTTTCTGATATATCGGTTGAATTGTTAGCCAAAATTATAAAAAATACTCATAATTGGAAAGCCACGGGTTGCGATTGGATACATAATTTTTGGTACAAACGTCTAACTACTTTACATCCTCTTTTTGCAAAAAATCTTTCAAAACTTGTCAAACAACCTGAAAATTTTCCTAATTTTCTAACTAAGGGCATTACTTATATGTTACCTAAAAGCGAAAATATTAATAATCCCTCTCAATATAGACCCATTACATGTCTACCGACAATATACAAAATTTTAACCTCTTGCTTGACAGATTTAATATATACTCATTTGGATGAAAAAAATATTTTATCTGAGCAACAAATAGGTTGTCGCAGAAAACATATGGGATGTAAAGAACAATTAGTTATTGATTCTGTAATTTTAAAACAAATTCAAAATCAAAAGCGTAATTTACATACTTGTTATATAGATTATCAAAAAGCTTTTGATAGTGTCCCGCACTCGTGGCTAATCAAAATATTAAAAATATATAAAGTTAACCCAATTATAATTAGCTTTTTGAAAAATATTATGTCCTTTTGGAATACAGATTTACTAGTAAATTTAAAAGGTAAGAAAATAGTAGTACCGGGCATTTCAATAAAAAGAGGGATTTTTCAAGGAGACTCATTGAGTCCTCTTTGGTTTTGCTTAGCATTGAATCCTATGTCTAAAATGTTAATTAAAAGCAAGTTTGGAATAAAAATTAAGGGTAATACAAGAGAGAGTAGTATAGTTTCACATCTATTATATATGGATGATATAAAATTATTTTCAAATTCTGAATCAAATTTAGAAAAAATGATTAAGGTAGTTAAAATTTTTTCAGATGATATTAAAATGACTTTTGGTTTAGATAAATGTAAAACGATCCATATAGAGAAAGGCAAAATTGTAGATGGAGACGAGGGTATATTTAGAAATTTCAAAATTAAAAGTATGAAAGGGGATGAGGTTTATAAATATTTAGGATACCCGCAATCGAATAGATTAGATCACACTAGTATTAAAAATGATATTAGGATTAAATTTCAAACTAGGATCAGAAAAATTTTAAAATGCAATCTATCTGCTAAAAATTTAGTAAAAGCAATAAATACTTGGGCAATACCTTTATTAACGTACTCATTTGGCATAATTAAATGGTCCAATACAGATTTAGATAGTTTAGAACGATTAATTAGAACTACGTTAACAAAGTTTAATTGCCATCATCCAAATTCAGCTATAGAACGAATTAATTTACCTAGAAATTTAGGAGGTAGAGGTGTAGTCAAAATAACATCTTTGAAACACAATCAGGTAGAAATGCTTAGAAATTTTTTCCATAGGAAAGCTAATAGCTCAGAAATGCACAAAATAATTTGTAAGGCAGATAGAAACATTACACCTTTAAATTTATATGACGAGAATGCCAACATTCTTATAAATACTAACCAGGAATTATTAGATTCCTGGTCAAATAAAATTATTCATGCAACACACTTCAATTATCTCAACCAAACGTATGTTGACAAACTTTCGTCAAACAAATGGTTGAGTATTGGAGAGTTGAGCGCAGAAATAGAAGGATTTATGCTTGCCATTCAAGATAGAGTCATTAATACTAAAAATTATAGGAAGCATATAATCAAAGATATAAATCAAATTGATGATTTATGTAGAAAATGTTTGGCTTTTCCGGAAACTATAGAACATATTATATCGGGATGTTCTATATTAGCGCCGTCCGAGTATACATTTAGGCACAATCAGGTTTTAAAAATAATCCACCAAAGTTTGGTTATTAAACATAACTTGATTGACTGCCGTAATATAGTACCATATTATGAATATGAACCAAATTCATTTTTAGAAAATGAATTTTATAAAATATATTATGATAAAACTATACTAACAGACAGAACAATTAGTCATAATAGACCTGATATGGTTTTGCATGACAAAATTAAAAAAATAACTTATATCATTGATGTAGCTATTCCAAATTCCTGTAATATTCAAAAAACTGTTTCTGAAAAAATTAGAAAATACACAGATTTAGGAAATGAGATTAAAAGAATTTGGCATTCTCGGAATATAAAAATATTACCATTTGTTATTTCGGCTACTGGCATTATACCTAGGTCTCTGATTCAAAATTTAGGCGTATTAGATTTGTCAAAGAATTTATACATAAAAATGCAAAATCGGTAATTTTAAATACATGTAGGATTACAAAAGATTTTTTAAATATTTATATTGAGGGATCAGTAGGATTTATAGGTTCAATTAGAAATTCCACAGAGCCGAACCCTCTGATATGAAAATATCTGGAGTCGGTGAATTATTTTCCCATCTGGTCTCTGGTAGGTTGACATGTTGTTCTTGTATTGTTTTGTAATTATTATACATATAGTGCAATTGCATAACGTGGATTGACCAGATGATCATTTGGGAAGTGTGTGAAAGGGTTTAGTTTTTCCTGTGGGGAAAATTAAACCCGGACATTTAAATCTGGTGCGTATAAAAAAGAACTCAAGTTTACAAATATATAAATTAAACAAATATATAAATTAAAACATATAGGTAGATAAATTAAAATTAAAACATAAATAAAATTAATTGAAAAACTAAGAGAAAAAAAAAATAACATTTTAAAGAAAAATAGAAATAAAAATCGAAATAAAAATTTTGAAATTCAAAAATTAATAATTAAAATGTAGTGTTAAGAACTCATGTATTCTTTGAAGTACGCTCGTCCCCTTTCGAAAATCCAATGTTGTACACGTGCTATATAAAGAGACTTAGAATTACTTGACTTTATGTCAGTACTCAGAGCATTATATATTTTAGGAGCGATGAACCAGAATTGTCGTTGAGCGAATGAGGTATTAGTTTTTAGGATCAAACAAAAAAAACTAAAAACTTTAAACTCACTATGAATCAGTAAGGACCAATTTTTGGCCCGGAGCTCTGGATGCCAATATATTAAAAGCTAAGTTTGCCTCCCGGTTATAACCGTGCAGCTTCAAGTAAAACCCCTGGCATGACTGGGATACTTTAAGCTTACCCAGAGTGCATAGACTAACCCTTTTGTTAAAAGGTAAAACGACCGGTTGAGGGAACAATTAGGTTTCCTTTGCAATTAGAATCATTGTCAAGCTCGAATTTTGGTGATATACCAAGTCGACATGCAACCGGAAGATACGATAAAAAGCAAAGATTCGTGCTTGACTCGTACGGCACCTCAGCAAAGCTCTGCCGAAGCTTGCTCCATTTTACACCTGTATAACACCGGGCCTACCTACATGCGAGCTACGCGTCACAAAAGGAAGGATTAAAAAATTCAATTCGCAATGGCGTCCGATACCAATCGTAATTAAAATACATAATCTCCACTCGTCATTCGCTGTGAGATGAAATGATTTGATAGCGCTCGACTGGGACTTCTATTCAAACAGATATAACCGTAATAACCCGTCAATCGATTGGCTAATTACTTGATTACTAATTAGCGAGTGGTGTAATACATTTTACAGTGAGATGATTTTTTTATAAGTAATTAAAAATATATAAGGACCGCTCTGCACTTTTGATCGCAAGCACTCTTGTATGGGGCTGTCAAAAGTACCTTACCTGTGTAATTTAAAAATAATAATATTAATATTATAAATAACTAGCTGACCCGAAGAACATCGTACTGCCTCTGAATCAATAATGTTGTGTTAACTTATTTGCTAAATTAAATTCACTTTTTTTGTTTAGTTAAAAATTACACAATAAAGCAATTATCGATGCGCAACCGTCAGTGTTTTGTTTTTGTCAGTATAAGAGATGGTGTTGTGTACGGATTTATATTTTTGTGATTTTCTTACTTTTCCACTTACTTACGGGAATTGGGTTTCATTTTGTTTATACGTGTGAGGGAGATTTATTATGATTATCGTATTTTTCCTTTGAAGGGGTGCAGACATACGTTCACTGTTTGTCTCATTTTCGACTATTGACATTTATTGTGTAAGAAAGAGGGGCAGCATTATATGTTTAAGAACAAAGTAAAACAAGCAGCGCATTGACATTTGACATTTTTGAATTTTGGAATTTACTCACTATTCAATATTATATTTATCAGAATATTGCTGTAGCTCTTTCAAAAGATGAGAATTCGTTACATACAAAATGCACGAAGAAGAGAATACTCTTCATAGTTTTTTTTCGTGAATGTTTCCGATGTTTTAATGACAATTCTGCTATTCGTGGCGGAGACAAATCCAACAAATCAAAGATAATAAAACTCGATTCAGCCGTTCTTGAGTTTTAAAGGGTGTGACTAACCCGACTTTGTTTTATATATTAAAGATAACAGCTCAGCTTTGCTTCTAACACTTTGCAAAAATATACTGCTACTGCAATTCAGAATATGTTGTGACACAAGGGCGGATTTAGGAGGGGGGGGGGCGTGGGGGTACGTGCCCCCCCCTCCCCAGACGGTATTTTTGTGTACTTTGGATATTCCATCACAGTACATATATACTTAGAAGCAAAAACTGTCTTTATTAAACATATAATTTTTCTGTTCTTTTGACACTTTCATAAACCTTCCTATACATACTTGAACTTGTATAAATAAACTTGAAGTATGACACTTCAAGTTTGATACTCGATATATGATACTCCGATACTCGATATATAATACTTCAACTTTGATATATGATACTCCGCCCCATGTACCCCCCTCAGAAAAAAATCCTAACAGTAATTGTTGATTTTTTTGCCCGTCCGCCCCTTGTGCCCCCCCCCCCAGAAAAAAATCCTGGATCCGCCCTTGTGACAGGTCACAGATCAAAAATTCGGTTTCAGATGCGTCAAGAAGAGGTTTAGGTGTGCGATAAACTGAACATTTTTTAAAACTCGAATTTCGTGCCTCTATAAATACAATTTTCTTAGAAAAGTTTAAATTAAGGAATGAACTCGGCGACTTATTAAAAATTATATTTTATCAATATCTATTTTACAACTCTTGTACAATAATGGATTATGGGGTGTTTTTTCAGAGTGTGCTAAATTGTTAAAAATTGTTTTCCATTCTTGTGATGTCGTTGGAGATTGAGCAGTGTTTTTCAACTTTAAAAATGATTTAAAACCATTCAAGCGATCACGCTAAATAAATAAATTTGCCTCGATTGCTCGCGATTTTCCAGAAGATCATTTTTTAAATGTTTCGCCTACATTAAAAAAATCATATCTTCTAATTTTAACACGGAAACATAAAACTTATTATGGTGAATTAACCTGAATTTTACCGTTTATCTCATATGTGTAGAATTTATAAAAAAAAATTAAAAAATCGTAAAGTTTATAACCGCGCCAATCCCGCGTGTTGTTACTTTGAAACTGCCGTGAGGGGTACTTATTCGAGTAAACACAGAATATTTTCGAATTCTGTATGTTGTCTGTGGTGTACTTGATAAAGAAAGGTGCATATCTATGGAAAAAGAACTTAATTTTAACCGTAAACAGCTAATCAAAAAAAAGGCGTGAAAAAAATATTTACAAAATTTATTTTTAACATCGTTCTAAAATAGTCTACGAAGTTCGGATTTGCGACATCTATGGTCATAATAGATAAAGCATTTTAATTGCTTCATTTTAAAATAAATGGCTGGCCGGGGAAACGTTTTAAATAATTACTATAAATGTTTTACTAATGGTAGGAAAATGTGGTCCAATTTTGGACCGCTATCAATCTCAGAAAAATAAAAGTGGTCCATTTTTCGACCATAATCGCTCCAGTGGTTAATCTTTGTTAATAAATACAATTAGACAATATGGACTCAATGGGTGGCGTGCAGCAGGGCCGCGGCACTCATCACTCCGGTAGAGCCTTGGTGAAGCGGGGCGATGGCGATGCCCAGCGGGACTGGGTTGTTATGAAAATATTTAATATTTGCATAACAACTGCTATTAGGTACTGATATTACCAATGAAGGATCGACCTAATCTGCAAATAGGTAGGATTTTTTCATAATTAAATTGATTTTAATTTGAGTATGTAGGTGTAGGTATGTGTCCAAGATTTTTAGCGCACCACTAATTTTTACGAGCACGAGCCGCCACTGCTTCTGAATAAACACAAACTTTATAACATCAGAGTGAAATGCTTTTTTTCTTTTTTCTTTATTCATTGCGTAAATATTACAGTTACATTAATTAGTGGATTTTTCGACCACCATACTAGGCTGATGCCCGTGTTATGGTGGTCGAATTTAACCAGAAGTAAGACAATTTTGATATCACGCAAGGACACCCCGAAAACACAGATCTATTGGTCTATTTCAACTTAAAAAGTGTGTTTTTTTAAAGGTTTGGTTTTTAAACTGTTGTTTCTACAGACTGTCAATTTGACAGTTGTTGACAGTTGATTTGTAGTCAGTACGTTTTGCCATTTCACCATGAACAGACTGACGTCAGAACAGCGCTGGCAAATTGTGCAAATTTATTTTTTTGCTTTTATTTTTATATCTATACATATATTTTTTTTTAATTTTCTTTATTGATTGCATAAATATTATGGTTACATTAATTAGTGGATTATGGTGGTCTGATGAACACTTTTACGAAGTTATTTAAATAAAATAAATAATTGCTTACGTGGACATATACATTATTAAAACGTTATGATTATTTTCTTTCGATGAGAATAGATAATAAAAAAATATATCGCAATTAATATGAACCAGCATTTTCTGACGCATCCTGTATATCTATTATTTAGTTGAATTACTAATTATTTTTAAACAGTGGGCGCTTGAAGAGTGACTGTTTAAAATATCGGGACATAATGAACCCTAGAATTAAAATTCGCTTATTTCAATACGAAGTCAGCGTAGGTCATAATATATTACAACAGTATTCCTTGATAAGAAGTCAAGATCATGGGGCCTAGCACGGTCATATCGATAACTAAGAAATATCCGTAGGATAAACTAATGGACGTTTACATGGATAAACTAAGGGAAACAATGTGTCGGCCTCCGCGGTTGAGGGGTAAGGCTCTTGATTCAAATCCGAAGGTCGCGGGTTCGAATCCCGGCGTACACAAATTATATATTTTTATTAATTTGTGTTATTTCACAATTAATTCATTTAAAATAATATACAGTATTTTTGCGGCACGTTCCAGAGTGGAAGATACTCTCAGTATAGTTCTGGTGTAAGACCACCATTCAGAACTTGGCTTTAGCCTTATTTAGTGACCAGATCAGAATAGCCAGGTACTTCCCCACCTTCATCTTCCCCATCTCCTTCCCCTCCCCCCTACATTCAGTCTCACAACATACCCCACCGGCTCCAGACGGGAGCAGCTGAGACTCTTGTGAGGCGGGTAGGCATGTAAATTGGGACCCACAATTTGGGAGGCGGTTATGGGTACCACCACCCCGGAAACCATTTATTGGATAACCAACAGCTCTGCCATAGGTCACCTCAAGTGGTTCGCTACGTTTGATGACTTATCAGGGGTGTCCGGTTTCATGGGGTTAGGTTTGTCCGAGTTTTGGCGGTGGATGCATATGCTCACCAGCTGCGTGGCTGGATGTGGAGAGACAGGTGAGGAGAGAGTTTTTGGCCTCTCCAGCGGGACTCTCTCGGAACGTCGCCTTACACTGCAGTGGGAGGGATGGATTCATACGTCCGTCACTTCTGGACACACTGACCCCCGATTCCCACCCGCTCCTCATACCTTTTTTCTTCCCTGAACTTCCTATCCTAAAAATGTCTCCACACAGCACAACCACAGATGACATAGGTCTTGAAAGAAATTATTTTGCTCAGGGCTTCCTGGGTAGAGCTATTGTGAAAAAAAACTGCTTCCGATCCTCCAAAATCAGTGGAACTATGGCATCCTCAATTGGGCATGTTGTGAGCATGAAAGGAGAAGGGAGGGGACAGAGGTGGGGAAGAGTAGAGTCAGTGGGGAAAGGAAGTAAATGGGGAAGAGAAAGGTAGGGAAGTACCTGGCTATTCAGATTTGGTCATCCAGCACGGCTTAACCATTTCAAGCAATATTTCGATTCTAAATGGTTGTTTTGAAACAGGGTGATACTGAGAGTATCTATCACTCCAAATCGATTAAAAAATGATGATGTGAATCGACGGTTAAATAACTATCAAAATAGCCGCCAGATTGGCTTCCGCACATATCTTGAACTTGTGTGAAATTTCGAGCAGTCGATTTCCAATGCATTTTGTATGAATTTTTATGAGCCAATTACATGCATTTTATTTTGGCTAAGAAAATAATATTTATGTATTAAACACGAACGGACTACTGTTGACTCCCTCCTACAGTAAAACTTGACTGACACGTAACAACCTACCCTAACGACATCTATTAAAAGATGTTGAAACTACGTAGGTACATATTCCTACACTAAAATAACATAATATTATAAAGAAACTGTGTTACAAAGTACTGTACGTAACATAACAAATAACAAAAATTAGAATTCACAATTACATTTTGTTACATCTTTCTTACACATTTGCCCCTACTTTTATATTGGTCGGTATTTATTGGATGATCTTCAGTGCTCTAAACATATACAGTAATGACAATTATGGCAAGGAAATTTTGTAAAATATTTAAAAAATATATATTTTTTTTTAATGCTATTTATTTGGCTTTTACCCAAGGTTCGTAGAAAATGCGTTTAACGAGGTTAGCTCAACGAGGGGGCAGAGGGGTGATTTGCTAATAATTCGTGACGTTGCTTGAAGTCCATGTTTTTTTTTCGAAAAAGGCCCGTATGAGTCACCTTGTTAAACGCATTTTCTAGGAACCTTGGCTTTCCCCCGGGGTGATTTGGTCATTTCTTAAAATTAGTTACACATTTTAAAAATTAGTTAAGTTATCAGTTTCTTAAAATTAGTTACATTTTTTTAAATCACATTGAAGAAACAATTACAGAATTATAAAATAGATAGCTATGAACATTAAAAGTGTGAGCGTTCTTCGCCATATAAAATAACAACTTTTTCAAAATTATATACGTTTTTTCACAATACTGTAAATACATAGTATACTTAGCATTTCAAAACGTAAGTGTACTGTGACCATAAAGGGCGGTGGTTTTTAGTTTTTTCAGAGTTGGCAACACTGAGTGGTAGAGAGGGGTCTCTTGACCAGAGCGAGCATCGCAAGAACATTGTAGTGTCAAGTTGCGTGAAAGATTTCGGCAAAAAATCCTGCCAAGTGCTGTGATCCGCTTTTTACTCACGGAAGGAATAACACCTACAAGAAAAAGAGTTGAGGATTTCTGAGGTCTATTGTGACTGGAGATGATAGTGGATGACTCACTACACGCCTGAAAAAAAAACAGTCGTCAAAGTAGCGTCACACCAATTCCACATCTGTCAAAAAATTGAAAACCACAATTTCGGGCAAAAAAATCATGGCCTCAATGTTTTAGGACCGAAAAGGCATCACTTTGGTCAAATTTCTGCCCCAGGTTGAGACCATCAATGCAAAATAATATTGTGATACCCTAAAAAACTCAAAAGGATCATTCAAAACAAAAGGAGGGGAATGCTGACCAGAAAATTTTGCAAATGTAGGCAAAAACCTTGCAAATCAAATACAAAAAATACCGTCTAATGACGAACAGAGCATTAACGTCAATATCTTAAACAAAATTGACATTTTTCCCCTTACTTCAGCCCAGGAAATTGAACAAATCATTACAAGCATGAAGGGAAGATCAGCACCAGGTTTCGACGGAGTTACTGTCGAAACACTGAAAACTATCAAAAAACATATTTCAAAACCATTAACACATTTAATCAACATTAGTATTCAAAGCGGAATATTTCCAACGATATATAAACAAACCATCATCACTCCAATCCATAAATCTGGCAACCCAGAAGAAGTGACTAATTATCGTCCAATATCGCTGATTTCAAACATTTCATCTTTGAAAAAATCATTAAAAAAAAGATTGACTGCATTTATTAACAAAAATAACATAATTCACGACAACCAATATGGATTTATGAAAAATAGAAGTACTCAAGATACGATTGCCAAATTATCGAACATTATTCAGAACACACTAGACAAATCTTTGAAATGCCTCGGAATCTTCATAGATCTTAAAAAAGCTTTCGATAGTATTTCTCATGATAAACTTATTAAAAAATTAAACTATGTTGGGATTAACGGTAAAGCACTAAAATGGATAAAAAGCTATTTATTTGAAAGACAACAAGTAGTCAAGATAAACAACTCCCTAAGTCTACCACTAACAAGTAATTTCGGGATACCTCAAGGCACAGTCCTTGGCCCCCTACTATTTATAATTTATGTAAACGATATTTTTAAACTACCACTTAACGCAGACATAATATCATATGCCGACGACACAGCTATCATAGTGAATGGGATCGACTGGAATCGAGCAAACGAACAAGCAAATAATAGCATGAACACCTTAAAACATTGGTTTGACACAAATCTTCTCTCATTGAATACTAACAAAACATACTACATACACTTCTCAATCAACAAACTAAAAACAATCCCCAACACTAAAATAATTATCCATAATAACAAATTTAATAAAATAACATGTATCCAAGGCTGTTCAACATTGAAATCAGTATCAGAAATTAAATATCTCGGAGTGATAATAGAACAACATATGAAGTGGAAGAGCCATATCTGCGAATTGGTTAAGCGTATCAGAAAATGTATATATATATATATTCATAAGATTAAGAAATATTCTAAAACTCAACAATCTAAAAAGAATATACTATGCACTAATCCAGTCATTAATTCAATATGGAATTATTGGATGGGGGGGGGGGGTCATACAACAATATTCTAACTCCGATCAAAGTGATCCAGAAGCTAATCATTAAAGTAATCCTAAAGAAACCCTCCACTTATCCAACAGAAACGCTTTTCGCCGATTTCACGGTGCCTCGAGTAGAGAATATCTTCAAGAAAAATGCAATTATCCAAATTTACAAAGATAATATCATCAAAAAATTTGAAACCCATCAATCAAAAAGATATGAAGACAACTTCAAAATACCAAAATTTAATACTAAACTAATGCAAAATAATTATATCTATTTAGGAATAAAGTTTTTCAACAACCTTCCGATTGAAATAAAAAAAACCAAAGACATCAATAAACTGAAACTCAAACTGAAGCTACACTTCATCGGGAATAATTAACTTAATAATTACCTGTTTTTCTCTTTCTTTCTATGTATTATCAATCTATATTCATCTCTATTTTATTTAGATTTTTTGAATTTCACTTAAGTGCACAATATTTTAGTATGTAACCGTATCCCATGTATGTACACCTACACTTATAGATAATCCAGAAGTTTCAATTGTTCCCATTATATACTTACCTATTGCATAATGTTATTCTATTTCTGTTATAATTAGTGTAACTCGCTCATCAAGCACAAGAACTAGTTTCTTCTTTGGTGAGATTGCAATTTTAAATAATTTGTGTACCGATATGTAATTTATATAAAACCACTGTACTATAAAATATATCTATATTAAATAAAAAAATTTAAAAAAAGAGTGGTTTTATTTCACAAAAACGTCCGTCCTCACACAGCTTCAGCCACCAATATAGTTGGGATGTTTTGAATCCCCTGACTTGGCGTCTTCATATTATCATATTCATATTTTCACCTTCTTGAAGGCATGTATGGATGAAAATAAACTTTCAAACGACGAGCAGATGCAGAAAGTGGTCCTGAAGTGGGGGAAGGAGCTGGCGGGAGAATTTTTCGAGGAGGGCATAAAGAAACTTGTGCCACGGCTCACCGCAAGCATTGAACGGGTTGGCGATTATTTGGAAAAACAGTTGTACGGCCCACGTATATACAACTGTATATACTAGAATTAAGTAAATTGTGTTCCCAATTTTATCCCATGTGTGCGAACTGTACCTAAATTTCTCTAAATAAACAATAAACAGTGTTAATCTAAAGTGACCTCTCAGATAGGAATGGTCCTGTATATTTTCTGCGTGTACCTACAGTACGTTTTTGTACATATTAGTTTCGTATCGGTGATCGATGAACCGGTGGATGCAATTTTTAGCTATAAGTTTTTATAATGGTTTGTCTAGTTTGTAGCTAGAAGTAGGGAATGCAAATCTCGCGAGATTGGGGCTCAAGCGAGATCCCGCGAGATTATGAATAACAATACTGCGAGATCTCGCCAATTTCAAGATCTCGCGAGATTGGCAGTTTTGTGTGTTTTTTTTGCAAATAATCACAATCTTTGAATAAATTAGGAAAATATTAATAAACATTTTAAGTATTATAAGATAAACATTTATTTTCACGAAATTTTTAATAGACTTTTATGCATCAAACATTGTTTGACGTATTTGTCTATAATTTTTTAATAAACTTCTAAGTAGTAAACATTGACGTACGTATCTATCAAATAACTAATGAAAGAAACAACCTGTCTCCTCTTCTAATATCAAACAAAAATCTTTAAGTAATAAAACAGTTCTTTTATAACAAACAAAACAACGAGAAGTCAAAAAAATGAAACTTATTATCTAAGTTGAGTTGACTATTAAACTGAGATATTGTTATCAATTAAATAAAAATATATCTACTCAGTAGATCCATTAGATACTATAGATTAATTAACAAAATATACCAATTAGTCAGACTATTAGAAATTACAGAATAATTAACAAAATGTACCAATCAAAAAACGACCTTTAATCTAATATTTTGTAAAATATATGTGTATATAATGTAATTCATATTTTTTATATTACAATAAAAAATTTAAAAAAAATAAAAGATTTTTTAGTTCAAATCACAAGCCATTATTACGAATTATTTTGAAAATAGCTCCTTAAGAAGCACAAAATGTCGAAAGAATCGTCTGCTAAACGGCTTTTTATTTTGTTGGCCAGATAACCAGCCCTTTCGGATTCAACGCAAGTTGGAACCACAGATCTCAGGCTACCTCAGGCCACCGAACGAAACCGACAGATCGCAACTCCGTCCGTGTCAGTCCGCGCTTCGAATAAGACGTTTTTATGCTCGAGTGTAATCTCGTTAAACTCGCGAGATCTCGCGAGATCGAGATTGCATTCCCTAGTTAGAAGTAAGATTGTAGAAATATATATATAATGCACAGCGCCCTTGAGGTGATTTTCACAAAAACGGCGCTATACAATAAGGTGGATCACGACTGTATGGTAAAAAATCTTGTACTTATTTGTCTAATAGTGAAAATAGGGTGTTAATGAAGATATAAAATCACGTAATTTTTTAAGTAATATTTGGATACCATCTTCTTCCTTCGGATTGACTTTGAAATTTCACATAATAGAGAAAAACCCACCCACGTTAAATCTTAAAAAAATGTTAGATAAACCATTAAAAATGAATTATTTTTCAATAAAACACGAAATAGAGGGAATATTTCGATTTATTTATTTAAAAAATACATTAATATAATTCAAATTATCTCAAGACAGATATGATTTTAGATTTTCACGGCCAAAAGTATTTTTGTTGTTTGTTTTTGGGGTGTTATGTCGTGTTACGCTACCTCCTCCTTTAGCCAACGTTTCGGACAGCGTTACAGTGTCCATCATCAGGGCAGATGTGTAATAGTTAGGGATGATATTTGAACTTATCTACTTAGGAGCAATACCGTGTCGCCAGCTCCACTCCTCTACGAGCTGGCGCTACAATGTACTTCAACATGTTTTTTGCGTTTAGCCTTGATGCAACCGTCAATTACCGGATACCAAGAACTATTGAGCTTAGCTCCATCGTCTCTATTAATATTTATAGGATTTTTGTGAATTTCAATGAGTTTTGGGTCTTCCCAGGACCTCAGGGACAAATCCAAAGTAATGGCCGGTTTCGATTAAGTGCTCGGCGATTGCCGATTTGTCAGGGTGGCCAAGTTTACAGGCACGAAAGTGTTCTGATATCCTTTTGGATATCGTTTTGGAGATGGCTAAAGGAGGAGGTAGCGTAACACGCCGTAACACCCCAAAAACAAACAACAAAAATATCTCAAGGCAGTTTATTCAAATACCAGCAAAATCCTTCTTACTCTCAAATTGAGCATTATTTTGCGAAACTCAATTTTGGAACTTTTTTTAAATGATTTTGTAAATATATACCACATTTGCCATGGAAGATTACAAAAAATATGGTTTTAAAGATTTATGGTCACTTTTGTATACACAAGAAATGGTTCCATGACAACTCAGAATGAAACCAAGTCAGAAACACCTCAGAAAGGTCATTAAAAGCTATGAAAAATTAATTTTAAAGTAGCCGGTAAACCTAACCTAACTTAACCTATTTAACAAATTTTTTATAATTTTTTATTCACCACTCTTAATGACCTTTCTGAGGTGGTTCTGAGTTGGTTTTATTCAGAGTTGGCCGGTCACCACTAGAAATAACCCATTAATATTAGGTCCTTACATATGAAATTGGCGTTTTGCCGTACTGGCAACTTTGATCTCAAATATCTTCTCTTTGGTTAGGAATTCCAAATTCAAATTTATACAAATATTTACGCATGTATTTGTGTTTCGAAAATTATAATTCATTTGTTTTTTCTTTAATTGTTTTTTTTTTCTTTGCGTCACTTAGTTTACAAAATGGAAAACTTGAAATATCGCGTTATTTACGAGTACGAGTTCCACTGTGGCACCAGTGCTGCAGAAACGGCTCGAAAGATTAATGATGTGTATGGCGACGGTGCCGCAAAAGAAAACACAGTGCGTTTTTGGTTCCAACGTTTTCCTTCTGTAAATTTCGACCTGCAGAACAAGCCCCGTGGACGGCCGGAGACCAAGGTTGATAATGAAGAATTGAAGGCTATTGTGGAAGCGGATTCATCGCAAACCACGTCCGAGTTAGCTGCAGGCTACGGTGTTAGTGATAAAACTGTTTTAATCCACTTGAAGCAAATTGGGAAGGTGAAAAATCTTGAAAGTTGGGTACCTCACGAATTAAGTGAAGCAAATCAACAAACGCGCGTTGACCGCTAGACCACACACTGCACAACAGACGGCTACCAAATTAGAGGAGCTTCAATTGGAATGTCTAAGACATCCACCGTACTCTCCGGACCTTGCCCCAACAGATTACCATTTTTTTCGAAATTTGGATAACTTCTTGCAAGGGAAAAAATTCAACTCCGATGGGGCAGTCCAAACCGCCATCAAAGATTTTATTGATTCCTGTCCGAATGGTTTTTTTAGTAAAGGGATCGATGAACTACCTATGAGATGGTAAAAGTGCATAGAAAGCAATGGTACATACTTCGATTAAATAAATATATTATAAATCTATTAGCAACAAACAAAAAATATTGTCATATAGCCCAATCATGGATTTGTTCCCCTACCCACCCACTCTACACAAATACCTACCCACCCAATCTACATTATTAACTAACAACGGCTCCACCCCTACCAAAATAAAACATTGTTCTAAACTGTCAAATTAGTATAAGCTTTCCCTGACGAAGGAACGTTTGTTCCGAAACCGGTCGGATTTGCACATTATATAAGTGGTTTATACAAAGTTGTATTGTTTCATTTTTCTATAATGGATAACCACAAAGTAATAGCTACATTCAAAAATATAAATATTTATATTTTAAAAAATTGACTTTATGTTCCTCCCATATAAAACGCCAATATCATATGTAAGGACCTAATATGAAAATTTTCAAATCGAATCCGGAGGAAGAAGATCGTATCAGAAATTTGAAAAATTTTAAACACGTCGTGTTGAACCCATTTGGTACCCTTTTATCGCTCTTAGAATTTAAAAATAACATTTTTTTACCTTACTATACAAGTCATCCAAATATTATTATTATCTCTTATTAATTTCAACATGGAAAATTTATTCAGAAGACAATTCACGTTTAAATTCTAAACTGCAAGTGGCTCATAAGTAAACGAGAGCATAGTGATGTGATTTATGACTGAATCGACATCAAAGTAATGTGGGTCACCAGTTTCCGGTGACAAGGCAATCACCAATTATAATTTATTATTCGAATTATAAACTCGGTCTGCTGATGCGTCTGTGTGTCTGTGAGTTAATCTCTTTTCGATTGGACGGTAATTCGGTTGTTTCAAAACTGCTATTTTATTGGAGCCATAATTTTATGACGGAGTCACGTCGGCTCAGCCCACCTGCAGTGAGAAACCGGTTTGGAATTTGTTTACGATTAATTTATATTATGCACGGTTAATTCAATGAATTGTAGGTACTTAGGTACTTCTTCCGTATTCGTTTCCTAGAGGATGGAGTGCGGTATTTTTTTGGGGTTAGAAAATATATACGAGTATGTAAAAATGAATGTTTCTTTTTTTAAATTAAATGTAGACAATATTAGAGACACTCATTCGAAAATCTGGAAACAGAAAAATCAGAAAAAAATATTGGCACCTCTGGGAATTGTAATATCTATAATAAGATGAAAGCCAATAAAATATGCGTTATGAAAATGAAGATAATGTTGGTAGTTCTTAGTCGAAGTGTGTTACAGTTAAAAATGAACGAATCGGATAGGGACATCTCATTTCAATTGGTAGAGTCGCGGCCCGGAAAGCCGAAGGTCCTGGGTTCGAGTCCCAGAGGTGCCAATATCTTTTTTCTGATTTTTCTGTTTCCAGATTTTCGATTGAGTTTCGCTAATGTTGTCTTCATTTAATTAAATATATCAATTTAAGGTTTTACTCATAAATTACTCATAATTCATTCGATAGCTTTAAAGTCCTTCATAGATACTAGTAATTTAATCGAAACTTTGGTTTCATAAAGCCTTTATGAAATCTTCATGATAAAGATGTACATGTTACTTCTTTTGTGGTTAGTTTTTGTATATGAATATAAATCCTGATATTTTCTCTTCCTATCACCGTTTACATCATATTTCTTACTACGATAGTAAGAGAGATACAACAAATGACAAACTTAATCACATGAACTTTAATGCAAATCATTTTATGAAAAAAAAATTGCCGGTAGCACCCGCAAAACTTTTAGAAACCATAATTTACTCACAAATATATAATCAAACAAAACACATATTCACCGCGAATCAGCACGGATTTCGCCCCACTCTATCACCCTCAATAAACCTTATGAATCTCACCACCTATATTAATTAATAAATCCTTTGAAAATTTTGTACATGCGATGTTATTTATACAGACTTCGAAAAAGCATTTGACAAAGTCGACCGAGATATTTTATTAAAAAAATTGAGTGACGTCTGATTCTCTCAAGATTTTCTCGCTTTCGTAGCTAGCTACTTACGCAATCGTCGTCAGTATGTCAGTTACGGACACCAGCTCTCTCACGAATACAAAACTAACTCCAGGATTCCCCAGGGATCGAATCTAGGACCCCTCCTCTTTCTTTTATTCATTAATGATATAGGCAATACCATTAATCGTTCAAAATATCGATATCAAACTCTTCAGAGCTATTAAAAGTCATATCGATTCCATTCTTCTGCAGAATGGTCTTGATTCTCTTGTCAAATGGTCAGAATTAAATAACTTACCCTTCAGCATCCAGAAATGCAGTGTCGTTACATTTACAAGATCCAAAGATACATTTCTATTCCCATACCACTTTAATAAAAATATATTAACACGCAAAAACGAGATTCGCGACCTTGGCGTGATTTTCGAAGCAAATCTCTCTTTCAAATCCCACTTATTTGACATTGTCTCCCGCGCCAACAAAATGCTTGGATTTGTTCTTCGTAATGCTAGATCATTTACTAATGGAATTGCAATACGGAGAACATATGAAGCACTTGTCCGCAGCATCCTGGAAAATGGCTCCATTATTTGGGCCCCTTCTGAACAAAACCATATCCTAGAAATAGAAAAAGTGCAAAAAAGGTTTATGCGTTACTTGTATATGAGGGAATATACATACTACCCATTCCTGTATCCATCATTGTTCTTTTTTTTATTTTTTTTTTTATTTTTTTTAAATTGTACAACAGATTTTTATCCAATTACTGTACAATTTTCTCATTTTAACAGCCTTAACACCTAGGAAGATGATTATTATACAAAAAAATCTTAAGGCTATCTAAAGAAGAGTTATATATATCTAGTGTTTCCGATATTTCGTTCAACAGCACCATTCCTCTTGTCATGCTATGCTGTGCTAGAACATCTGTTCTGCCGTATGGTATTTTGAACAAGTCGTGTCGACGACTACGGCTGAAATTTTCAGGCACGTATAACCCTTTCAGACCCGAGCCTAATTTACAAATAATTTTTAGTTTTTCGTTGTAGTAATGTGATTATGGGAAACAAAATAAGAAAAAAAAAAATTTTTAATATTTTTTATTAATCAATTTTCCTTGGAAAAGCTATACTCACAATTGTGAGTACTGGTTCTCAACCATTTCCAAAAAGAGATACTGGTATAACAAAATATTCATAGGAAGTTATCAAAAATCATTGATTATTTGCGATGAAACTTTAAGAAACAGTTGACATCTTTTGATAGGCATAAGTAGACATCACATTTTAGGCATTTGGTGCGAGATCGCTTTGAACATCCCTCCAGTCTGCAACACCTTGGAGCTTTGAGAGATTCGACAATGGGCCAGTGCTCATACCCATCGTACCTCTTGTCTTCAAATGGAATTGCAGCTGGTTGGTATCTTTTTGAAGGTGGCTGTATTGTTTGGGTGCTCGTTTCAGCATCTGCATCAAACATTCGTTTGGGTGGCAGTCCTCCAAGCAAATACTCTCCAATCGTCAGCCTAAAATCCAGCAGGTCCATTATATCTTTTTTTCTGTAATTATTTTCATTGCAAACTCTTCTGTACTCATTCCAGCTATTTACTATAGCTAGGTCAAACATATGAATAATTACTTTTAGTGTCCATTTCTTTGTCTTGACCCAAGTCCTGTAACATTCCAGACTTTGATCACAACTATCGACTCCACCCATTTTTTCATTGTATAGTTTTACTACAGCTGGGCACTGAACTGGTATGTGTTTTTTTTCAGTTTTATCCCATCTTTCAACGTAAGTACTAGGCGTACTACCTACAAATGAAGATGCCATTAAAATAGATTTGTTGTCTTTCCATTTTACAATAGAAACAGCATCATCTGATCGGCATACTTCTTCAAAATCCCCTCTCTTCATTTGTTTATCTGGGGTAAACTTGAAGCCTTTAAATCTGTTAGGCATAATGGTGCCTGTGCCATAAATTTTTTTCTCCTTGAGTTTATCAAACAAAGGCATTGTTGTGAAATAACGATCGAAGAAGACAGAGCTTTCTTCTGGCAGAGTTGAAATAAGTCGCAAAATTACTGCAGGACCTAGACCTAATGTTCGATCGGGTAATGGTGTATTTGCACCTTGGTATATCTCGAAATCCAACACTGTTCCATTGGAACTAGTCATTACGAAATTTTTCAGTCCGGTTGGACGAGGTTTGTTTCTTACAAATTGGCGAACGGCACATCTTCCTAGAAATGGTATCATTTGCTCGTCAATTGAGTAACATCCAAAGTCTCTCTTAATAGAAAGACATCTATCTCTCACTGCTTTTATCACTGGATCAATTTTCCAAAAAGTATTATTAGCATGGTCTGCATTTTCACCAAATGTGTCAACGAAGTGTAAATTCACGCGGAACATAAAAAATCTGTCACGACTCATAACTGATGCAATCGGATCAAATCGAAATCGAGCATGCCAGTAAAGCTTGATCCTCGGAAATTTAATACAGCCAATTAGGGCATTTATACCAAAAAACTTTTTTATTTCAGAAGCAGAAGTTTTCAGTATGTTTCCAGTTTTACTTAAATAATATTGTGCAGTGTGTTTCGCTCCCAGCTCAAAAAGCTCCTGCGTAAAATACCTCTCAAAGAATGCGACTGGTGATATTACTTGAGATGGTACTTGAAATATTGGTGTTGTTGTCTTTCTCACAAAAGATCTTTTCCTCCACTGGTAGTTTCTTTGTGCAGGTGGTGGATTATCCGGTTCTTCGTCTGGCTCAGAATCAGATGAACTGCTTGCGGTTCTATTTTGTGGGGTCCATTCATCTTCGTCATCATCATCGCCAAATAACTCAATGTCTGATTCATTTCCGTTCATAAGCAAGTCAACAATGGCATCTGGATCATTTATAAGATTCTCCATGGTGTGTAAATAAAATACAAATCATAAAAACACAGTAAAAACGAAGGCATTTTAATTAAATAACACAAATATGATATTCCATACATTACTTACATTGGCAGGGTTGAGAACCAGAACTCACAAACGTGAGTTGTAAAATTCAAATGTCTCTAATCAATACAAAATACACTTTTAACTTGTAATAGCGCAACACTATCGTTTATTACACTCTTTACCAACAATAACTTTAATAACAATTGGAAGAAGTTAAATAAAAGCAAAGATATGTGCAAAAACAGAGAGACTGACAAGACTTTGATGAACTGTCATAAAAGTGCAACAAAATAATCCTAATGTTGCCACCGCATAAATATTTTACCCCGTAAAAAAATATTTTTCAAGTACCTAGACATGCTCACAAACGATCGAGACCGGTCACACACCCATAGAAGCATTGCACCGTCAGAAATTAAATGAGGAACTTACCCTCACAAAAGTGAGTACAGGGTCTGAAAGGGATAAGCCATAACATTCCAAGAGGAATGGGCTGTCAATACGATTATGGATTATGTTAAAACTAAGAATTGCAAGATTTACATAACGTCTAGTTTCCTCAAGTAATTCCATATGGTGCATGAATCTCGGGTACGTTCCATTCATCCGCCTATAGACACACCTAGGGAACTTTTCTGAATTTGTTCTAGCATATTAATATATTTCGCTTGGTGCGGAGTCCACACACCACTGGCATACTCCAGCTTACTTCTAATGACTCCATCAAACATGGCTATCATTGCATCTGGGTCATCAAATTGCTTACATATTCTGATGATGAAACCCAGGAGTTTGTAGCATGCTGGAGGGAGCCGTGATATATTTTAATAATGATAATAATTTTTTAAATAATTTTATTTATCTTAAAAAATGGAACATGTTACAGTGTTACTTTTCCTCCATTAAAAGCATTTGCTTGTGGATGGAGGAGCTTGTGGATACATTTTAAATATTTACAATTTATACAGTCAGGTGTTTCACATAATATATGCACAGATTCACAGTTAATATACATACACCGTTTTTTTTTTTTTTCAATTATTTCTGGCTTTCACCCTTCAAGGGTGTTCTAGGCCATCATTTATAATTACAGAGAAAGGAAAGGTGAATTTATATATTAATTTTATTTAAATGTGCAAATTTCAGAATTTTATGGAAGATTGGAGTAGAGTTCAGACTTAGAAGAGATGAGATGTTGAATGGAGGAGAGGCAATTTTTGATAACGCTTGATAGAAGAGAGGATATTTATTTAGAGAGGGACAATCAAAAAATATGTGATCTAAAGTTCCCACATCTAGACCACAGAACGTACAATCTGGGGAGTCAAGCACATGAATTTTATAAAGGTGAGAAGGAACGGAACAATGTCCGATTCTCATACGAATAAGTAAGGAAATTTCTTTTTTGGAAAAATGGGGGAATTTTTGAAACCACGGTTTTGATGGGATAGTCCTTTGTATTGAGGCGTAGCGCGCACCCTTGGATTGACTAGCAATGTTCCAATACTCTGTCCAAACATTGCGGGATCTATCTTTGATGATGGAAAAAATATCAGACAGGGGAATATGGTTTACGAGGGTAACGGTAGGGTTAGACGCTCCTTGTTTTGCCAAGGAATCAGCAATATCGTTACCCACTATGCCAACATGTCCAGGAATCCAAATCAGAGTGACAGTTTTTCCAGAGCTTTGAATGGAGGTTATCAATACTCGAATAAGACATACAAAGTGATCATCAGGATGAAGAAGAGGACTTGTTTTAAGTTTTTGGAGGGAACTGAGAGAGTCAGAGAGGACAAGAGAATGTTCAAAATTATTTTTTATTATATATTTGAGAGATTCAATAATCGCAATGCACTCGGCAGAAAATATTGAAAATTGGTTTGAAATTGAATAAAATATTCTTTCATTAGAATTATTGTGGTAAACGTTAATACCAATACCACAGTTAGGAGAGTCCGGAGATTTGGAGCCATCAGTAAATAAAAGAGAAGAGTTGGGCCATTTAGAAGAAATAATGTCATTGAACATATTATTGACAGTACGGGCTGGGAGATTGGAATGACTTTTAAGGATGCCGATCCCTTCTAATATCGTTGGGGATAGGGTGACGTGACTATATTTTAATTTGTACAAAGGAAGAAGATCATTTTTGATAATTTGAAGCTCTGAGAGAGAGCGAAAATTTTTACAGATGGCAGGGAGAGGTTTAGTTCGAGCTCTGATTGTAGATGAATGTGTTGAGTCGTTGAACAACGAGACTCTGGGAATAATCTGATGACTTTTAGAATTTAAACATTTAAGAACAAATTTGTCAGCAAATAATTGACGCCTTAAATAAAGAGGAGGATCAGAACATTCTACTTGAAGGGAATTGATGGGCGACGATTGCATCGCGCCAGTTATTATTCGCAATGACTTAGATTGAATTTTGTCTAATTTACTGAGTGCATTTTTGGATGCAGTACTAAAAAGTGGGCAGGCATAGTCGAGATGACTTCGAATAAGTGCATTGTAGAGCAACTTAATGCAGATAGGATGAGCACCCCACCAAACGCCAGTCAATGATCTGATAATATTTAAATTTTTTTCACATTTAGTAACTATATTATTAATGTGGGAAGACCATTTAAGTTTCCTATCAAATGTTACTCCCAAAAATTTTACTTCGGAAGCATTGGGGATTGGAGAGTTTTTAAATAAAATTTGAACAGGGGGGTTATTATGACGATTTGAGAAGGTAACACACTGACTCTTTTGTACTGAAAGTTCAAGACCATTTAAAGTAAGCCATGTGCAAAGGGCATCCATGGCTTCATTAAGATATTTGACGGCGGATGGAATGATTTTGGATGATAAGAAGAAAGCTATGTCATCTGCGAACTCAACAACTTTTACTTGAGGGGGAATAGTGACATGCATATCGTGTGTGTATATATTATACAGTAAGGGGGATAATACATCGCCTTGGGGTAAACCCTTCCAAATTGACCTACTCTGAGGAGTAACATCTGGTATCTCAATGAAAATTTTCCTATCGAGAAAAAGATTAATAATAGATTGGACAAACATGAGGGGTAAGCCAAGGCCTAAAAGTTTTTTTTTAAGAATTGGGATGGAAACATTGTCAAAGGCGCCTTCTATGTCTATAAAGACTGCAAGACATACTTCTTTGTTAGAAATGGATAAATTAATATCAGTGCTGATGATGGCAAGGTTATCTTGTGTAGATTTCTTTTTCCAAAATCCAAATTGGGATGGAGAGAGAAGATGATTACTCTCGACAAAAAATTCTAACCGGTTTTTAATTAATTTTTCATAAATTTTACTAAGGGTGGATGAAAGAGCAATTGGCCTATAGTTGGATCCAGAATTGGGTGATTTGTTTAATTTTAGAATTGGGATGATTATTTGAGAACTCCAGTCATCAGGTATTATGCCAGTCTGGAAGATTTTATTTAAGATGCTTAAAAAGTGATTTAGAACATTATCATTACTATTTTTGATAATGCTATAAGGTATACCATCTCTGCCTGGAGATGAGTCCTTGACTGTTGATAAACAATTTTTTAATTCAATAAAAGTGAATGGAGAGTCTAGCCAATGATCAGACATAGGAGTGTTGTGGATTGGAGTTATTTCATCTAAGTTAGGTACAGAAGGGGGGGCAATTTTGTCCAAGAACTCGTCTATCCATTTAGAATGAGAAGCTCGAGGAGATGTTGGACTGAAGGAGGATCGAAATCTTCGAATCATAGACCAAACTTCCGAAATTGGAGTGTTCGGAGATACTGAACTGCAGAAGTTGTACCACCCGGATTTTTTTTTTGACCTCAATACCCTTTTGGCATTGGCTTCGGCATTTTTGTATATGAGATAGTTCTCCATAGTCATATTGTGACGATAGGAAAGAGATTTAGCTTTCCGAATTCTCACTACTTTGGAACATTCCTCATCCCACCAGGGAGTTGGAGGGAGTTTTTTGAGAGATTTGGTTTTAGGGGGAGGATTTGATTTATTGATTGCAGTTACGAGCATTGATTTGAAGTTATCGTAGTCATCTTTGACAGATAATGTATCGGTATAGGATAAATTTTGTATAAACTTATCCATATGTGAGTTAAATTCGTCCCATTTGGTGTGTTTTGTTTTGATCTTTGTCGAAATATGGGACTTGTCTGAATGGAAAGAAGTTTGATAAGTGATGGTGATCGGGAAATGATCACTGGAGCAAGGGTCGGGGGACACCACCCACGAGGAGAGAGGTGCCAGATTAATAGAGCATATGGAGAGATCCACTGCACTGGGGTTTGTGTTGGGGCGAGAGATTCTAGTAGGAGATCCGTCATTCAAAAGAAAAAGGTTGGATTCATCTAGGAAATCCATCACACTTCGACCGTCTCGATCACAGAAAGCAGAACCCCAGACGGGGGAATGGGCATTAAAATCACCCAATAAAAAGAAAGGAGGGCTTAGTTGACGGACAATTTGCAACCACGCTTGTTTATTGAAGTGCGATGTTGGGGGAAGATAGATAGAAACAAAGGAAGTGTCCTTTATTTTAGCTGCAACCATTTGAAAGTCAGCATTGGGGGGTTTGATATTATTTATTGGGAAAAACGGAAGGGATTTTTTAATAAAAAGGGCAGCACCACCGCCCGTACCTTCCGGGCGATCATCGCGGAGACAGGAGTACCCTCCCACATTAAAGTGGGTGGATGGAGTAAACCATGTCTCCGAGACAGCAGCCACAGAAACAAGGTTTGAATTTAATAGGTTAAGAAGGTTTGATTTGTTAGAAATAGCACTGCGGCTATTCCACTGAAGAATTCTGACATCTTGAAGAGCCATTTTGAATAAATGATTTTAATGTGGAAATAATAGAAGCAGCGTTGGACGGTAGATTAGTTTGAGAAGCAATTAGGTCAATTAGAAGCATAATAAGAGTTTGAATAAATGAAGAATTATCTTGGGAGAGTTGTTCAGAAAGCTTTTGATAGTTTGTTGAGGATGAATTATAATTGTTTGCGCACCCATTTGTGGCGTGTGAAAGAGGAGAACCATTGGGATTTAAGAGAAGTGAGTTGTGTTGTTGCTGATCGTATCCACGAGCCTGTTTAGAGATAGGGTTTTTGTATGTGAATTTTGTTGAACGGGAAGATGTTGAGGAGGAGGCGAGAGGGTTGGATGAAGAGTTACTGGATAAGACCTCAGAAAATGATTTTTTGACAGGCGGGAATAATTTAGAAGCCTGCAGAAAAGACAAGTTCTCAGAGGCCATAGAAATTTTTATATTTTTTTGGCGAGATTGTTCGGGACAAGAAGAGTTAATGGCGGAATGAGCGCCTAAGCAGTTAAAACATTTAGGTGAAGAGAGAGAAGAACATTGGTCAGCCGAGTGGTTTTCTCCACATTTGAAACATCTGGGAGGGGATCTGCATGCAGCTTTGGTATGACCAAAACGGCAGCAGTTGTAACATTGAGTGGTGGGATAAGTGTACATTTCAACTGGTAAGGAGTTGAAAAATAAATAAATATGGGAGGGAAGAGATTGTCCTTCGAATGTGATGACGACAGATTGGGAGGGCTTCCAGGAAACGATACCCTCAGAGGTGTCCTTATAATTTAGCCTCCTGGCTTTTATGGGATTGCCGATATGTTGGGGGGTTGAAAGTGAGGACAGGATTTCTGGAATGGACAGATCGGTCGAGATACCCCTGACCAGGCCCATTCGAGTGACATTGAAAGTTGGGATGTACGCCTTGAATTTAGAATTTGATGAAATAAATATATTTTTGATAAAGTTGTTGGCGGCTGAACCTGACAGGAATTCAACAGAGATTCGGAAGCGACCCTCGGCTTTAACACCTCCGGGTTTAATCGAAAGGTTCTTGTTATTTGAAAGAAATTTACCAAATTCAAGAGGATGGATGGTTTTACCTTGTTCAGTTTTTTGCGCATATACAATGTAGGGGCCACGGGAATGAGTAGAGTAAAAGATTGTTGGAGGAGGTTGAGGAAGAGCTGGAGGGGACTGAGAAGACAAAGGCGAATCATGTTTTTTTGGGGAAAGGGGACTAAATTTTCTTTTTTTAATTGAGGTTAGGATGACAGATTCATTGTCTGAAATGTTTGAATGTTCTGAAAAGTCTATTTTATCTGAAATGTCTCCATCTGGAGGGTCAGGAGGGGGATCTGGGGGCTTTGTAAGGGGTACAGGAGGGAAATCCTCCTCCATTGTTCAAAAAATTACAGCTAATATAAAAAGTGACAGAAGTAAAAAAAATTATATAAATATCTGAAAATGAGCAGCAAGAAGTGACTCCTGGAAGATCAGGGGGAAGAAGATTCCAACACACTAAACTTTTTACAGCCAAAACACAATAAAAAGATTGGTTTAAGAATATTTTTTTGAAAGAGCAAAACAAAAGAACTGATGGCAGCCAAATGTTATTGTTGCGAGTCTACATACACCGTTAAAACACAGTTTAATCATATCGCAATCAAGATCCTTTAACTAAAAGGTAAAATCATCCACATGTATTCAGTAATAAGAAAAATAGGTATAATTTTTAGTGTGACATTCATGTGGTGATGAGGGAAGCAGCAATTTTCCCGTTGGTGATTTCTCTAAAATGTTTTTTGATGGAGTTCAACAATTGTACTTTGTCATTAATGCCTCTGATTTCTACTGGAAGGTTATTAAAGAAGTATTTTCCTTGGTGTGTATAATGGTGTTGGGCAAAAGACGTGTTTAGTTTGGGGCATACAAATACATGTGTAAGTCTTGTACGATTTTCAGTTATGAATGAGAATTTATCTTTTTCTTTTATAATTTGTAGGATTGAATTTTTCTCAAATAAGTTTTTAAATGTTGGAACTTTGAATTCTTCGAATATACGTTCAGTGGGGAAGTCTGGAGGTTTTTTTAGTATAATTTTTATAATGAGTCTTTGAACAATTTCTGTGGGGGTCAAACTAGTTTTGTGAGCTGCTCCCCAACTGATAATGGCATACTGAAGAATAGACTGTACAAGTGCGTAGTATATTGAGTATAGATTTTTCGTTGATAAGAAGTTTCTAATTCGTAAGAATATATAAATTAATTTCCTAATTCTTTTTATTGTATGTCCGATGTGATCTTTCCATTTTAGGTTTAATCTATGATTATTCCGAGATATGTAATTTTATCCGCTGTTTTCAGAAGTGAACAATTTTGTCGACAGTGATTAGTATCGTGTTATGCGAGAGAATGATTATGTAAGATTATTTGAAGATTTGATATATTAATGGTGTTAATTTCGAAAGGGATGACATATGTTTTATCACTATTTAACGAAAGGAGGTTATAGTCAAACCATATTTTTAGATTATTTATGTCTTCTGTGGCTTTTAAATAAAAAATTTCCCACGTTTTTTTCTTTTATTAAAAGAACGGTATCATCGGCGTAAGAGATAATTCGTCCATGTAATGGTTGAATAAATATATCGTTTACATACAAAATGAACAATATTGGTCCTAGCACGGTGCCCGGTGGGATAGTTGCTAGTTTGGTCATTTATTTTAACAAATTGTGCACGATTGTTCAAGTAACTTTCTATCCATTGGACGGCTATGTCGTTGATGTTATTTGATTTCAGTTTTTTGATAAGCTTTACGTGTGAGATACTATCGAATGCTTTTCTTAGGTCTATGAATATTCCTGCGCATTTATTACCTTCATCAAGTGCCGAGTATATAAATGATGATACCGAGCGGCATAATGTTTTCCCTTTAATGTTGTATTAAAAAGCTATGGGCTTCTGGGAGCGGGTATATGTCATAGTTACACATTTTTTTATATTGAATTCTAATTTGTTTTTACTGACCATTCTGCAATAGCATCAAGGTCAGATTGCATTTTTAAGCAGTCATAGTAACAGATTATTTCCATCAAAAGTTTGAGGTCATCTGCAAATAGAAGACATTTGCAATATTTTTTTATCAGGAATGCTCGATTTTAACACCCTAGAAGCCCGCCGAAAAATGATTTTATGCAAACATTTTTTTAAGTTAATCTCCGGGGTAAATTTTCGCTATGAGTGTCCATGCTTATTACGAATAATTTTTAGAAAAAAAACTTTAGATTCGCCAATCACTATAAAAGGAAACTTTTTAATTTTAATTTTGAATTGCGTAAAACCAAAATTCACATCTCGAACCGATACGGCGACAATCCGCGGCCATTCCGCCACTGTTTGTTATGTTGGTATCCCTGATACAAACAAGAGCTAAATACGACTGTAGCCGACTTCATGTAATACATGAAAAGGCGCGTAATTATGAAAAACAGAATTAATAATATAATGTAAACGAAACTGTAATCAGAATCACTTCAGAGTCTAGCTGAGGCACTGGAATCATGTTGGATTTCATCGTCATTATAATTGGAGGTGTTGGTATTCGTCGTCATTATAATTGAAGAATAGAAATAATAATAGAATAGAATCATGTTGGATTTTATCGTCATTATAATTGAAGAATAGAAATAGAAAATTAATAGGTAAGGTTAAAAATAGAAATAGAATAATACGCGGCGTTTTTTTTTACTTAAAATAATAATTTTCAATGTAAAAAAACTATTCATTTTATTTTCAGAATTTAGCCAAAGTAGTGCTTACCTTATACGCATGTTTTTTATTTGACGTAACTTCTAGCTTATCGTTATTTTATGGTAATAATAAATATATATGAATAAGAGGTTTTTTAACATTATAATTCTGTTGTGTTTTCATAATTACGCGCCTTTTCATGTATCCTACGAAGTCGGCTACAGTCGTATTTAGCTCTTCGCTAATATTATCAGGGGACAGGGACACCAACATAACAGGACAAATTGGCCGCGGTTTGACGACGTATCGGTTCGCGAAGAGAAATTTAATTTTACGCAATTGAAAATTAGAAACACCCGTGATGCAAAAAGTTTCCTTTTATAGTGTTAAAGGCGAATCTAAAGCTTTTTTCTAAAAATTATTCGTAATAACCATGGACACTAATATCGAAAATTTACTATCTCCGGTACCATACTAAATCCGCCAATATTGACAGAGATGAACTTATATGTCCCTGACGCGTATACTCGTGGGAGATCCCACACACTTTTTTATGCTTCGAAAGCGAGAACTTCTGCCTATCAGAATGCACCATTAAGCAGGGCGACTCTACTGCTTAACGACTGTGCATTGAGCATCGACATCTTCAATGTCACCTACAGAGAATTCAGTAACTATCTCTTTACATACTCACAACATAATTAAACTGCCCTCACGCACTTAAAAAAAAATTAATCTTTTCCATAATTTTTTAGTGTATAACTGTTTGGTAATTATCGGTTCGGACTGGCTACGCTTATTACGAATATTTTTTAGAAAAAAACTTTAGATTCGCCTTACTTACTTTAAAACGAAACTTTTTGGTTTTGGGGCGGCGGAAAATAATGCATTTTAATTTTCAATTGCATAAAACCAAAATTCACTTCGCGAACCGACACAGCGAAAATCCGCGGCCGTACCTGTCACTGTTGTGTTGGTATCCTTGATAAATTAACGCCAGAATCATAAACCATGTTACACAAACCTAGCGTAGCCGCTAAACTACTTGAAAACTGGGATGTTTTTTTTGCCTTGACACGAGTAGGCGTTATAAAGGGGCACTTTCTTTTGTATCACAAACCATGTTACACAAACAAGCCCGCTAGACAAATTTCATAATTACGCGCCTTATCCCACGAAGTCAGCTACAGTCGTATTAGCTCTTGTTAATTTATCAAGGATACCAACATAACAGTGACAGGTACGGCCGCGGATTTTCGCTGTGTCGGTTCGCGAAGTGAATTTTGGTTTTATGCAATTGAAAATTAAAATACATTATTTTCCGCCGCCCCAAAGCCAAAAAGTTTCCTTTATAGTAATTAAGGCGAATCTAAAGTTTTTTTCTAAAAATTATTCGTAATAAGCGTGGCCAGTCCGAACCGATATTTACCAACTGTTTTATGGAGAACCTGAATAAAATAAATAAATAAACAACCATTTCTATGAGACCTACATGAGTTGTCCCTTAAAACGGACAAATTGCAACATTGCTATCTGTCATCTTTCAATACGGAGCTATAGCTACATTCATAAGACGTTTATTTTTTTTAAGTTTGCACGATGGCAACACTATTATTTTGTTTTGACCGCCAAAACCGTAATCATGTCAAATGTCAAACTCCACTCCAAACGATTTCAAAGTGAATCGCAAACTGCCAAAGTATTTTCTTTTCATGTTTAGTTTGTTTATAAATATTTAATAAAAATGGCGTACGAAAATGTGCATAGGAATTTCCTGCGCACTATGATTTCGAAAGGTGTCTTATCCGAACGAGACGCTCAAAAGCTTCTTCACGACAATGAAGGTTAGAAAGTGTTTTATAAATTTATAATTTATATTGCGACAGCGCGTTATTAAATAAATGCTCAACTAAATGTACCGAAATCAGATACACCAAGACACACTCCTATGAACAAAAACCGTTAATTTCTAGACAAACAATATTATGTTTTGTTTTTTTATGTGAACTATTTTTCTGCTGTGATGCTTGATGTGTTTCAATCCCAATCTGTTGCATCAACGTGTATACAGATATACTTACGATTTATGTGACTATGATGCAACCACAAGTAGCCTACCGATATATTAATCTTGCTGGTTTCCGTACACAACGCTACTAAACTTGATCATTATTTCACTTTCTGCCGAGTTAATATGAGGGCTGTCCGTAATGTAAGGTCTCCAAGGTGCTGCCGTCGCCAGGAACAATTTTACTTGCGAGATCTAGTAACACTGGTGTATAACCTGGTTCCCCTACGTCAAATCCCCACCATGCTGCACTTTCTGCAATACTTAGTCTCGGCGTGACTAAGTATTGTTCGTCTGCATGCTACGCATAAGTATGGCTCGCCGCACCCGCCAGGTGTGAATTACGCTCTATAAATAGTTTTGGTAAATATCGGTTCGGACTGGCCACGCTTATTACGAATAATTTTTAGAAAAAAACTTTAGATTCGCCTTAATTACTATAAAAGGAAACTTTTTGGTTTTGGGGCGGCGGAAAATAATGCATTTTAATTTTCAATTGCATAAAACCAAAATCCGCTTCGCGACCGACACAACGAAAATCCGCAGCCGTACCTGTCACTGTGATGTTGGTATCCTTGATAAATTAACAAGAGCTAATACGCCTGTAGCCGACTTCGTGGGATAAGGCGCGTAATTATGAAATTTTGTCTAGCGGGCTTGTTTGTGTAACATGGTTTGTGATACAAAAGAAAGTGCCCCTTTATAACGCCTACTCGCGTCAAGGCAAGAAAAACATCCCAGTTTTCAAGTGGTTTAGCGGCTACGCTAGGTTTGTGTAACATGGTTTGTGATTCGCGGTATTTCATGTAGGTATCCCGCGAAGTCGGCTACAGTCGTATTAGCTCTTGTTAATTTATAAAGGATACCAACATCACAGTGACAGGTACGGCCGCGGATTTTCACTGTGTCGGATCGCGAAGAGAATTTTGGTTTTATGCAATTGAAAATTAAAATGCATTATTTTCCGCCGCCCCAAAGCCAAAAAGTTTCCTTTTATAGTAATTAAGGCGAATCTAAAGTTTTTTTCTAAAAATTATTCGTCATAAGCGTGGCCAGTCCGAACCGATAATTACCATAGTTTTTTGGTGCAAAGAACAAAATCCTGGTAGAAAATCATTCTCAGCTACTTAGTGTACGGAAAACAGTGTATGAGTGCGAAAACATGCGCAAATGGTGCAGAGAATTTAAAAGCGTGCCGGACGGCCATCGCTTTCAGATGAAAAAATTGCCATAGTGGAAAAAACAATGAATGCAGATGGATGGGTGACGGTTCGGGAGCTCTGTGATATGATCCCTGATATCAGTAAGACCACTATTGACAAGATTTTGACAAAATATTTGGGAGACCACAAGGTATGCCCGAGGTTGGTCCCAAAATGCTCACCGAAGATCATAAACAACAACGGGTTGAAGCAGCCCGCGAATTCCTTGAGTGATACGACATTGATGGCGAAGAATTCTTGGACTCTCAATTGTGACTGGGGACGAGACCCGGATACACTACATAACACCAGAGACAAAGGAACAAAGAAACAAAGTTTAAAAACGATTTACAGAGCGTAACTCTTACCTGGCGGGTGCGGCGAGTGGAAGCCCCATCGCGAACAGCTGCCATGTCGAGACTAAGCATCACAGAGGGTGGAACGTGGTGGATATTTGACAAGGGGAATATTAGGCTCTACGGCAGTGTTGCCGGATTTCGCGTAAGATCGTTCCTCGCGACCACAGCACCTTGGAGACCTTATTTTACGGACATTCTAGCAATGAAGACAATATTTTTCTTCTTTATCTTTAATATAAGCATAAAAAAAAAATCTAAAAGAAGTTTTTGGATTCCCCCGTACTGTATAATCGTCTTAAGGTATCAAATTCAATGAAAGGCATTCCGTTTCAAATAAGTATTCGACAATTCATTTAGTTCAATGGTTGCTTTAGGTAAAAAAGAGGGAAGATAACGACGCACATTTTATTTATAAAAAATGCTTGCGAAAGAGACCTACATAATCAAAATAAACAACTGTCAACGATTCTCATTGACTGCTGGGATAGGTTTCTACTTTACCAACTGATGTTTAGTTACTAGAATACACAACAGGGGTTCAGCCAAGCGCAGAACCATTTTTATACAATATTATATTTATTATAAATTTTATTCCAAAGTGAACAGTATTATTAGCAGGTTATTGTTTTTAACGCGTGCAACGAAATAATTATTAATTGTAGGGCATTCATCACCGCCAAGAAACTTCATGAGAATGATGTCAAATTGACTATTTTTCAATCTCAACCCAACGCTTTCCCTGCTGCAAAATCCTTTCTTACATATTCGGGTAAATTGTAGTTTTTAGTTTGGGTTAATTGAGTAATTCATGCTTACTTATATTTAAATAAAACTTATGCAAGTGTCAATCCATATAAAAAAATCCAAAATGGCAGAAAAAGATTGTTTTATATGAGAAATTTTGAACTTTCATTGAATAATAATGGAATTTTACCACGTATCCACATAATTATTTGTTTTTCGTGGTAGTCTCTCCAAGAACCATGTTTACTACATCCTCTCCTCGAAAGGATCTCTTCAAAGATGACGCTCCTGTGTGGAATTAATGTAAAAAAATATATCAAGAGTGTGCAATTCACACACGGTAGATGTGAAACCTTCAGAAAACTAAAGTAGACAAGTGGTAAATCGTATAGATGTATGATTATTTATGCATTAAACCGCTTACTCGTTAATACGGAAAACTTTTTATCCAAACAGTTAGATTTAGCTTTATTATTACGAAAAGTGAGTATTTATGTCGGGGGAGACCAAAAAACATGCAAAAAATATGCATTTAACATTTTAATTTTGTTAAAATTAATTCACTCGCACGGTAACGCCATGTTTATTCATCGTTTTTATTTTAACATTTCATCAATGCTGCCAATCATAGAAAAAATATTTTTGCGTAAAACAAAGTGAATGCATCATTGACAAGTTTGTACCAGTATTTATAACAGTAGAACATGGAAAGAAATGTATTAAAATAATTACACAAACCCGCTAGACAAACCCTGCGTAGCCAAACAAACCATTCAAAACCTGGGATGTTTTTTAAAAGCATGATGAAAAGCAAGTTTATTTTAGTGAATTTATTTTATAAGATTGGTAAGTACTTCCGACAAATGTCATATTTGATTCTCTATTAGTTAAAAAAGGAACATTCCGTATTATCCGTGCATCAAACTTCGACAACACGAACGTTCCGTGTTATCCGTGAGGTGGACTAACTGCATATTTACCGATGTATGTGTTTGTCTCTTTTTAGTGTCGCTATTTTTCGTTTCATTGAGTTTCAAATTAGAACTGTGCTAAAGATGTTTTCACTTCAAAATTAAAGTTAAAACGTAGTGTAATTTCCAAAATCTGTGCTTAATTGAATTGCGGCGATTAGTGGAGTATTTACCAATATTGAAATGTTTTCTATCCAGTGTCCGATGTGATCTCTTTGATCAACTCCAAGATCCGCCCTCTGTCCCAAGAGCTGAAGCAGATTCAGAACGAGTCTACCGGCGAGAGACAGATTGTGATGTTGTGGACCGGGGTTGGGCCAGCAGCTTTGGCCCAGAACCAACACTCTGAGGCAGAAGTCCTGTACTGGAGGAACCTGATGCATGAGATAGTCTTGGCGGAGGGAAAGAAGATCAATGGAATTCGCGCCATGAATTTAGATAATAAAATTCAGAAGTCGAGAATTCAAGTAAGTGGAGCTTGAGTTTTGTGGTATTCTTCTTTTCCTGATGCCGTATCTTATCGGAGGTTCACTAGCATCAAGGTACTCTTCACCCCGCATCCTTAGAACATTCTGCAGAACTAACTGCGATGAATATACAGAAAAATGGCACCCGGTTAACAGTGGCGGTCGGCGACTTTTTTGTATAAGGGATGCTGAAGTATATACCTACCTAATATCAAATATAAATACCGACAGACTAGCCCACGAACAAAATACGATTACTGGCAAAAGTAGTATGTCAAATTAGCTCTATAAATCCTTTATGCTTCACATCAATTATTACAGTTCTAAAATTAAATTAATTAAATAGATATTCGAAAGATATTTAACGTATCAATAGGCATCCATTATTCAAGCCAAATTGTCAAAATGGTTGTGCAAACAATTGTCTAAAATGTACGGAATTAATCCACGCGCTTTGTTATGCCAGTGTTTCCCAAACATTGTTCTACCGCGGCCTGGTAATTTTCACACTGCCCCTTCGTGACCCACTTAATACTTTTAAACCCAAGCTGGTTCCATTAGGTAAAATAATACACATTTATTAATAGTAAAAATGTTTTATTAATACTACATATTTTGGTGTCGCCTATTTAGCCGTTATATTTTAGTGCGAAGTATGGAGCTGCTGCTTAATTGTTACTAAAGAATCCAAGTTCGCGGAAAATGACGAAAGTTTTATCCTAAGGTCTGGTTCCACTTCAAGTCTGTTTCTGTATTTTTTAAGGTAAACTAGTGTTGAAAACCCAGCTTCACATTTATAAGTTGTGACAAAAGGCATTAAAAAAGTTATTGCTTGATGAGCTAATTTTGTGTATTCTTGACACAAGACAACCAAAAATCTATCAATGGTCTTAGTCTTGTGTCAAATATATCCTTAGTGATGTGTCAGTTGACGGTTCAATTAACGAGTCGACATCTGAATCTGGCAATTCGTGGCAAATTAGTTTCGGAATCTAACTTGAATGTAAAAGGGTTTCTTATCCAAGCTTTGTTGCTGTCGATTGGAGGAAAATATTCTTGAAGATTCCTCTCCAGTCCTAATAAATGTTCTTTAACTTTTTTCATGCGATCGTAACAACAGTTGATACGGCAAAAGCCATGCCTCACACGCGCCCGTATCAGCCCTTGTTACGCTAACTTCGACTGCCGATATCACAGCGCTACTATGTCACAGTATTTTTTCCCGCTCGCTAGGACATTCGTGTAACTATCACGAGGCTGACATCTTCAGGCATATTTCGAAAGTAAAATTGTATTTCGTAAAAAACATCTATAATCAAGTCAATGTGTCCTCGTGCCTTTGAGTGTATAGTTCAGAATTTACTCCACAGATGGCGATAGTAGTTTGCGCACGCGCATGCATTCGATTCCGACTGACCAAATTGGACAAGCGTCGATAACATTTATTCGCATTTATTTTCATTTATTCATTTTATTCGCACACGTTGGTTTACATTGTGAAACTGTGATTTTGAATTTACATAAAAAATTTATTAATTTTAGAGTCATCAGAAGTGTTAGAACTTGTTTATACGAATTAATAATAATAAGTGATTTAGGTACCACTTGTGTCTATCAACGCAGTGTCCTGAGTACAAGCACGCGGATAAATGGCGCCGTCTGGCGAATTTAATGTTTTTGTTTTTATAATCATCTAGGAGTGTTTACAGATGACGATTTGGTTTCAAATTGCAGATAATAATCTCATCTGTTTATAGGGTATGATAAATCATGCCATAATATGCTGTAATTTGACATAAAATTGGATGGATAGGTATTTGAAATATGACATATACATGTATCGCGTATGGGTATTGAAAAAACGGAGTAGTTCAACGCAGGGAAAGGGTTAATTTGAGTTAAGATGTCTTGTGGCAATGCAATCATGTTGTTCTTACTCTTTTTGTATTTCACTTAAATTACTAAATGCTTTGAAGTTTCCTGTTTCCGCGCGTTGTGCCCACACATTAAGCTTTTTTTCTAGCAGCTTCCACCTTGTCTTAAAACAAGGTGGGAATATTGCGACCCGGTATTTTATTTTGATGGCCCGGTACCGGGCCGCGACCCGGCAAATGAGAAACCCTGTGTTATGCTATTCTGTGCACTATGCCTACGCGCATTAAAGTCGTTTTTTGCACGTTGGATGCTCCCATTGAATGTGTATACTGCTTCAGACAAAAAAATTGGCAGGCAGAACTAAATGTGCATGCGCAAATGTCAAACTTTGTAACATCGTGGATGCGGAATGGAGTAGAGAATCCACTATTGCTGGTATTGGTTCGTTTACGCGACATTCGACCCACTAGCATCGAGAATGGTGTTGTTATTACGTTGTTATTTACGTATTATAATAATAATTTAACGACCTCCTTAACAAAATTGGTGTTTTCCTGCTCTGTATAGTAATATAAATACTATATATTTTTTGTTTTTCCGTCTGGTGCGTACACAAATAAATCAGAAGGTTTTCCAATACATTTCCAATACAATACGTAGAAGTAAGGTTGAAAAAATTCAGGCCCTCAGTGTGGTAGGATCGTCTTCTGTCACAGCATCAAGTCCGCTCTCGGGTGACTTCACTACTTTTGCCGCAGTAACGGAAGAAGATGTCACGCGTGCTATAAAGTCTTGTCTTATCCCCTGCAACGTAAGCAGATATAAGCGTTAAAAATAGGAGAGCAGTCAAGTACAATAAGCGTGTTTATACGTCAGCGCGTGTGTTTCCATAGAAATCGTTATAACTCCGTTATTGTTTTAGTTACATCCCTAAAACAAAAAGTCAAAGGTCGATAGTAGATCAAGCTGCACATTTCTATCAAGTTGTCTATGGAAATACATAACAGGAATCAGCTGTCAATCGTGTAGTTGACAAAAATATTTACCCGCGCAAATTTGCTACCGGCAGCTCCACCGCTCTCCACATTTTAAATTTTTATTAAATATTTTTATATGACATGATAAAAAAATGAGGTGACAAAAGTGTTTATTACACATATATACAATAGAATAAGTATTGTTGTTTGCATAATCTGTGATTTTAGTACCGTTTTCACATAAAAACATCACGTGAGTCATTTTTACCTATTTTTAATGTTTGCGTTCTAAATTTTAATATTTACAAATGCTAATATTTATTTGTAATATAATAATTTTAAAGCCTATTTTGTAACCTTTCTAAAACAGTTTTTACTATTCGGCTACGTTCAGAAATTTTTCATTTATAGAGCTTTAATTGTGAAGCGGTTATAACTAAAAGTTTTCGTAAAATGTCATTTCGTTTAAGACACCAAAAGCTAATATTCTCGAAAATTCGGAGGGGTTAACAAGCAATGCGCTCAAGACCCCATACCTACCTGGCTCTTAAAACAATGTCTTCCGGATATAGCGCCTGTAATTACCGCAGTTATCCAGAAGTCATTAGTAAATTCACTTGTACCGGGAAAAATCATAACTCCGATTCTAAAAAAACAAAATCTTGATACTGACAATACGGATAATTACAGGCCAATATCCAATCTACCATTCCTTTCTAAACTGCTTGAGAAAATCGTTGCCAAACAATTGGTGGGGTACTTGAACTCCGCCGGTCTATTTGCCAAAAATCAATCTGCTTACCGACAGTTTCATTCAACGGAAACTGTTCTTCTGCGGTTAATTTCAGACTTGATCATCGGGATGAAAGCAGGTAAGTTGGGTTTGGTATCTGTTCTTGACATGAGTGCGGCATTTGACACGGTAGATCATAATATTTTATTAAATGTGCTTGAAACCGAATTTGGCGTTCGAGGTGATGTACTCCAATGGATGACATCATACCTGTCTGGACGAGTAGCCTCAGTAATTTTCAATAATTGTACTTCACCTGAAACTCCCGTAGAATGTGGAGTTCCCCAGGGTTCTGTCTTGGGTCCCATTCTCTTCATTCTCTACACGAATCGCCTCGAGAAACTCATTCAATCAGCTGGCTTTGAATCACAAGGCTATGCAGACGATCGTTTCATTTTCAAATTTTGTTCCCCAAACGAAAAAGACATCCAAACGAGGTGGTTAGTTTCATTGACACAGTCTCAAGTTGGATGTCTGTCAATAAACTCAAACTTAATCCGACCAAGACGGAATTTATTTGGATAGCTTCTCCTGGAAGGCAAGCCCTCATCGACTCTATTCAGGGCACAGATATAATCCCTTCTACAGAAATAAAATTTCTAGGTTTCACTATAGACAATATTCTTTCTCTTGAATCACAAATTTCAAAATCTGTAAGTTCAGGCTTTTTCCATCTAAGGCAGATAAAATCAATCAGGCGTTGCCTTCCCTCTGATGGAGCAAAGTCACTCATAAATTCGTTCGTTGTCTCACGTATGGACTAATGTAATAGTGCGTATGCTGGCTTACTTAAAAAACAATTCAATAGAATCCAGTCCGTTTTAAATGCTGCGGCAAGAATGATTTTTGGTGAATCTAAGTTTTGCCGTATAACCCCGCTTCTAAGGGATGGCCTTCATTGGCTTCGATGCCCTGAAAGAATATAGTTCAAGATCTGCTTAATGACCTTCAATGCATTGCAAGGAATGGCACCAGCCTATATATCGGAACTATGTGTCCGACAGAACTTAAGCGATAGGCAGCTTACTCTAAGGTCAGCGGATCTAGATGTTACTAATCGTCTAATCAAACTTTCTAGGTCAAATCGAGCCGTTTACTATGATCGATCTTTTCGTGTAACTGGCCCGCTCATTTGGAACAAACTTCCCTCAGCTCTTACCAATATCCAGAACTTGGCTGAATTCAAAAGAGCTTTAAAAACAAACTTATTTAAAAAATCATACCTTTCATGAATTTTAACTCGTTTTCAATCTACTATAATAAGCCATGTCCCTCAAGTTTCTGGTAATTGTTTGGTTTCGATTACCTCCTTAATCTTTTCACCGCGGCGGCTGACTAAAGTCATTTCATCAAGTGGCTCCCACCGCGCGGCGGCTGACTTCAGTCATTTTCAAGTTTCGACTTCGTTTTCTAAGCACATGTATGCCGTATACGATCGAAATTTATATTAAAAATGAGAATATTCATTTGTGGTGCGACCTCTCTGAGAATTTTTATCAACTACTTCATTGTTTATCTTGGTAAATGAATAAAACCGAGAGCGCGGCCCCAGCCGCCAGTCACAGTTTTGAAAATGCGCGCGAATCTGATTGTCTCTTTCGAGCGGACCCCGTAGCGTATTAGTAATAATACTTGTACATGCGTCGATATCCACTTTGAAATCTACTTTATTTTTGTGTACATAATTATTTAATTGTTGTATTATTTAAAAATTGACTAATTCAATTTTAAAAACATCTTGTTTTGTGTGTTTACGTATGAATTTTAAAACTTTTTTTTTAACAACACTCAAATTGTCGACACATGGTTTATCTGAAATTGATATTGAAGCAATGTTAGATTCGGAAAGTGTTTTTGAAATAAGTGATGACTGATGACGATACAGATATTGTTTTTGTTGGGCATTATGAAAGTTATGTCTCAATCCCGTCAGTTCAGCCAACAACTTCTTCTGCTGAACCTTTGACTTTCCCATCTCAACCTAGCCGGCCCCCTAAATTCAGAAACCTATTCGTAATAAATTCGCAAAAATACCGAATATTTTCTGCGTATACCAAATATTTGCGGTTGATTGCCGCCGTGACCGGTTCTTAAAACTTAGATATTCGTAGTAAATTTGTAAAAATACAATATATTTCCACGTAAATCGAAATTTCCGAAACCGAATCCCATCTCGGCCGCCCCACCAAATTTAGATACCTATTTGAAAGAAATTCACAAAATACCATATTTCCGCGAAAATCGAAATATCGCACCGGATTTCCTTTGCAGGCGGCCATTCTAATTCGGGTATTAGAAGTAAATTCGTAAAAATACAAAATATTTCTGCGTAAATCGAAATTTCGCAGCCGAATCACGTCGTGGCTGGCCCTCTAAATTTAGATACCCGTTTGATTCACAGAAAATACGATATTTCCGCGTAAATCGAAATTTCGCGGCAGATTTCCGTTGCAGGCGTCCTCTAATTAAGATGTTCATAGTATTCGTAAAAATACCCACCATTTCTGTTTAAATCAAACATTTGTGGCCGTTTCCATAGAGGCCGGCCCTGTGAATTCAGATATTTCGAGTAAATTTGTAAAAATACGGTAAATTTCCTCGAAAATAGAAATTTGCGGCCGATTTCCGCCGCAGCCGGCTCTTTAAATCCATATAATCGAAGTAAACTCGTAAAAATACGGCATTCCGGTGTAAACCAATTTAGATTTATAAAATAATAATACGAATTAGGTCGATATCAACCGCATAAATTAACGTTTTACGGCGATTTACTGCCGTAAAATGTCGATCTTATTAATGCAAATTTATCAGTGAAAACAATATAAAATAATTTCACAACATAAATATCAATAAAATGTTAACTATAGAAGTATCTATAAACTAAAACCATAGCATCTTTTAAAATTCGATAAAATTAAAATTGATAACGTTATTATCAAGCTCTGCAAGTATTTTAGTGTGTATTTTTGTGTGTATTTTTGTTACAGCTGTTTCAGTTTACAGTTTGAAAATGGTTATGCAAACATTATAACATTATCAAATTAAATTTTAATTAAATTAAAAAAAAAAAACAAAAAATTAAATGGAGTTCTACGAATTAAACACAAAAACAATTAATAAAAATAGAGCATCGGCGCAGTGGCCCTTCTTGACGCGTCTCGTATTTCACTGCACGAGCAAGTAGGTAGCTATATCTTACTTCATACTTTGCTAGAAGCGGCCATGTTAGAGATTGCTTTGTTTGTTGATATTCACGGCGTGTTTATATTAACGCAATTATAACGTTATCTTCATTTCAGTTGATCTCAAATTAATGTTTATTGATACTTCGATATTGGAGGATGATGTTATCAAGATTTATTAATGTTTTTAGGATTAATCCAGACAATGATTTTGTTTTCTAAAAGGGTCTATGTAAAAATGACATTCGAAAAAGAAAGTGCCGCGTGGGTAGGACTGCTTAGGTATATTTTTTTAGCGGTTAAAAGGTTAATATAGTTTTATGTGCACTCTGTTATTATTATTTCTAAACGTAAACTGCCTCCTATTCTTTATTATAATTTAGTTTTAATGATTCTTTTTGTTAATATTGTTCTTTAGGAATTGCTTTGTATATACTGTATATTCTTTGTTTCACATTATTTAATCAATTTTGTAAGGACTCATAAGGAACACCATAGGATTAATTTTAAGTTTATTATAATTAAGCGCACTTGAAGTGAAATATCACAAAACTGCTCTATATAAATACTACATTATTATTATTATTATTATGAGCAGGCCACATACGGCTGTCAGTGTGAGAAGCGTGGATTTTTCAAATTTAGCCCTTGCTATCCCCTACCGCTATGTCTCCTTTGCAATCCTTTCCTCTGCTTCTCCCTCGGCCCCCACCCCTCTGCCATCCCTCCCCAGCGTGTCCTTTCCTATGCAACCCCGTTCCCCTCTCGAGTCTCCTACCCCTCTCGAGTCTCCTACCCCTCTCGCGTTCCCCTTCTACATTCCCCGCCCACCCCCACCCTTTTCCCGCGACCACACCCCCCTTGTTTTCCCCCCTTCATTGTTTTCTTTCCCCTCTCCCTTATCCCCCCTCCCGTGAGTCCCCTCTCCTTCGTTCCCCTTCCCGAATTTCACGGGAGTTCACATAACAACTCTCTAAAGTTTCCTTGCAATCGCATGAATGGTTTAGGAAATAATTTCTTAACGCTAGAACTCACCACTATATGTAGAAATCTTCGCGGGCATGCCCACGATAAATCACCAAAGTTTCATCGCAATCGGATGAATGGTTTAGATACCGCGTAAGGGACTAACAAAGAAACATTCATCATATACATACAATTAACCTAAACACAGGCTACTCTTAGGGTGGGTTTCTTCATTTACCGAGAATGCTAAATGCAATGCTAATTGTAAAAGTAAACGATCGAAATTTGAAAATTTCTGTGCATTTGACCGTTTAATTTTACAATTTGCATTGCGTTTAGCATTCTCGGTAAATGAAGAAACCCACCATTAGTGAAATTAAAAATTGAGCATAAGAAGAATTTAAAAAAAATTCAACGTTTTTACACTTGGGTTCAGTCGTTTTGTAAAAAACACTTTGTAAAACTTGGGGTCGGTCATAACATACGCCCTATGGCACCGAACAGACTGAAATTTTGGATTCAATTCACGAATTAATCAAAAAATCTTCCGAAAGAAGAATTTAAAAAAAATTGTTTTACAGGCGCTTTGTCACTGATCTGATTCTTAAATTTAAACTTAGGTCTCAGTTATAAAAGGTTTGTTTCATCTTAACGAAAGCTGCACTCCTGGTCGTCTCAATACGAACCCTAACTTCTTGACATGGTTACAATTTTTCACTAACCAACCACTTTTAACGAATTGAGTCTATTTCATTGACAGGACCTCCTCTCAGAGTGGACGTTGGCTCATTACCTGGTGAAGGATGACTCCGGAGACTATGCCCTGGGACCCCGTGGCATCCACGAGTTTGAGTCCTACCTTCGTCAGCATCTGCCTGACACCCTTGACATCTGCCTGCTCTGCAAGAAACCTGTCTACCAGGTAGGTTGTGCTACTTTTCTGTGAACTAATAATAGTGGACGATTTTATAGTCTCATTTATGTGAAAAATCACTTCAAAAGCGATGTACTATTTTATTTAATTTTTTCCAAGGTTATGCTAATAACAATATATAATTTATTTACAAAAGTCCCAACTGCTCACACTGCTGATGCTTAGAGTATGAAAAGTGTGCTGTATTTTTACTATTATTAGCTCTACACAGGAGGCTCTGGGGAAAACAATTTTCCTCGGGGCCTCCATCTTCTCTGGGGGTGGTGTGTGGAGAGTCTTTTTAGGGAAAGAAAGGAGATGAAGTTCTGAGAAGGAAAGGGGTATGAGGGGGTAGGAATCTGGAGGTCAGTGTGTCCAGGAGTGACGCACGTATGAATCCAACCCTCCCACTGCAGTGCAAGGCAATGGTTCGAGATAGTCCGGCTGGAGAGATCAAACAGTCTCCCTCAATCGGCCTATTGGTGAGCAAATGCATCCGCCGCCAAGACCTAACAAACCTCACTCCATGAACTCGGGCACACCTGCTCACCAAACCCTCCCTTGTTACCAAACGTAGCGAACCACTTGGGGTGACCTACGGCAAAGGTATTGATTATACAATTAATTGTCATTTGCGGCGAGGAATTTAAAAAAAAAATAATGTGGTAACGGGGAGAGTAATTTCGTTGGAATTGGATACTTACTATTTTAATTAGAGATCCCATGAATAGTGATTTTGCCGAATACCGAACACCGAATATCGGCTAGGCTCTCGGCCAAACCGCCAAATATTCGGCGACACTTAGTACTATTAGTACATTTCGCGGATGACAGGTTTCGACCCGCATCATTGAAGTGCGTGCGGTAACTACGCCGTGAATGTATGCGTTTCATTTGCGAGTAGGTCGTGTCATAATATGCATTATTATTTGTGTATGATAATCTTAAAAAATGTCACTGTTTGTTCGCAAAAAGCTTTACGAAATGGCACCATTTAATAAAAAAATCACCTGATTTCGATTGCTGATTTTTTTGTTAAGATAAATTTTTTTGTGAGTAATATTTATTATGCATTTTTTTCATGATTTGGTTTTCGTTATTCGGCCGAATTTTTTTTATTTTTTTTATTTATTTATCTATAATAAAATATATTTACAATGGTTTTATTTGTATGCCTGTCTCACTAGGGTATACCTGTGTCGAGACAGGCGTACATAAATGCATATAGTAGTTACAAGGATATTTCAGGTAAAATACATGTTATGAATAGAATTAGAACAGAAGGGTGATTGGAAGGGTGGTAAATCTTTTAAAGAGAGTTATTTTATAAATGTTGGAGATGGAGTAATGAAATAAATTCTGCCTAGTCTATTTATAGGTTAAATTTGACAGGATTCCATTATTTTCATTTGTTTTATATGGGTTAGGTTGTATGTGAATAGTTATTTCTGTCTATGTGTGATTTATTTTACAGATATTTGTGGTAGTGTGGCGTCCAATACTTATAATCCATTTTTTAATATCTTGTTTGAATTTTGTAAAAGAGTCACTTTGTCTGATCGTAGTTGGTAGTGTATTGTATAGTTTGCAAGCTATGTATTTAGAGTGTCTTTGCCCGAAGGTGGTTTTGAAAAAAGGAGTTTGGAGAAGTTCGTTGTTTTTGGCTCGGGTATTGTGTATTGTTTGTGTAGCTTTGTATGGTGTTTTGTTTGTAAATTAAGTAATATGGATCTTGAGTAGAGCTGTTTTATGTCCATAACGTTGAAGGAATTGAAGATAGTATCAGTGCTGGTAGTAAGCGGCATTTTAAGAATTATTTTTATGATTAGTTTTTGTGCTTTCATACTGTGGACATTGTCTGAATGATCTGTCCCCTAAATTGCTGTCTTATGATTCCAGAGTGTGAACTGCGACCACTGTGGCCAGTACTACCACAGCTACTGCCTCAAGGTCTCGCTGATGAGGACTAACAAATGGCCGTGCTGCAAGGAGATCAACAACTCCTCATGAAACAACATTCAATATTTAGTTCACTGTGAAAAAACACTATTAAATTATTTGTCTGTTGTGATAGAAGAAAACATAGAAATAATGTTTCTTTATTGTGCTGGAAAAGCGTTTTCTTTTAATGTGAATATTGCACAGCAATCCCAAATGCTCCCAATGGTCTGGAGTGGGACTATGGCATCCCCAATTGGGGTATATTGTGAGACTGGAAGAAGTGGGAATTGAAGAGTAAGGTTGGGAATTACCTGGCTATTCAAATCTGGTCGACAAACATGGTTAAAACCATTTCAAACAGCGTTTCGATTCTCATTGGTGTACTTTCATCATCTTAAAAACTGAGACAAACAACTGTTATTCAAAAATTATTTTATTTTTGTACTTTTATATTCTAGACAAAATTTCAATGGACACATTTAAAAATATGTAATATGTCAACAAAAATTTCAACAATTTTGAGAAATTCATTGGCATAATATTTTATAAGTTTTTTTGCATTTACAGTGAGGTTTTCTGAGGTTTTCCAAGGGACCGGAAAAAAACAAACTCCTTGCAGGAAAACGTTATATGTGGGAAAAATTGGGCCAATTTTGGGCTGAAGGACTGAAAAAACCAAACTTCGCCACAAAACTTCTTAACCCTTTCCGACCGGCTTCATTCGAGATTGTCTTTAAAAAAATCTTGACAGCAAATAAATCTGTTTTTGGGAACCACACCGTTGTGAATTGAACGTGCGGGAGCTGCTTATGCAGGGTACCTTCACGCGCTTGTGTTTCAACCAGTAAGTCGCCCAGCTCCACGGAATCATAATTAAGAGCTTTACTGATGAGGCCCATCAAAATTCGGACATTTTTTGCCGGTCGGAAAAGGTTAAGAGAGAACTTCTTAAGAGGGTTTCACTGTATTAGCGTTTTTATGTTATGTTTTTTTTATCATTTAATTTAGCAAGATGGTCTGGAAAAAACTTACAAAAACTGTTTTACTTTTGTTATTTTTTTTGTTATGCATTTTGCTTATACTCGTTGTAAACATACAGGAAATATCAACTATGTATACATTTTAGGAACTTTTATGGCATGTGCTTGGATGTAGATCAGTGTCCGTAGAATTAATAATTATTCTATGTATGTCTTCAAAGCGCTTTCCATTTAAATACCTATAGAACAAACACAGCATTTCCTCCTGACTTGGAGTTTGCACTACAGTTTTGGGAAGAAGGAAATTAATTCATGCAGATTTATTGCAAACCTATCTCACTCACTGTATTTTTAAGAAATAGGTATTTAACCCCTCCGCAACGTAAGCAGATATATGCGATAAAAATACGACAGCAGTCAAGTACAATAAGCGTGTTTACACGTCAGCGCGTGTGTCTCCATAGAAACCGTTATTGTTTTAGTTACATCCGTAAAATAAAAAGTGAAAGGTCGATAGTGAATCATGCTGCACATCTCTATTCAAGTTGTCCATAGAAATACATAAAAAGAACATTCTGTCAGACGCGCAGTCTGACACATAATTTATCCCGCCAAATTTCCTACGGGCGCCCGACATTGTTAATTTCTATTAAATATTTTTATATGAAATGATAAAAAAGTGAGGTGACAAAAGTGTTTATTACACATTTATACAATAGAATAAGTATTGTTGTTTACATAATCTGTGATTTTAGTACCGTTTTCACATAAAAACATCACGTGAGTCATTTTCACATTTTTTTTAATGTTTGCATTCTAAATTTTAATATTTACAAATGTTAATATTTATTTGTAATATAATAATTCGAAAGCTTATTTTGTAACCTGTCTAAAACAGTTTTTACTATTCGGCTACGTTCAGAAATGTTTCATTTATAGAGCTTTAATTGTGAAGCGGTAATAATACAAAGTTTTCGTAAAATGTCATTTCGTTTAAGACACCAAAAGCTAATATTCTCGAAAATTCGGAGGGGCTAAGGTTTTCTCCCAATATGGTGAAAATCTCTTACAAGTTTTCCAAGTGACCGGAAAAACGAAACTTCTTAACCACTCCGGTATTTTGCGATTGTGCAAGTTTTTTGTCTTAAACGAACTGTCGGATTTACAAAAACTGTGTGTTATTTCCGCTTCGCAATTAAAGCTCTATAAATGAAACATTTCTGAACGTAGCTGAATACTAAAAACTGTTTTTGAAAGGTTATGAAATAAGCTTTCAAATTGTTATGTTACAAATAAATGTTAACATTTGTAAATATTGATATTTAAATTGCAAACATAAAAAAAGTTGTAAAAATGACTCACGTGATGTTTTTATGTGAAAACGGTAATAAATTCACGGATTATGTAAAGAAAACACTTATTCTATTGTATAAATGTATAATAAACAATTTTGTCACCTCACTTTTTTACCATTAACAATAATATTTAATAAAAAATTAACAATGTCTGACGGCACATAGGCTTGATTTGGCGGGTGAAAACTGTTTCTACAAAATAAGCCTTTTTTATATACTTCTATGGACAACTTTGAATAGAAATGTGAAGCTTGATTCAATATGGATCTTCTACTTTTTGTTTTAGGGTTGTCACTAGAACAATAACAGAGTTATAACGATTTCTGTGGGAACACATGCGTTAGCGTGAAAACACGCTTATTGTACTTGACTGCAATTGTTATATTGTCGTGTAGACACACTCGGAGTGGTTAAGAGGGTTACACTGTAATTAAATTAAAATTCTTGTAATTAGATGTGAAAAAATAAAATCCAATTACTTTTAATTATGTTCATTATAATTATTATTATTATATATCTTAGAATTTTACCATTGTGCCATATGTTTTTCTTTGTTATTTTTTTTAATGTTCCTAGGTATAATTTGTTTTTTCTAAGTATTATTTGGTTTATGTATAGGCGATAATTATACCAAAAAAAAAACAATAACAATATATTAATTTTATGATTCCATGACAGTTGATCCCGTTGCCCCCCCCCCCCCGGCATACTTATATACAACTAGCTGACCCGGCATTGCTGTGGCTAATAAAACACAACGTCATCTACTGGATGGTTATCCAACCTTTATAACCACCGCTGTCTTTGAGTTTATCGCGAAGAGACAGACAGATGCCGCGGAGGACTTTAATTTATAATACGTAGAGATGGTGTGAAAGATTATAATAGTGTGCATGAAATGCTTGGGGTAACTAACGTATTTAAGTTAATAAGGATTGATATTATATCTGTCTAAATAACTTTTCAATTACTGCAATGTAATAGAATAGGTATGGTAAGCTATCCATAAAAGTTAGATATATGCCTTCGCAGACTTTTTTGTAGATCTATTAAAGAGGAATATCCCACCATGCATTGTTTTGTTATATCCCAAAAGGATTAGGCAGCGTTTTCGATGAAAGCTACCAGGCGGCTTGACTTTTTCCGGCACTTCTAACAATTATCGTTATGTTTCAACCAATTTACACAAATCCTTGACAAATTACATACGTAAACCTTCCTCACGAAACACTCTATCTATTGGTGAAAACCGCATGAAAATCCGTGTTCAGTGGTTTTCGAGTTTATCGCGAACAGACAGACAGACGACGCGGGGGACTTTAATTTATAATATGTAGAGATTTTATACCAGTGTTAAGTTTAAAAAAATTGACACTGTAAATAAATTCGTTTGATAGGTATCCATACCAACTTATTATTAAGGGTATTTTTGAAGTCGATTTTAGGTTTGAAATTGGTAAATAATGCACAAAAAATTATAATTGTATAATAATTATAACTTCATAATAATTATAATTTCGGGGACCAACTGTCTAGGGATCAACTATCAGGCCACCTAATATTATGTACAGTACATATCGAGGGCTAAAAGTCAAATTATCTACTAAAAAATACTAATAATTCCTAGGTCTTCACCTCTCAGTGGCCTTGCCGTATTTCGTATGAAACCTCGGAAAGCATCACTTTGAGATAATATTTTGTGGATGTATTTTGAGCTATCGTATATTATATTTACCGAAACACATTCCTTGAACAATAAACTGTTTTTCAAAACAACATTACTTGCGTTTATTTTATAAATTGATAGGTGTTTCGATGTTTTTGTTACCCACCACGCTCGGAGTTTGACAGTTCAAACGCGGTAAAAAATGACGCCGAGATCCCATAGATAATTTATTACAAATTATTCCGAATGGCTGGAAGTATTTCGGGTACCTGTTACGTCGAGAACGAGAATGGCCCAAGCGATTCTGACCTTGTCCTTCATACAGTTTCTTTATACATAAGGGTTAAAATCGCATTTTAAAAAAAATAAAAAATTGGCGCACGAACGGCCAGGGACAAGTTAAAGTATAACATTTGATGTTTGACTTTAAGAACTAGAATTATCGGTATTTTTTTTTTAGCTAATATTATTGGACTTTAAGAAGAAAATTATTTGTGTGTTTTATATGGATAATGTTGTTTCACTTTAAGCCTTCGATATGTACATACATGTTATTTTTTTATTTTAGTTTATTTAGGAAACAAACAGTTACACATATTTTATAAGAAAGTAACATATTACATGATTGCATTAACCAGCGAAGTTTCCGCTACAATTTATAATATATAAACATGGATTAAAACATTAAAGAAAACATAAAGTGGTAGAAAAAAAAGAAAAAAATATATATATACAACAGAAATGAAAGAAAAAAACACACACACAAATTAAAGCATATGGGATATATAAATCATCCAAATATTATTATTATAATAAAAAGAAGGAAAACCAACATAATGAGAATGAAAAAAATAACATGCAGCAGGGGTGGAGAGTTCGTAATTAACAATTTGTTTTAATTTTTTCTATTATGGATTTAATAAATTGGCCTGAGGACAAATGGAAAATATCAGCGTCGTAAAAGATATCATTGTATTTTGTGCACGTCCTTCGGAGAAATGAATGTTGTGTGTAATTTGTTTTTGAGTGTGGGATGTGGAATAGTTGGTTTGACCTTGTGTTTCTTATTGGACAGTGGAAATTAATGTGTTCTAGAAGATAGTTGTTGTCAACAACGTTGTTAATGATTTTGAATAAAAATTTTTGGTCGGATATATTTCTTCTATCTTCTAAAGTTGATAAATTATGGAATGTTAATGAATCTTTTAGGTTTTCTGAAGTTCGAAAGGATTTAAAGTCTAGGTGTTTCAATATCTTTTTTTGAATTCTTTCTAACCTTTCAATATTTACTTTGTATTGGGGATTCCATATGACTGATCCGAATTCTAATATTGAGCGAACAAAAGAGACGTACAGTATTTCGATTACGTGTGGAGACCTAAATGGTTTGGTCACTCTTATGATGAATCCTAGAAGTTTGTACGCCCTGTCACAGATGGAATTTATATGTGTTCGGAAAGACATTCCGGAGTCCATTATTATTCCTAAGTCCCTCACTTCACAACATCTTTTTATCTCTATGCTATGTATGCATAACATGTATTTGTAAAAATATAACATCATTATTCAAATATAAAACACTTAAATATTTATTGAACATTATTATTTATCGGATCAAATAAGTAGCATAATATTATTAATTACATATTACCATAAAAAGTTATATGTACATACAATTATGTATTGGTACAATTTAAAAAAAAATGGCTCTTCTTTGTACATTTTTTAATTTTGTTATTATATTATTTTTTTTATACAATCATTTTATTTACATCTACTTTCTTAAGCCTATTTTTTTAGGAATGAGACGCATAATATTATTAAAGTTTGTAGAATATGGTACAAGACTTATACCTATAATTGCACTTATTATACCAGCTGTATAGAACATTTTATATTTGAACTAGCTGACCTGGCCACGCATTGCTGTGGCTAACTAAACAACACCATCTACTGGATGGTTATCCAACCTTTATAACCACCGTCATCTTTTGAGTTTATGGCGAATAGACAGACAGACAGACGCCGCAGAGGACTTTAATTTATAATACGTGGAGATAGTGCGAAAGATTATAATAATGTGCATGAAATGCTTGGGGTAACTAACGTATTTAAGTTGATAAGGATTAATTAATACTGCATCTATCCAACTTTTCAATTAAATTAATTATTGCATTGTACGTGACCATTTTTTTAGAAGATAGAATGGGTATAGTAAGCTATCCGTAAAAGATAGATATATGCCATTGCGGATTTTTCTGTAGATCTATAAAGGAGGAATATCCCACCATGCATTGTTTTGTTATATCTTAAAGATATTAGGCTTTTTTTTATGAAAGTGGTTAATGATATTCATTTATACTACTGGTTGGGCATTTACACAATCATAATAGCTACACTCACCTACATACATCTAAATATATCATAGACTCTGTGCTTGTAGTTTTGATTGTCACATGTCCCTTATCTATCCATCCCTATCATGTTCCTTTTTACCCATCTATCCCATCCCTATGAACTATTAACATCCCTATGTTATTTCGTTACCATAACGAATCAGTGTCGTCAATCGAACCTCGCCGTGAAAGCATACAATTTTACGCTCCCGCATATCAAAAGTTAATAACGCGAACAATAATAAACAAGTGTATGAACAAAGGCCACCCATGAGAGAAGAAAGTAACACAAGATTCCTCAGTAAGTCCCTTCCTTTCTTTATGTGCATTCATTTTTACTTGTGTAGTGGTCTATCATACACTCAAAAACACATACAAGGTCCTTCGACATTCATTCACACAAAACACATCGTTCATAAACACTTCTCGCAAAATCATTCAACTACTGTTCCACTTCATGAAATCTATCAGGCCTAATATTTTGTGAGATCCATAGGTCCTACTCTTCTAATTTGTAAAATCGGTTGGTGAAACTAGTTGGTGTCCTAGTTATGAAATCCACTGGTCCCACTGTTCTAATTCGTGAAATCCATTGGCCTCTTTGCTTACTAAATTTACTGTTCTAGTTTATGAAATTCATTGGTCCTCATGTCCTATTTGTGAAATCTGTAGGTGCTACTTTCTAGTTTGTGAAACCCATCGACTTTACTGTTCTAGTTCGTGAAATCAATTGGCCCTACCAGTGGCGGTCTTTCTCTCAGGTCAATTAGTCAACGACCTCCCAAAATTATAAGATAACAATAAAACATAATATTATGAAAATTATACAAATCAAAACAACTGGTATCATTCGAATTTATTTGAAAATGCACCGCGGGATAGCGGGCAACGGCAAGTAGTGACATCTAACATCTCAAATGGAAACTTTCTTTCCCGTGCACCTCTGATTGGCTGGGTCAATTTATCAAATGTCCCAATTTCATATCTTCTGTCTCTTTATGCGCCATACACTAAACGAGATGGAGCTATATTGCCTAATAAAAATGCTTTCGCATTCTGAAGACAGCTTGGGTCATTGCCATGAGGGAGACGGCATGATGAATCTTATGCGTTTGAAAGAGATGGTTTGATAAACACAGGTTGATTTTGCATATTGCATGCTTGTCTCATGAAATAATTTTATATATGAAATGTAATTTGACTCTCAACATTCGTGAGGTACCTACAAATGAACATTGATAATATCAGCGCGTATATAATAATATAAAATAAATATTAGTCGCCCAATTTTATTTCAATGACCTTCCACTTCTGAACCCCTAGAGCCGCCTCAAAGGGTCCTATCTGTCTACTGCCTATTGTCCAAGTTAGTGAAATCCATTGGTCCTAATCTTGGAGGAATATTCCTTCAAGTTCCTACTGTTCTATATGTGAAATCCGTTGGTGATATTATAATAATATTAAAATATTATGTTATTCTTAAAAATATCTTGTACCATTGCAAACATATTTTTAAATCTAAGTATGAATGTAAAAAATCATTGGTGCAAGTTCATTTAGCCATTGTATCCAATCTTGCCTTAGCAATCGGCAATATATGATATCTAAAGAGAAGCATCAGACTATCTACTTTATCCAACATATTTTCACCACAATTATCTTAGGTACATACACATATATTATATCACACAACATAACATATCTATAATATAACAACACAGCTTACTAATATTTACATAACAATGATATGTAATAATAATGTACATAGACTTTTTGGTTCATTGACAAAGAATACACTAGGTAAGACATTCTGTGTAAGAAATCAAATGCAATAATGGATCCCATTATGCATTGGAAATTTTGTAATTCGAAAGAAGCAACAATGACAATATTTCCATGCATAACTGACTTCGATTAGATAGTTCTGATTTGACCGAAAATTGATTTTGCCAAATTGCATAAAAATTTATCAATTTGACTAGAAGTGAGGAAAAATTATTGAGCTTTTTTGGGAATACGGACACTACGAAGTACCTTCCTTATAATAATATAGTCTTAAAATTAATCTTCCAAATTCTAAAATAATTTAAGAAATAATTTTAAATTTACAATAAGCCGCCGCACTTTTAATAGGCACAGATTTTGGAAAGTACACTATTTTTAAACTTAGTCATTCTAAATTTCGATTACATAAAATTAAAATTAGCTTTCGTCTTGTGAGATTGTACGCCAGAATCACAAACCATGTTACACAAACCTAGCGTAGCCGCTGAACTACTTGAAAACTGGGATGTTTTTCTTGCCTTGACGCGAGTAGGCGTTATAAAGGGGCACTTTCTTTTGTATCACAAACCATGTTACACAAACCTAGCGTAGCAGCTAAACTACTTGAAAACTGGGATGTTTTTCTTGCCTTGACGCGAGCAGGCGGTATAAAGGGGGCACTTTCTTTAATGTGTGCAAATTATTTTACTATGAATTATCACTATGTGGTTTCTATAGACAAGATTCAATATGGCGTCGGCGTCAAAACGGAACATTACGCGAATAAAAGTTTTTACGAATATAAATTTAAATGCACGTTTTTCCGCCGTTCTCGACTGAAACAGATGGTTCTTGTGGTAATTAAGTTTAAGGGTAGTTTATTTTTTAAAATATATGCCTATTAAAAGTGTAGTGGCATGCGGCGTCTAGTCGTAAATTTACCGAAATAATTTTTCAATGTGCAGGAGCCAATGTTTCACAAAAAAAAAAATCGCATTCTTAAAATCAAAATTTGCTAAAAAGAGTAAATTCTACATAGGCCTTGTGAAATTAAAAAAAAAACTGACAAGGGCTCTTTTAGAAGCAAGCTAAAGAATTTTTTTAAATACAAAAATTATAAACATTTCAAAGCAATTACAAATCATCACAAATTATCTATAATATAAAAATGAATCGCTAAATGTGTTGGTAAGCGCAAATCTCGAGATCAGCTGAACCGATTTCGCTAATTCTTTTTTTAGAATATTCCTTGAAGTGCGAGGATGGTTCTTACGGAGAGAAAAATTAAGAAAATTGCGCAGAAAATTAGATAATAACAGAAAACATCGCACGTTTGACAGTTCGCGTGTTAGAGAATGACATTTTGCAAAACAATGAATGATTGTGCAATCAGGATTCTATTTTTGAAAAGTTGAAAAATTTATTTAAAGTAGGTACTCCCCTAATATTTTGAATCGAATCAAGAATTTTAGATATTTTAAATAGGTACCTATGTTAGGTACCAAATTTAATATACATGAAAAATGGAAATTTGAATAAAAATTGTAAAAGGTGGCACGCGGGCTGTTTAAGAACTGAATGTACTGGGATTGAATATATGGAACGCGGGAGGAGGGTTGGCGGGACGAGGGAGCGGTAAAGGGAAGAGAGAAGGCGGGGAAGGTGGAAGGGGAACGCGGGAAGGGGGACCTGGAAGGGGGAGGGGAACTCGGGAGGGGGGTTCGCGGGACGGTGAAGGGGGGGGGGAGTAGAGTAGGGAGAAAGAAGGTGGAGGTGACGGAGTGGGAACGCGAGAGGGGAAGAGGACGCAGGAGAAGAAGTGGAGGCGGAAGGGGAACGGGACGATGGGAAAGGACACTCAGGGAGAAACAATTTCTTTATTAAGTGGCATAGCGACGCATGCCGGGACCAGCTAGTTAAATATAATTATTAAATATAACTTCGTGAAGTGCCTCTGCCTGATTTTACGATTTGCCTGCGACATATACATAAAAGTTTGCACTTAGACCATAGTACTTCTTCAAAGTTACATTGTTTTGCATTTGAACATCTTGGTGTTGCTAAAGAGCATTTTAAAAAATTGCAGCGCCCTCCATTAACCTCTTGTTCGCCAGTGTTCCAAGGACACTAACATAACTAGCTTTTCTGAGGAAACTGCTTATGGTAAATTGTGTACTATTTTTATAAATATACAAACACATCATCCGAAGGGTGATTCTGTTTCTTTTGCGACATCATAACGTGTGTTCATCGGCCGTGTATAATAAATTTTGACAGATCTAACGAGCTAAATACTGTGCTTGTGTTAAGACACCAACTCTTAAAAGTAGTTACACCAACGTCAGAGATCGTTAAGAGATGTTAGCCGTGGGAAAATTTGCAAATCGAATGTCATCGCATACAAACATCAAAATAATACGAAAAACGGGTAGTCATTTATGAACGCCTATTAGGCTTATATGTAAGTAGTTATAATTAGTCATTAGTGTTTTTATATAGTTAATTAATCCACACCAACTGACATCAATGTACGACCAGCCATTGAAAGTCATAGAAAATGACAGGAATTTGACAGATGATAATGCACGAAGGACACCTTCTGACTTCCGATGGATTTAACCTTTTTGTCTTAATAGTCTCCTAATTGACGCCAGGCATGGTTGAGGGGTAAGGCTCTAGACTCGCAATCTACTTAACACAAAAGATACAAAATCACCCTTCTTGTAAGATGGTACAATTTACAAAAAAACCATAGAGTTATTACGGAAAAAAAAATCAACTGGCGATCAAGAAGTTATTTCCACATTTACTCGCCAGACTATAAAATTAATTAGCATATATTATAACCTCACTTTACCATCGCAAATGTCTTTGTAAAGAGATTCAGTTACAGGAATGTACGAAGAGGTGGAGGGATCTAAGAAATAAACACTGTCTTTTATCAAATTGACGTTAAAGCTGTCTTTTCTCAAATCAGTCTTGATCATTTTAAATGTAGTTGTGAGAGGGATATCCGCCATTACACGGAGGAATATTGGGCGGGCAAAAGGCGGTAAAGCTTTTGCCATGGATTTAACGAGACTCGCTAAATCCAATTTGTTGTCTGGATCCACGATTGCCGCCATCCCCGCTTTGCCTTCTACGTGTGGTATCTGAAATTGTAAATTAACACAATGTTAATATTGTTAGTCAAAGTCAAATAGAGTCAAAGAACATCTTAGGTTGAAGTGTTTCACAGAGATTGAAATTTTGTAAGATTGTCATCAAATGGCCAATCAGCGGGTTTCGCACAGTGAAATTGATAACTTTACAATATCGGACCGATAGGCATAACTACCGATGACTTTAGATCTTTTTTCCCAAGCACTGTTGATAGCCAGACAGAAAGAATAAAGGGAAATCGATATACGATGGCAATTTGTCTATCATTTACTTTCGTAAATGTCATTTAGAATGGAAATACCAACTTTTATACGCTTCGCATGTTGTTAAGTTTGGTTTTTTGTGGTAGAAGAACTTCAATAAAGACAATATTTCTTCACTGGCAAATTCCAACTTATTTATTAACTTTTATAATCACATGTTACAATAATATTTTTCCCGACCCGACAAACACTAAAGTGGTCTGCAGACCATTAACTAGTTGATTATAGCTGTTTCCAAGAGATAAGAGGCTTTTTCTCTAAAGAACACATCATTTATAACCAAAAAACGACTAACACTACAACAAAATAACAATGGCGAATGACTACCAATGTAATAGTGTGATATACAGAAATCTGCTTTATCGACTATCATTTCAATCAGTGCAACTATCAAGTAGGAAATCTGCAATAATAAACTAGCTTCGAAATGTTACGCTAGAGGTCAGTAACCTTCGCTTTTTAAATTTTTTGAGACTAAATGGGAGTTAATTAGTTAATGAGGTCTTTAATCATATTTGAATAACTTTCGTTTATCCAAGCTGAAAAGAAATCAATTGATCACGTCTTAGATGAATTAATTAAGTCTGGAGATTGTATATATTATGATTTCTTTCAATTCTAAGAGCTTCGTTAGTTCACCTCCATTCACTAATAAGCCAGTTATTTTGCATGACGAACGATATTATTAAAAAACGTTGTGTGTGTTGACAGCTTATCTGACACTTAGGAGACCGCGTTAAAACAGCGGCTTTTAACAACCGACAGTTAAATCAATTGATGCTGGAAAGGAAAAATTGCTGAAGCACCATACAGCTGTGATATTAAAGATGTAACTACACAAAAAGCTATTTTTTTTTTTACAATATGTAGTGTAAAAAAACAGGAGGCCCTGATGAAAATATTTTCCGTCAGGGCCTATCTTTGGGGACGTTGTGTGGAGGGTCTTTTAAAGGAGAGAAAGTTCTGGGAAGGATAAGGTATGGGTAGGAATCTGGGGTTCATTGAGTCAAGGAGTGACGGACGTGTAAATCCATCCCTCCCACTGCGGTGCAAGGCGATGTTCCAAAAGAGTTCTGCTTGAGGTCAAAAGATCTCCTTCAACCAGTATCTCCCGATCCAGCCTGCCAAGCAACTGTGGTGGGCAGATACATCCGCCGGACAGACCTCACCCCATGAACCCGGGCACCCCTGCTAAGTCACCAAATGTAGCGAACCACTTGGAATGACCTATGGCAGAGGTGTTGGTTAGGTCAAAAACAGAGGGAATAAAAGTAAAAGTAAGTTTTTCCATACCTCTACTCCGTATACTACAATATCTGTGAGGCCAACTATGTTAGTTAGGATTCCCTCTACTTCTGCTGTAGACACGTTCTCTCCTCTCCATCTAAAACAAAATAAAACATAAATATTATTTTATTAGCCTTACTAATAAAAAAACACTTAACAACTGTACGGTATATTTGTTGCACACCAAAGATATTTAAATACAAAAGAGATATGCTATGATGTCCGCGCAACTGTCGGCGGACTAAGACCTAATCAGAGCAGTTTGCATTCGAAAAGAATTTCTTCATTTCGTTGATTTTTTGAAGGTGTGCATTAGTATTGGATAACAATATAGTTTGAATACGGAAAGAATTCGTTCATTTAGTTTAACGTTTATTTAGTTTATTCGTTAATTATTCATTCATTTAGTTTATTTGTTAATTGGTAAACAATATCGGCGACACTTGGAAGCGCAGTCCCACCTAGTAAAAACTGCAGATAGCACATCTATTATATTTCAATATCTTTGTTGCACACCGTGTATAGATTGTACTTTTTATTTTTTAAAAGATTACTAATAACGAAATGGAATTTTTCTGTTGGTCACCCTGGACTTGGTGGATTTGCGCGTGTGCAGAGTCGGCCATCTTTAAAATAGAAAATAACACTTTCGACATATGATATATTGTTCCCCATTCATGTAATTTTTTTGTACCGTATTTTGCATTATAATGCAGTTCACTATTATGTTAGTATAATTCAACATAATTTCTGATAGTGGTGTTATTTTTTTCAGTTTTGCATGCTCATTTGAAGTCAAATAGTAAGAGGGAGGAAACACAGCCGAGCTGTTGAACTCAAGGACAAGTCTTAGAAAAGACCCGTTCTCATGTGGCAAATGTCAACTGTGTACAGAGGTGCCGAAGAAATCAATCAATGACGCTAGTTTCTCGGAGCATCTTCCGTTGAAATACCGGTAGAACTAGGATAGCATTCCCTCCCGACTCCTGTGATCTAAAGATTGCGATCCATTTGTTAATTCCTCCGCAACGTAAGCAGATATAAGCGTTAAAAATAGGACAGCAGTCAAGTACAATAAGCGTGTTTATACGTCAGCGCGTGTGTTTCCATAGAAATCGTTATAACTCCGTTATTGTTTTAGTTACATCCCTAAAACAAAAAGTCAAAGGTCGATAGTAGATCAAGCTGCACATTTCTATCAAGTTTTCTATGGAAATACATAACAGGAATCAGCTGTCAATCGTGTAGTTGACAAAAATATTTACCCGCGCAAATTTGCTACCGGCAGCTCCACTGCGCTCCTCATTTTAAATTTTTATTAAATATTTTTATATGAAATGATAAAAAAGTGAGGTGACAAAAGTGTTTATTACACATATATACAATAGAATAAGTATTGTTGTTTGCATAATCTGTGATTTTAGTACCATTTTCACATAAAAACATCACGCGAGTCATTTTTACCTATTTTTAATGTTTGCGTTCTAAATTTTAATATTTACAAATGCTAATATTTATTTGTAATATAATAATTTGAAAGCCTATTTTGTAACCTTTCTAAAACAGTTTTTACTATTCGGCTACGTTCAGAAATGTTTCATTTATAAAGCTTTAATTGTGAAGCGGTTATAACTAAAGTTTTTCGTAAAATGTCATTTCGTTTAGGACACCAAAAGCTAATATTCTCGAAAATTCGGAGGGGTTAAGATAGGAGAATCCGTTTCTGCACAAAGTCGAGGGTTTTTTTTTTTTCAGAAATGGTGTATTACATAAAATTCATTAAGTAAGATTTGGTTGTGCCAGCAATCTGTCGGATGCAGTTCACCAATCCTATTAGATATTAGTAATATAAATGTCGCACCTGAAAGTGTCTCCGGTTCTGTCCTTGAAGTAGAAGAAGCCCAGGTCATCCATGACCAGGAGGTCTCCGGAGTTGAAGTAGCAATCTCCCTTCTGCAGGACGTCCCGAACCATCTTCTTCTCGTTGGCCTCCTTGTCAACATATCCTGTGTAGGAGTACAGTCTCTTCTTGGTGTTCACTTTGCCAATCAGGAGACCTGGAAACATTCCCATTAGTACAATATAATAACATTACTAACAATAAATCCATTAACATTATCTCTTAAAACGTGTTTATTGGTAAGGCCGTTCTTGTTATTATCCTCATGTATAGGTTGTTGAAAGGAATTGAATTTTTGATTTGTATTGTTCTTAAACCGAATAAATAATTGAATTGAATATTTGAGGCCAAAATGGACCGGCCCTGAGTAAAGCGCCTGGTGCTAGTAAAAACCTCAAGGGTGCTCTGTATTAGGTGCTAGGTATTATCAGTGTCTTCTTGGCTCCTTGGCAAGTCGGCACCCGGAACGTACTGCTCCAATTGTGGGGTTCCTCAAGGGTCCCACCTCGGCCCAATATTATTTTTAATATTGATTTATAATATTGTAAACAAATTTAAAGATGTAAAGGTCCCACTATTTGCGGATGACCTAATCATATTTTAAATAATAAGAAATGTATATGATTAAACGTAAATTTTACAAACTAATTTAGATGAACTACCTACAAAGCAGCATGATTTATTACCTGGTTCACAAGGTCCACACACCCGGCAAAGACCCCGCGTATCTCTCACCGGTTCGCCAGTAACTCGGTCACATCTAGAACCAACATTAAACATTAGCCATTGATTGATGTAATACAGGTCACTAAAACTCATCAATCTAAATCTAAATGAACAACGTCAGAACGTAAAACAGTCAAACCTATACATCGTGAAATATTATACATAGGTAAAAATAAAATGAAGTAATATCGATTGTCCAATTGATTTAACAGATATCTCTGTTTTGAGATAATGAGGAAAGCAACATTCTAATGCTCACCATAAATCAAATAATATTATTAAACATGTCTGTGTTTTACGTTTTAAATATGCTACAAAATAACATTGAGAAGCACAATGGTTCGGACATTAGTAGGATATTTTGAAATTTTCCACTAGTGTCATAGAAAACATCAATTATTTGTTTAACCCCTCCAAAGCCTGGGAAGAACACGGAAATTTTCTAATAAGCCCACTTTGAATTGAATGTTTTGTGGATTAATTTTGAGCTATCGTATATTTTATTGACCGAAACACATTCTTAGAACAATAAACTATGTACGAAAACAACATTACTTGCGTTAATTACGTAAATTGATAGGTTTTACGATGTTTTCGTCAAATAACATGCATCGTCTTTGACCGAAAGAATCGCGGCAAATCTGACATTTGATATCACAGATAAAAATTATTTTATAATATTCTGGGGTTGCAAGGTGAATGAAATTTTTACCCATCTTATAGGGAATGTTGGCGCAAGTGATTCTGACATTGTCCTCATACAAATTTTGTACATAGAAGGGTCAAAATCACAGAAAAACATTTTTCTCATGCGCATGCGCAAAACTGCGCACATCCCGGCGCTTCGGCAAATAAAATATAAATTATTCTGAGTGACTAGGCGCATTGCAAGTTTCGCTATGGTAAAGGGCGAGAATAGATCAAGCGATTCTGACCTTGTTCTTCATACACTTTCTTTATACATAAGGGTCAAAATCGCGTGTATTTTTATTTATTTTTTTTTTTTTTTCATGACACCGGCGCACAAGTGGTAGGGTTCACTAAAACTTTTTCTCCATTGTAATTGATTTTGTGGTGTTTACGAGTAATCGAGTATTGTACCAGATAGAGCAGTGGTTTTCAACCTGTGGTATGTGTACCCCTTGGGGTACGCGGTACGAATGTAGGATTTAAAACTCAGATCAACGTTTTCAAATTTCGGCGGTTTATGCTCAGTGGTTTGGCAGCTTGCCACAACGCCATATATCAGTCAGTCAGCTCAGTTTAGTGATTTTTTTAAAAGAAAACAGAAACATTTAATTGTCATTACAGGTTCGCTTTTCTCAAGAGCTACTAAAGCGCAGGAAACACCTCTGGAAGCATCATACAGAATAAGTTATCGCTAAATCAGGAAAAAATCATACTATTGCAGAGTATTTAATTATACTGAGTGACAAAGACATTGTCCGATGCATGCTCGGCCACGAAATATCAAAGAAAATAACAAACACACCGCTGTTAGACAGGACTGTTTCCTAGCGAATTCAGAAAATGTCTCAAGATGTCAGTTGTAGGTAGAGTAAAAACGAGTAAATATTTTTCTCTGCAAGCAGACGAAAGTACAGATATTTCAAATCAGACTGAACTTATTGTTTTTGTGCGCCATTTTCATCATATTGTAATTGGGGAGGGGGGGGGGGGGGGGTGACACCCATGCTAGTTATGCCACTAGTTACGGGGTACAACAAATTTGTAGTAAGGGTCAAGGGGTACGCAGGCTCAAAAAGGTTGAAAATCGCTGAGATAGAGGGTACACTTTTACATACAAGGTGTTAAGGGACGTACTTGACTTACTTTAACCAGTGATTCCTGACATTATTTGGAGTAAAAAATGTCAATGAAATTTTGGTCTCCGGTGACTTTTTTGAAGACTTTTTTTTTTTTAATTTTTTCTTCAAAATCAAACAAAAAAAAATTCTTCCGCATGTCGTCACTGGTCACTCAGCCCGGTGTCCGACAAACCCCTTACCCCGCCTCCAACTGTTCAGCAACTACCATTTTTTTATGTTTTTGTAGAAAAAAATTTTAAAAAAATATCAAAAATGTCACCGGAGACCAAAATTTCATTTACATTTTTTACTCCAAATAATGTTAGGAATCACTGGTTAAAGTAAGTCAAGTATGTCCCTTAACATCCTGTATAACTGCATACTCAACTCTAATTTGGATTTTTCGGAGATGTGTGACTAATCAACTGGACGATCGATATGTATGTTTCATGCTGTTTGGTAAAAGGCTAAAGTAACTTACTTTATGAGTAAAATTGGAGAAACGAAAGATGCAAATCTGGGAATAAATCCAATAGCTCCTGGTTGGGAGGAAATGTTGACTGAAAACACAAAAAATAGATGTCAAAGATAAGGTTTACATTAAAGCACACACTGTTTCCATGCAGGGGTAGGCAGAGAAAATGCCACATCATTCAACTTTAGCAAACACTCTTTGCCACATTCACATTCATACATTGAGTCAAACAACATCTTTGTGGGGTGTCTTCTAGCAGCCGTCAGTCAGTTTACTTTCTCCTTCATCTGCCTGTCTTATGTTTAACTTCTAATGACAAATGTTCACGATTAACGTTGGAGTGTTTCAAACATCGATCTCGGTCCATTTCAGCTCTCGATCAAATGGTGAGCTTACAGCTGATTGTAACTTTATCAAAATCTAAAACGCATCGAGAGTCAAAGTTAAACGGGGACCAGTGAGACTACAGCATTCATACATCGGAAAGAGATGGGGGGGAGGAAGGTGGGGAAGTACTTGGATATTCAGATCTGGCCACCAAACATGGTTAAAGCCATTTCAAGCAACAGTATTAAAGCCCTGATTGTTAATGCCACTGAAAAGACTGGTAATAGCGACAAAGCAGAACATGATAAAATGATAAGTTAGGTTAGGTTAGGATTTTATTCTTTTTTTTCAATATTTTTTTTCTTTACCTAAAATAAAATAATAATTAGGAAAATAATTTCCCTCAGGGCCTACGTCATCTGAGATGCTGTGTGAAGGGTCTTTTCGAGGAGAGGAAGGAGTGAACATTTGTCTTGAAGAGACCCACGGTTGACAAATGTCAACCGTGTACATATGTTGGGCGCGCGTTGTGTTTCCCGCGCATGTTGCGCGGTGTGTTTCCCGACTATGCACTGGTGCTGAGCACTCCTAGTTCCTCGGAACATCCTCCATTGAACAAGTATAGCATTCCCAACTGACGCCTGTGCTCTAAAGATTGCAATCCGTTTGTCAAGATGGGAGAATATATCAAACGGTTTTTGGGAGGTTAATTTAACTCTGCCCCCATATTCAATATTCTGTAAAGTGATGCACCAGAAAAGACTAAGTGAATTATAGTACTTACTCATGTTGGTGTTCCCCTCAGTGGCGCCGTAGAACTCGTATATGCGAGGAATCAGGAAGGTTTTCTGGAAGCGACCCCAGAGAGCGGAGCGCAGGCCATTGCCCATCATCAGGCGCAGGCAGTGAGGGGGCGCGGGGCCCCCACCAGCCTTCTCATGCGCCAGAAGAAGGAAGCGACAAGTCTCGCCTATATATTGCGCCACCTGGGTTATGTCATGGTTATTAATTATTAATTTATTTGTTGCCTGCAAAATGGTGAATGAAGAATACTTGGAACAGGTGGATGAGTTTGGGTACTTGTTAAGAATATTCAAAAGAGACTGAAAAGCTGATAAAGACAATGAGAGAAGGTAAATGCAGATAACTCCATATAATGGAGGACTGAACGCGGTTGGCGCTCTCTAAAAATTGTCCAATGAATCCTCAGTGGAGTGCTGGTACCTACCCTGATGTAGGGCATGGAATTGGCAGAGCGAAACGAAAGTAGACTAAATAAATGACATGGGGCGATTATGTGGTAAAACCAAGAACGAGCGCGTGAAAAATGTGGAAATTCGCAAAGAATGCAATGATGTAAGTGTAATGAGTAAGATTAAGAAAGGGACACTGATGAATGAAGAAAAGAGTGTAAGGAGATTTTTTTTTCTTTTTACATTAGCTTCACACAGCAGGCCCTGAGAAAAATAATTTCCCTCAGGGCCTGTGTCATCTTTGGGGATGGTGTGTGGAGAGTCTTTTTAAGGAATGGATGGAGAGGAAGTTCTGAGAAGGAAAAAGGTAAGACGATGGGGTAGGAATCAGTGGCGGCTCGTGACTTTTGGGTGTGCTTGGGTGCTAATATTAAAAAAATGGCATCATGGATGTTGTCGTATGCGAAAACACATTTTTTTTTCAAAAATCGGTGTTTTGTATGAAGATTTTTCAGGAAATCGGTGCGGCACACCGCCAAACTGAAACTTTCTGAAATGTTTCATACAAAAAACTGATTTTCAAAAAAAATTTTAAAAAAATTTCCGCTACAACAACATCCATAAAGCCATTTTTTTAAATATCAGCACTCTAGCACACCCAAAAGTCACGAGCCGCCACTGGTAGGAATCCAGGCTTCAGAGTGTTCAGGTCATCCACTGTCAGATCCAGACAAGCCTCACCCCATGGACCCGGGCACCCCTGCTAAGTCACCAAACGTAGCAAACTACTTGGGGTGACCTATGGCAGAAGTGTTGGTTATCCAATAAATGTGAAGAAGTCAGGGATGCCCAAAAAAGGCTAAGAATTATCAAGTGGGCTAAACACTTGGGTCAGGTCACGTCATAAGTCAGAATAACAGAAGGGCATATATGAATGTGAATAAACAAATACAAATCTGGAGATATAGAAATAGACAAATCTGGAGATCCGGAAAGAATGCAAGGCAGATTGATGTAAGCGTAATAAAGAAGATTAAGAAAGGGAAGCTTTTATGTTTTGGATTCTCATGCTCCTAAACTCACCGTGCACTTGAATTTGTTGCAATCTGTCCAGAAGTTGGTTGCGGAAAACTTGTTCCTCTGAACTACCGTTACTCCCATCACCAGAGCCTGGCTAAGCCCGAGGACACCACCGGCTGTGTGATGCAGCGGAAGTGGTGAATAGAAGATATCTCGGTCTGTCCGTAGTTCAGCCATCTTAAAGGTTACGGCTGCTATCATCAGGTATCTGGAAACATAAGGTTGATTAAAGGCGAGAAAAGTTGGTAAAACACAGAAGTGGTAAGAACCTGACAAAAATAATGTTTTCAGGAACTAATGGCAAAATCTTCGTAACTGCAAATGTGTCGATCAGTATGAAGCTTTTATGAGATGCATGAGCTTTAAAGTGTACATTGTGCTTCAAAGTGTACATTGTGCTTTGAAGTGTACATTGTGCTTCGTAGTGTAGGTACATTGTGCTTCGAAGTGTACTTTGTGTGCTTTGAAGTGTAAATTGTGGTTTGAAGTGTACATTGTGCTTTGAATTGTAAATTGTGCTTCAAAGTGTACATTGTGTCTTGAACTGTAAATTGTGCTTTGAAGTGTACATTATGCTTTGAAGGGTAAATTGTGCTTCGAAGTGTAAACTGTGCTTTGAAGTGTACATTGTGCTTTGAAGGGTAAATTGTGCTTCAAAGTGTACATTGTGCTTTGAAGTGTACATTGTGCTTCGTAGTGTAGGTACATTGTGCTTCGAAGTGTACTTTGTGCTTTGAAGTGTAAATTGTGCTTCGAAGTGTAGCATTGTGTGCTTTGAAGTGTAAATTATGCTTTGATTTGCAAATCGTGCTTCAGTGTGTAATTGTAAATTTATCCTTCCATGTACGATTCATTCATTCATTTAAGTATAAATTGCTAATATATTTGCTAATCGTGCTTCCATCTGTAAATCCCCAATGAGCGATTCGTGCTTCAAAGTGAAAATTATGCTTTGATTTACAAATCGTGCTTCTAAGTATAAAACCTCCTTTTTTTATAGCTCCACACAGGAGACCCTGATGAAAATAATTTCCCTCAGGGCCTATGTCATCTTAGGGGATGCTGTGTGGAGGGTTTTTTAAGGAAAGGAAGGAGAGGAAGTTCTGGGAAGGAAACAAATATGAGAAGTGGGTAGGAATCTGGGAGTCAGTGTATCCAGGAGTGACGGACGAATGAATCCATCCATCCCTCCAACCGCGGTGCAAGTCGGTGGGTCGAGAGATTCTAGTTGGATAGGATAAAAGACCTCCCTCAATCAGTCTCTCTCTATCCTGTCCACCACACAGCAGGTGGACTGACGCATCGGCCACAAATAGATCTGGACAAACCTCATTTTGGTGACTTAGCACGGGCAACCGGGCACTCGTGCTAAGTCACCAAATGTCGCAAACAACTTGTGGCGACTAATGGCAGAGTTGTTGGTAATCCAATAAATGGTTTCCGGGGCGGCAGTAGCCATACTCTCCCAAATTCAAACTTAGACATTACTTGGCCCGAATTTTGGCAAAAAATATTGTAAAAAATATGTCAATATTATTGTCTTTGATATAAATGCAATAACAAAGTATTTTCATCGCATTCCAAATAATAACTTGACACCTGCTTATTTGATTGATTGACAAGATCTTTGTGTACCACTTATAAATCACTACACAAGTCATGACCGATAAGTTAGTGACCTACCAGCCAATCAGGTATGTCTACAATAAACTGCTATCTACAAGATCTTATCAGCCAAATATTGTTTATATAAACAAAAATACAACATTTTTCGTAAAAGCATGATAAGAAGAAAGTATTTGTTTCAATTAACATTCAGAAAATACTTTGTTTCAACCACTGTTTATTGATTTACATGACGTGTGACAAGACTGATAGTCCCTTCTTCAGGATTTGAGGAACATAAATACTTTTTTTTTCTTTTGTAGATGTCACGACCTATACCGCGACACGAGAATATGACTGTAAATCCTTTTTGTTTTTTGATGAGTAAAGACCAATAATTGTGCTTTGAAATTCGATCGTAAGAAGTAGGAAATGAGATAAAAAATATATTAAAAAAATCGTCAAGTAATATCCGCGCAAATCCGGCGTGTTTGTTACTTTGAAACTCCGTGAGAGGTATTTATTTCAGTCAACATAGAATTTTTTCGATTTCTGTATGTTATATATGGTATACTTGATAATAGACATGGGTCGTTACGCCGTTTTCAAGAAACGTAACGAAACTAGTTTCTTGGTCGGCGTAACCTGTTTCAAAACAGGTTATTTTTGTAACTAGTTATTTTCATTCAGCTTCAGTTACACACGAAACTGTATACCCCCACCAACTATAAAGAGACTAAAGATAAACATAAAGACAACTATAAAGATGTCTAAAGTTACACACGAAACGAAAATAAATTAAAGCACTCTCTAGTATCTCAAGTGTTTGTAGCTATACAGTGAAATCAAGGTATATGAAATTAACTTCCCTTCATACTTTATTCAGGCTTAGGACTGACTGCATTAAATGTATTTATGATTAATTTCGATAAAATTTGATATAATTTAAAATGATAAAATTTCACTTTACGCAATTGAAATTTAAATTGCATTATTTTCCGCCACCTCAAATGCAAAAAGTTTCCTTTTATAGTAATTAATATATTAAACACAAGTACAACGACGAACTAAAACAAACTGAATTATTTTAGGTACTTTAAATTCAAAAAATGGTCACTCGCTTCCCAGAAACGGAACCCACTTCCGCTTACTCGAAAATGTTCGATTCAAATCTTGCACGCTCGGCCGACCGGTAAACGCAACTATGCGAAACGCGGCGAAACTACTCTGCAATCAGTTACTCATATCACACCCAACACAGAAATAACGCATTTACAAAAATAACTACTTGCAATTTTATAGAAACTAGTTATTTCCGTTACACACCGTGTAACTAGTTATTGTATATAGTTACGTTAAATAACGCCCACGCCTACTTGATAATGAAAGGTGCGTATCTATGGAAAAAGAACTTAATTTTAAACCGTAAACAGCTGATAAAAATTCGGCATGAAAAAAATATTTTAAAATTTATTTTTAACATCGTTCTAAAATAGTCTACGAAGTTCGGAATTACGACATCTATGGCCATAATAGATAAATCATTTCAATAGCTTCATTTTAAATCCAAAATAACAAATGTGGGAGCCATAAATATTTTTTTTTTTTAAATTTGCCGAATCAAGAAGATAATTGCCTTTTTTATCAGAAGAGCATTCAGAGACATTTAACCTTTTCTCTGCGTCAAAAATATGTGTCACTTCGTTCACACACGGGGCTATTTATCACTAATCTAATTTATGGCTTTAAACAATAATCACGAGTGGATTTTAATATTTGTTTTAAAAAATAAATCACTTATGTCTTGAAGTATTTTTTCAAGTGTAAATAAACATTCGGTTTATCAATGGGACTCTATAAATCTTCGACACTTATCTCAGTAGTGTTATGAATACGTTTGGGTCAGGCCGCCATATTAATATTTCAAGGTCAACACAATAAGCATATCAACATACCGGAGTACAGCTCTTCAACTGTGGTGCGATGTCTCGATTGGCTGGATGAATGAAATATTGACACACACTTCAAAAAGGGCCGTATAATAAAAACAACTGCAGCTTCGTAATTGTTATATTCGTCACATTCACTAAGTTGGAAATCATAATCTATTTCTAAAGTTGCCTAATTATTTCGTCGTCATTAAGACTACGACCCGACATTTTGTATGTTGGTAATAAAAATAATTTCAATTATTGATAAAAATTCAAGCGTCTTCAACTTTTCGTAAAGAGTTATAAAATCACTACACTTGATTGTCCACTAAAAACACTCTGAATCACTTATTTTTGTTTAAAAAAAATAATCTAATACTGATCAAATTTTATATTTCTACCACAGTCTGAAAGTATATTTATAAAAAAAACTTATTTTTAAATATGATCAATCAGATAAATGTCCACGTTTATCACAATAGTTCACATCGACAAAAAAGGAAAAATTAATTCGATATAATAATGTATTACTCGGCGAGCCTCTTCGCTTGAGAATCTTACGAGTGCTTATGAGAGGCGCCTGCGCAGTAGCGTGTGTAAAGACGCGGGAAGAATTCAAACTGATTCAATTTTCGCTCTGAGTTGGGAGGTCCCTTCAAATCTCTGTAACTCTGATTAGAATACGTATTACGGATAAATATCGCAAGATGTCAGTAGGGTAAGGATTTGAGAATTTTTAGGAGTATAAATTTTACCATATTCAAGTATGTTTCGTGTACATAATGCCGGAGAAACTTCGCGGCGCACAGACGCGCCGCCCGCGTACAGGGCATGTACGGGGCGGCGCAGTGGTGCGCTTCCCGCAGGGAAAGGGTTAAAATGGCACCAATATATGGCAAAAATCGCACCAGTGGATAAAGAATGCGTTCGAGAACAAATTTTGTTAACTTGAGAATAAACAATATTGGAATTTAGACGCATATAGAATCGGCCACAGAAATCGGTCAATTTGAGTCGTAAGTATATTGATAAAATGGGAATGTATTATAATATCAGCTTTCTACTAATGCAAATTGTAGATGACGGGAATGTTTGAAATATTTTTATTTTTGATGTTTACGAAAGGTAGATAACTAACTATCACGCCATTTCTCCACAGGGGTAGGCAGAGAGGACGGATCGCCAAACAACTTGGTCTTGGCACACACTCTTTGCCTCATTCACATTCATACATCGTCTCATATATACTCTTCTATTATTCTGACTCTTGACATGGCCGGACTCAAGTGTCTGATTTACTCGATCGTGCCATTTCTTTGCCAGTCTCGGACTTCCCCGACTTCTTCTACCATTGACATTTGCGTCATATATTCTTCTTGTACTACTTTCTTCATTCATTCGCTCTACATGTCCAAACCATCTCAGGGTCCTTTTCTTAATCTGATTCATTACGCTTACATCAGCCTTGCATTCTTTGCGGATTTCCACATTTCTCACACGATCGTACATGGTTTTACCACACATACGCCTCAGGGATCTTATTTCTACAGCATTCAGACTACTTTCATCCCTCACTGCTATACATCAGGGTAGGTACCAGCACTCCAAAGTGGACTCTAGCTTCGCTACTTTGGACAGTTGTTTATTAGCGCCAACGGCATTCATTCCTCCATTAGTAGAGTTACCTGCATTAACCCTACTTTCAATATCTCTAACAGCCTTCCCATCTCTCGTAAACATTCTACCCGGATACACAAACTCAAATATTTGAAACCCAAATATTTGCCATATAATGGCAAGCGATCACTCAAGTCATTTTGCAAACTTGCCGTAATATGCCAAAAAATCACTCAAATGGATAAAGTAAAATCATGGTAGGTACCTTGAATTAGTGATAATGGCAGCCTTAGGCAATCCGGTGGTTCCGCTGGTGTAGATATAGATCAGTCCATCTGTATAACCTCCTTTGGCCAGTTCCTCGGGGTCTGGGGTGGCCGGGAGGCGAGGGTCCTCGGGGTCGATAGCTGTTGCGCCTGGCAGCAGGGGCGTGTCCTTCTTCTCCATGTTGTACTGCACCAGGGCGATGCCCTTCAACTCGGGCTCGTTCAATATTTCGGTTATTGCTGAAATGATAGAAAAAATATTAAATAAAACATACTGATTTCGGTTGTCGTTTTCAAGTTTAATGAACTTTTCATTTTCAAAATTGGAACTACTTATCATAAGTGACGGGCGATAAAGTATGTACCAACATTATTTAATGAATTAATAATTCGTTATTCGAAAGGTGTATTTGTTTTGTTCAAATGCTTGACAGGTGCTTAGATGAATTAATAGAGTGAATATATCTTTCTGAGACAATGGTCCAATGGACCCAGTTCACTTTAGCAGCCTGTTCACGTATATATATTTTTTTATAAAGAAAGATAAACATTTCCAGGTTACGAATAACCTAACAACATTTAAAAATCTCCTACTAAGTACTACCAAATAAATTGGAAAATTTTGTTCATGGTGTGATGGAGGCATGCGGTCTACGAAGCGTGCTTCCTTTTAAAAGTAGGTACTAGAGTTCTAGGAGCAGATCCTGGGTCCGAGTTTTTTGTTGCGGAATGGGTACTGGGTGCTGTTGCGGCTACCGGGACGGGTTCAGTCCGAGCCATACCTAGATAGAACCCTCACAAGAACTCGAACCCGGACTAGAACTCGAACCCGGACAAGAACTAGAAACAGGACAAGAACTCGAACCCGGACGAGAACTCGATCCCAGACAAGAACTAGAACCCGGACAAGAACTCGAACCCGGACTAGAACTCGAACCCGGACAAGAACTCGAACCCGGACAAGAACCCTCAAGGCTCACGAGTGGTGCAGACCGCGTGTAGCCAGCCGTCAGCTAGGCCTGAACAGTGATGCCGACCGCGGACACGGGGACGGTTGTGGAGGCATTCAGGTTCCGGGTTTAGGTCCAAATCTGGACCGGGTTCTCTGGGAGTCTAAAAAAGGAGTAGGAGTAGATTTAAAAAAAGGAGTAGGATAGGATCCGCTTTCCGCAAAGAACCCGAGTTCAAGAGCCCACTCCAGCTGAACCTACATATCGCTACTCCAAACCATTCGTAATAATGAATGAAGTTACTAAATAAGGCTATAAAATGTTTGGGATTTATTTTAAGAACAGTAAAATATTTTACGTAACTTTATTGCTTTAGTAAGAAGTCATTTTGAATACAAATCCACTATTTGGTCTCCATACTATAAAGCACATCAAATAAAAATTGAGAAAGTTCATCATTAATTTTAAGGTTCATTAATTTCAAACTATTAATACCCAAACCACAAATTAACTGACAAATGACGGAATGACAAATAATAACGTACACTCAATTGCTCTTCGAAATTCATATCGATTTTCTTTATTTCATTTTCCTACTTAAGTTGGTGTTTTTGTTTTGTTTTTATCGGCGGTCATCGTCTACAGCGCACCATTCCTCTCTCTGTCATAGATCCCATCCCCACACACTTGCAATACATTCGTTATTCGTTATTTTTTATTTAACATCCAAAATATAACTAACTAACTAACCATCACGCCGTTTCCCCGCAGGGGTAGGCAGAGAGGACGGACCGCCAAACAACTCGGTCTTGGCACACACTCTTTGCCTCACTCACATTCATACATCGTCTCATACATTATATCCAAAATATTCACTAGAAATAATTGATATGGCGGGTCAGCTAGTAATAATATTAAAAAAATGGCATTTTCTTGTTTCTATTTCTATTATTAACATGTTAAACGATTGATGTAAATGCTTCAAGGGCGTAAATAAATAAATAAACGAAAGCAACTCTGGGGATTCAATGCCAGTACGTAATAAGTGATAATTTAACTTACCCTCTACCATGTCATCCGAATATATCAGCATGGTCGCTTTGGAGGCCTTGAGAGCGTGCACGAGTGCCTGACCACGTGCAGCGGGCGGCAAGAGTGCGCCGGGCACGCCGCGCGTTGACAGGCCGAGCCACGCGCCCAGCAGCCGCGGGCCGGCGCGCGTGCCCAGCACTAGCGCGGCCGGCACGCCACGCACGCAGCTGGCAGCGGGCAGCGCGTGCGAGAAACGCGCCGCGAAGGTTGACAGCTGAAAAGAGGAGAGAAACATCAATATACCAATTTGGGACAGAAGTAATTCATATCATAGTGGTACAGTGACCAGATCTGAACAGCCAGGGACTTACCAACCTTCCTTTTTTATGTGATTACCTCACAAGAGTGCCAGTGAGACTACGGCATCCCAAATTGGGGTATGTTGTGAGGCTTAAGGGGAGAGGAAGGAGATGGAGAAGAGAAAAGTGGGGAAGTACCTGGCTATTCAGATCTGGTCACCAAACACGGTTAAAGCCATTTCAAGCAATGTTTCAATTCTAAATGGTGGTTTTACACCGAGGCGATACTGAGAGTATCTTCCATTCCCTATCTCCTTCCTACTCCCTATCTCCTTCCCTCCCCACTACCTTCAGTCTCACAAGCACAACATAGCCCAATTGGGGATGCCAGTATTATCAGCTCCAGACGGTTTGGAGCAGTTGGGACTCGTTCGTTCACGAATGATTCGTTCACCCCGTTCGTTTCACTTCGTTCACCCCAATTTTTTTTATTTTTTTTTATTTAATTTAATTTTTTTTACACTAATTTATCAAATAAAATCAAGACATATAAAGGGTGTAACTTTTCCAAGTGACCTGGCGGCAGCTCTCACACTCGTTTTTTTTTAAAGAGAGAATCGCCAGGAGCCCTATACTCTCTGAATCTATTGGGTAGACATAAAATTATGGTGCTATTTTAATTATTTTAGGAAAAACTCTTTTTGCAAGTTATGCTTTAAAATAATACAACGAATTGTTTGTTTGTGCCCGTACCATGATTTAAAATATAGGTTAGGAGACAATGCGGGTGGTTTAGCTGAAATAGATCTATTAGACATTCTTGAGATTTACTGCGTTTATGTATATACCCAACGCGAATATTAATAGAAAAAGCAAATACAAAAACGTTCTCATGGCAACGTACAACACAAAAATAGCATCTACAGCTTCTGAATAATAAGAATATAACCTCAAATTTGTACCTTGCATTACCCGTGTTGAGCGAACAAACACCAAATTGAGCGAACAAACACCATACAAACACTAAACACTGACGTATGGTATCAACGGCTTACGAAAGACGCTTACACTGACACCGTAAAATAACAGATCCAATAAATCTAATAGATATTAATTATACATTTAACGAACTTTAAATAATATGTCAAATCAATGATCTGCAATGATCAAACTGTCAACACGTAACACGTTGCAACCTGCGAATCCTGCAAACCGTGCGATGTTTTTGTTAATGGAATTTACTGAAGATTTCATAAGAAAATGGTCTTTAACTACCTTCTCCTAGAGACTTAAATCGTACAAAATAAAACAATAGCGAGCGTACGCTAACTAAAATTGTCAACATTTTGAAAGGCGGTCGGTTTGTTTGTTCTCTTAAACAAAAACACCGCGCTGTGATTGGTTATTGAATTTGGATCGCACCCATTCGTCGTAAAAGACGGTAAAAGATATATGGAAAAATAGATCTTTCGTTTAAACTAAATATATGGAATTTGTAAAAAAATTCTGTAACTGACTATAAATTCGTAAGCCGTAAACCAACCTGATGCGTGCGCATTCTGTTTCTTTGGAAAGTGTTGCTAGAGCGTAATAATTATTTCGTACTATGGATAATTTTGAAACGATTCAGGGAATATTATAAGTAAATTTTAATACAATATTTATTTTCTCACGACGCCCCTTCGGAGTTGGCGCCAGGTTTTTTGCACGTTTTTTAACGTATGGCAGATCCGGCGCTGCCAGTGTCATCGTGTTACTTGCTAACTAGCAGTGACTAGCAGATTGTTGACAATCTACGAAAAAAAGTTGAATTAATTAGAGTTTATTTATGTTTCCAACATGGCTTCCGATAAACAGCTGATTTCGACTGTCAAACATCTGAAGAATTAGTTCACACAGGCGTCTTTATTCTTGTTACTGGCGCTAGCAGCAATCTCAGTTTCCTACGCTTCTGAGCGAGTGGACAATTTTGTGTGTCATCATGACAATCGCACTCGCCGATTTACCCGTTTTTAAACTTAGTAGATAGTAGCTTGTAAACTCGCTCTGTGTCATCGAGCGTTCAGTGTAAAATCTGCTAGTTGGCTAGTAATATGATGCAATGTAATCGAGACTTTAGGTAAATATTTACCATAATATCTACAAGGCAATTATAACAAGGTAATGTAAGAAATTTATTTCTAATTCGATTGCAATTCACTCCAGTCATCTTGTTGTGTGATTGATTGCAATTAGATTTATTTATGGACTTTGTCTGTCTGGTCAAGTTTTACGTTCATTCGGTTCATTTGCAATAGATAAAAGCCATCCCATAACATAAATAATTACGATAACATATGTTATGTATTTTTTAGCTATTGACCCCAAGTTCATTAATTGCTTTTGTTATTTCGATTACGAATGTGTTTATTCTTGGTACAACAATTTTATTGTTCACTGTTTATGTAAATTTATTATTATTCATAATTTTTTTTATTGACAGAAAGAAAATATTAATGTCGCGATGTTGATATGCGAGGTACATGGAAATAAATCAAGTTCGCATCGTATTTTTTTTTAAATATAAAAATGACATAAGATGGAAATTTATACCCGCTAAGCTACTGCAAGTAGCTTGTCAGCAGGAGATTAGTTCCACAGAAAAGAGTTTAACAACAATAAATGAAATAATCATAAACGCATTAGCATAGCAACAACATACCCATATAACAACATACCTACATACACATAGTGATAGACACAAGTTGAACATTATACAGAAACAGTGACAGTATTAATATCCTAGCGACTGTACTGTTGAAATTTAAGAATCCGACTCCGATTACAACTCTGACTCCGCGGCAAATGGAAACCATCTGTGAACGTAAAGTTTGTGACTAAGCTACTTTCGTAATAGAACCGAATTAAAGCAGGTAGCTAATAATTCCAAAAGATGGCGCCACTTATATTAACAGCTAGCATGATGAACGTCGGCTGGCAGGATATTTGCATTTCCATGAATCTCTCCAGTCTGGATTTTACCACTTACAGATAAACAAACCATAAAAAAAAATATTAACTTCCTTCATCTTGCCCAAGGTAACCGGAACATCGGGCAAAAAAAAATCCATCAGGTGACATTACTACAGTTTGCAAGACAAAGGGGTTAATTTCTCCCTGTAACTTGCCAAAAACCAATATATAATATATCCAGTCTGGATATGAATGATACGTACGTGAAGTTTGTGACAAAGCCGCCGCTACCCGAATTTATACCGATTTATTAAATATCTCCCTTAAAAATTTAAAGTTTTTAAGCTCTTAAAAAAATATATGTTATTTTTGAAGATAATATTTATACATTCCCCACCCCCACGCCAAAACGTAAATTATATGAAATTCCCGCGATAGAAAAAAAATCGCAAAGTATCCTCCGAAAATTATTATACCTAAACACGTTTGTTTCGGTTATTTTACAAGTTATATGTATGAAAAATTCACAGTGTTTCTTTGAATGCTGTTTTAGACAATCCCCACGAGATTTTTGCTCTATTTTAAACGAGTCGTGTTTTATTAAACACTTTCATAATTTCGCTTAAATTTTATCGTTTTAGATATTAACGCGCTCTCTCCAACATTCGTAATTACACATCTCTCCGTCTTCTTCTTTTTGAGCGGGGATACGGCGGCTTAAACGGGCAGACTTGTAACTGCTAGACAATCAAAATATTGAAGAGGTACAAGAAATTAAATACTTGGGAAACATAATCGATAATAAGTACAATGCAGCCAACAAGACCATGCGAAATTTGCAACTAGAGACACACCGCTAGCAGCAAACGTTACAAACTTAACACTCACTTTGAAATGTTAACTAAAAAAATTGCAAAAGGTTCATTTCTTAAGTGGGACAAAGGGAAAATTAAACATTAAAACGAGGATATTGGTCTATAATCTATAACACCACTGTAGCATCCCACCTGAATTACTGCACAGGTGTAATCTTTCTGAGCAATAAAACACAAGTAAAAGAATGCAAATAATTCAGAACAGAGGCATGAGGTCTATATTAGTGTTGCAACAGAACTCTGCTTCCGCTTCCGCGTCTGCAGAAGTTCCGCAAGTTTTTTCTGGTTCCGCAAACTTTATAACAGAACTCTAAACGAATAATAATTTGCTATTGAAGATATCGAAGTGCAGCCTTCTACTTCAAAATCATCATCATCATTACAAATATTGGAATCGATGTTAAGTGTAAATGAAGACCAGGAGGAGAACTCTTCTACAACTGACGATGATGACAATTTATTTTTAGAGATACAGTCACACCTTCGGGAGTACAAGAAAAAGAAGAAACTACCTCTCCATGAGGATCCCCTTATGTGGTGGAAAGTAAAATAACCCACAAATATCCTCATATGTTGCCAACAGTTCGCCAATACGACCTCCGCAGTCCAGTGGGTAAGACTCTTGACTCACAATCCGGAGGTCGCAGGTTCGAACCCGGCATGCGCAAATAAATTTTATTTGATTAATTTGTGTTATTTCACAACTAATTCATTTAAAATAATATAAAGTATATTTGCGGCATGTTCCAGAGTGGAAGATACTATCAGTATCGCCCTGGTGTAAGACCACCATTCAGAATTGAAACGTTGCTTGAAAATGGCTTTAGCCGTGTTTGGTGACCAGATCTGAATAGCCAGGTACTTTCCAACCTTCCTCTTCCCCACCTCCTTCCCCTCCCCACTACCTTCAGCCTCACAACATACCCCAATTGGGGATGCCATAGTCTCACTGGCTCCAGACGGGAGCAGTTGAGATTCTTGTGCGGTATTCACTGTAAAAAAAAAAAGCTCCCCCCAGCAGTGTAGCCAGTGAGCAATTATTTAGTGGAGCTAGTTTAATATATGAAGAACACCGAAACAGACCCAAAGGTGTAAAAGCAGCCAAATTACTTTTTATTACTTAAATATAATACCGCTATTTAATTTCGAGTTCTAAAAGTACAAAATACAAATTTAATTAAACAAATCTTAAAAAATAATATTATGCTTGTCTTCATAGTATTAACACTTCCGCTTCCGCTAAGATTTACTTTTGACATCTGTTTAAGCTTCTGCTTCCGTTAAGACACTTCCGTTGCATCACTAGTCCAATTGTGCTGTAGCAGATATACTAGGACAAAACCCACGCAAAGCCTACTTAATATCTTATAATTTTAAAAAGCTGGTACGGAGAATAATTAATATTTCTCATTGGAACCGCCCTGTACGATCGTAAGAACATCTTTCGACGAAATTTGTATTCTCGGCCACTGGCTGGTTAAAGGTCCTTAAAATGTTCAACGAACTCCCTGTAAATGTTGGATGCTAAAAGTCTTTCAGTTTTTCCAGGATTATGTCTCCATGTTGTGAAGTTCAAATATTATTAAGTAGGTAAATAATATTATAGTAGTTAGATGTCAAATTTTATAACTAAATAAAATACACTTTTAAAATAATGTATGGATATTATACCCGCCTCAGAACAGACTTAGTCTTGTGAGGCGGGCTGCTAACTTGTCTGTATAAGATATTATTATTACAATAAACGCCCGGGTTGCCGGCATTAAAAATCTTCAAAGTTTGCGTATTTCAATCAAATATGTTATTAAATAACTCAAATGATATCTTACCCTTTTATATGTCCACTCTCCATCATCCGCGTGTATGGCCACCTTGTCAGGGTGTGCCGTGGCGAGCTCGTAGAATATTTTAGCCACAGTCATGTCATTCTTGTCCCATCGCCACAACTTGTAGATTACCACCAGCATGCCCTTGATTATCCTGAAAACAATAAAAAACATTAATGCTAAGCTTTACCAAATTTTCACAGATACAATACTCATACAACGCAGTCCAGTGGCGGTCCTTCCGTCAAATTTAGGGTTGCCATACGTCCGGAATTTTCCGGACATGTCCGAAAATTTAGGTCTTTGTCCGGAATGCGGGGGGAATCCTAAACAGTCCGGAATTTCTACAATTAAGTGGAGATTGATATAAAAAATGAAATAAACCAAATTATTTTTTTACAAATCAAAGCAAAAACATCACTTCTGATATTTAATGCTCCCGGAAATATCGTTAAACACTTCCAAATCTTAATTTATTTATTTATTTATTTATTTATTTATTTATTTAAACGCCCAAAGGGCTTTTACATATAACGCAGTACATTTTTTTATTACAAACAAAATAAAGAGTTGACAAAATACAGGTATCATAAAATATAGAAAATAAAATAAAGGTTACATAAAATACAAGATGCAAAGTATTCCAGAACTATCTCGAATGTTGTCCCGAGCGAAGCCGGGTAACCCAGCTAGTATAAGATAATTTTCAAATATCCTCCATATCAACAATAATATTAATAAAAGTGCATAAAATTGGTGTTCACAATAGTTAATGAAACAAGTTGAAATAGTTGGCACATAACGGCGTTTAAAGTTTGCCAAGTTAAAAATTGTTATCAAAACATCCATATTGTATAAGTATTTGTTACCAAGACTATGTAAAGGTTGTATTGTTGTATGTAATATGTATTCTTCTTTTCAATATAAATTGGGTAATGACTTGCTTATATTTGGTTAATGGTGTGTTGAATATGTCGACAACATCTTTATAGTCATTTCCCAAATTTTGTATGCGGCGAGCGGGGATATACAACTGTGATTCTGTGTTGGAGTTATCACAATAGAACGGTAGATATTGCCTCGATGTTGGTTTGCGAGGTATATGAAAAGAAATCAAGTATAATAGTTCATGGCTGTCAATTATTGAATTTATGATTTTATATAAACATGTTAGGTCATTAACTATTCTACGTTCAGATAATTTTAATAAATTGAGTTGGCATAGTAGATAATCATAGTTGACACAATCCCTTGTAATACCCATTTTAAAATTAATAATAGTTTTGTAGAACATTTCGCAAGTCATATTTTTTTAAATACTGTGTTAAGGGGTTAATTTTAATTGAGTTACCATTAAGGAAAAGACCCTTTCTACATTGGCATTTTGTGCCTGCATCGCAAATATATAAGAGCATATCTTTGTTAATTCCGTAACTTTTCCTGGCCCAGCTGCTTTCAGAATAATTTCGTTGCTTGATTAGTCACCCCCTCCCCCAATTATAGTTGACAAATGCAAATTTCAACTTCATAAAAATTTTGTCCTTTCTGGGGGGGGGGGGGAGTGTGGCTAGAAAATTGGGCTATTGGAGATGACACTCGGTCGGGGTGGCACCCGGGGCGTCATATGATATTTACAAGAAAGTCCGGAATTTTTTTCAAATGTCAGGAATTTTCTCCGGGATTTTGATTTTTTGATCTGGGAACCCTACCCAAATTGGTCTAAAACATATATAAGATAACAGTAAAACATAATATTATAGTGAAATATTAAGCAAATCAAAACGACTGGTATTATTCAAATGCATTTGAAATGCACCGCGAGAAGCAGGCAGCGGCAAGTAGTGACATCTAACGTCTTAAGTGGAAGCTTTCTTTCCCACGCACTATGATTGGCTGGGTCAAATTATGAAATGCCACTTATATCATATCTTCTGTCTCTTTACGCACCACACAATAAACGAGAAGGCACTATGCCACTCAGTAAAAAAAATTCTGACTCTGAAGACAGTTTGGGTCAGTGCCGGGATTGGTTTATTTACAGCCGTGAGGGAGAGAGAGCATGCTGAATATTATACGTCTGAAAGACATGGTTTGATAAACGTAGGTTGATTTTGCATATTTTACGCTTGTCGCATGAAATAATTTACTATATTAAATGTAATTTGACGTATGTGGATGAATTTGACTCTCAAACTCATGAGGTAGGTACCTACAAATGAATTTTATTTTGTATCATAATATCATTTTTCTTAAATGACCTTCCACTTCTGGACCCCTAGAGCCGCCTCTGCATCGCACCTAAAATATTCAACAACATCAAAGATCTAATACAATTATTCACTTTGCATTCGGTGTCCAAAACTGGATATCTGAAAAGGGGCAAAATTTCTTCAAAGAACGTAGACATCTTTACCACCATTACAGTTTTTGTATGTAAATTACATTTTATCCGAAAGATTAAATATTTTTATCTCTACATATTACAAATTAAAGTCCTCCGCCGCGTCCGCCTGTCTGTTCGCGATAAACCAAAAAACTACTGAACGGATTTTCATGCGATTTTCATCAAAAGATAGAGTGATTCATGAGAAAGGTTTAGGTATATAATTTGTCAAGGTTTTGTGTAAATCGGTTGAAATATATAATTAAAAGAGAATGTCCATATATGGTGGACGAGCGGGCTGGCAAGCGGGCGGTGTGGATTTGATTTGAATGCAAATTAACAGATGGCGGTGTGAGTTAAAAGGTTGGTTAGCCACAGCGACGCGTGGCCGAGTCAGCTAGTATAAAATATATATCATCAATCATCACTATAATAACTCTTTTTTTAGTTCCTTACTCTATAATACTTACATTGATTTTAGATGTTTTTAAATTAGTTACATACTTTTTATATTCCTTCATATTCTTTTTGTATTATTTTATACTCATTTTCATTCTTTATTTTCTTTAATAGGTACTCGGTTATTATATATTCTTTGATATTATTTAATAATATTTTTTTTTCCCTTCTATTATTACTTATTTAAAATGATAATGCACTATAATATTAAATCGTGCTTATTTAAAATGTTAATGCACTATATGTAAAATCGTGCTTATTTAAAATGTTAATGCATTATATGTAAAATCGTGCTTATTTAAAATGTTAATGCACTATATGTAAAATCGTGCTTATTTAAAATGTTAATGCACTATATGTAAAATCGTGCTTAATGTTAATGCACCATATGTAAAATCGTGCTTATTTAAAATGTTAATGCACTATATATTAAATCGTGCTTATTTAAAATGTTAATGCACCATATGTAAAATCGTGCTTATATAAAATGTTAATACACTATATATTAAATCGTGCTTATTTAAAATGTTAATGCACTATATATTAAATCGTGCTTATTTAAAATGTTAATGCACCATATGTAAAATCGTGCTTATATAAAATGTTAATACACTATATATTAAATCGTGCTTATTTAAAATGTTAATGCACTATATATTAAATCGTGCTTTTTTAAAATGTTAATGCACCATATGTAAAATCGTGCTTATATAAAATGTTAATACACTATATATTAAATCGTGCTTATTTAAAATGTTAATGCACTATATGTAAAATCGTGCTTATATTAAATGTTAATACACTTTATATTAAATCGTGCTTATTTAAAATGTTAATGTACTATTTGTAAAATCGTGCTTATTTAAAATGTTAATGCACTATATGTAAAATCGTGCTTATATAAAATGTTAATACACTATATATTAAATCGTGCTTATTTAAAATGTTAATGCACTATATATTAAATCGTGCTTATTTAAAATGTTAATGCACTATATGTAAAATCGTGCTTATATTAAATGTTAATACACTTTATATTAAATCGTGCTTATTTAAAATGTTAATGTACTATTTGTAAAATCGTGCTTATTTAAAATGTTAATGCACTATATGTAAAATCGTGCTTATATAAAATGTTAATACACTATATATTAAATCGTGCTTATTTAAAATGTTAATGCACTATATATTAAATCGTGCTTATTTAAAATGTTAATGCACCATATGTAAAATCGTGCTTATATAAAATGTTAATACACTATATATTAAATCGTGCTTATTTAAAATGTTAATGCACTATATATTAAATCGTGCTTATTTAAAATGTTGATGCACCATATGTAAAATCGTGCTTATATAAAATGTTAATACACTATATATTAAATCGTGCTTATTTAAAATGTTAATGCACTATATGTAAACTCGTGTTTATTCAAAATATTTTCATTTATTCGGAAAAAGCACAAATTTTTTATCAATCTGAGAGTTCGTTAAGACCAAAAACATACACAAAGGCGATGGACACGAGTAGAATCAACTCCACCGGGGGGGAAATAATTTCCCTTAGAGTTTATGCCAACTATTGGGATGCTGTGGAGGTCTTTTTAGAGAAATGAAGACGAAGAAGTTCCGAACAGGAAAATGAATAATGGGTTGATAGGAATGGAGGGGTGGTGGGTCCAGGAGTGACGGGCGTCCTAATCCATTCCTCCCGCTGCGGTGCAAGATAATGGAACGATAGTCCGGCTGGAGAGGTCAAAGGGTCTCCGACCGGCCCGCACGCTGTCGCGGACTGACTCAGTCGGCAGACGCATCCCATGAACCCGGGCAAACCTCTAAGTACCCAAACGCAGCGAACCACTTGGATGACCTATTTCTTGAGTTTCTGAAGGTGATCTTTCACAGAACCGACCTGGGGATATAAATAATGTTGAATCTAGGGTAGTATATAGTTAATGGTTTGATAATTAGCAGTAAAATTGAATGTATCTCGAGAAAAATGAGTTGTCTTTCGGTTCTACCCGCGCATCTAGCCGCATATTGGCCGGCGTAGTCCAGCGGTAAGGCTCTTGACTAGCATTCCGAAGGTCGCGGGATCGAATCCCGGCGTGGCAAATAAATTTTATTTGATTAAATTGTGTTATTTCACAATTTATTCATTTAAAATATAATAATATATAGTATATTTTCGGCACGTTCCAGAGTGGAAGATACTCTCAGTATCGCCCTGGTGTAAGACCACCATTCAGAATTGAAACGTTACTTGAAATGGCATTAGCCGTGTTTGGTGATCAGATCTGAATACCCAGGTACTTCCCCACCTTCCTCTTCCCTATCTCCTTCCTTCAGCTTCACAATATACCCCAATTGAGGATGCCATAGTCTCACTGGCTCCAGACGGGAGCAGCTGAGACTCTTGTGCGGTATTCATGTAAAAAAAAAATACTTATGATCAAAAAATAATTTTAAAAAGTACAAAATTTTAATAGTTTTATCATCACGCCTCAGCATTTTTGGATGTAGGTATAAATTAAAGCAAATTTAGAATGAAATAAAATTGATATTGAAATTAAAAATTAAAATTGATAATTTTAAAAAGCTGGAACTGAGAATAATTAATCTTTCTCATTGGAACCGCCCTGTACGATCGTAAGAACATCTTTCGACGAAATATGGAATCTCGGCCGCTGGCTGGTTAAAGGCCCTTAAACACGGTTTGATAATAATTAGCAGTAAAATTGAATGTATTTGAGAAAGTTGAGTTGTCTTCCGGTTCTACCCGCGCATCTTCGGGAAAAAACCTCTGTTAGGAGTGAAAGTATTTCAGCTAAACCTCCAATAAATAATACCTAAATCCAGTAAATAATACTCGTAAACCTTATGTTAAAAGGGTTTAGCGAGCGGTTGGGAAACAATAGGCCACTTGCATCACATTAAAAAAAAAAAAATTCCGGTTCAGGCAAATATTCTACATTCTACATATATATATATTTTTTAATCGTATTTTTGAAACCCTGGGGATTTTTTGAAAATTTCAATCCGAAAAATCAGCCCATTTTTTATAAACCGGAAAGACGGGACATAATTTTATAGGTGTGAATAAACGATAATTACATAGCCGAAAATCATTTTAAAAAAAGAACGTTTTCCACACGAATGGCACATGATAATAACGAGGCATACCAAAAATATTACATCTCATAAATATTTTTTTCCTTGATCCATCTTATTGATCATAAATCATTATAATGTACAGCGTCTATATTACTAAATTCAATGTAATATACTTGTACTTATAAATTATAATAATAAGAATATTATAAAATTTTATTTTGTTAAAATCAGCACCATAATCATTATACCTCTAAAACACGTAGGTACCGACTTCATCTTCACGTTCTGAAGAGAACCCCGTACATCATTAAATGTACGGGGTTCTCTTCAGAACATCTGTCAAAAAGTCGAACCAAATGATAAGTTCGCAGAGAACAAACAATAAATCTAGTGAACGAATTAAAAAATTCGCCTGAAATCAAAGTGATGCCATATAAAAAAATAAATCAGTGTGGAATTTTACAAAATTAATCGGAACATTTTCGGAGACGGGACATTTTCATGTGGTGACGTCACGAGCCCAAATAATGGATTTATTTATTTAAAAATAAAAATAAAACTGTGCATATCTAACAATTTTTGCTAACATTTTCGTAATCTTAGTAAAAAGATCTATCCACATGATTTTTTCCAAGTCGTTATGAAATCGATGCAAGTGGCCTATTAGTTTCCTTTATTCTTAGTACCTACCCATAAAGAAGTTACTGATTTAGTTTTGTACCATTTTAATATTATTGAACTGTGTCATACTTGAAATTGGTTGTACCTACTCAAAACAAAGACTATTTGTGTTTACCGTAAAGTAATTGTGGATTTTATTTCATTACCACGGTTAACGCTACCATTTTAAACGTTCTTGCAGTCTCTTTATCAAAACGTAATGCATGGGTGACCTTTGCTCGCAACTCGTGACATATTTGTACTTATAATTATTTTCAGAATGCACCACCACATACTGCATACTGCTTAGTGCATGGTGCATAATGCACTGCATCTACTGACTGGGAGATGGGACTTAAAGGTCAACGTCCCAACAATGAGATGCATTATATATAAATAGCAATGCAAACAAAATTCCAACATCTAAAATTAATTACTTAGGTACCTAATATCTATTCTACTGTGTAAATTTATATAAAATGTATAGCTACTAGATGCTAGTATACTGGTTTAATGTCAGATGCGGGTATGGGTACCACCGCCCTGGGAACCATTTATAGGATAGCCAACACCTCTGCCATAGGTCACCCCAAGTGGTTCGCTACGTTTTGTCACTTAGTAGGGGTGCCCGGGTTCATGGAGTGAGGTTTGTCCTGGTGTTAATGGCGGATGGGTCTGCCCACTAGCTGCACGGCCGGATCGAGAGAGAATGATTATCGTGTGATTATTTATTAGTGGAATATCGTCTTGCACCACCGCACCATGGGAGGCTTTAATTGAAAAAAAAAATCATCGGACTCAAAACGAAATCAAAATTTTTTACAAAATTAAAATTATATATATAGACGACCTCCGTAGTCCAGTGGGTAAGACTCTTGACTCACAATCCGGAGGTCGCGGATTCGAACCCGGCATGCGCAAATAAATTTTATTTGATTAATTTGTGTTATTTCACAATTAATTCATTTAAAATAATATATAGTATATTTGCGGCATGTTCCAGAGAAGAAGGTACTATTAGTATCGCCCTGATGTAAGACCACCATTCAGAATTGAAACGTTGCTTTAAAATGGCTTTAGCCGTGTTTGGTGACCAGATCTGAATAGCCAGATACTTCCCAACCTTCCTCTCCCCCACCTCCTTCCCCTCCCCACCACCTTCAGCCTCACAACATATCCCAATTGGGGATGCCATAGTCTCACTGGCTCCAGACGGGAGCAGTTGAGATTCTTGTGCGGTATTCACTGTAAAAAAAAAAATATATATATATATATATATATATATATATATATATATATATATATATAAATGAATCCCTCTTTCCCTTGGTCACGCCATAACTTCAAAACTACTTAACCTATTTCTTTCATCTTTTTTTAAAGTTTTCTGATACTTTGTAGAAGGTTCTTAACGAAAGAAAAATTAAGAAAATTGCGCAGAAAATTGGATAATTTCAAAAAAATGTACGACTATTTTAACTTCGCACGTTTGAAAGTTCGCGTGTTGTTGAATGTCAATTTAGAAGGCAGCTGTTTTTTTTGTAACAAAATAGTTGTCTTAAATTGGTATCTACCTATGTTAGGTCCCAATTAGATTGATTGTTCTTATAATTAACCAAAATTAATATTTGTAATACATGAAAAATAAAAAAAAATATTAAAAAAAATTGTAATAGGTAGCACGCGAGCTGTTTGAAAACTGAATGTAGTGGGACTGAATAAATGATGAAACGCGGGAGGGGGGTTAGCGGGACGGTGAGTGGGAGAGGGGAGAGTGTAGGCGGGGAAGGTGGAAGGGGTACGGGGAAGGGGATGCGAGAGGGGAACGGGGACGCACGGGAAAGGACATGCAGGGAGAAACAATTAATTTCTTTGAATCCGGCATTGCAACGCTTGCCGGGAACCAACTAGTTAATTATAATTTAAGTTAAGTTATTTTCTAGCATTTTACACCGCGTTTTAGTTGACATATAACTAATATTGTACCGTAAAAATTATCCAAGTATTATTATCATTAAGTGTATTATAAAGATTGATAACAATGTCAAAAGTCGTATTTCAAAGTGCAGAATGTATTTTTATTAGATTTGAAAGAAGTGTGTTAATTTATTATAAACACGGTGGATAAATCCGGTTCGAAGATTCATCGTTATGTGGATTTGGCGAGTTCATTGATCAGATTCAACTATTCAAATAACGGAGTTTTCAGGACTTAACCCCTGAGGCTAATTTGTTCGCTTTTGGAACAGCTCATACAGATCTCACAGAAATCGTTGTATCTCCGTAGCTATCATGGTGAAAAGTAAGATCTAATATGGCACGGCGCGGCGCGGCGCGGCATTAAAAAGAGAAATTTAAAAAAAAATACTTTGATGTTGTTATTATCGAGTTCTGCAACTATTTTAGTATGTATTTTTATTACAGCTATTTCTGTTTACAAGACCATTTTAAAACTGTGGTTAATTCACATTGAGACGACCTACTTATATGTTTTTAAATGTCAATTTTTTAAGTTATCTAATTGATTTATTACCGGTTAAACCAATTTGCTGGACGCTAATAATTGAGGAAGTATTATATGGGATTCGCAATATTTCCCTTTGGTTTCCCTTGCAATAAGTGTAAGGGTTTTCTTAATTGTTCTAGAATGCCGTTATAGCTATGACTCATTTAAGTGCAAACTAAATATCAATTCTTTAGTATATCAATGCACTGTTACAGACCACTACGCCACTATCACCTCCATTTCCCATAAAATACAAAAACCACCAGCATCTACAATACAACTAAAGAAAATTTCTTATGATATCCTTTAATAATTGGTTTCCGAGGAAAATTGGTCAAATTTTTATAAACTAGGTGATCCAAATTTAGCCTGTGAATCTCTCATCGATATCCTTCATAAACATCTAAAAAATGCTACATCCAACACAAACAACAACCAAAGTAGTCGTAAAATTAAACTAAAACCTTGGATAACAAATGGTATTTTACACTGCATTCGTAAGCGTGACAAACTCCATAAGTATTGTAAAAATAATCCTACTGATTATGAATCTCTCTTATTCTACAAACGTTACAGAAATGCTTGTAAAAAAATAGCATGTACGGCCAGAGAAGACTATTATAGGAAACAGATAGAGGAAGCTGCTAATGACAATAAACAAATCTGGAATATTGTCAAAGAAATATGCTACACAAAAAAAGTGACAACGCCCATAAATAAGATCACCATCGCAGATAAAACATTAAATGCAACTGAAAACTCTGAAACAATCACAAATAATTTCAACCAATTCTTCTCCACAATCGGATCAGACCTAGCAAATAATATCCTAAATAAAAATAAAGCATCTGAAGATAACCTTGCAAACAATATCTCTCTGGACAATATGAGTTATAACCCTTTCATTCTCTCTCCAACAACAGAACAAGAAATCAATGAAATCATCACTTCACTCAAAAATACACACTCCACGGGAATTGACAACATATCCACTAAACTAATCAAACACTTCAAACCTATCATCACTAAACCCCTTGAACATATCACGAATCTAAGTTTTCAAACTGGCCTTTTCCCAAACACACTAAAACATTCAACAATAATTTATGTCTTTAAATCAGGGGACAGATCATCCGTGAATAACTACAGACCAATATCTTTGCTGAGTCCGATCTCAAAAATAATTGAAAAAACGGTAAAACGAAGACTCTACAAATTTCTTGAAGACAATGAAATCCTGTCAAGAAATCAATACGGCTTCCGCAAAGGTCGTAGTGCCTCAGATGCAATTGCAGCTTTTACTAAATTAATATCTGATAATCTCGATAAAAGTCGCAAACCCCTTGCTGTATTCTTGGACCTAGCTAAAGCCTTTGATACTGTATCTCACCGCATACTTCTGAAAAAACTTCTGCAGATAGGAATAAAAGGGATTCCGCTTGAATGGTTTAAGAGCTATCTAACAAACAGATCCCAGTCAACTATTATCAATTTCGCTAAAGAATACAGAAGTTCAAGTTTACCAATCACGTATGGCGTGCCCCAAGGCAGTGTATTAGGCCCACTTCTCTTTCTAATATACATTAACTCTTTATGCAATTTGAATACTGGTGGCACTATAATATCTTTCGCTGATGACACAGTTATTGTATTTGAAGGTGAAAATTTGAATTCAACCTTTGAAAAAGCAAACTATGGCATAAACGTAGTAAAACACTGGTTAGATTCCAACCTCCTTACTCTTAATATTGATAAAACAAAATACCTATTTTTTTCTATACGGAAACCAAATCTCCCCCAAAACTGTCATAAACTTATCATACATTCATGTTCACAGAACCCTAACACGCCTACATCACTTCACAAAAACTGTTCATGCAATGACCTAAAAATATCAAACGAAATTAAGTACTTAGGGGTTATTATTGACGATCACCTGCGTTGGGAGGCACACATCAATTCTACCACAAAAAACTTCGCAAATTATGCTACATTTTCTACTCTCTCAGGTCTATTCTTTACAAACACTGAGATGTGTTAACTTTGCACTTTTTCAATCAATTGCTACGTATGGTATTGTGGGATGGGGAGGGTGTGCAATGTCAATTCTTATCCCATAGTCTTAATTCAAAAACTTCTACTAAGGATAATATTCAAATGTAACCCATCAGAACCACTTTTTAAAAAATTCACAGTGTTAGACATTCGACAATTATTTTTTTGTTTAAATTAAAATGTAAAAAAAAATAACTTTTAATAGTTATCATAATAATATTTATTAAAGGAAAACAATCACTTTGTTTGTAACCACGATTTATTGATTTAATTTTTATTTACCGACCGGTTTCGCTTAATACAAGCATCTTCAGGGTATAAATTAAAACTGATGAAAAAATACATTGTGTGAGCTTATATATATAAGTGAATACATTGTGTGAGCTTATATATACAAGCTCACACAATGTATTTTTTCATCAGTTTTAATTTATACCCTGAAGATGCTTGTATTAAGCGAAACCGGTCGGTAAATAAAAATTAAATCAATAAATCGTGGTTACAAACAAAGTGATTGTTTTCCTTTAATTAATATGTCAAACCACAAAGTGACTGCTTTCTACCAAAAAAATAATATTTATATTTGGATGACTTACTTTCAAAGGGGAGGAACTATTTTAAAGAATGTCTGAAGTCTACAAATAAGTTAATTTGCTTTATTATTATTTTTTTTTTAATTCAAATAAAAAAAAAACTTTTAATAGTTATCATAATAATATTTATATTTGGATGGCTTACTTTCAAAGGGGAGGAACTTTTTTAAAGAATGTCTGAAGTCTACAAATTAAGTTAATTTTCTTTATTATTATTTTTTTTTTAATTCAAATTAAAAAAATAACTTTTGATAATTATCATAAAAATATTTATTTTCTTATTTTCAACAGCTCCACAAGAAGAGTCATTCATTTATTTATCTACTTATTATGTATTTATGCACCTATTTTACTTAAGCGAAACATCAGCCTACAATAAGAATGGTTTATTTATATGTTTATTATTATATAAATATTATCTACTTAATTGAAAAACCACTTAAAGAATTCGTTGTCATACAAAAACATTGTACCTAACTAAACTATATATTAACCAATAACAATTCTTACATTTATACAATTATATACATAAATCGTCTACCATAATACGGGCATGTGCCTAGTGTGGTAGTCGAATCACCTGTAAAAACTGTATAAAAATTTATATGATGAATAAAGAAAAAAAAAAAAAAAAAGTGCATTATATTGTTTAGGTTTGGTAACCATACTAAGTAGTGGGGAATAAATAATTTTCCTTATTTTATTAATTAGAGTTATGTTGGGGTCATTCGTTTGTTTGTTGATTTCTAATTGTTCAAGCAAATTTAATCTAGGAGAATTTTAAATTATTATTAACTCACAAATAATTTCCTAAGTTGCCTCTAACATCATGAAAAATTGAATTATTTTTAACCTGTATTAAAAAAAATTAACACACAAATAAATAAAGTAACACGTATCCGTACCACATATTTGCTACACCTTTTGATTATAAAAAAAAATTAATTGTTATTATTATAACATCTCTCTTTTTATAACTTTTGAAGGTTATTCCTATCAATGTAATATATCATTGAAGAAGAAGATTAATACAAATTTAATACTCATTTAGACATTTGCAAAAAGGTATTCAATACATGTTCGAAATAAAGTAAAATCGGATATATTTATCCGAGACGCTATCTAGGTTACAAACACGGACATATGAATATACATGGACCTGCCCTAAGTGATAAAAACGTATTATTTCCCCCTCCACATGGCGCCGGCTGGAGCTCCTCCTTGGAACCGGCTCGCTCCATGGGGAGGGGATAGAGCCTCGCTTGAATCTAAAATGTGTGACGTCATCATTCTTGCCGTGAACAGCTAGAAGGTAACATCCATACATTTAACGAAATACAACGCCAAAACGGTAGCGTATGCTATACAATATATCGACATATCAATGTGCACATAGCGAATGTGGGCGGTTCTCCAGTGTGCTCGTCGCTGGTTACAGGGGTAAGTAAATTATGAAACATTTGTAATAGTGTTTTAACTAAACACGGCAACAAAATATTGCTTTGTGTATTGGGGCGAGTCTTTATGGGGCGAGCATTTGGCCTTAGCAATTATGTTATTATCGTGGCAAGCAATTCGCGCTCCCATGTAAAAAGGTCTATTCATTCAAAGCCGATTTTGCTTTTAAGAACTAAATGGTGATATTGTAATGCGAGATGCCTATTTACTGTCAGATTGATTGTATAACGAATCACAGTCATCTTTCCCCTCTTCGCCCTCCATAGTTTGGTTTTACCCCCTCGTCTGTATCTTCTGGTCTATTGAATTCTGATGTCTATGGTTACAAACCAGTTCTTAGAAGGATTGTTTCCAATGAAAAAGGTATTTGCATATAATATGGAAAAAAATATTCGAAGGTAATAGTGTGTAGTCGAGGGTAATAGAAGGTAATATCTAAAATTTGAAATATGAGATTGACAAATATGATGGCTTGATAAGAGGTGGCAGTTGCCTAATTGGATAAGGCACTCATCTCGAAGGCGTTTGGGAGACAATTTGGGAGGCGGGAATGGGTACCGCCGCCCCGGGAACGTTTATTGGATAACCAACACCTCTGTCATAGGTCACCCCAAGTGGTTCGCTACGTTTGGTGATTTAGCAGGGGTGTCCGGGTTCATGGGGTGAGGTTTGTCTAGGTCTTGGAGGCGGATGACCAGGACATACTGAACCCCAGATTCCTACCCACCCCTTAAACCCTTTTCCTTCCCAGAACTCTCCTCTCCTCCCTTTCCTTAAAAAAAACCCTCCACACAGCATCCTCAAAGATGACATAGGCCCTGAGGGAAAATATTTTCCTCAGGGCCTCCTGTGTGGAATTCATGTAAAAAAAAAAAAAAAGATGATAAATTCTGGGTTCGAGTTCTAGTTCCAACCGTTATCGTTTTATTTTTCTGTGTCTTGTTCTCTTTCATATTTTCGTTTCGATTATTAGTGTTATCTTCTTCTTCAATGATATATTACAAGAATTATAATTCAGTTTGGTTGGTTATTTCGACCTTAAATCCAAATTTAAATTTTGTATGAAAAAGGCGCAGCCGTTCTCTTTAAGGTCAGATTGCATTTATGAAGGTAGGGCTCGTCGTACCACGTCCGTGGTTGATACATTATCCTAGTAACACGTCGCAGTACCTATCTGTGACCTACAGATAACAGACAATAGTGTCTAGTACCAGCGAACAAGGTCAATACTAGGTCTATCTGGAGGAGGTCACGCTAGTACAGTAGGGACTTAGCCTTGTAATTGCCTCTTATAATTACATCATGGTAGTCAAGATCGTGAGTTTACTGTTATGATACTATGCAATAATAGTTGGTCAATTGTGCTAATTGATAATCGAGCCCTTGCCCGGAAAAATGTTGTGTCCAAAAATATTTTTTTCCGATAAAAATGGAAAAAAAACGAAACCAGTTATGTTTCATAACATTTTATATTTAAAATACATAAAACATACAATTCGTAAAAGTTTTAAATTAAAAGTCGAGAAGAAATGCTATTAAATTAGAGTTTATTATAGAATTTGTGCTGAAATAGTGGAAAAATGTTGTATAAGAAAATTTTACACACAACCTTATTCCACAAAATGTTTTTTTTTACCCTTGGTAAATGGAAAAACCGAAGCCAGTTACGTAACATTTAATATTTAAAATACTATAAACATGCAATTCTTACAGTTTTTAAAAAAACGTGGGAAGAAAGACTATTAAATTAAGAGTTTATTATAAAATTTATTCTGAATTAGTTGAAAAATGTTGTAGGTATATGTATACAAATTGCACACACAACATTATTCCACAAAACGAAGAAGGAGAGGAAGAGGAAAATAGGATAAGGATAGGAGATGCTCCCGATACATTTTACACTCTCGTATTAATTTTCGATCGTACGCGTTACTTCTATTCGACATTTCTGAAGGGCATTTTTAAAAATATATATAATGTAAAATTTTGTATTATATTGCGCACTCCAGTGAAAAATATTCTGGCTTTAAAAAAATATATTCGTATAGACCAATAAACGCTGATTCTGAATATATATTTGGGAAGCGGAAATGGGTACCGCCGCCCCGGGAACCTTTATTGGATAACCAACACCTCTGCCATAAGTCACCCCAAGTGGTTCCCTACGTTTGGTGATTTAGCAGGGGTGCCCGGGTTCATGGGGTGAGGTTTGTCCAGGTCTTGGAGGCGGATGACCAGGACATACTGAACCCAAGATTCCTACCCACCCCTTAAACTCTTTTCCTTCCCAGAACTCTCCTCTCCTTCCTTTCCTTAAAAAAACCCTCCACACAGCATCATAGGTGAGCATAAAGATGACATAGGCCCTGAGGGAAAGTGTGGACCTCATGTAAAAAAAAATATATACATAAGTTTTATTTAAGTCCATTTTTAATCGGGTCGTAAAAACACGCCGTCGAGGTGACGTCACTGTTCGGCGGGTCGTAACGTCACCGTAAAGTCATTGTACGAAATGTATGATATGACACAAGCCATCGTATTAATTTATTCGTTTATTTACATACTGTTTATAGAGATTTAGTTGTTGTGTTTATTGAAACATTTTTAGGCCTAAATAATGTTTCAAAAATAAAGGTATCTCTTATTAGTTTATCTCTATTATTGAAAATATTCAAAAACTACTGCACAACAAAAAAATAGTAATGCTACTTCTAGGGAGAATACTTCGAACAACGGAATTCAAAATGGCGGCAGTAGATCAGCTGATTGCCCGATCCTATACTAATTTTTCTGGAGTGATGACGTCGCACGATTCACCATAATACATGCGGTGGTTTTCGGCGGGTCTTGAAAAATTAAAACTTTGACAATTATTTTAACGATTAAAACTAACTCTAAAAATTAAAATTAAAATGCAGTTATTTAAGTTTGAAGGTCATTATTCATTAAAAAAATGGACTGGAGTCCTAAATTAGGGATTTTTTTCTAATGTTAGTTCGACATGTGGGCAAATGAAATAAATCGGATTGTCTTGTTGATCTTGTCGGAATATGATTTTTTATGAAGTTGGTAAGCTCTGGCGAGTCCAGGCCATTATTCAGAATTTTAAATAACGAGGTTTGGTCAAAAAATAAAATTTGGTCAAAATATAAAGGGAGTTGCAGTTGTGAAAGTTTGAAGATTCGGTGTAATTTTTTGAAAAGTGTAAGTTTTTTTTAATAATTTTAAGGCATACGGGTCAAACAAAGAAACGTTCATTTTTATATAAAAGAAGATTAGAATAGATAAAGAAAAACTATGCGGAAAAAATAATCTTAAATCGTTTAAGATAGTAATTTTTTACTTTCTTTTATGTAGGTCATAAATTATATCCGTTTGAATGATTGATTTGTGGTTTTATAATGCAGATCATAGATGATTACTTTTTCATTTATTTATATAATAAGCAAATGTCAAATTATGAGGTTTTATCGAATAAAGAATCCAATATTTTTCGATTATTCCATCAATACGTCGTTAGTATCTGTCTCGGAAATCAATGACTTAGGTATTTGGTTTGACACGAAACTCAACTTTATCAAGCATATAGAAATAATAACCAATAAAGCTTTGAAAATGTTTGGATTTATTTTAAGGGTATCTAGTGATTTCAACAATGTCAATACTGTAAAAACATTATATATGTCACTCGTAAGGAGTCATTTAGAATACAATTCCACGGTTTGGTCCCCAAATTATGAGGTTCATTCACATGCGATTGAAAGAATCCAAAAAAAATTTTTAAGATATGTGAATTTTAAAATGGGCATTCCTAGTAAATGCCTAAATTACGATAATGTACTTTGTTCATTAAATTTAATAAAATTATCTGATCGTAGAATCATTTCCGATTTAACCTGTTTGTATAAAATCATAAATTCAATGTTTGATACCCCTGATTTATTATATGTAATTTCTTTTCATACTCCAGGCAGGTCAGCCACAAGACAGTACCTACCATATTATTGTAGCAATTCTAAGTCAACAAGTCAATATTATACTCCTATGCGACGGATTCAACAGCTTGGAAACAAATACTCCGATGTTGTTGATATATTTAGTACATCAATTTTATTATATAAGCATACCTTATTGAAGTTTTTTTCATCAAATAGGGGAATATTTTGCTAAAGCTATTAAAATTGACTAACACATTGACAGTATTTTGTTGGCTGAAAGAAAAAAAAACTATTTCGGATTTTTTTGTATTTTGTACCTACATACTGTGTGGTTCAAATTCAATACCTAATATTTTTACTTTGTATTTATTTTTGTGCAAGTGTTTTAAACAGTAGTTTCCTGCACTATTTACTAGTATAATTTCGTTAATATTGTTATATATATGTATGTAAAAGCCTAAATAGGCGTAAATAAATAAATAAATAATTAATGTTACATAATTAAAACAATTACATAGAGTAAGTAGATACATTGATAATAATAATAATAAAAGTTTTAAAGTCTTTTTTTTTTTTTTTAAACTTAACCCTTTCACACACTTCCCAAATGATCATCTGGTCAATCCACGTTATGCAATTGCACTATAAAATATTCCAGAACGTATGCAGGGAAGTGCAATGCAATACATTCCATATTTTAAAATAACAAAAAAAGATAAATGATAAGTTAAGGTAAAAAGTAAAAAAACAACACATAAATTAAATTAAAAGAAAAAAATGATGAAAATATCAAACACTAAAATGATTTTTAAATAACCGTTTACGGAGGGTATTTCATCGTCTCCCGTCCATTGAATCACCTTACTAGGCGGCTTTCTGTTTCATGATGACTAATGGAGTATAGTTACTTTGTATGAAGTTTAGTGTAAACATATGCTACTAGTATATAATGATGCTGAAAATTGGAGAAATAATAATAAAAAGTAGAAAATAGAAAGAAGAAAAAGAAGTGCGTAAGCATTAGATTATATCAATATAAATAACTTTTTTTGTAATATGTGTGCATGCAAGCACACATCTATCTATCTATTCATCCATCCATATAATCCATATAAATAAAAATGAATCGCTAAAATGTATGTACGCACATAACTTCCGAACGACTGCACCAAATTGGATAATTCTATTTGTTTTGTGTTCGTTATTGTCAGGACAAGGTTTGAATAAAACTACTATTGGGCTCACAGGGCAAGGTTTGAATAAAACTACTATTGAGCTCGGTATTATTTAACGACTGCACCAAATTGGATAATTCTATTTGTTTTGTGTTCGTTATTGTCATGACAAGGTTTGAATAAAACTACTATTGGGCTCACAGGGCAAGGTTTGAATAAAACTACTATTGAGCTCGGTATTATTTAACGACTGCACCAAATTGGATAATTCTATTTGTTTTGTGTTCGTTATTGTCAGGACAAGGTTTGAATAAAACTACTATTAAGCTCTGGTATTATGAAATTTGTATAAAAAAATTAGTAGGTGGCACGTGAGTTGTTTTAAAAATGAATTTACCGGGGCTGAATGTATCCAAATGTCCAACACCTACCATGTTTTTGTTTTTGTAAAAAAAAATGTCACCGGAGACCAACATTTCATTTACATTTTTACACCAAATAATGTCAGGAATCACTGGTTAAAGTAAGCCAAGTACGTCCCTTAACACCTGTACATACATACACATATATAACCACATCCTCACACATACAAGTAATATATACCTTTATCTGATATTTTAATTGTTTTTGTGTTTGATTCGTAGAACACCATTTTAATTTTTAGAAATATAATTAAAATTAAATTTAATAATGTTTTTATCGAGTTCTGCAAGTATTTTAGAATGTATTTTAGTTACAGCTGTTTCGACTTGTAAGGTCATTTTCAAACTGTCAAAAATACTTGCAAAACTGAATAATAACATTATCAAATTTAATTTTAATTAAATTTCTAAATAAATAAAAAAAACCTTCATCTGAGTACGAGAAACAGGCTACTAACACTATCAGAAGTTAAGTGTAAGTTGATATTTTTTTAATATTTAGATTATTTCTTTGAATTATTTTCTTTTATAACTTGAAGATAAATAACAAAAAACGAATGAAAAAGAAACATACCAACAGCGGATCGTACCACACTCCACCGCTTAAAACTACAAGGATATTAGTATCCAAAGACCCTTCGTCACCTCATTTGGATTTTAACTGGCATTTTTTTCAAAACTGACCTTTGAATGCCAAAGCACTTTTTTGCTCGTTTCTAAACCCAAAATAATTTTCAGAGTCATCTGTGTTGTATTTTTGTAGTTATATTTTTGACAAAGTTCTAACGTCAAGCATTTTAAATAAGAAATCATTTTACAAGGTTTGTATCTTGTATCTGACAGTTGATCGTTATTGTTATTACGAATTACGAGGCGCTTTACGGTTCGCCACTTTATTTGGATAGGATTCTAACTTCGCCTTATCGTGTTTTAAGGTTTCTAAGTTTGCAAAGACGAATTTTCGTAATCTATTTAACAATTTTAGTTAAAGTATGGTCAAAGTATAGATATGTAATTAAAGCAAAGATTGGACGGTTACCTCAAGAGTGCTTTCTCTTGGGGTAAAAATAATCTCATTGAATTTAATGTTTCAAAGACCCAATCGTGTCTGATTACGTCTAAAGGGGATCGAAATGAAAATCTAGTCTCCTTCAACGGAAGCAATCATCCGAACAGGCTCTCCATTGATATTCTTGGTGTAACTCGAAGTGACCAGCTCAGGTACGGGGGCTCCATCGAGCCCAGAGTTAAGTTAGCCTGTCAAAAACTGGGCGAACTGTACAGGGCTCGCAGATAATTTAATAGTACACAACTGCTAACCCTGTACAAATCACAAGTGCGCCCCACGGTTGAATTTGGTAGTCACCTCTGGTTTGGAGCCCCAAAATAGCTGAAAAAAACTCTCGACTCTGTGCAGAAACGGGTGGTCCGTCTGATAGATTCTCCTAATTTAAGAGACGGATTGCAATCTTTAGATAATCTTTAGAGCACAGGCCTCGGTTGGGAATGCTATCCTTGTTCTACCGGCATTACAATGGAAGATGCTCCGAGGAACTAGCGTCATTGATCCTTTCAGCATCGGTGCATAGTCGGGAATCACGCCAAACGCGTGCCCAACGTATGTACACGGTTGACATTTGTCACATGAGAACGGATCACTTCTTAGACTCGTTCTTGTGTTCAACAGCTTGGCTGTGGAATGATTTGCCGGCCTTTGCGTTTCCTTCTTCCTACAACATGGGTCTCTTCAAGATCAATGTTCATTCCTTCCTCTCCTCAAAAAGGCCCTCCACACAGCATCTCAGATGACATATAGGTCTCGCAAGTTAAGTTGACTCACTCATCACAGTACTCACACAGATGCAAAACTTTCATACAGCGTGTTTCGTTTTAGGCTTTAAAAAAAAAACAATTAATAATTTTTTCACAATTGAGAATTCGAAGCCGAAGCGTGTTGAAGTCGGTTACATAAAACTTATTATGTTTTACAACATGTTTATTGAAATACTGAAGGTTTCAAAATAAAGTTTATTAACTAAATGTGATAATCTTCAGGATTGAATTCAAATGGGTATTCATAAATAACGACAAGGTTAAAAAAATATTGTGTTAATTAAAAATATTAATTTATTATAATACACAAACTGTAACAGAGGTGTCGAGGGTGTGAACACGTCGGTTACACAAACATAATATTTTATAAAGTAAGTACCCACAAGCCGCCACATGCCGCTACACGTTTAATAAATAGGTATAGGTTTTGAAAAGTAAACTACTTTTAAACTTAATTGCAAAAAAAACATCGTTTTCGGTCGGGATAGACGGAAAAATATGTATTAAAATTCAATTTACATTCAAAGTTAAAAATTTTCCCATATAAAACACCTCCATTGCCGCCTTTTTTGTACGAATTTGACATTTGTAAGGTTTCGTTTCAAAACTAAATACGCATGAATTAGGTACATAGCTTACCTAAACTAAGAACCTAATAACCACGGACATATGAATATATACATATGAATATATATGGACCTGCCCTTAAGTGATAAAAACGTATCATTTCCTCCTCCACATGGCGCCGGCTGGAGCTCCTCCTTGGAACCGGCTCGCTCCATGGGGAGGGGATAGAGCCTCGCTTGAATCTAAAATGTGTGACGTCATCATTCTTTCCGTGAACAGCTAGAAGCTAACACCCATACATTTAACGAAATATAACGCCAAAACGGTAGCGTATGCTTTACAATATATCTACATATCAATGTGCACATAGCGAATGTGGGCGGTTCTTCAGTGTGCTCGTCGCTGGTTACAGGGGTAAGTAAATTATGAAACATTTGTAAAAGTGTTTTAACTAAACCCGGCAACAAAATATTGCTATGTGTATTGGGGCGAGTCTTTTTGGGGCGAGCATTTGGCCTTAGCAAATATGTTATTATCGTGGCAAGGAATTCGCGCTCCCATGTAAAAAGGTCTATTCATTCAAAGCAGATTTTGCTTTTAAGAACTAAATGGTGATATTGTAATGCGAGATGCCTATTTACTGTCAGATTGATTGTATAACGAATCACGTCATCTTTCCCCTCTTCGCCCTTCATGGTTTGGTTTTACCCCTTATCTGTATCTACTGGTCTATTGAATTTGGATGTTGAATTTGGATGTCTATGCTAATAACCTATTTTGTCTACGTAAATAGTTGTATCTTGTAGTAATTGAATTGTTGAAATGAAGTGTGTTTTCCATAATCTATGCTTAAAAACTTGGCTGCTTATGGATTATTTAATTTTTATAATTATGTGTTAGCAATCATCAGCAACAGTAATTATTTAGTTACGTGTCAGTCATCATCAGCAACTATCTATACGTATATTATCTAAAATATAACAGATTACTAACACAAAGATACAAAAGATTAACCGTTGAATACTAGTCTGTGATACTACTCCAGTTTCCTTAGACGTCAAATCACACAAGTCATTTATGCTTAAAAGTTGACCACCATTTTTTTTATATTATGCATAACATACCTACACTTGCACACTTTACAAAAACTCTGTAAATCTACTAATAAGGATTCGAATTAAAAATAAGGAAACTATTAATTTAAAATTTAAAACTAGTAATTATTTCACTTGCGATACGAAGGTATATATATTTTTGCATCATATTACGAACTGAATGAATAGGACACTCCGTAAGTGCACCAAAACGATGCGTTATCAGCGCTATAAAAACTTGCTGTCTCTTCTACACTAATTACAATAAGTGGGCAATAACAATAAAATAAGCAAGACAGAGGTCCCATTCGGGTAAGCAGGCGTGGTTTGAAGACACACGGATACACCAATACATCAATTCTAAGCATTTGTATTGCTTTCATCTCTCGTTGCGTTACCTATACGCCCCGAGGGAAATTATTTCCCTTGGGGCCTCCTATGTGGAGTTAATGTAAAAAAAAAAAATGAAAACCTTGTACAACGAAGCAAGAAACGAAGTGCCCTAGCTGGTTGCATATGGTTCTATTGAAAATTTAGGTATTTTCTAAAATGGTAAGTTTACGTCCAATTTAAACATTTTCCTAAAAATATGTTCAATTAAAATACTTTCACGAGATTCAACCTGAAAGTAGGAAATTGGTAGATAGATAATGAGAAATCGTCTTTGGACAAGGACACCTCATATCTCAGAACAAGGTAAAGCGAAGTTAGAACATAATCCAAATAAAGTGACGCCTTGTCAATGTTAGTAATGTACGTAACACGTCGTAAATCGAAATATTCTGAGGTCTTATCAAAAGTTTGGCATTTGAAACCAAGCAGTTATCGTTTCAAAGGTATTTTTTAATCGCAGAGGCGTTATCTTTACTGATTTTCTGATTCCAATTGTCGACCTTCATAATATTTTCTTTGTTAAGATAAATGCAAACTGCGACATAATATTGCGAGTTTCAACAGAGGTCAGTAAGTTGTACTATGAGAGACAACTGTTGACCGTTCGGGTTTATACCCGAGCGGTTACGGAGATAGCCGATCATGTCCGATCTACGGGTGGGCACCTTCAGTGACCATTTCCCCTGCTCTTAATTAATATACCTAGAGCATTTTTTATGTGAATACCTCACAAGGGTCTCAGCTGCACCCAGTGAGGCTATGGAATACCCAATTGGGGTATGTTGTGAGGCTGAAGGTTGTGGGGAGGAGACGGAGATGGGGTAGAGGAAGGTGGGGAAGTACCTGGCTATTCAGATCTGGTCACCAAACACGGCTAAAGCCATTTCAAGCAACGTTTCAATTCTGAATGGTGGTCTTACACCAGGGCGATACTGAGAGTATCTTCCACTCCGGAATGTACCGCAAATATAATATATATTATTTTTAATTAATTAATTTTGTAATAACACAATTTTTTGTCAGGACAAGTTTCTATAAAACTACTGGTGAGCTCTAGCACTATGAAATTTTTACAAAAAAAATCAAATAGGTGGCACGCGAGCTGTTTGAAAAGTGAATGTACCGGGACTTAATGAATGGAATGCTGGAGGGTGGGGGGAAGGGGGGAGGGGTAAGGGGAACTTGGATAGGGGGTTCGTGGGAGGGTGGGGGGTAGGGGAACCCGGGGGGGAGGGGAACCAGGGAGGTGGGAGCGGAGCTCGGGAGGGGAGTTCGCGGGACAGGGGAAGGGGACGCGGGAGAGGAAGGGGAAAGGAAATGGGAAAGGACACGCAGGGAGAAACAATTTCTTTATTAAATGGCACAGCAACGCACGCCGGGCACCAGCTAGTATATTAATATTTAATTATTAATATTTACCTCAGGGCCTCACGTGTGGAGCTAATGTAAAAAAAACTCCACAGTAAGCGTTAGGTATTAGGTATAGTACCCGCCAAACTTTAGGGCCAGCCTAAAGTTGATCAGAAACCGTCGCAATAGGCGAGTTTCACGACAGAACGGTGGCGAGCCCCCCCGCCCACACCTTTCTCTGTCACACTTATGTTTTTACGCATCTTTCTCTTCCGCTTACTTTCATTGTAAAGTCGGTAACTGAGCGAGAATAAATGAACCATGATCAGAACTTAAGGTCTGTCGTGTACTATACCTACATACAGAACTTAGCTTGACAATGCAAGTACTCAAATTCATTGTAATTTTATTGTCTTATAATTAGCACAATTACTTCAAGTACTGACCTTCCAGGGTCAGATACCAACTTATGAATTCACGCGTAATATAAAACTTTATGAATTTTTATTGTTTTCGATGACGCGGTGTGAATCAGTCAAGTTCATTCTACTAACTATTAAACTATCGTGCCATTGGACATTTTTATGTTTACTTTTACATAAACTGGAAAATTTTAATTTTCTGAATATAATTCTTCTGGGAAAATCGGAAAAATCTTCGGATAAGTGTTTATCTTTATCAAATCTGTCGGGAAAATCGGATAACGGATTTTGAAAAACATACATTTTTACAGGATCTTACAGACAATTGCGTCTCTGTATGGGGGAAGCGTTGCATGTATTAGGGTGAACGGCGATTTTACGGGGTGGTTTGACATCACAAAAGGTGTTAAGCAAGGCTGCGTACTGTCACTGTGGTTATTCAATCTGAAAGTATGTTGCCTGTTGTATGCTTATGATGCGGTGCTGATTTCTAAGAGTATGGAAGATCTACAGGCTCTCAAGTCTATGAAGAATGAGTTAATGATGAATGTAAGTAAGTCTAAAGTCATGGTATTTGAAAGAGAGAGTTTGAAAACAACAACATAGTTGTGAATGATGAATACTTGGAGCAGGTGGATGAGTTTGTGCTTGGGAAGTATGTTTACGAGAGATGAGAATTCCATTCAATTCCATTAATGGAGGACTGAACGCCTGAAGGACTGAATGAAGCGAAGTTAGCCGTCCATAATGGAGTTGGTGCTTACCTTGATGTATGGCAGTGAGGCATGGAACTGGCAGAGGAAGGATGAAAGTAGACTGAATGCTGTAGAAATAAGATCTCTGAGGCGTAAGTGTGGTAAAACCATGTACGATCGTGTTAGAAATGTGGAGATCCGCGAAGAATGCAAGGCTGATGTAAGAATAATGAGTAAGATTAAAAAAGGGACGCTCAGATGGTTTGGGCATGCAGATCGAATGAACGAGGAAAGGAGTGTAAGGAGAATATATGACGCAAATGTGAATGGTAGAAGAAGTCGGGGTCGCCCGAGGAAGACATGGCACGACCAAGTGAATCAGATACTAGATAGTCCGGCCTTGTGAAGAATCGGAATAATAGAAGAGCATGTATGAGACGATGTATGAATGTGAACGAGGAAAGGAGTGTGTGCCAAGATCGAGTTGTTTGGCGGTCCGTCCTCTCTGCCTACCCCTGCGGGAAACGACTTGATGGTTAGTTAGTTACATTTTTACAAAGTAGGTCGAGCGAGGTATCGATTACCTACTATGTTTTCATTCGTGCTAAGTCGAATGAGACCACTCCCAAGTGCATAGTATCACTATTAAAAATAAGAAAATAACAAGGGTTATAATAAAGGTGTTCCAACCACTTTTTGGCTGACTCCGCAAATCTTTATTTATCTGCGCATTATCAAAGTTCATGAATTTGTCATTTATCAAACCCTGTAACGGGATTATATAAAAAATGCACAATTTCAACTGGAAATTTAATTTGGGTACAATCAATTTGCGTAATCAAGAACGGGGTCTTTATTTAGGGTACGTAAGTATGACACGTATTTATATCAGTTCAACGATAGCAAGGCAGTGCAATAAACAATAACTATTTTTATGGGTACACTGAGGACAGGACCCGTGTCCCTCCTCCCAAAGGAAACCTAATAATTGTTGTTCCCTCAACCTTTCATTTTAACAAAAGAGTTTCAACGAGTATTTTCTCCCTCTAGGTTAGCTGAACTCCTAAAATGTTTTAAGAAGCGTCACTTTGGTCAGACCTGCTAGAGGTTTACTTGAAGTAGTGCGGTAGGCACCAGGAAGTAACTTTTTTTAAACTTTTTGAAATATTGGCATACAGAGCTCCGGGGCAAAAGGGCCCCTTTCTCTTTCATAATGAATTTTAATAATGCTTGTTGAAAATTTTGTTTATGGGAAGCAATTTGCTCTCTAGATCTAAAGCATGTCCTTCAGCTTCGTCCTCACAGCTTCCAGGAATCACATCTTTAAACCTGAAAAATTAACCAATAGCATCCCTCGCCCTAATTGGTAAGAGAAGCGGTAATGAGAAATTAAACTAGATAGAAGAACTAATCAAAATACGCTGGGATATCTGCATTCTGCATATTAAACATGAATAAAATACTAGCAGTTAAAAACCAGCTCCGCAGATTTTTACTCCTAGGCCCTGCGTGCGGCTTTTGTTTCTGCTTCAGCCAGTTAGCGTTGGTGATCATTTTGTAAATCCAATAAGAACTGGTTCGAAAATTAGCCCATTCCTCGTATCCACTGTCAACAGTGTCAACCAGTGATGGTTAGTCACCCCGAAAAAGTAACCGGGACGGGCGATGACGTCATATGTAATATACAGCCGCTTGTTACAACTGAGTATTACTGTCAATCTTTCGAAATACGGGAGATACTTCAGGTTCACAAATTCGTAGAACTTACACGAGTATATCTAGGAAGGGCACGTCCCTTTTAGTCTTGCCGACGAAATTTACGTTATCTTGTGACGAATTCTTGAATTAGAAACCGAATTACAACGGTAGGTTTGTCTGAAAACCCACGTACACAGATGTTTATATGCAGACTTGTGTTGGAAGCCGGTTTCTTAAATTCAACCACGCAGACGCAAGGCTATTAATAACGTTCGATTCGATATAAACATTAATAAAATATGCTTTGTCACAACCCTATTTTATCTGACCTAGATCCTGTAGGCTTTTAGGGTCGGTGTTATATTCTCCAGCCCTATGCTATAAATCACACGCATTAAGGGTCGGGTATCAAACCGCGCTGACGCTGCAGTTAGGTATTTCTTGTACTTGTAGACAAACACGGCCGCAGCTGACCGCCTGCGTCTGACTAGAGGAGATGTGGGTATACTAGACACTACGGACTTAGGAAATAAAAATACACTTGCCTTATAAAATTAAAATTTAGTTCCTACTATAATAATGGATACAGCTTAACATACTAAGAATCATATTGTGGAATAGCGTGGATAGCTCATAGAGACATTTGCGCCTGGGTCAAACTGCCCATTCACTGTAGTTAGGTATTTTTGGTAGTTGCAAACAAGCTCGGCCGCCGCGATCTACTGTGTATTTCGGTTAGATTCAGGCACGGCTGCTCAGCATTTTGATAAAATACGGAATAAAAATACACTTGCTTTGTAAAATTTTAATTTATTTCCAACATAATTGATACAGCTCGACAGACTATAAATCATATTATGCAAGGGCAAGGATACATAGACTTTTTTTAGCCCCTGGACCTTTACAGACGTCTTAGTTTTTGACTCAATGTGACATAGAATCTAATGGTGTTTTGATGTGGAAAAAATTTCTGGTTCACATATGGTTTGTATAATGTTACTAATTTTTTTTATAATTTTACCAGAAAATAATGGGTGTGAATAAGTTACGACAATCAGTTTTTACTCTGAGCCTTAGAAATTAAAAAAACAGGTAGTTTTGTTTTTGAAAGTTTATTTATATGCATACAGATTTTTATTAATACCTAGTAAGAAAGAATATATTTTACAATTTATCTTTGATATACATAAAGTAGAACGAAGCACATTTGGAAAAAGACAGTCAAAAATATAAAGAAGTTCAGACAAATTTTTATAAAACAACTAAATGTTTTATTTTTATTTTTATGTACCTTACAAAGTCCCAACTATTATCAATCGCCTGGGGCCAGTGATTAGGGTGTGTTGTGAGGCTGAATAAGGTGGGAGGGGAATAATATAGGGGAAGTACCTGGCTATTCAGATTTGGTCACCACACACGGCTAAAGCCATTTCAAGCATCGTTTCAATTCTGAATAGTGGTCTTACACCAGGGCGATACATAAAGTATCTTCCACTCTGTTTTTTTATAGAAGGCTATTGAAAAGTTTTTTTTTCTTTGTATAAAACACGCTGTAACTCGTGTTGTGCGTGTTACAGGTAAAATTGCAAATGTTATATGTAAGTTCAAAATAAATTAATTATTACCCACAATTATTATAGTTATTTCACAGCATTATCAAAAATAACAAAGTTACTATTATATACTTGTTTACTATTTTATAATTTTACAATTGAAAAATGTCCTCCACAACACAGGTGAATTCCTAGCGTGGAGGACATTATACTATACATTTGTAATGTAAACTTATTAATAAAAAAAATACAAAACAATACAGAGTGATAAGTGTTAGCTCCTCATTTATTCATAAGACTGTCATTTTGTAATGACATCATCCTTTCTCCAGGTCTATTATCGATAATTCTAAACATTCACAAAAAGTGTGGTAGATCATCCATTATAGCAAAAAGTTTATATGGAAGGCCATTACTCAGGCCGCTTATGTTTATTTAAAAAACTTACATGTTCACTGATAGTTTCTGTTATAACGACGTCATTTATATTGCTCCTGCTGCTTTTCTAAAAAAACATATAAAATAAATTTATTTGTAATAATACAACCCAGAATTTACCCAACATCGAAATTCATTCGATTTATCAATGGATGTTGTCGTTGTTTTCAATAAAACTTAGTGACAATTTGAACGGAATCGATAGAGAACTCAAAATGGTCGTCGAAATTATGCATTTTGACATTAAATTCGAGTTCGGTGAACCCCAAACTCCTTAAACCTGATTTTGAACCAAATCGTCAAAGTACTTAAGATATTCAGGATGGATGCCGAAATTTTGCATTTTGACATTAGATCCGAGTTCAGTGCACGTCCAAACGCCCTAATCCTGATTTTGAACCAAATCGGTAGATAACTAAAGAAATTCAAGATGGATGCCGAAATTTTGCATTTGGACATTAGATCCGAGTTCAGTGCTCGCCAATACTCCCCAATACTGATTTTGAACCAGATCGGTAGAGAACACGAGAAATTCAAGATGGATGCCGAAATTTTGCATTTTGACATTAGATCCGAGTTCAGTGCACTTCTAAACGCCCGAATTCTGATATTGAACCAAATCGGTAGATAACTACAGAGAAATTCAAGATGGATGCCGAAATTTTTAGAAGTCAAAAAGCGAAATGACTTCAGTCCACCTTCAAACTACCTTTGATAGAAATCAGTAAAAAATTTTTTTTGACATTATTACCTTATTCTCCTAATATTTCCTGTTTTTATTCTAAATATTCAGAAAGACTCCACATTTTAGAAGCTGATTGAATTACAGAAAAAACTTATTCAGTTCCAAATTATTTTTTACCCAGATTTTAACATTTTTTTTAAGTACGTTCAGATTTTGATCCTTGCTGATGGAGTGGGGTATGGAATTGAATAGTTTTGGGGCAATGTAGGTAATGTGTCTTTGGGCCAGTCTGGTTTTGCAGTGAGGCACTGTGTACACGCACGTGTTATATCTCTGGCTAGAACGATATGTGTTTTTATTGAAATTGTTTGGACGTGTAAAAATATATTTGAGACATTGGATACAGTAGATCCGCCTTAGTTCTAGTATTTCAGTTTCTTGAAATAGCTGATTGGTAGGATACATCTTGGACTTCTGGTACATTACCTTAATGATGGACTTCTGAGCAATTTCCAATGGTTTTATATGGTTATTGTATGTTCCTCCCCAGGCGATTATTCCATAGGAAATGGACGAAAGCACCAATGCATCATAAACAAGTTCGCTAATTGACATTGTCTATTTATATAAATGTAACCTTCTTCCAATAGAAATTGTACAAAAAACAATTATTAAAATTATATTTAAAAAATCCTTAGACTACCCAACAGAACGCCTGTTTGAAGAATTTCAAGTACCCACATTTAGGGATTTATATATTAAAAATTCATTAATTCAAATAATAAAAGAAAAAGATAAATATCCATTTTTAAATGAAAACAGAACTCGACTAAAACATGTTTTTCTATGCCCAAAACTAAATACGTCTTTTGCGCAGCATCATTATACTTACCAGGGAAGAACTTTTTTCAATCGTCTACCAGAAGAAATCAGAAGCATCAATGATAAAACCCGAATACTGCTCTCTGTCAAGAGACATTTTAAAACTACTGTCAATTAATCTTACAAATATCTTAGTTCTCCATAACATTCTTTCTTTAAAAAAAAAAACACACCATTATCAAATAAATGCTGCAGCTCACATATATTTATGTACAATTAATTATTTAAGTACTAACTTATACCTAACTAATAACTAATAGCATTTATTTACACTCCCCTTCCACACACAAGCAAATGCTTTTAATGGCAGGGTAGTAAAAAAAACCTGTAAAAAAAAATATTTTGTTGTAAAATTGTAATTATAATAAATGTTTCAATAAATAATAAAAAAAAAAAAATAAGTTTGATTATACTTGAATCTTAAATAAAGTTGTTCAATATAAATCAACAAATTATCATTTCTACACGGAATTACTTCTAACATTACCTCAAGATATCACCTACATCTGCATACATACATAACTGCGGATATTGCACCTCATCACTACTCATCAATAATCCACCGACAACCGGAGAGAATTTCAAAATCAAATTTAAAATTTCAAAAAGTTAAATATTATTTTCCTGCGTCCTCAACCGAGGGTCGTAGCATCGGACACTCTAAAAACTCTCTTTGAACTTCGTATCAGTCACCGACGTCGACCAAAGATTACAATAACATACGTACGGTATCTGACCTTAATAGTAATGCATAACAGGCGATAGTAAGATAAGGGCCACTACCGTTATCACGATATACACAACACACATAAATAGATAGTAGACTTTAATCTTCTGTTTTTCTTTCTCTATCGGTCATCATTATTTTTTAATGATTTCGCTTTTGCGGTCTACCTGCATCTCACAGTCTACCATAATAGTTATTTTTCAAATGACATTTTTTTTTAAATAAAATATACATCTTTTTATTGCAGGTAAACCGCGCGCTAAAGTGGCATCTTTTTATTTTTATTTTGACTTACGTATTTTTTATTTTTGCATAATATATTATTATGGTCATTGCATTTTTTTTATTGTAAGACTGGATAATACATAATATAATGAACAAACAAATCCTGCTAAGCCAATTGAATTGGCTTCTCAACAGGTCCTTATGTTTTAGTTTCATATACATTTTTTTAAATTTAAAATTTACATATTTTTTCATACATTTCAATATCAATATAATTTTTTTTTCCGATAGCCAATTTTTCACCTTTATATTTAACCTTATTCATAGAATTACATTGCTTTATAGTGTCAGGTAATAAATTAAATATCTTCGGTATGGTCTATTCAAACGTTCTCTGTCCGTACTTATTGTTAAATTTCGGAACTATTAGGCCGGTTACAATGCCGACGGTCGGTGCGTACGTCGGTCGCGCTTGTCATTTGTATGAAAATTCCTAAATCGTTCAGTGCAGGACCGACCGTACGCATGCGTATATCGCTATGCAGTACGTACGAGAATCGTCGGTCGAGCGCGTGCGCATGCAGACCGTCGGTCGACCGACGACCTAGAAATGCTCTCTGGGCGACGATCGGGTGTATGTGATATCTACGTCTTCTGTTCCTAATACGTCTACGAAGATAATAAGCAGCTATTAATTAATTAATTTCGCGTACGACGTCCGGTCAGCTTGTTGGTCAATCGTGAACTGACGGTACGCACCGACGGTCGGTCGGTGGTATGCGATCGTCAGGACCGAACGTACGCATACGTATCGTCAGGACCGACCGTACGCACCGACCGTCGGTCGAGCACTGTAACCGGCCTTAACCCGTCGTTGCGCGTGAATCTAGTGCTGTATTTATGTTCTAATTTCTCTTTATGCTGCGGGGTAAATATATGCTGAATTATAATTTTGTGCCATAGTATTGCCTTAGCAGGTTAAATTTTGGCACTCTGAAACAGCAACGGTGTATTATTATGTCTATGTTTGAAAATATTAGGGTCGACTAATAATTTTAATTGCGTTTTGTACAACTTGGACTGGTTTCAGATTGGTTATAGTAGTATTTCCCCATATTGTTAATCCATATCTTATAATAGATTCTGCCAGTGACATATAAATTATTTTAAGTGTTTCAATTGATAGAAAAACATTTAATGTGTACATTCTGCCAGCAATTCTTTCTTTCTCAAGAGTCTTTTACATTTTTTTTAAATATGTTTGTCCCATTTAAAAAAAAACAATCTACTGTAACACCAAGATACACATATTCCGTAATTAATTCTAAGCTTTCACATTTACAATTAGTTGGAATATTTTTATGGATGCAATTAAAATTATGAGAAATAATATTAGGATTAAATTTAAATTTGGCGTTAGGTGATCTTATATATATATGAATTACTTTGGTTTTTTAGCATTTATTTAGTCCTGCATCATGTGACCATCTACAAAGTTGATTAAAGTGAATTTATGTAACTGATATTTTATTTTAATTTTTTTCACATGGCGTTAACATTTTCAAATATTTTCTAGTTTTTCAAAATTATTCTATTTTTGAAAATGACAATTAAAATAATTTTCTCTTAAAAAATATTATATTCTCTATTGATGAATGAAAAAATAAGATTTTTCACAAATGTATTGACTTTCTCATTATTATCTGACGACCTCCGTGGTCGAATGGTAAGGCTCTCGACTAGCAAGTAGAAAGTTCGGGTTTAAATCCCGGCGTGGGCTATTAAATTTTATTTGATTAAATTGTATCATTTCCCAATTTACTCATTTTAAAATAATAGGTGGTATATTTGCGGCACGTTCCAGAGTGAAAGATACTCTCAGTATCGCCCTGGTGTAAGACCACTATTTACAATGTATTGTAACATTATTTGAAATGGCTTTGGTCGTGTTTGGTGACCATATCTGAATAGCCAGGTACTTCCACACATTCCACTTCCCCATCTTCTCTCCCCACTGCCTTTATCCTCACAAACATACCCCAATTGGGGATGCCATAGTCTCACTGGCTCCAGATGGTTTGAAGCAGTTGGGATTCTAGTGCGCAAAGATATTGAAATATAAGATATGTGCTATCGGTAGTTTTTACTGGGTGGGACTGCGCTTCATGGCGTCGCCGATATTGTCAAACAATACTACTGCACACCTTAAAAAATTAACTAAATGAACGAATTATTTGCGTATTCAAACTACATTATAAACCAATACTACTGCAGAGCTTTAAAAAATCAGCTAAAAGAACGAATTCAAACTATATTGTTAACCAATAGATACTACCGCCACATCTTTAAAAAATCAACTAAATGAACGAATTATTTCCATATTCAAACTATATTGTTGACCAATACTACAGCACATCTTCAAAAAATCAACTAAATGAACGAATTCTTTCCATATTCAAATTATATTGTTGACCAATATTACAGCACATCTTCAAAAAATCAACTAAATGAACGAATTCTTTCCATATTCAAACTATGTTGTTGACCAATACTACTGTACATCTTCAAAAAATCAACTAAATTAACGAATTCTTTCCGTATTCAAACTATGTTGTTGACCAATACTACTGTACATCTTCAAAAAATCAACTAAATGAACGAATTCTTTCCGTATTCAAACTATGTTGTTGACCAATACTACTGTACATCTTCAAAAAATCAACTAAATGAACGAATTTTTTCCATATTCAAACTATGTTGTTGACCAATACTACTGTACATCTTCAAAAAATCAACTAAATGAACGAATTCTTTCCATATTCAAACTATGTTGTTGACCAATACTACTGTACATCTTCAAAAAATCAACTACATGAACGAATTCTTTCCGTATTCAAACTATGTTGTTGACCAATACTACTATACATCTTCAAAAAATCAACTAAATGAACGAATTTTTTCCATATTCAAACTATGTTGTTGACCAATACTACTGTACATCTTCAAAAAATCAACTAAATGAACGAATTCTTTACGTATTCAAACTATATTGTTGATCAATATTACAGCACATCTTCAAAAAATCCACTAAATGAACGAATTCTTTCCATATTCAAACTCTATTGCTGACCAATACTACAGCACATCTTCAAAAAATCAACTAAATGAACGAATTATTTCCATATTGGTAAAAAGCACTAACTTTGTGGCTCGCCATAATTTACAATTGTGAATTATTTCCATATTTAAACTATATTGTTGACCAATACTACAGCACATCTTCAAAAAATCAACTAAATGAACGAATCTTTTCCATATTCAAACTATGTTATTGACCAATACTACTGCACATCTTCAAAAAATCAACAAAATAATCGAATTCTTTTCGTATTCAAACTATTCCTACCCGACGGTAGTTCGCCGACGATCGGGCGGCCATCATAGCATATCGCTTTTATTTCAATATCTTTGCTGGTGCGGTTTCACATTTAAAAAAAAAACATGGTGTTTCATGTCAACAGTTAATTGAACGTACATCAAGCTGCCATCAAAATAATGATTACGTATTACTATTTTTTAATAAAAACATACATTATTTATCTCTGTGAAAACGCTAGTCAATTTACCCATCATTTATCCCTAGTTCAATCTATACTTTAGCAATACATCAAATACGATTTTAAGATGACAAATAATATTAATTTGTAATTACAATAATTGATAATTAATGCAAATAAGAGGAAATGTAAAATATGTTTTGATATTATACAATCTTATCAACCAAACGACATCTGGATAAATAAAGTTATATAATAATGATTTACGCATTTTAATCATGTGAATGACAAATAGTGCAGATTGAGTGAATCTATTCAAAATGGAAATCAGATTAGGTTCCGCGACTTTAATTCTCGCGACAAAATACTCTCCGGCAAAACATCCTCCGACAAAATATCTTATGGACAAAACATCCCCCAACAAAATAAGTACTAAAATAACCTAACCTAACTTAGCCTAATCTAACCTAACCTAACAAAACATGGGACAAAAATAATACCGACAACTTGTAAAGACATTAAATTATTGTTCAAAAATATTAAAATGTACAAATCACAAGTGCACCCCACGGTTGAATTTGGCAGCCACCTCTGATCTGGAGTTCCAAAATACCTGAAAAAAACCCTTGACTCTGTGCAGAAACGAGCGGTCTGTTTGATAGATTCTCCCATCTTAACAGACGGATTGCAATCTTTAGAGAACAGGCGTCGGGTGGTAATGCTATCCTTGTTCTACCGGTATTACAACGGAAGATGCTCCAAGGATCTAGCTTCATTGATCCCTTCGTCACCGGTGCATAGTCGTCAAACAAGCCAAACGCGTGCCCAACATTTGTACACGGTTGACATTTGTCACATGAGAACGGGTCGCTTCATCAGCTCGTCTGTGGAATGATTTGCCGGCCAATGTTCATTGCTTCCTCTCCCCAAAAAGACCCTCCACACAGCATCTCAGATGACATAGGCCCTGAGGCAAATTATTTTAAAAATAAAACAGACATCATGTAAAACAATAAATTATTAAAACGTAACAATTATTATAAGCAATAATTATCAGCCTGAAACACTCATCCACATTGAAAAATCTTCCGAGAAAAAATACATGACGCCAACGGGACTTGAACCCGTACCCTTCTGATTGCCGGTGCTCTCCCAATTGAGCTATGGCGGCTTATCTTATACCCGCCAAATGATTCAATATATACTAGTGTTTCATTCAACAATTACTGCTTATTATATTTTTTCCACCTGAAAACAACCAACTTTATTTTTGCGAGAGAGACACTGTTAGTGTTAAATCCGTCGATAGGTGGCGTCGAGACAAATTATGTCTTCATTTATTGGGGAAATACTTAAACTTGTCAAATATTAATTATTATTTTTAATTGTTAATTTAACGTTTAAGACAAGATTTTTATGCATAGCACAAAGGGTAACAATTATTATAAGCAATAATTATCAGCCTGAAACACTCATCCACATTGAAAAATCTTGCGAGAAAAAATACATTAGTTTAACAATTAAAAATAACAATCAATAAATTATTATTCAAAAAAAGTCAAATGTAAACTAGGGTTATGTTAGGCTTTAGTAGATATTTTGTTGGGGAATGTTTTAACCGATAACTTATCCATCTCCTTTCGGAGATGCATTGTGATGTTGAATTCTAATGCACGTTTGCATATCATCTGCATAATAGAATAAAATGCAGAAGTCTTACATTTTTCTCTCGCAGATTTTAGAAAAAATATTATAAAACATCTGAAGATCATTTTCAAATCAAAGTTAAAGAATAAAAAAACCAAGGAGGTGTTAAGCAAATTTAACAACATTTAGCAAAAAATAGAGCGGTTGAAACGTGACGCAATTTTGCCATTATATTATATTAATCTTTTAATATTTTAAACTCATATTACATTTGACAACCGTCAAATAGACAACCAGCTCAATTTTGAATATTGGACAACATGTAAAGTTGAAACGAGCCAAGTTTTAAAACAAATCAATCTAAGACTGAATCATCAGCAAAATACATCTAACTAGTCTCCGGCGATGCCCGGGCTTTACACAGAGTTTTAGAAATCAAATGTAGATAGTGACCTTCCTTTGCCGACAAACAAATCCACACCACCCGCTTCCAGCCCGCTCGTCCATCACATGCAGACATTCTCCTTTATATATTTTAATTTCAAACCTTAACAAATTATATACCTAAACCTTCCTCATGAATCACTCTATCTATTGATGAAAACCGCATAAAAATCCGTTCATTAGTTTTAGAGTTCATCGCGAACAGACAGACAGACAGACGCAGCGGACGACTTTAATTTATAATTATGTAGAGATAACCTTCCAACAATCCCAAATAACATCGCGTTTTAAAACGCATAATAAATAAAAGTGGACCCAATACAATACCTAAGGAACACCGTACGGTACAAAAATGAATTAGATTAGTCTCACTTCAAATCGCAGCTAGCAAAATGTGCCCAGTATCCTTTCAATAATTCTGAACATAGCGTTTTAAAAGATACAATAAATAAAAGTGGACCCAATACAGTACCCTAAGGATCACCGTACAACACAGAAATGAATCACAGTAGACTTACTTCAAATTCCAGCTAGCAAAATATGCCCAATATCCTTTCAATAATTCCAAACATGGCGTTTTAAAAGATACAATAAATAAAAGTGGACCCTTATTATTTTAAATTTTTAAACTAACGTTTAAGACAAGATTTTTATGCATAGCACAAAGGGTAACAATTATTATAAGCAATAATTATCAGCCTGAAACACTCATCCACATTGAAAAAATCTTCCGAGAAAAGATACATGACGCCAACGGGACTTGAACCCGTGCCCTTCTGATTGCCGGTCAGCTGCTCTAATGTGGATGAGTGTTTCAGGCTGATAATTATTGCTTATAATAAAAGTGAACCCAATACAGTATCCTAAGGAACACCGTACAACACAGGAATGAATCAAAGATGACTTACTTCAAATCCCTGGGTAACGTCTTGAATATCACGTAGATCCAGTATGGCCTGTTACCCGTAACGAGGTAGCCCACCAACAGTGCCGTGATGGTCTTCCAGAGCGGAGAGAAAGGGAAGAAGAGGGTAGGCAGAGCCAGTCCAAGTACAGAAGCCTGAACCTGCCTGCGCATGCGCTCGTCCTTGAGCAGGGACTCCATCCTAAGGCCCTGTAGAACACTGTTATACATTACGTACATGAATACAATTAATATACAAGGGATGTCCTGCGTCGAGACAGGCTAGTTTATTTTAACAATAGGTAAATTATTTCGATAAGTTGGAATCAACAATATTTTACTGAATTAAACTAGGTTGGCATTGGTATTGATAAAAATAATAGAATCACGTAACTTTTATTTAAAATTTTGGTGGGACTAAATTATTATCGTACGACCTTTGTTAATTATCCATTTTTTGTTCAAGATTTAAAATTTCTTTATCTTTTTAGATTATCTTGTTTCATCAGGAATGGTTATTGCATCGCGTATTTTTGACCTCATTCACTAGTTCAAATTCCTTTCCGGCTAAACTGGTGACATTCCATGTGCCGGTCGTTAGCTTTGATGCTTTAGGTTTGTTCATGGTGCCTTTCTCCATGCTAAAAAGCTTGTGGCAAGCAAACTGTTTTCGCTCGAATACGCGCTGACGATCCGAGATGATCTAAAATCTACATAACCACTGCTACTCTTCATAGAAAAAACGCAACTGAGGTGACTTGGGCATGTACTAAGAATGTCTGATGACCGAATTCCGAGGAAGATACTGAGTGCGATTCCAGAGGGTAGACGGTTAAGTGGGCTGCCCCAGACACAGTTGGGCGAGGCAACTTTAGAAACTGTGTGAGGAGAGGATGGGACTGCCATGGACGGAGGCCGAACAAACAGCGCAAAACAGGGACGTATGGAGGAGCCTCATCGATGCAATGGGTCCCCGACCCGAATAGGATAAGGGGAAGAAGATGATAAAGATGGGTATTGCATATTTTAGTCGCAATGTATTTGAAGTTGGTTTTTTTGTCCAAATATTGTATTTGTTTTAGGTGTTATGAATTATTTGGTTTTAAAATCGACGTGCTTAGTTTAGTTTACATGATTTAAAAATGTTTTTAGGTAAATTTGTCGAACATCTAGGATCTAGTACCCATATACTTGAAATTTGTTGAATACGGCTTATTATTATGGGGACTTTGAGTATAAATTTAATGAATATTTTGTGTTTTTTTTTATTATTTACATTAACTCCACACAGGAGGCCCTGAGGAAAATAATTTCCCTCAGGGCCTATGTCGTCTGGGATGCTGTGTGGAGGGTCTTTTTGAGGAGAGGAAGGAATGAACATTGGTCTTGAAGAGACCCATGTTGTAGGAAGGAGGAAACACAGAGGCCGGCAAATCATTCCACAGCCGAGCTGTTGAACACAAGAACGAGTCGAAGAAACGACCTGTTCTCATGTGACAAATGAATGGATGAATGGCTGATAGTGATGCACCTCGCCACGCGATTATTCCATATGCAATGCTCGATTATTATATGTAAACTGGGGATAGTAGATAGGGGCGGCGAAGGCAATAATGGAAGACTTTGATACTAATCACAGACAACCAGTTGCAGACAATATAAGACGAAGAAAAGATAAGGCTAGAAAATATCTGATACCCTTGTCCCTATGTCCAAGATAGTCCAGACTTAGTGAGTCATATATTAACAGTTTTCCAAGCAAAACAAACGGCCGGTGGATTACATTCAAAATGAAGAAGAATAAAAAAAGATATTATTAATAAACCAGGTTCTGGTGGATTGATCAAAGGCAAATATTTATAAACATACCTTTGTAGACATAAACAGATGAAATTGAAATGCATGTCTCAAAACTTTGTAAATATATCGGCTATTAACAACTTTACTACTGACGACCGGATACATTGTCAGCAATCTATTATTTAACTTAGGCCGGTTACAGTGCACGACCGACGGTCGGTGCGTACGTCAGTCGCGCTTGTCATTTGTATGAAAATTCATAAATCGTTCAGTGCAGGACCGACCGTACGCATGCGTATATCGCTACGCAGTGCGTACGAGAATCGTCGGTCGAGCGCGTACGCATGCAGACCGTCGGTCGACCGACGAGCTAGAAATGCTCTCTGGGCGACGATCGGGTGTAGTGACATCTACGTCTTCTGTTCCTAATACGTCTACGAAGATAATAAGCAGCTATTAATTAATTCATTTCGCGGACGACGTCCGGTCAGCTTGTTGGTCAATCGTGAACTGACGGTACGCACCGACGGTCGGTCGGTGGTATGCGATCGTCAGGACCGACCGTACGCACCGACCGTCAGTCGAGCACTGTAACCGGCCTTAGTACGAGGTTGGATCCATAAGTACCTGTGTTAGGAATGAAGATGCAAGTTTTTCACAAATATATATTTTTTCAACGTTATCTTCTTTTAGATTGATCATAGAAGTATGAATATATCTTTGGATGTCTATGAGGTTGATACACTTTTATCAACGTTTCTTCCATTTCTTTAACATAACACCTCCAAAGTTGTTAAACTCTTCAAATAGTTCAGGCAACGAAGACCAAAAAACACTGAATAGCGGAAATAATTCGTGTAGAAGCCAATTTTGGCACATTTGTAGGGGAATGTGTCCTTAACCACATACTAAAAATGTCCGGGGGTGGAGGTGAAGCTAATTGTGGGGGGGGGGGGTCTCCAAATGTCCTCTTTTTCATTTTTTCGTTAATAACTCGAAAACTACTGCCTCTACCAACGAAATTATCTATATAAAATTTTCTACAAAAAAGGTTCTATATACTTTTTGTTAGGATCAATGCTTAAGGAGATATGGAGGGGGAAAATGTCAAATCAGCAAAAAAAAATAGTTTTTATTAAATGAAAGTTTTATTGTTAAAAATTTAAATTAATTATTATTAAAAAAAATAATGAAAGAGAAGAGAGAGAGATCTTGACTACCTTGATTCCAGACAAAGTTGAAGGGTTTCCTTGGTGTCAGCTTTGACTAAATTTCAGAATCATTTGGAATCCCTCAAGGATAATAAATTTCTTCCATTTTTCCTTCGCTGCCGGGACTAAAAATGTGCATTCGTTTCGGTGATAACCTCTTCATATGAGCTGACTTTTTTCCCTCGAGCCATGTTTTCATGTAGGGGAACCGAAAGAAACCGAAAAAAGTCGTAGGGAGTCAGGTCGGGTGAGTATGTTGGGTTCGGCAGCAATTAGTAACACAATTCATGCAATTTGGCCGTGGATGAATATGCTGGTGCGTTATTCGCTTGTTGACCACCGCGAGCAAACGCGGCACCCATCGGGTTGACACCTTTCTCACACTTTAACTTATTAGGTAAAGTATGGCCTCTGCTACTTCGCACACTTTGGTTTGGCGATCAGCAAGAATCATGTCATGGATCTTTTCAACGATTTTCTCAGCAACCACGTCTTACGGGTGGCCTGGTCGCTTCTCATCAAAAACAGATGGACGACAAGTTTAAACTCTTTGAACCAAGATCTCACGGTTGTCACAGATGGTGAAGAATCCCCAGAGATAGCATCCAACTTTGCTTTTATTACTACGCATGTTTTTCCATCCAAAAATAAAAGGCGAATTACGGATCGATGTTTCTCTTTTTTATTTATCAAGAAACACGGCACGTTCCAGAGTGAAAGATACTCTCGCTTCTCAGTATCGCCCTGGTGTACGACCACTACTCAGAATTGATATGTTGCTTGAAATGGCTTAAGCCGTGTTTGGACACCGGTCTTCAAACACGGATAATTTTTGATCGACCCTCGTACATATGGCCAATTTGCTACACGTCTATAATTATTACTTGCATTACATCAAGTAGGTGAAGGGAAGAAATAATTCCTCCCGACCCATAGGTAATTATTACTAATTATGTACAGGTCAATAAGCCACTTGCATCGCATTTTAAAAAAATCCGGTTTAGGCAAATATTCCAAGTCCTCCGTATTTTTTTAAATTGTATTAATGAAATCCGGGCGATTTTTTTAAAATTTCAATCAGAAAAATCGGACCATTTTTTATAAACCGGAAAGACGGGACATAATTTTATGGGTACGAAAAAACAATAATAACATAGCCGAAAATCATTTAACAAAAAAACCGTCTGTTTAACATCTGTCAAAACGACAAACCAAAATATTTCAATTAGAATTCTGACGCTGCTTTAAGTTATTTAAAAATGGATTCGTGTAACCACCGTACGAAAATATACCTGTAATGAAGCTCGCACTGTTCGCAGGCAATAAAGCATGTAAATTTTATGCTACTTCCACACCAAAGCTCTCTCGACTCACAATCCGGAGGTCGCGGGTTCGAACCCGGCATGCGCAAATAAATTTTATTTGATTAATTTGTGTTATTTCACAATTAATTCATTAAATATAATATATAGTATATTTGCGGCATGTTCCAGAGTGGAAGATACTATCAGTATCGCCCTGGTGTAAGACCACCATTCAGATTTGAAACGTTGCTTGAAAATGGCTTTAGCCGTGTTTCGTGACCAGATCTGAATAGCCAGGTATTTCCCAACCTTCCTCTTCCTCACCTCCTTCCCCTCCCCACTACCTTCAGCCTCACAACATACCCCAATTGGGGATGCCATAGTCTCACTGGATCCAGACGGGAGCAGTTGAGATTCTTGTGCGGTATTCAATATAAAAATTAAAAAAAGCCAACTTTCCAACTCCGAACTTCGAACTCCAAAAAATAGCGGACATCGAACAGCTGATTCGGCGCTGTATCTTATCAGTTGCCTACAATTATGCAGGCGATGTTTCGGTGTCCATAAATGATTCCGGATTTCGATTCGGTAGGCTAAAAAAATTATAATTTTAAACAATTTTTATCCCCTACAATAATATATTTTAACACCTCCTGTAATAATATTGCGCAGTCTAATGGTGTGTTGGGCCAAATCGTCCAAACGTTTGCGGTTGGAAGTTGGCCCCAGTGTGGCCGTACCGTTAGTGTCAAATTCTAAAATTCGCCGGAAATCAAAGTGTTAAAAAAATATTTTTAAAAAATCAGTGTGGAATTTTATAAAATTAATTGAATATTATCGGAGATGGAACATTATCATGTAGTGACGACACGAGCCAAAAAAAGGATTTATTTATTTAAAAAAAAAAAACTTTAAATTTTTAGTAACATTTTCATAATCTTAGTAGAAAAATCTATTCACACGATTTTTTCCAAGTCATTATGAAACCCATGCAAGTGGCCTTTGCAATGGAAATAATGTGACTTGCTTCTATTGCGTAACTGTAATTACTAAGTAGGTAGGTAAAGGTATATCACTGTCAACGCAGAAGAGGTCAGGTATTACGTACCCAACCAAAACAATTTCTTTAGATCACAGTTCCTTGGAATCCTTAGATGTTTTTTTTTTTTTTATTTCACGCAAAAATTATTGTATACTAACTGGCTCCCGTTGCATGCGGTGCAATGCCATATTCAAAGAATAAATTGTTTCTCCCTGCATGTCCTTTCCCAGGCGGCCCCGTTCCCCTCCCGCGTTCCCCTTCCACCTTCCCCGCCAACCCACACCCCTCTCCCGCCTCCCCGTCCCGCCAATCCCCCTTCCGCGTATTATATATTCAGTCCCATTCAGTTTTCAAAAAGCTCGCGTGCCACCTTTTACAATTTTTTTATTAAAATCTTCATGTTTCATATATTAAAAATACTTATACATTTTCGTATATCATAAGAACAATCAATCTAATTTTATACCTAACACAGGTACCTATTTAAAATATATCAAACGTGCGAAGTTAAAATAGCCGTTAAGCTTCTGAAAATATCTAATTTTCTGCGCAATTTTCGTAATTTTCGTAATTTTTCGTTCCGTAAGAACCTTCTACAAAGTAGTAGAAAACTACTGAACAGAATAGAAAAAAAAGATGAATGAAACAGGTAAAGTCGTTCTGAAGTTATGGCCTGACCAAGGGAAACAGTGATTCATTTATATATATATATATATATAGATTTGTTACATTTTTTAGAATTATTTCACCCGCCATGCTAAGGATGTCCCTGTGTTATGACGGGTGAAGATAACAGATTGAAATTATACAAAATATGCTTGATAGTAATTATTATTATTTATTTATTTATTTATTTATTTAATACATGAATTATCAACAGTACATATAGTTTTTTGTGATATTTCACCCTCCATGCTAGGGATGACCCTGTGTTATGGCGGGTGAAGTTTACAGTTAGTGGATATACATTCGTTAGTATAGATTGAAATTTTTAGTAAATTAAGGAATTATTGATATATATATATATATATATATATAGTTCACAGTAATCAGTCTTATACATATAATGCTGCTTAGATAGTAAATAAAGATATTTTATGTTTTGCCTGCTCTATAGTAAGAAAATGATATACTTATAGTTAGATTGGGTTACAAGAAGAAGATGGAGAAGTTAGAGAATTATTATAAAATGAGAAATTTGAGGAGTTGTTAGATATAGATCATACTAAATAATCTTGTACATACATGCCGCTAATTTAGAAAATAGAGATATATTATGTTTTGTCTGAAAAGTGATTAAATCGATAGAGTGTAGAGTGAATGGGTGTTAAAATTGTAATGTATCCCATGTGTAAGGATCCATTTCGTAATTTGTTTTTTAAAGGAATGGGGTTGACTCAACGTTTTTAAGTTTTCAGGGATAAGGTTAAAGATTTTAGGAGCTAGGAAGAAAAATTGTCTTTGAGCTGACGTGGTGTGTAGTGTAGGTACATTGTAGTGTCTGTTGGTTATTGTTCTGGTGGTGTAGTTGTGTTGTAAGAGAGTTTTGTTTTTGTATTTGAACAGGAAATGTATTAGCATAAATTTTAAATGGAGTTGCCGTATGTTTAAGACGTTATACTCGATGAGGAGTCGTTTGGAGGGGTATCTTGTCGGTCGCTTGTTAATGACACGTATTACCATTTTTTGGGCTTTTAGTAGAGGTTCGATGATAGATTGTGCACAGCCACCCCAAGTTATAATGCCGTATGCTAATAGAGATTGGCAGAGAGCGTAGTAAACAGTTTTAAGAGTTGAGGTAGTAAGGATATTTCTTAGGGTTCGGAAGACATAAGAGAGTTTGCGGATGCGTGTGGTTAGACTGGCCAAGTGCTGATCCCAACGAAGGTGTTGATCAATGATGACCCCCAGATATTTTATGTGGGTGGCGTGTTCCAAGTTTGGAACAGATTAGATTACACAATTTATTTTATATCGCGATTAAATTAGAAAAATTGGATAAGGAACGTGGGAAATGTATGAATGGACATTTAGAAGTTAGAGTGTAAATGTATGGGTAAGGATACTACTGTACTACATACTACTGTATTATACAGCTGTACAATATAATTTACCGGACTTGAAGAATAAAGCCCAACATTTAATTGTACTAAAATTGGTGTTAAATAATGTAGATAATGTAGATTTTCAACATAAAAATCCTTTCTCATGTGCTTACCATATCACATGTGCTCACTTTGATTTTGTACTCGTAACTCTTTTAAATTAAATTATTTTATACTATTTTGTATTCTATTATATTATTTTATGCATATGTATATTTTCTTAATACTCTCACACATTCTTTATATTGCATATGATAATTTACTGTATAAAAAATCAACCACCACAACACAGGCATGTGCCTAGCATGGTGGTCGAAAAATCCCCAACTTTTGTAAAAAAAGATTTTTTTGAATGAATAAAGAAGCTTAAAAAAAAAAAGGATCATTTTTCCTTTATTTGTGCATTGTAAGTAAAGAGTTGGGATTCGATTTTTAGGTTATAAGTTGAAGATTTTATTGCCTTTGTGCTGACGTACGAGCACCATGCATTTTTAGGTAAATTGGAGTGTCGGTTGGTTATATTTCTAGTGGTGTGATTGTGTTGTAAGTGTTTTTTCTGTTAAGTTTGATTTTAGATGGAGTTGACGTACATATAAGACATTGTACTCGATGAAGAGTCTAATGGGGGAGTATCTTGTCGGTCTTGCAACTCAATGCATGGTTGGGTTTGTAAATCTTAAAGTTATTCATTATTTTTCCTATTTTGTTAGTTCTTTGCTTCAGCCACTGACTTCATTGGAGGGACTGACCGCTTTTCTAACAAGGATACAAAGAAACTGACTATTTACCTTTTTCGTCGTATATGTACTTCCTCCGACGTCAGAATAAATAGACCTGCCCCTAAAGCCCAATTTATATTCCGCAATAAGTTGCACACAAGTAGTTTTATCTTGCACGCATTAGTTGTATGCCACACAAAAAGATCGCGCCAGCGCGAAATTACGACACCGCCGCGGCACCGGTGGTATGCAACTAGGGCTGCCACCTCTCCGGGTTTGATCCGGAGTCTACGGGTTTGCATGGTGCATGTCCGGGCTACGGGTTTAACATCGATATCTCCGGGTCAGACCGGGCGTTGACGACCGCATTTCTGCCAAAGAAAAATTATTTCGAAGAGCTAAACGTAGCGATAATCGAAATTGCGTCGATTTATCATGCAATTAGACACCACCACAGTTATTTGAGCACCGATTGCGGAATTAAATGGGATGCCTCTCTTTATTCCGATTCACCACTATCACATAAAGTTCACTGTGGCAGAACCAAAGCTGAAGCCATTGTTTTGAATGTCCAAGCACCGAACTCAATAGAGTCTAAAATACAAGACCTAAAAAGTTCTCAATCTGGAAATGGAGTTCACTTTTCGATTGCTATCGACGCCTCAAATAAAGGATCCCAGAAAATGTATCCAATAGTCATCAGATACTTTGACCAAGAAAAAGGTGTTCAAGACAAATGAATGGATTTTTATGAGGATTCCAACGAAACATCTCAAAAGATTTTTGAAAACATTGAAAATTTTATGCTTCAACACGACTTAGACACAACTTTGTTGTGTGCATTCTCTGCAGGCGGTGAATTATGGTGCTCAAAAAAATAATTAGAAATAATTCGTACTAAAAAAAGTTTTATTTTAATTTAAAAAAACTATATTTCAAAAATCTCCGGGTCAACTGTTTTGGAAAGGTGGCAGCCCTATATGCAACTAGTTGTATAGTATGAAAACGTGATAAAACTACTGTAGCGAAACATGTGGCATGTCCGCTCGGCTACAGTTTACAATAAGAATAATATTTTTTTTATTGGTGCCCTTTTTTACTCATTTAAAGTACGCTCTAGCGTGTTTAAATCGCACTTTATGGAACGCGCGTTTTTTAAAGTTACCATGGCAATATCAACAAAATGTGAAGTCTAAATGTCAACTTTTAACTATAAATCTGACAGGAATAGATAAGTTTTAAGATTTTCACGGCCCAAAGCATTTTCGTTATTTGTTTTTGGGGTGTTATGCCGTGGTTCGCTACCTCCTTCTTTAGCCAACGTTTCGGACATCGTTGCAGTGTCCATCATCAGGGCAGATCCGGTAGATGTGTAATTTTTAGTCGTGAAGTGTGTGCTTATTTACTTCGAAGCGATACCGTGTCGCCAGCACCACTAACTTTCCCCTGGCTAGCATGAATACCACGTTTTAATGAACTTTCTATTCCGTTCCGCGGCGATGACGCCACTGCTTGTCACGAGTATTTTGTACTGGTGAAAGTTAGTGGTGCTGGCGACACGGTATCGCTTCGAAGTAAATAAGCACACACTTCACGACTAAAAATTACACATCTACCGGATCTGCCCTGATGATGGACACTGCAACGATGTCCGAAACGTTGGCTAAAGAAGGAGGTAGCGAAACACGGCATAACACCCCAAAAACAAATAACGAAAAAAACTGACAGGAATATTTTAAACGTCAAATAAAACAAACACTTTGAATACATACGCCTTCTTAGCAACGTCATCCTTGCTAATTGCCTTCATGAATGCATGCACTTTCACAAATGATTTTAAATCAAACCCTTTATTTATCCTCAACAGACATTGCAATTTCGAATGTATGGCCCACATAGTCGATGCTTTGTACTGTTCCGACATTTTCTGAAGGTAAGCAAGCACAACTCGTTCATCTACATCTACTACGTTTTGCTCCTCCATCCATGTTATGAACCTTTCATATTCTTTTTTATAAACGTCTTTGGATTTTTCAGGTATTAACCGCGATTCTGCTTTGGTATTTAAATTATCAATGTTAGAACTCATTTTACAACACACAATAACTAGTAAAAACTGTGATGTCAACTATTAATCTTATGTGACAGATAGCAAATTAATGTTTGTGTTTTTCATTTCCATGACAACAAGATATTGTGATGTCACATCACGAATTCATTAATAGTTCTTATTTCCAAATTTTTAATAATAATATCAATATTTATATTTTCAAAGTGTACCAATAAAAAAAAATAGCGTAAAGTATTCGTGGATAACTGGTCTTTAAAACACTTGCTTTATTTCGAGCACTGGGCTACGCCGTCGTGCTCGAAAAATCGCGCGTGTTTTAAAGCCCTGTTTATCCACTTATATTTTAATAAACTATTTTATTTTTAATTTTTAACTTTATGAGTAAAATCTCAAATTATAATATTTAATTAAAAAATACAATATTAGCGAAACTCAATCGAAAATGTGGAGACAAGATATTAACACCCCTGGGACTCGAACCCAGGACCCTTTGCTTACATGGCAAGTGCTCTACTAACTGAGCTAAAGTCCCAGAGGCACCAATACTGCCAATATCTTTTTTCTGAGTTTTCTGTCTCCACATTTTCGATAGAGTTTCGCTAATATTGTCTTCAATTAATTAAAAAAAGATTAATCTAGATTATTGCTTTATTTAGTTCAAATTCTTGTTTTCCTTGTGACTGCGTGTGTGATAGTTTTGTTGCAAATTCACTTAATAAAATGGCTGCGTTTTTTAAATCTTGAATTTTCCGAAATTTTTCGACGTTTTGATAGATAATGTTTGGGGTAAGCTTTTTTTAACTTTTTTCGTGGTTGGAGCTTAAAATACTGCAAATTTTAAACATTAACGTACATTTCAAATACAACAATCTAAAGGGTTGTTTTATCTAGTTACTAAAATGGCATTTGTTTTTACGACAGCTTCAAAAAAATATATATATAAAGGACATTTAAAATACTTTGAAAAAATTCCGACATTCGTTGAGAAATTATAAATAAATAAAGTACAAAAGATAAACCACCCCCTCTTGGTTGTAAAGACAATTTATATCATTCCTTGAACAACAATTTTTTTATCAGTTTTTAATTGGTAAGGTTTTCACATGCACGGTCGTGTACCAATTGAATAAAATTTTCAAGACAATTTTTTTTAGTAAGGCTGCAAAGTGTTTAAAATGTCTGAAATCCATATTTATGTAAATATTAATCTTTTCGGCGATTGCATTATTAGGGTTTCTTTGGACACTTCAATTCATTCATACGGCAGGAAGAGGTTTACTAAGAAAAGCAAAGGCTACCTATTGATTTGTGTAAAGTGAATAACATCTTTTTTCTGATAAAAATCATGTTGGATGGTCACTACTCACGTGTGATGTTAATAGGTTTACGTTTATTATAAAATTTGAAAAATGAGGAGGCACAAACATTTTTTTTTAAATTGAGAGTTTTTTGCTACCACTATTTTAAACGAGTCGTGTTTTATTACATTTTCACAATTATCGCCTCAATTTTATCGTTTTAAATATTAGCGCGCTCTCTCCAACATTCGTAATTTTTACATATCTCTCCATCTTCTTTTTTTTGAGCGGGGGTACGGCACCTTAACTGTATCATACTTCGATGAAGAACTACCAACATTATCTTCATTTTCTTAATGCATACTTTTATTGTCTGCTATCTTTATGTATGGTTGCAAGATTCAAACCCGAACTAAATGTAATCTAGATAGTGTCTTGGATAAAAATCGCAGAGATAAATGTTTTTTTAAATTAGTGTATAGGTAATTAATTAGGTGTAAATACTCACGAAAACAATTTTTCAGATAAAAAGATGCGATCGCTTCGATTACCTACTGCAAACAATCCAAGAATTAGAAAGAATATTTTGTTTACAATTTATTTTTAGTATATAATACAAACACTAGATATTAAATGAAATAATAGTCTTTGCACGACAATGCAATAAACTTAAAATCATTTTCGTGTTTTTTAAGGAAAGTTTTAGAGCATCATTTCGTAACTTTGTATTGATTTTTTTCAACATATTGATTTTAGTGTGTTAATGCGCAATAGTTACAATACAATAGTCTATATATATATATATAAATGAATCACTGTTTCCCTTGGTCACCCCATAACTTCAGAACGACTTTACCTTCATTCATTTTTTTTTAAATCATCATCATTCATCTAGTTTTCTAATACTTTGCAGAAGCTCTTACGGAAAGAAAAATTAAGAAAATTGCGCAGAAAATTGGATAATTTCAGAAAACTTAATGACTATTTTAACTTCGCACGTTTGCCAGTTCGCGCGATTCATGAAATTCATGAAAAATTGTAATAGATGGCACGCGAGCTGTTTGAAAACTGAATGTACTGGAACTGAACATATGGAACACGGGTGGTGGGTTTGCGGAACGGGGGGGCGGGAGAGGGGAGTGGGTGGGCGGGAAAGGTGGAAGGGGAACGCGGGAAGGTAAGGGATGCGAGAGGGGAACAGGGACGCACGGTAAAGGACATGCAGGGAGTAACAATTCATTTCTTTAAATATGTCTTTGCAACGCATTTTTTTTTTTTTTTTTTACAGTGAATACCGCACAAGAATCTCAACTGCTCCCGTCTGGAGCCAGTGAGACTATGGCATCCCCAATTGGGGTATGTTGTGAGGCTGAAGATAGTGGGGAGGGGAAGGAGGTGGGGAAGAGGAAGGTTGGGAAGTACCTGGCTATTCAGATCTGGTCACCAAACACGGCTGAAGCCATTTTTAAGCAACGTTTCAATTCTGAATGGTGGTCTTACACCAGGGCGATACTGATAGTATCTTCCACTCTGGAACATGCCGCAAATGTACTATATATTATTTTAAATGAATTAATTGTGAAATAACACAAATTAATCAAATAAAATTTATTTGCGCATGCCGGGTTCGAACCCGCGACCTCTGGATTGTGAGTCATGAGTCTTACCCACTGGACTACGGAGGTCGTCGAAATGCCGGGAAACAGCTAGTTATTATATAATGTTTTGGGATATAAACTAAGTAATTAGAATAAGGAATGCAATACACCCATAGATACCTATATTAATGTAAAATAAATATATCATACTTAAATATTTGGAGTAAAAAATATTGGTGTCATTTTGCTGTTCGATGATTTTTTTTTCTATTATCAACAAAAAAATATATTTTTCAATCAAACGTCGCTACTAATCTAATCGTTAATATTGTCTTCAGTATTTATCTAAACTATATTATTTGATAGGTTGGGGTTATTATAGTTCACATATTCGTCTCTCGTATTTTTCTACCTTTTCACATCAAAAGGGTCGATAAAAATTTAATGTTTATTAGTGTTCTTATCTGTATCTAAGTACTTGTAATTTATGACACTAAAATAACAGCTTAAAATTGTTAAAATTACGTAACGTTTTCTGGGTGACCCGACAGTTTATCTCCCGACAGTTGATCCCCGTCAGTTGGTCCCCCGACAATTGCTCCCCAAAATTGATGTCAATTTATTAGTATTCGTATCTATAACTAAACTATTAACTTAATTGGTAAGCCCACACTGCGGCCAACGTTCCAACTTCAAACGTTTGGACGATCGTGTGGAGGGGTGTTTGTGCGTTGGAAGTTCGAGTTGGATGGTTGGAGTTCGCGTTGGCCCGGGATCGCCTTCGAGGCGATCCCGACGGCCAACTCACACGAACCAGCCTGCCGCAGCTGTCCACACCGTGCCGCGTACTATTAAAATGACTATATTATTACGGAGAGTGGTATAACAATTGTTTGAAAACATGTCGTGTATATAATTATATGATTATACAGCTGTTTCATGTCCGCCATTTTGGAGTACGGAATTCTGGGTTGGAGGTTGGCCGCAGCGACCACACAATGGGCCAACCTTCCAACTCCGAACTAAGTTCGGAGTTGGAAGGTTGGCTTCAGTCTGGACGTAGCAAATAACTTTTGACTTTTCTTTACATTACCTCCACACAGGAGGCCCTGAGGAAAATAATTTCCCCCATCATCTTTAAAAATACTGTGTGGAGGGTCTTTTTGAGGAGAGAAAGGAGTGAACATGTTGTAGGAAGGAGGAAACACAGAGGCCGGCAAATCATTCCACAGCCGAGCTGTTGAACACAAGAACGAATCGAAGAAGCGACCCATTCTCATGTGACAAATGTCAACTGTGTACATATGTTGGGCATGCGTTTGGCGTGTTTCCCGACTATGCACCGGTGCCGAAGGGATCAATGATGCTAGTTCCTCGGAGCATCTTCCATTGTAATACCGGTAGAACAAGGATAGCATTCCCACTCGACGCCTCTGCTCTAAAGATTGCAATCAGTCTGTTGAAGTAGGAGAATCTATCAGAAGGACCGCCCGTTTCTACACAGATTCGAGGGTTTTTTCGGGTATTTTGGAGCTCCAGACCAGAGGTGGCTGCCAAATTCAACCGTGGGGCACACTTGTGGGTTAGCAGTTGTATACGTTATGACACTAAGAGAAGGTCTCAAATTTTAAAAATTATTAATGTTTTCTCGGAGAACTGACAGTTGCCCCCTTGACAGTTGATCCCTCGACATTTGGTCCCCCAACAGTTGCCCCCCCGAAATTATGATACATTTATGTTTGATAATTTGCCTTATTATTTTATTATCGTAGTGTTTTAGCTTCTATTTTATTTTATGTTTCATTTTTTTTTAAATTCAATTTAAATAAAAATAAAAAAAATTAATTAATGCAGTTCCACGAATTAAATACAAAATCTTGTAAATGGGTGTTTCAGGCTGACAATTATTGCTTGTAATAATTGTTACAAAATCTTTATCTTTATCTTTACTAAGTATAAAATATAGTCGCTCACACTGTATGTGCGCTTAGATCTTTTAAACCACGCAACGGATTTTCATGCGGTTTTCACCAATAGATAGAGTGATTCATAAGGAAGGTTTTTAGATATATAATTTGTCAAGGTTTTGTGTAAATTGGTTGAAATACATAATGTGTCTGGCCAAGCGGCAGCGGACAGCGTGGATTTGATTTAACGGATGGCGTCGGTTATAAAGGTTTCTATTTCTATGGCCACAGAAACGTGTGTCCGGGTCTGCTAGTCAATTAATATATTACTGTTACATGTTTAATAACATTGTTTCATATTTAGTTATTCAGTTTTATTATTACAGCACGCTTTTTTACTATTTATTTTTTACCATTATTTTTGGTGACCCAACATTTGGCCCCCCGAAATTATAATAAGGAACTCCAGTGAAAAATATTATGGCTTTAAAAAAATATGTTCATATAGACCAATAAACGCTGATTCTGAATATATAAGTTTTATTTCACAATATTAAACGTAGAGTTCTTAAAAAATGATTTAAAAGTGCATTTTTAAACCTCTCGTCAAAACACACTGTAAAGTTGGCATTACTTTAATGGTTAGTGCTGGCGTCACGCGTCACCAGTCATTGTATTGAAATCTTTGATTATGTAGGTATGATATAAGCCATCAGTATTAACAGCATTTCATGTTATTCGTTATTTCATACTGTTTATAGAGATTTAGTTGTTGTGTTTATTGAAACAATATTTAAGCCTAAATAATTCAGTATCAAAAATAGAGGTATCTCTATTATTTAAAATATTGAAAACCTACTGCACAAAAAAATAGTAATGCTACTTCTAGGGAGAATGCTTCGAATAACGCTATTCAAAATGGCGGCACTTGATCAGCTGATTGCCCAATCCTATAGTAATTTTTCAGGAGTGATGACGTCACACGATTCACCGTACATACGGTGGTCGTAGGGGGATCTTGAAAAATTAAAACTTTGACAATTATTTTAACTATTAAAACGAAATCTAAAAATAAAAATAAAAATGCAGTTATTTAAGTTAGAAGGTCAAAATTCATTAAAAAAATTTTAAAAAATGGACTGGAGTTCTCTATTATTAAAAAAATTATGGTTTTGTGTGCATTATTTACCAATTTAAACTTAAAATCGACTCCAAAAATTCTTTAAATAATAAGTTAGTATGGATATCAAACGAACTTATTTACAGTGACGATTTTTCATACTTATACTCTGGTATATACAGTATATAGACAAGTAGTTTTATCCTTGATGCATTTGAATGAAAATATGTTTTATTCTTTTGTTACTTGGCGGTACATCCTCTCTGCACACTCCTTCGGATACACTTGGTTATATTTTAAGTAACTACGTATACCATATTTTTCCTAAACCGACTGCATACTATAAATTATAGTCCTCCGCGGCGTCTGTCTGTCTGTTCACGATAAACTCAAAAACTATTGAACGGATTTTCATGCGGTTTCTACCAATAGATAGAGTGATTCGTGTGAAGGGTTTAGGTATATAATTTGTCAAGGTTTTGTGTAAATCGGTTGAAATATAACGATAATTGTTAGAAGTGTCGGAAAAAGTCAAGCCGCCTGGGAGCTTTCATCGAAAACGCTGCCCAATTAGTCCTGGGTCGGTGGTGAATAACCCGCTCACGGACCACAAAAGAGCGAGCGGGTCATTTTTTCGTCAGCACCCGGGTCTCGCGACCCACTTCTCGCAACCGCTCTACTATTGCTACCTGGGTTTCGGGTGCGGATGTGGCGGGGCGAGCGACGATAGATAGATGATGTAATATGAGAGAGCGAGCGGGTTGTCAACACCCGGGTTTCGCCACCTTCTCTCTCGACTCAGGTAGTAGAAAGTTGCTGGGTGAAGCGTAATCGAGTTTCATATTTTGTGTCGCGAAAAGAGCGGGTCTTCGTGACCAGCTCATGACGCCAGTGTGTCGTGAGCAACCCGGGTCGTGTAAAACGATCGATCGACCCAGGACTATGCCCAATCCCTTTGAGATATAACAAAACAATGAATGCGTGGTGGGATATTCCTCTTTTACAGATCTACAAAAAAAGTCCGCGATGGCATATATCTATCTTTTGAGGATACTGTACCCATTCTATCTTCTAAAAAATTGGTCACTTACAATACGGTAATTGGAAAGCTATTTAGGCGGATGCAGTATTAAATATTATCAACTTAAATACGTTAGTTACCTCAAGCATGTCATGTACATTATTATAATCTTTCGCACCATCTTCTTTACATATTAGAAATAAAAGTGCTCCTTGGCGTCTTTTTTTTTTTTTTTTACTCGAATACCGCACAACTGCTCCCGTCTGTAGCCAGTGGGACTATGGCATCCCCAATTGGGGTATGTTGTGAGGCTGAAGGTAGTGGAGAGGGGAAGGAGATAGGGAAGAGGAAGGTGGAGAAGTACCTGGCTATTCAGATCTGGTCACCAAACACGGCTAAAGCCATTTCAAGCAACGTTTCAATTCTGAATGGTGATCTTACACCAGGGCGATACTGATAGTATCTTCCACTCTGGAACATGCCGCAAATATACTATATATTATTTTACATGAATAAATTGTGAAATAACACAAATTAATCAAATAAAATTTATTTGCCACGCCGGGATTTGATCCCGCGACCTTTGGAGTGCTGGTCAAGAGCCTTACCACTGGACTTTTTTTTTTTACATTAACTCCACACAGGAGGCCCTGAGGAAAATAATTTCCCTCAGGGCCTATGTCATCTGGGATGCTGTGTGGAGGGTCTTTTTGAGGAGAGGAAGGAATGAACGTTGGTCTTGAAGAGACCCATGTTGTAGGAAGGAGGAAACACAGAGGCCGGCAAATCATTCCACAGCCGAGCTGTTGAACACAAAAACGAGTCGAAGAAACGACCCGTTCTCCTGTGACAAATGTCAACCGTGTACAAATGTTGGGCACGCGTTTGGCGTGTTTCCCGACTATGCACCGGTGCCGAAGGGATCAATGATGCTAGTTCCTCGGAGCATCTTCCATTGTAATACCGGTAGAACAAGGATAGCATTCCCACCCGACGCCTGTGCTCTAAAGATTGCAATCCGTCTGTTAAGATGGGAGAATCTATCAAACGGACCGCCCGTTTCTGCACAGAGTCGAGGGTATTTTTCAGGTATTTTGGAGCTCCAGACCAGAGGTGGCTGCCAAATTCAACCGTGGGGCGTACTTGTGATTTGTACAAGGTTAGCAGTTGTGTACTATTAAAGTATCTGCGGGCCCTGTACAGTACGCCCAGCTTTTGGGAGGCTAACTTTACTCGTAGTACGTTAGCCAGAGTAAATTTACGGACTCTGGACTACGTCTGTCTGTTCGCGATAAACTCAAAAATGGCGGTGGTTATAAAGGTTGGATAACCATCAAGTAGATGGCGTTGTGTTTAGTTAGCCACAGGGTCAGCTAGTTGTATATAAGTATGTCGGGGATCAACTGTCGGGGGATCAACTGTCGGGGGATCAATTGTCGGGGAATCAACTGTCTTGGAACCCATTTTATCGGAGGTTTCAAAAGAGGAAGCGAACTTATCAAAGAAACATTTAAACGAAAGAAACGTTCCTACTAAATTACGTTTTTACCGCAAAATCCACGATAAATCAGTATTATTATTGATACAGTTAAACGAAAACACTAAACTTGTCTGATAAAACATAATATTTATCTTTAGTAACTACGACGTATTTTCTAGAATAAATGTGGGTCAACTGCCATGAGTTGTTATGAGTTATAGTTAGATAAATCCATCTAGAGGAAGACAACGAAAATAAATAATCTGTATATATAAAATTGAATGTATGTTCGCTTGCATGTATGTTTGTGGTTTACGTATTGCTATATTAATAAGGAATAGGCAGACCAAACTGGAAATATGTCATTTTTAAATCAAATTTTAGACGTATTGACTCTTTTCTACAAAAAATTATAAATTGATTTCGAAAGACTGTTGTTACCATAGACATCCACATATGTCCGTGGTTCTTACAAAGCTCACCGATGCACTGGAGCGTAATGGTTACCCGGCAAGGCAGACAAGACATATAATAAGAGCCAAGCAATTTTTTATATTTAAGTACCGGGTTGCTACCTCCTTCCTTCTTGTGTTCATGATATATTGTCAATTCTTAATCTAAATCATAATATTATATAATTAAAAAAATGATGTAATGGATTCTTTCAGTTCAATTTTCATCCACTTCCCGAACTACTGAAATGTGTGAATTTTCGCACACGTGAATGGTAGAAGAAGTCGGGGACGCCCGAGGAAGACATGGCACGATCAAGTGAATCAGATACTTGAGTCGGGTCATGTCAAAAGTCAGAATAATAGAAGAGAATGTATGAGACGATGTATGAATGTGAGTGAGGCAAAGAGTGTGTGCCAAGACCGAGTTGTTTGGCGGTCCGTCCTCTCTGCCTACCCCTGCGGGGAAACGGCGTGATGGTTAGTTAGTTAGATAGTTAGCGGCATGTTCCAGAGTGGAAGATACTATTAGTATCGCCCTGGTGTAACACCACCATTCAGAATTGAAACGTTGCTTGAAAATGGCTTTAGCCGTGTTTGGTGACCAGATCTGAATAGCCAGGTACTTCCCAACCTTCCTCTTCCCCACCTCCTTCCCCTCCCCACTACCTTCAGCCTCACAACATACCCCAATTGGGGATGCCATAGTCTCACTGGCTCCAGACGGGAGCAGTTGAGATTCTTGTGCGGTATTCACTGTAAAAAAAAATTACATGATATAATTCTTCGATCCGTGAGTTTTAATAAATTAAATTCTAAAATTAATATTGTTCAGACATTGACCGAGAACTGAGATTACTCGACCCCGACATTGGCCTTTCACCAGAATATGAAACTGATTATCTTATATATATAACAAAGTCGGGTTAGTTACACTATTTATAACTCAAGAACGGCTGAAACAATTTATGTTCTTTGATTTGTTGGATTTGTCTCCGCCCCGAATAGCAGAATAGCTATTAAAACATCGGAAAAATTCACGACAAAAAAGTAATGAAGAAAATTCTTTTCCTCATACATTTTGTATGGAACGAATTCTCATGTTTTGAAAGAGCTGCAGCAATATTGTGATAAGCTTTTTTGCTATTGTTCTTAAGCATATAATGCTGCCTCTCTTTCTTACACACTAAATGTCAATAGTCGAAAATGAGGCAACCAGTGAACGTACGTCTGCACCCCTCCAAAGGAAAAATACAATAAATTATAATAAATCTCCCTCACACGTCTAAAGAAAATGAAACGCAATACCCGTAAAGCAAGTGGAAAAATAAGAAAATCCGTGAACAACGCCATCTCTGATACTGACAACACGGGCAGTTACGCATCGGTAATTGCTTCATTGTGTAATTGTTAACTTAATTAAAAAAAACTGAATGGTACGAAATTCGCCGGGTCAGCTAGTTGATTATAAAGATTCTTTTGTATTGTTTAAAGTACGCATTGAAAAAATTACTCGGTTATCTTTTTTTATACGTTTCAGGAGAAACATCTTCTCTTTAGCCTCACAAAAATTTCCATCGAAAGATACAATTGTACAACCCCAGCCAGAAGCACTCCTATCCCGGTGAGACCGGTAAATACTAGATGGCACTGGTAAGTTTTAAGATTTTCACGGCCAAAAGCATTTTCGTTATTTGTTTTTGGGGTGTTATGCCGTGTTGCGCTACCTCCTTCTTTAGCCAACGTTTCGGACATCGTTGCAGTGTCCATCATCAGGGCAGATCCGGCAGATCCGGTAGATGTGACACATCTACCGGATCTGCCGGATCTGCCCTGATGATGGACACTGCAACGATGTCCGAAACGTTGGCTAAAGAAGGAGGTAGCGCAACACGGCATAACACCCCAAAAACAAATAACGTAGATGGCACTGATTTGATAGGACTCGCAACACGTGCGCTGAGAATGGGAAGGAGGTTGGAGTTTAATCGACCGGTATACATGGCAACCCAATAAGCCAATATTGGAATTTAGGATGGGTAGGAATAAAGGAATTGATTGAGGGTCGTTTTTTTTTTCTTTCTGTGTCTTTGTTCTTCTCGGCTTTTCTTGGAACTTCTTATATACGATACGATACGATTGTACCCCCCAGCCAGGAGCATTCCTGTCCCGGTGAGATCGGTACACCGAGGGGCACTGATTTGTTAGGACTGGAACACTTGCTCTGAGGATGGGAAGGAGGTTGCAGTTTAATCGACCGGTATACATGGCAACCTAATAAGCCAATATTGGAATTTAGGATGGGCAGGAATAAAGGAATAGATTGAGCGTTTTTGTTTTTTTTTTCCTTATTTTTATGCCTTCCTTCTTCTTGCCTCATCTCGGATTTTCTGGTATCTTCTAGCTTCTTTAATTCTTGTCTCTTCTGAGATTTTATCGTCTCTTCTTGAACCTTATCGGATCTTCTTGGATCTTCTCGCCTCTGCTTGGTACGTCTTGTCTCTTCTGCCGCTTCTTGAATCTTCTCGTCTCGGCTCTTGCTGCTTGTTCTTTTCTCTTCTTGTCTCTTCTTGGATCTTCTGGAACCTTATCTGTACCTTTTCTTACATCTTCTCGCCCCTCATGGGCTCGTCTTGGATCTTCTAACCTACTCTTCTTGTCTATTCTTGTCTCTTCTTGGCTCATCTTGGCCTGTCTTATATCTATTTTTGGCTATTTTTGGCTCTTCTTGCCTTTTATGGCTTTTCTTGTTGCTTCTTGGCTCTTTTAGGCTCTTTTAGCCTCTTCTCTTGCAACTTCTTCTCTCTTCTTGCTTCTTATTGTATTTTTGACTCTTATTTCTTCATGGCTTTGCTTGGCTCTTCTTGTCTTTTCTCGACGTTTTTAGCTATGTTTTTAATTTTTTTTCATTTCTAGGCTTTTAGGATTTTTTAAGCTTTTCTTGCCTTTTCTAGCTTCTTTTTGTCTCTTCTTGTCTTTTTGACTTTTATTGGTTCCATTTGGCTATTGTCGTTTTTTTTTAAATGTCTCACTTAAAAAAAAAAACTATCTTCTTGTTTCTTCTTCAGCCGTACAAAAATTACATTCACATCAAAATTAAAATATAATTATAATAACATATTATTTCCAATAAATTATTGTTCAACAGAATATGAACAAGGCGATAAATAATGCTAGAAGAGCAAATCTAATTATTTCGAGCGTGTTCAATCTAGAATACTTTCCCTTTCTCGCATCGCTTGTCTCTTATGGGTTAGGGACGAGGGATGCTATTGGTCAGAGGTTACATCCCGCCGCTAGGGTTTACAGATGATCTGACCGATAAAAGGTCGTGTGAGACCACGAGAAGTTTAAGTTTGCCTCAGCTTCGGGAAAATCTCTGGCAGGTCTGACATACATCCGTCAGCTAACCCAGAGAGAAAAGATACTCGTTATCTTTTGTTAGAAGGTTTTAGCGAGCGGTTTGGTTATTAATCGTTAACCATAAAGCTAATGTTAGTTTTGTTTATACGATTATTGAACTGAATCGTACTTGGAAATTGATTGTACCTAGACACAAAGACTTATTGTGTTTACCGTATAAAAGTGTGGATTTTACTTAATTACATTAGAAAATTATGATTATGATTGCATGAATTAATATTTATTTGTTTCTTGAACCTCGCGCGACATAAGTACTATTTCTTGCATCTTTAATTAGTGAATGCCAAAGGTGGAGTGCATTGTTTTTATTTCAATTGCATTTATTACAGATGGGAAACAATTAAAATATTGATACAAACTATTCAACGGTTTTTTATTGATTCATTTGCGTAGAATTTCGTAATTTATGACAACTAATTGTGAATTATAGTTCCTGCTTATTTATTTATTTTTTTTTTTTTTTTTATTCACTGAAACATTTATTATAATTACAATTTTACAACATTATAACAACAATATTCCAATCGCTCTCCTAATAAAGCAGTTGCTTGTGTTTAGGAGAGGACAACTAAATACTTTTACATCTAAGTATATAAATTAAAAATATTATTACAAAAACTAATTGTAATTTTATAGAAAATACGATACATGTCATAAAATTATTGGTTAGTTAATAAATGATTCAAGGGATTGATAAAGCAAAACATATTTCTAAACAATAATTAAAGTTATGAGGTGGTACTAGAGTATTTCAATTTAATTTTTTTTTTATATGTGTCGTAGTTTTCATCCGATCGTATATCTAGGGGTAATTTGTTGAATAATTTTAAACCCTTGAATGTATAGTGATGTTGTGCTGTTGTAGTTCGTACTAATGGTACGGTTAATCCTCCAACAGATATGATTCTTTTACTAATATTTAATTGTGGTATAGTATTTTTATTAAAGAAATCTTTATGTAATTGTAGGAGTGCAATTTTGTCATAAATTTTTGTTAGTGGGGGAACCGGGAAATCATTTATTGTTGGGTAGTAATAGGGCTTTTTTAAGATGATTTTTATTAATATTTTTTGAATTGTTTCCAGTGGAAGTAGGGAAGATTTATATGCACCCCCCCAAGCTATGATTCCATATTGTAGTACAGAGTGCGCAAGTGAGTAATAAATATCTTTTAGTAATTTTAATGTTACAGTATTTCTATGTCTAAAAAATATATATATATCAGTTTTCTCATTCTGTCTACTGTGGAATTTATTTGACTTTTCCATTTGATGTTATTATCGATAATTATTCCAAGATATTTTATTTCTTCTTTACTACTAATGTGTTACAGGGTGCGATCCTAAGAAGGCAATTTTTTTCGTGAATTTTTATGTTTACCTTTATATTTGAGATATTCCCTGTTAGGCTATAAGGTATAAAATGGGTTTTTTCGACATTTAGTGTTAATAAGTTTTCGTCGAACCATAGTTTTACAATATTAATTGCATTGTTAGCTAATACTTCGACCTCATTCCAAGAATTTCCTTCAATAGTAATCACTGTATCATATGCGTAAGATATAATGTTTCCAATGATTGGGAGTTCAAAAAGTTCATTTACATACAATATGAAAAGTAAAGGTCCCAATACAGTTCCTTGTGGAATTCCAAAATCTATATTTTCTATTTCACTTAGTTCGTTGTTTACTTTTACCTGTTGAGTTCTTTGATGGAGATAAATTTTTAACCATGTTTTAGCTTTGCCAGTTATTCCTATATTATTAAGTTTATTAGTTAATTTTGAATGTGAGACACTATCAAAAGCTTTACGGAGGTCAATGAAAATACTTAAGCATTTTTTACCTCTATCTAATGTTTTGTAAATAAGCTTGGTTAATTCTGCAATTGCGTCTTGTGTGCTAAGTTTATCTCTGAAACCGTATTGACTAGGGTTAATACATTTTTGGTTATCTATATAATCAACAATTTGTTTTTTTATTAATTTTTCGTATATTTTTGCAATATTGGATAATAAAGATATTGGGCGGTAATTGTTTACTTCTTTTGAATCTCCGGATTTATATACCGGGATTATAATGGCTTTTTTAAAGTTTGACGGGAATATTCCACATTTAGTGCTTACATTTAATATATGCGTAATCGGTTTGGTTAGGAAATTGCAGTATTTTTTCAAAATTTCTGTAGTTATACCGTCGTATCCTGGCGCAGCACCATTTTTTAGTGATTGTATTATGTTTTCAATATTTTTTTCTGTAGTCGGTTTAAAAATTGAAAGGTTGTTATTTGTTATTTTATCTTCATGTATATCATCTGGTTTGTAATTTTGGTCAATTTTATATGCAAGTTTTTGACCGACGGTTGCGAAAAAATTGTTGAAAATATTTTCACACGTTTTTGGTTCACGGATAGCATTTAATTTAGTTCCATTAGTGTTTATGACATTTATTATTGACTTATTTTTATTATTTTTATTCATAATTTCGTTTAAAGTGTTCCATGTTTTTTTAGGGTTTTCTTTTGTGAGGATTGTTTTCTCCCTGTAATATTTTTCTTTTGTGTCTTTGATAATTCTAATGAGTTTGTTCCGGAATAGTTTGTATTCGTTTTTGATATGACTATTAGTAGGGTTTTTTTTCGTTTGTATGAAGAGTTTTTCTTTATTCCGGATGGATATGAGTAATCCTTGTGTAATCCATGGTTTGATTTTCCTTAATTTAGAACTAGGTTGATTATTAATATAGGTTGTACAGTCTGCGATATGAGAATTTAAAGTTTCTTCAAAGAAGTTTGCGCACGTGTCTGGGTTTTGGCAGTTTAGTATTGAGGACCAAGATTCCTTTCGTAATTTATTTTTTAATTTTAAATAGTTCAGTTTGGAAATTATTTTGATATTTTTTCTAGAGTCATTAAATCCTGAGTTTTTATTTAAATCATAAACAAATAAATTTGTATGGTGATCTATTATATCATTTTTCCATATAATGGATTTAATTTTTTCTGTGTGTTTAATATTGATCCATATGTGGTCCAGGCATGATGGCGATTGGTTTGAAAATTCTCTTGTGAAATTATTTACACAAGATATAAAGTTCATTTCATTCATAGCATTTATATAATCTATTTTATTTTTACCGTGGTTATTTGGACCAATATTAATATTTAAATCACCTATTACGATACAATTTAGATGGTTTTTGTTACATAGTATTTTTTTTAATTCTTCTATAAGTAGGGGTATATCAGAGCTGTGTGTTCGATATATTGCGATTATATTGAATGGCATGTTATTTAAAACAAAATTAACAGACAAACAGTTTGCGTTGTATATGGGTATTTCGGTAACATTGATATCAATAAATTTTTCTTTAGCGTATACTACAATTCCACTATTTTTATTAATCTGATAAATTGTATTGTAATGTTTGTAGTTTGGGATGATTGGTATATTAATGTTTGCATATATGTGCGCCTCGGATAGTATTATGAAATCTGGTTGTGAACATAATGTATTTAGAGATACCAGAAGTTCATCCATGTTTCTATTTATACTTCTTATGTTTAGGTGCAAGATTGTTAGTCTATTTATTATATTGTTATAGATTTTATTGCATTCGCTGGCTGTTTCACATACGTATTCTTCTATATTTAAATTTCTATCAATTTCGTTTAAGTTAAAATTTTCCATTGCATTTATTTAGGTGTGATAAAATATGTATATATAATTCTACGAAAAAATGAATAAATAATAATACTCATAATTCGTGTTTCGGTATTCTTGTTCGATTCCAGTTCATATCTAAAATTGTAGGTTTTAATTTTTTCAATAAGATTTATTTTATGTTCAGATATTAGTCGGACACAAGTATTATTTATTACTCAAGTGTTTGTTTAAATGACAGCAAAAATTAATTTGTTTCATTCTTCTTTTGATAATGATTTCAGTATAAAATAGTGTGTGAATGAATATATCGATAGTACAAATGAACATATACTGTAGAGATTTATTGTATACGTAATATTGGTAGCATGATATATGGGTTAGTAATGTAGATAATAATAATTTTGAAATCATATATCTATAATTAGTCGTTAGTAGTCTATAATTTATTAGCCTTCGATAACCATCGCTGTTTATTGGTATTGTATTATCTATTTTCTGGTAGAAATATAGAAATGTAGAATGAAGAAGTAATGTTATATAAAGATGTATTATGTAGAAATTTGTTACCATGAAGAAAATATTCAAGTTTTTTATCATTAATATAGAGCATATGTTAGAGATTTTAGTTTTGAATATATATGTACTGATTTTATAGTACGTAGAATGATGAAAGATTTGTAGTTTCTTCAATGTATAGACCATAGAATTAATCATTTTTATATCATGTGGATATTCAGAAGTACATATGTAAGACATTGAGAATAGGCATGAGATATTTTTATAAACTTCTCTAAAATTTATAACGATATTCAACGTAAATAATAATAATTTTACAATAATAAATGTATAAATCCCGATATAATATGTTCTAATAGAACATATTATATCGGGATGTTCTATATTAGCGCCGTCCGAGTATACATTTAGGCACAATCAGGTTTTAAAAATAATCCACCAAAGTTTGGTAATTAAACATAACTTGATTGACTGCCGTAATATAGTACCATATTATGAATATGAACCAAATTCATTTTTAGAAAATGAATTTTATAAAATATATTATGATAAAACTATACTAACAGACAGAACAATTAGTCATAATAGACCTGATATAGTTTTACATGACAAAATTAAAAAAATAACTTATATCATTGATGTAGCTATTCCAAATTCCTGTAATATTCAAAAAACTGTTTCTGAAAAAATTAGAAAATACACAGATTTAGGAAATGAGATTAAAAGAATTTGGCATTCTCGGAATATAAAAATATTACCATTTGTTATTTCGGCTACTGGCATTATACCTAGGTCTCTGATTCAAAATTTAGGCGTATTAGATTTGTCAAAGAATTTATATATAAAAATGCAAAAATCGGTAATTTTAAATACATGTAGGATTACAAAAGATTTTTTAAATATTTATATTGAGGGATCAGTAGGATTTATAGGTTCAATTAGGAATTCCACAGAGCCTAACTCTCTGATATGAAAATATCTGGAGTCGGTGAATTATTTTCCCATCTGGTCTCTGGTAGGTTGATATGTTGTTCTTGTATTGTTTTGTAATTATAATACATATAGTGCAATTGCTTAACGTGGATTGACCAGATGATCATTTGGGAAGTGTGTGAAAGGGTTTAGTTTTTCCTGTGGGGAAAATTAAACCCGGACATTTAAATCTGGTGCGTAATATAGATTTTCTGGTTATAATTTATTACGTATTGTGTTATCGAGAAAATAATATTATTATTTTTTATCATCAATATATATAATGTCTTAGAGTTTTTAGTTTTTATTACATTTATATTGATTTTATTGTTTGTAGACTGAGATATATCCAGTTTATGAAATGCATATAACCTAAAATGATTAGGTTTTAACGCGCTTAGAAGATAATCGGTTTTACATAGATAAGATATTGAGAAAGGACATGAAATACTTTTAAAGATATATCTAGTAATCAATTTTTTGTAGCGCAAATGCGAGCATTTTTTGGTAATATTTACAGTTAGTTTTATCGTTCGCATTATGATGGACAGGAAATGACAGTTTAAATCTATTATTTTGATCGATGAAGTTGGCCCAGTTTGGCGAGGTTGCAATATTTACACAGTCCTTATGTTGGTGGGCTAATCCGCAGGGCGTGCTTATTTATATACGTAAAGCTGCCTTCAATTCTGAAAATATTACAATTTTTTATAATATATTATAATAAAACAGATATAAAACTTGTTTGCACTTAATTTTATTGACCGTTACCGGTTTCAGCTCGTAAAAGCCATCTTCAGACTGGTGTAAATTATTCTTAGTCTGCGATTTATATACGTCACATATAGGAGAGAGGAAGAGGGGTGGTCTACAAGGATTATAATCAATTTTAATTTTTTTTATTTTTTTATTTATCTATAAAAAGTATATGTACATTGGGTTTTTTATGCCTGTCTCACTAGGATATACCTGTGTCGAGACAGTGTGATTAATTACATTTGTTACAAGTAGTTTTAGATTTAGACTGTCGAATTTCTAATTATTTTGGTAATTCCTGTATACTAATTACCTTGGGTGTGTAGCTCACTTCAATATTATTCAGTGAAAAACCTGATATATAATTTTATTGTCAAATCGTTATTATATTTAATAATATTACAAAATCGTTATTATTTTTTTTTTATATGAGTTCCACACAGGAGGCCCTAAGATAAATAATTTCCCTCAGGACCTATGTCACTTTGGGGATGCTGTGTGGAGGGTTTAAGGAAAGGAAGGAGAGGAGAGTTCTGAGAAGGAAGAAGGTTTAAGGGGTGGGTAGGAATCTGGGGTTCAGTGTGTCCTGGTCATCCGCCTTCAAGACCTGGACAAACCTCACCCCATGAACCCGGGCACCCCTGCTAATTAGATTACATAGTAATACAAAAATAAGATTCCACTGATGATAGTGAATATGATACAATATATATGAAAAAAGGGGGGGGGGGGGGGGGGGAAGGAGGAACATGTTTTTTATTGTTAATAAACTTTGTGCATAAAAATATATATATATATATATTTTTTTACATGAACTTCACACAGGAAGCCCTGAGGAAAATAATTTCCCTCGGGGCTTTTGCCATCTTTGGGGATGCTGTGTGGAGGGTTTTTTTTTAAGGAAAGGAAGGAGGGGAGATTTCTGAGAAGGAAAAGGGTTTAAGGGGTGGGTAGGAATCTGGGGTTCATTGTGTCCTGATCAAAAACTGGACAAACCTCACCCCATGAACCCGGGCACCACTACTTGTGGCAAACCACTTGGGGTGACCTATGGCAGAGGTGTTGGTTATCCAATAAAGGTTCCCGAGGCGGCGGTACCCATTCCCGCCTCCCAAAATGTTTCTTTGTTTGTCCCGCATGCGTTCCATACCACCCATCCGATTGCGATGAAACTTTGGTGATTTATTGTGCAGACGCCCGCGAAGAATACAATGGTATTAAAACACCAACATTTTCTTTCTTTGAATGGCATTGCGACACATGCCGGGTACAAGTGTTTATTGCACTTAAAAACTTAAATTTAATTGCATTCTTTTCCATTTTTTGCTTTCGTATTAAAAAAGCACTGCCGGCTAATATTATTTGTTTAAAGTATTATGTTGTAGGTACCTACCTACTTTATCGCTTGTTTGAATTCTTGGCACAATCAGTTTCAATTTTGAAAAAGACACTCAAATTCAAAACAAGTTCATTGAACCACAATTACAATCACAGAGAGACCCTCAACAGAAATTATTACTTTTCATTCTCTCTTAGCAAGCTTGAAAGGGACGCTCAGATGACGACCTCCGTAGTCCAGTGGGTAAGACTCTTGACTCACAATCCGGAGGTCGCGGGTTCGAACCCGGCATGCGCAAATAAATTTTATTTGATTAATTTGTGTTATTTCACAATTAATTAATTTTAAAATAATATATAGTATATTTGCGGCATGTTCCATAGTGGAAGATACTATTAGTATCGCCCTGGTGTAAGACCACCATTCAGAATTGAAACGTTGCTTGAAAATGGCTTTAGCCGTGTTTGGTGACCAGATCTGAATAGCCAGGTACTTCCCAACCTTCCTCTTCCCCACCTCCTTCCCCTCCCCACTACCTTTAGCCTCACAACATACCCCAATTGGGGATGCCATAGTCTCACTGGCTTCAGACGGGAGCAGTTGAGATTCTTGTGCGGTATTCACTGTAAAAAAAAATAAAAAAGATGGTTTGGGCATGTAGAACGAGGAAAGGAGTGTAAGGAGAATATATGACGCAAATGTGAATGGTAAAACAAGTCGGGGACGCCCGAGGAAGACTTGGCACGATCAAGTTAATCAGATACTTGAGTCGGGCCATGTGAAGAGTCGGAATAACAGAAGAGCTTGTATGAGACGATGTATGAATGTGAACGAGGCAAGGAGTGTGTGCCAAGATCGAGTTGTTGGCGGTCCGTCCTCTCTGCCAACCCCTGCGGAGAAACGGCGTGATGGTTGGTTAGTTAGTTAGTCATTCTCACTTTCGGTTGATAATAAAAATACGTCTATTTTCAATTTTCATAATATTCTGAAATAGTAGCCAATTTCAGAGAAGTGCTTTTGTGTTCGCGAGTGTGTGCGTTAGTACCACCAAAAGTTGATAGAAAGCATTGTCAACGATAACAAATCTATCTGCTAAGTTTCAGCTCGATCGAATGCCGGAAAGTGGGTTAATTTCCACTTTCATTCATTCATTCACGAAAACAAAATTGGAATTCAAATAGATGTATTTAAAAATTACAAAAACCGTTATGACCTCATTTGACTCCCATTTGATCCACTATAAAAATACAAATACACCAAAAAGACATATTTGCTTCGATAAAACAGTCTTTAAAAAACATGTGACAATATTTACCTGACAAAATGATTGTGGTAAACATATAAAAGAAACCGCCAAAAACCACTCCAAAAATAGAGACAAAAAATGCAACTAGTTCAAGAAAGAAAGAGATGATAGTAAATTTAATGTTTCTAGTTCTATTCATGTAACGCATTAAACCACAATGTGCCAGGATTCAATCAAAACATAACCTAAAAAATAGACAATTTGTATAAAAGCGTATTCACTTACAAGTTTAAACTGTTTTATTATAACACGGTAATGTTCACAATAGTTTATGTCACTGTTAACACTCAAGCAATGTTTATTTATTAACGAGTAAACACGGAAATGAACGGCGCGAACACTCGCGACGGACGACAGATGTGTACTAATTTTAATTTGAAATATATTTCGAGTTCGTTTCATCTAGCAAGGGAGTAACGCCTCCTATCATATTTATGAAGCAGAAGATCTCAAACTTTTAGCGACAAATTTAATTAAGCTGAATTATTAAGTATATTTCTTATTTTTTTATGTTTATTGAAATGCAATTTGGGAGGCGGGTATGGGTATCGCCGCCACTGTAGCTATTTATTGGATAACCAACACCTCTACCATAGGTCACCCCGAGAGGTTCGCTATCACGTTTGGTGACTTAGTAGGGTTGCCTGGATTCATTGGGTGATGTATTTATAGCTGTTGGTGGCGGATGCACCTGCTCACCAGGTGCGTGGCGGGCCGGAACGGGAGAGGTCGGTTTAGGGACATATTTGTTCTTTCTCTCGACCCATCGCCTTGCACCGTACTTGAAGGGATGGATTCATACGTCCGTCATTGCTGAACACACTGACCCCAGATTCCTACCCATTCATCATTATACCTTTTTCCTTCTTTTCCTTTAAACCACCCTCCACAAAGCATTCCCTAAGATAACATGGGCCCTGAGGGGAATTATTTTCCTCAGGGCCTCCTGTGGAGAGCTTAAATTTAAAAAAATAATCCATTCTAATCCTAAAAAATAATTTTATGGATATCAAAAAGAAATGAGATGGATGTATAGAGATTTTCAAACATTTGAACAATATTTGTGTGAGTATCGTAAAAGAACTCCCAACCGTCTGGAGACAATGAAACTATTCCATCCCGAATGGGGTATTTTCGCAAATTACGAATAACGTTATAAATGTGTGGAAGGTTAATAAATTTTAGTTCGGATTGTGGTTATCATACAAAAAATGTGTATTTTAAATATTTTCATTCATAATTGATGTCAAAAACAATCTAAAACCGCACATTCCGAAACCGTTCCAACTGGCTACGTCATTATGACATAGAAAACGCCACGGCTTGTAAGACGGCTGACACAAACGTTGACCGGCGTGACGCCAATACCGCCATATTCATGAATAAAAACGAACGTTTCGTTTTAACGGCAAGTCGAAAATGGCACATTTTAGATCACTATAGAAAATTTATTCGTCAACATAAACATACCTTCATCGTCGTATTTTTTTCTAAAAATTTTCGAGATTAAAAAAAAACAGCAGTGAAAACATCCTATTTGCGATAGGCCACGGGGCTGAAAATATTGGTAAGGAGAAGGAGTTCAAATAATAAACAATAGAATATACTATAAAGCCATTGGAAGTATTTGAACATGCCTCAAACATATACATACATAGTTTCAAATCAGTAAATTGTGAAATAAAACAAATTAATCCAATGTAATTTATTGCGCACGCCGGGATTTTAACTCGCGACCTCCGGAATCTATATATTCTTATTAATATGATTAATTAGCATTAAAAGACAATAAATAACTAAAAATAATATGCTCGACTCCATTAGAAAGTTGAGAGCCACCGATCAGTGAACTTAGTTCTTTGTTGTGATATTAATAGGTACATGCACAGCACAACACGCGAACACAACGCACAGTACATACCAGTGTTGCCAGATGTATGGTTTTTACCATGTTTTCATGGTTTTTGGGTAATTTATAATACATATGTTATTTGGAGCGTGTTTTATTTTGGTTCAACATTTTTTTCCTGTTATCCAAAGGAAAATTGTAAAACGTTGGTTTAAAAAAAAAAAATACATTAGCTCCACACAGGAGGCCTTGAGAAAAATAATTTCCCTCAGGATCTTTGGGGATGCTGTGTGGAGGGTCTTTTTAAGGAAAAGAAGGAGAGGAAGTAAAAAGTTAATAGAGGAAAAAAGTTGGGAAGGATAAAGGTAAGAGGGTTGGTTAAGATTCTAGGGTTCAGTGTATCCAGGTCATCCACCGCAAGATCCAGACAAACCGCATCCTATGAACCCGGGCACCGCTGTTAAGACACCAAACGTAGCAAGGGCGGATTTAGGGAGGGGTCGCTTTTACGTTTCATCGAGTTTCAAATCACAACGGTGCTAAAGAAGTTTTCACTTCAAAAATAAAAGCTCATTTCAATAGAATTTATTTAGATACGATTTTTGATTTTCACGGCCAAAAATTATTTTGTTATTAGTTTCTTGGGTATTATGCCGTGTTGCGCTACCTCCTTCTTTAGCCAACGTTTCGGACAACGTTGCAGTGTCCATCATCAGGGCAGATGTGTAATAGTTAGGGGTGATGTTAGTACTTATCTACTTGGGAGCGATACCGTGTCGCCAGCCCCACTCCTCTACGAGCTGGCGCTACAATATACTTCAACATGTTTTTTGCATTTAGCCTTGATGTAACCGTCAATTACCAGATACCAAGAACTATTGAATTTAGCTCCGTCGTCTCTATTAATATTTATAGGATTTTTGTGAATTTCAATTGCTTCCGTAATCAGGCGTGCTCTATGAGTTTTCGGTCTTCCCAGGACTTCAGGAACAAATCCAAAGTAATGACCGGTTTCAATTAAATGCTCGGCGATTGCCGATTTGTCAGGGTGGCCAAGTTTACATGCTCGAAAGTGTTCCGATATCCTTTTGGAGATCGTCCGCTCTGTCTGGCCTACATAGACCTTATCACCTCCGGAACAGCTGAGTTTATATACTCCATCTGTTTCCAGAGGAAACTTGGTCTTTGCAGGCCTCAAAAAGTCTCGTATTTTTGTCGTGGTTCCGAAGACAGTATTGATGCTTTCTTTTTTCAATAGCCTGGCAATTCTGTCTGTCACATTGTGAACGTAAGGCTGGAAAGCGCAGCCCTTTTACTCTTGTTCAATTCTGTCTTCGTTTGGTGCAGATTTGGCTCTTATGATTTGCCTTGTCTGCCTTACTGGGAAACCGTTACGCTCCAGTGCATCGGTCAGTTTTGTCAGTTCTGCTCCGATTTTTGTTTCTTCACATATTCTGGTCACTCAGGTCACCAATGTATGGATAAGTCCTCTCTTCTGCGCTGGGTGGTGATGGGAATCAGCATGTAGATACCGATTTGTATGAGTTGGTTTTCTATACACTGTGTCCTAGACTACCATCTTCTTTTCGCATCACCTCCACATCTAGAAAAGGTAGGATCTTAGAGTCATTTTCCAGCTCCATTGTGAACTTAATTTTAACGTGGAGTGAGTTGAGATGGTCCAGAAATTCGTTCAGTTTCTCTGTTCCATGAGGCCAGATGGCGAAGACATCGTCGACATACCGCCACCATACTTTAGGAACAGCCGAAGCTGTGTCGAGTGCCACTTCCTCAAACTCATCACATCTGCCCTGATGATGGACACTGCAACGCTGTCCGAAACGTTGGCTAAAGAAGGAGGTAGCGCAACACGGCATAATACCCCAAAAACTAATAACAAAAGAATTTATTTAATCTTTTATGTAAAGGAACTGGTAAGGATTTTGAACATTTATTGTGGGTAATTTAGAACTGATGGTTTGGCAACTCTGTACAACAGTACCTACATACACATTAACAGTATTAACACATAATTGACATAGTACACAGAGATGTCAGGAGTGGCGGCGGCAGTGATACATTCCTACAGTCGTCATTCTCGACATCAGTATCAAATAATAGCAACACTCGCCAACAATATGCGGGAAGCAGGATGCGGGACAAACCGGACAAGATGCGTGCTGCGTGCATTGCCACGACCAACGGCACCACTGATTTAATTTTTAATTCTCCGGAACCGTTCTATTGGTTAAAAGTTCTGTGTTCCAACTTCAAATAACTCTATCGAAGAAGAAGATAACATTTATAATCTAAACAAAAATATGAAAGATAACAAGGCACAGGAAAATATAAAAAGATAATGGTCGCAGCTGGAACTCGAACCCATAACCTCTCATCTAACCGGGACGTACGCTTTTACCAATTCAGCCATTGCCACCTTCCATCAAACCGTTATAATTTATAATTGTCAATCTCATATTTTCAAATTTTGGAATTAACAATACTATCTTTTTCATTGGAAACAATCGTTCTAAGAACTGGTTTGTAACCTAGATAGCGTCTCGGTTAAATATATCTCATTTTATTTAGGTATATGGAACATACATTGACCTTTTTATAAAAGTCTAAATCATAGGTTCTCATCGTGGGCGTTTGAGACTTTCAGGGGGCGGTAGAAGACCTAGATAAAATTAGGGGGCGTTGTGATGGGACAGGGCGGGGGCAGGTAAAAAAAATATGTTCTAAATAAAGATAAAAAAATCAATCTAATGTGTATTATTATTATTATTAAGAATTGATACTATGTATATCACGAATAAAATAAGCTATCAACCCGGTACTTAAAATACAAAAGAATAGATTTTTAATTTGCATACCAGAACGTATAACAAATAATTTTATATATTTATAACCAAATTATTGATTCCGTGACATGTGAACCCCCCCCCCCCCTCACCCAATATAGTGGTGTCAATAGCTGTTTCAGATTTGCGACAGATGGTAAGTTTAAAAAAATGAGGGGCGCTAGACACAAAAATATTCTCAAAGTTGTCGGTGGGCAAAAAAAGGTTGAGAACCTGTGGTCTAAATGAATATTCAATTTTTTGTTAATATTTTTTTATATTTTTTCTGTGTGTTGTTCTCTTTCATATTTTCGTTTAGATTATTAGTGTTATCTTCTTCTTCAATGATGTAAGTATTACATTGATGGGAATAACCTTCAAAAGGTATTAAAAAATGGAGAAAACCAAAACGCATCGAGCACACCTAATTATGAAGCCTATTGAAATCCACAAAAAAAAACCAATTAGTATTTTGTAGAACCCCATTGAAATTCTTTCGCCTTTTAAATATATTTTTATAATGTATTTATAATTAAACTGAAAAACTCAAAACTCCTTCTAGTAATCTTTCTCCACAAGCTGTTGAAATTGTAAATTTTTTGCCTATTTGAATTATGTTTCAAGTAAATCCAGTCACTAAGTTTAATATCTAGGCTCTTGCCTGGATTTGATTTTCACTAGCATACCAAATGTCATAGTAAGTGAAGCTGATGTCTCTTTGTTACCTTTGGATAAATATCATCCACCTCTCTCTATTAGCATTACACATTTTTTCAAATTTGATTTCTTGAAACCAAATGTCTCTTATCACTACAAATATCTTAACGGCGACTATTTTAATATGAACAAATATCTATCCCAGATTGATTGGTCGACACTATTTTTAAAATCTGATATTAATGACGCTGTACTTAAATTTAATGAATGTGTATCACATGCTGTAGAATTGTTTGTTCCTAAGGGGTGTTACTCTCAACCCAAGTTCCAAATTGGTTTAGTACGAAACTTAAACAGTTAATAATTGAAAAAAAGAAGACTCATAAATTATTTAAAGACACTGGGAACTAAAGCTTTTATCATAAATTTTCTCAATTAAGGGAACTGTCCAAAATCGAATCAGCCAAATGTTATAAATATTTTGTAGAAGTTACAGAAACAAAGCTACTGCAAAACCCTAAACAATTTTGGCAATTTGTTGCGCAAAAGCGTACTGATAATGATCTTCCTTCAAGTATGTATTATTATGAAATTCATGCTACTAACGGCCATGATATCGCCAATCTTTTTGCCAAACACTTCTCTGTATATTCTGATGCATCATGCAATATCCCTCCACTTAACTATGACTAAAATATTGACTTAAATGATTGCCAAATTACAATTAAGGAGGTTTACCAATCCTTAAATAATCCCTCTAACAAAAAAAGTACCGGACCTGATGGCATTCCAGAAATCTTGCTAAAAGAATGTAAATATACACTATCTAACCCAATTTGTATGTTGTGTGTATTATTCGACTTGTCACTTTCATGTCGAATAATACATACAACATTTGCTGACTCATGGAAAATTTCATATATTCGACCCATTTTTAAGTCCGGAAACAAGTCGAATATTGGAAATTACAGACCGATATCAATTATATCTAATATTCCAAAAATGTTTGAGTCGATAATTACAAAGAAAATTACTCCTGTTTTCAAAAGTGTTCTAATTGAGGAACAGCATGGATTTAGATCGGCGAAATCTACAACAACAAATTTATTTTCCTTTACAAGTACCATTGTGAAAGCCTTAGAAGATAACACTCAGGTTGGTGTCCTATACACTGACTTCTCCAAAGCATTCGACAAAGTTAATCACCGTATCCTCATGGCCAAACTTTATGCTATAGGCATTAGAAACCCTTTGTTATCATTCTTTCACTCTTACTAGACAGATAGAAAGCAAAGGGTTACAATAAATAATTTTGAATCCTTTAACATTGATGTAACTTCCGGTGTTCCCCAAGCAGCCCATTTGGCCCCGCTTCTTTTTAATCTTTTTATTAATGATATCACTAAAGTTTTTTCTCACACACGTTTCTGGCTATTTGCTGATGATAATAAGATTCTTAAGATTATTAAATCCCACCTTGACTGTTTACTATTTCAACTTAATATTGAATCATTTAACGATTGGTTCAAAATTAACTGCATGGAACTTAATGTTGATAAATGCAAAATCTTGTCCTTTTATAGAACCAAAAAACCTATTCAGTTTGATTATAAACTAAATAGTGTTTGTCTATCTACTGTCACATCTATCAAGGACCTTGGGGTCACTCTAGACTGCAAACTTTCTTTCCGTGATCACATTAATAATATCGTAAATAAATCACTTAAACTACTCGGCTTCATTCATAGAATTACCTCTGACTTCAAACATATAATTACACTTAAAACTCTTAACTGTTCGCTGGTTCGCCCTCACCTTGAATATGCTAGTATCATTTGGTCTCCTTTCTACGCTGTCCACATTTGTCACATCGAATCCGTACGACATCGTTTCCTAAGAGGAATTGCTTGGAGGTTGGGTCTTGAAAGAGGCAAGTACTCATATGATGAAATTGAACACATTTTAAACATGTCTTCTTTAGAAAAACGTAGAAAAGACTCTGATCTAATTTGCAGATTTAAAATTATCAACAGTATTACTGATACACCTGCATTATTACAACTCATCCGTTTAACATCCCTTCCCGTAGGCTTCGAAATAATGAATTGCTGTTCCTCAATCAACATTCTACTAATTACGGATACCATTCTCCCTTATCAAGAATGTCGAGACTTGTCAACGCATGTCAAAGCATTGATTTTTTTGGTGTAAAACTAAATGAATTTCGGCAGTCGATATACAATATTTAAATGCTTCTTCATGCTTTGACTTGTAGTGTCTATATATGTACTTTTTATATTTTATATTGTCATTGCTATTAATTTTTATGTGCTCTCCCTTCACTGCCATCTCTGTTTTTTTATTCGTGTTATTATTATGTTTTTAGTGGACTGTTGTCCGTAAATTAATAAATAAATAAATAAATAATTTATTTCATTTATAATGTGGATAAATTCAAAGACAATTTCTACGCTTCTTAAATTTTAAACTGAACGGTAATTTTTCGGGATTAGTGTCCATGGCTATTACGAATAATTTTTAGAAAAAAACTTTAGATTCGCCTTAATCACTATAAAAGGAAACTTTTTGCATCACGGCTGGCGGAAAATAATGCATTTTAATTTTCAATGTCGTTAAATAAAATTTCACTTCGCGAACCGACACTACGACAGCCCGCCCGCTGCCACCCGCCATTTTGTCACATACACAAGCCCGCTACACAAACCCTGCGTAGCCAAACAAACCATTCAAAAACGTAGGCTGTTTTTAAAGTAAAGATAACATACACAAGCCCGCTACACAAACCCTGCGTAGCCAAACAAACCATTCAAAAACGTAGGCTGTTTTTAAAGTAAAGATAACATACACAAGCCCGCTACACAAACCCTGCGTAGCCAAACAAACCATTCAAAAACGTAGGCTGTTTTTTAAAGTAAAGATAACATACACAAGCCCGCTACACAAACCCTGCGTAGCCAAACAAACCATTCAAAAACGTAGGCTGTTTTTTAAAGTAAAGATAACATACACAAGCCCGCTACACAAACCCTGCGTAGCCAAACAAACCATTCAAACCATTCAAAACGTAGGCTGTTTTTTAAAGTAAAGATAACATACACAAGCCCGCTACACAAACCCTGCGTAGCCAAACAAACCATTCAAAACGTAGGCTGTTTTTTAAAGTAAAGATAAAATACACAAGCCCGCTACACAAACCCTGCGTAGCCTAACAAACATTCAAAAACGTATTTTAACAGTGACAAAATGGCGAGTGGCAGCGGGCGGGCTGTCGTTATGTCGGTTCGCGAAGGGAAATTTTATTTAACGACATTGAAAATTAAAATGCATTATTTTCCGCCAGCCGTGATGCAAAAAGTTTCCTTTTATAGTGATTAAGGCGAATCTAAAGTTTTTTCTAATAATTATTCGTAATAACCATGGACACTAATCCCGAAAATTTACCAACTGAACATTCTTTTAACAGCACACAGATTAAGTGAATATTCGACCGACCTAATGCAGAGTTTACCCATCTCTAATTTCTCCCACTGCGGTGCAAGGCGATGGGTCGATAGAGCTCGTCTGGCGAGATCTTGGTTAGGTCTCTCCCAACCAGTCTCTCCCGTACCAGCCCAAAAGTGCATTCGCCGCCAAGACCTAGACAAAATTCACCCCATGTATAGCACCCCTGCTAAGTCACCAAATAATGTAGCAAACCACTTGAGGTGATCTAAGGCAGGGGTGTTGGTTATGCAATAAATGGATAGCGGGGAGGCGGGACCCACATCCGCCTCCCAATTGTAATTTACGATGTTAGATTCTTACAATGTTAGAAACTTACAATGTTAGAAATTTACAATGTTAGAAACTTACGATATTAGAAACTTACAATGTTAGAAACTTACAATGTTAGAAACATACAATGTTAGAAACTTACAATGTTAGTAACTTTAAATGTTAGAAAATTACAGTGTTTGAAACTTACAGTGATAGAAACTTACAATGTTAGAAACTTACAGTGTTCGAAATTTACATTGTTAGTAACTTAGAATGTTAGAAACTTACAATAATATTATTCGAAACTTCTCGTTGGTAAGTTGTTTAAATATCCTTTGTTGGTAAAATATTCTTTTGGCCACTTGGTTTGCGTCATTGTTTACTTTGTAGAAATAAATTTAAAATTTCGTTTTATAGCTTTATTGCGGTGCAATATTTACAATGTAAACAAAGAGATATCAATATTAATGAATGTCTTTATTAATCTATCACTGAGTGCATTAATACATTAGTCCAATGTCGTGGAGGCGTTTTTGATCACGCCATCGTGTCACGAAGGCTTCACTATTGACTGTTTGTCACCTTCTTTGGACAAGGTTCTAACTGACATTGTTTTTATAAATGAGCTTTGATCATTTCTTTATTGATTTCTTTTGCTCATTTATGTTGGGTTCTCACAAACAGATACTTCGTGGAAGGAGCGAATTTAACTTGAAAGAGTAGAGTTCTTTTGATCAATCTGAGTTTCATTAATATTATACGGATTTACAAGGTGGTTACTGCAGTATAGTCGACCTAACTAAGAGCTTGCTATAATTGATCCGGTGGCCACTGCCTTTTGTGGGCTCAGCTGGCTTCGGCCCTCTGGTGACAATCCTGCTGACATCTTACGGACTTCACGGAAAGCTTTTATCCCTGACATCTAGGTGACAAGGCAGGAAGTTTTAGATACACTATAATTTCTATGACTGAAACCATTTTCAGTGCCATCAGTATTGTTTTTCCGTAGACACTAGTATCACTTTGAACCTTTTGCAATTGGCATTATATTTGTATCTGACAGTTGATCGTTTTTTCAATGCGCAGTTTAGTTCGCCACTTTGATTGGATAGGGTTTAGAGCTAAAAACGTCCAAAATGATCATAAACTGCCATCTAGCGGTGAAATCGTCAAAAATCCTCAAAATGCTGGGAATCTGCCATTTTAGCCAAAAACGTCAAAAATGGTTTTAAACTGCCATCTAGCCATCTGCCATCCGCTTTAATCGTGAAAAACCCTCAAAATGCTGAAAAATTGCCATTTAGAGCTAAAAACGTCCAAAATGATCTTAAGCTGTCATCTATCGCTAAAATCGTCAAAATCCCCAAAATGCTGAAAAAACTCCATTTAGAGCCAAAAAGGTCCAAAATGGTTGTAAACTGCGATCAAGTTTGCGAAGACGAATTCTCATAATCTACTCGTATTTAACAATTTCTGATTTTGAGGTTAAATCTACTGTAAAGCATTTCAGTTTAAAACCTATATTAAAAAAAAAAAAAAGTATTTAAATAGGACGTGGCCCTACCTTGGAATAGCATTAGGAAAATGTGTTTAGTATCTTGTGCAATGAATTACTAGGCTCTAGCTGGTTGCATATATGTGATCTAACTGTGATGGTTTTATTTTCCCTCTACTCAAAAGTGGTTTAGGTAAGATTTTTATACTTTTCTTATATTCTAACAATTGTACAAAGCAAGCACTTGCATACTGCTACCTGAAACGTACGCGGGGACAATGGAGGTCTAGTTTTGTTTATTAAATGTAGAGTCGTTTTGTGAGAGCCCTGAAGGAGTAACCATCTGTTACTTATACAAGGGGGGGGGGATGTGGTGGATAACCTCCAATGTGGTGGTTTTAGGTATGATCTAATTAAATATTTTCTAAAATACTTAAAAAAAGATTAAACCTCAAAATCAAAAATTGGTAAATGGATTACGAGAAATTTTGTTTTGGACAGTTTTAATTTTCAGTGTACATTTGTTCACTTTATATTTTAAATTTTCTGCTACCGGTTTGTATCTTGTATGTATGTTTTAAATTTGCTAGTGAATGACACGGACATGTCGAAACCGGTAGCAGAAATTTTTAAATATAAACTAATACATTGAAACTACTTGTAACATTGTACCTACATTGAAAATTAAAACTCTTCAAAACAAAATGTCTAGAAATTGTTACACGGTTAATGTCGAAGAAATACAAAAGATTGCGAGAAATCGTCTTTGCAAATTTTGACACCTCATATATTATTATCAGAACTAGGTTCTCTCCCGTTGTTCTTCAGCCGTACTCTCTCTGAACATCGCCTTGCACCGCAATGGGAGGTATGGATTCAAACGTCTGTCACTCCTGAACACATTGACCCACAGATTAAGTGAAGTTAGACACTTTCCTTTGTTCATGATACTAAACTAATTATGATTTTCTGAAGTGCTTTTATAGTGGGTTTGCAAGGTCATTATTGTCTAATCTTGATTTATTTAATCTTTACAAAATATTAAATATCTTTTATGTTCTCTTTTGGGGTCGACTTTACGAGACAATTAAGAAAACAAGCCAAAATCCGTTAGACATATCGGAAGGCGTTAGTCGTGCGTCATAGGCTGTCAAATTTCCGCGATTTTCTTTGGCTTTCAATGGCTTGTCGTGTGTTGATGTCAGTTATTATAACCCGTTACATATAAGCCCAATAGACGTTTATAAAAAATGGCTATCTTTTTCTCGTATTATTGGTAAATTTTCCCGCGACTGACAAACGCGCATTCTCTTGAGTAGCGTAACTACTTTTAAGACTTGGTGTCTTAACGCAAGCGCAGTATTTAGCTCGTTAGCGTGATATGGTTTACCGCATTCGCAAAAGGTATGGAATGATCCTTCAGGTGTAACAAAAAGAACCCGATAGACATACTCCAGTCATCTAATAGGTCGTTTCATGTAAAGTTGGAAGTAGCATCTTCAGAGAATATGCGAGGAGAGGTTAGGCCTAAAATAGTGCAGGGACAGGGATGCCTGGAGGCACCTTGTCGAGGCGATGGGATCCCGATTCGAAAATGACAGAGGGAAGAAGAAGCTATGTGAGAGAATAAATTTCTTCAAAATTGCAGGCACAGTTTGTGTATAAATTTGTAAATAATTAACTCTTAGCTAGGACTCACACCTCTCCAAATAGATATAAAATGATTTAAATGTTTGGGTGAGAACTAAAATAATTAGTTGGAAGAATTATCCATAGATGTCAGTAGGTGCAAATTTCCATTCGGCCAGGGAGGTAACGTTATAAAAACCTAGTTTTTAGGTTTTAATATTCTTCTCTTCGCTATAGCTTCCTAAAAAGTAAACATAAACTCCTTGGTCTGTCTTGGGTAGTTTTGGATCTCCTGATATTCACAATGTAATTGGGAATAGAGCAAATAAAATTACGAGTCCTTTTAAAGTTTCCTGAAGATGCGTTATTATTTACAAGTTCCTTCCTCCAAAATTTTACAGTTTGAATTGAGCGCCTACGTGTAGGCAATCTACATTGCATCATGTTAGAAAATAAACGATTTACTTCCTCCTATCGCATCACCTCATATAATAAATAGTTATTGAGTTATAAATTAATAAATTCCCTGTAACTAAAATGATTAATCTTGTCATAAGATCAATTTGGGAGGCGAGTATGGGTACCGCCGCCCCAGGAAACACTGGATAACAAACACCTCTGCCATAGTCACCCCAAGTGGTTCGCCACGTTTGTTAACTAAGCAGGGGTACCCGGGTTAATGGGGTGAGGTTTTTCTGGGTCTTGGCGGCGGATGCCTCTGCCCACCGACTGCGTGGCAGGTCGGATCGAGATCCTTCCTCCTATCGAATCACCTCAAATAATAAATAGTTATTGAGTTATAAATTAATAAATTCCCTGTAACTAAAATGATAAATCTTGTCATAAGATCAATTTGATCATTCCCGGTCTGACTGCCGTCCGCGACAGTCGCACCTCTCTGGCTTGGCATAAATGCCATTCTCCACCGCTGACGCCGTCGCTTGTATCGCTCCAGTTCGTGAAAACCACACCCCAGTGAATTCAAAGTGCCTTTCCCAGTAAAGGAACCCAAAATCACCCCAGTCTACCGTGCTTGTTCGCGCCATACAAACCAGTCAACTCAGTGCCTTAAACATTCGTGCCATCAGTTAACAGTGCCTTGAACATTCGTGCCCTCAGTTATCCTCGTGTTTCCCCCCATTCTATACCATCATGTCCTCCCCCCTTCTCAAAACCTCCGATGAATATCAACGCCTTACCCTCGAGATTCAGTCCTTCTTTGAAAACCACCCCGACCCCAACAACATGTCCCCTGAAGAGATAGACCATGTCTGCACCCTGGCCTCCCGCAGAGTTCATGGTTCCCCTCCCAACTCCCCCTGCAACTCACCCCAACCCGACTCAGGATACCCCTCCGCAACAAACCCCCCCCCCCTCCTCATCTCTAACCCCCGCCCAAACAACCCCCCCCAACCTCCCCCTTACTGCCCCCCAAACCGACCGCCCTGTCCCTTCCGTCCAATCCGACTTGCCCCTCACCGACCCCAATACTGACCACCCTCCAAACACCGTCCACCTTATCTTCGCCCCCCAAATCATCAGCGTCCCCATCGCCCCCCAATCTGACAGCGCCCCCCATCGCCCCCCAAACCGAACGCGCCCCCATCGCTCCTCAAACCGTCCGCCCCCCCATAGCTTCCCAAACGAAGTACCCCCTTACCTCTCGCCCGCCAACCACTCCCCAAATCAACAGCTCCCTCAACCACCCCCAAATCTCTTCTCTACTACCCAAACTATTCTTCCCACTACCTCTTCCCACCACACTCGCCCAGAACAACGCAATCCCCACCCCACAACGTGCCACCCCCCGACCTGCCACTACCCCACTAAATTCCCCCATCTCCCAAAGTCCCCTTACCCTCCCCCCGTCCCTCAAATAGTGGTATCCACCCAGTTGTTCCCTCGCCCTGCAGTGAAAAAGAAAACAAACACCAACCAACTCCTCCGAAATAATCGCCCCCCATATTGCAGCCATGTCCTTTGCAATTAAAAATTAACAAACAAACACTAATATCTAAACATCCTACAACCTTACAAAAACTCATGTTGAAAGAGAAAGGGGCCTAAATTGGCCCGGAGCTCTGCACGCCCGTAATTCAAAAGTCAAAAGTCAAAGATCAATTTGGGAGGCGAGTATGGGTACCGCCGCCCCAGGAACCACTTACTGGATAACAAACACCTCTGCCATAGTCACCCCAAGTGGTTCGCTACTAAGCAGAGGTACCCGGGTTCATGGGGGTGCCTCTGCCCACCAACTGCGTGGCAGGTCGGATCGAGATAGAATATGGTTGAGGGAGTGCCTTTGACTTCTCCAGCCGTACTCTCTCGGAATATCGCTTTGCACTGCAGTGGGAGGGATGGATTCATACGTCCGTCACTCCTGGATACACTGATCTCCAGGTTTCTCCACCCCTTACACCCTTTTCCTTCGCAGAACTTCCTCTCCTTCCTGTCCTAAAAAAACCCTCCACTCAGCATCCCCAAAGATGATATAGGCCCTGAGGGGAATTATTGTCCTCAGAGCATCCTATGTGGAGCTAATGTAAAAGAATGTGATTAAATGGATTACCAGCTACTTAAAAACGGCCTGTATTTGATATTTAGACAAATTTACAATTTTATTCCAAAGTTGATGAAATTTTGCTCTCTTGACCTTCAAAATCGAAGGAACGAACTGTCTACATTAGATATCGAAAACTTCTGCGTGTTGCCCGGGCAACGCCGCGCCGGGGACCCAGCCAGTTAATGATAAAATCCAATTATTGAACTCTTTAATTCAATATGGAATCTACAGAATCTACTCTCACTATTGTTAATTAAAAAAATAATACAACCATTGTTTTTTGTACAGGAATGCACTTATTATATACTAGCCGATCCCCGGCGTGCGTTGCAACGCCATTCAAAGAAATAAATTGATTCTCCCTTCATGTCCTTTCCCGTGCGTCCCCGTTACCTTGCATCTTCCCCGCCTTCCCCCTCCCTCGTTTCTTCCCTCCCCGCGAACCCCACCTCACCCGGTCCCCCTCCATTTGCCCTTCCTCACTGCCGCTAATATATATGAAATACACACATTTTCATTTATAAATTTCATTACGCCAGAGCTTACCATTGTATGTATGTAGCCTATATGTTATTCTGATGTATTATTGTAAAGATTCATTAAAATCTATTACGTCGCTCTTTGCGTGAAAGAGTAACACATACACATACATTCATACACACATACAATCATACATTCATACAAACTTGCGCATTTATAATATTAGAAAGATAATAAAATATTATAAAAATTCAATCTTTAGAGCCAAGGTGTCAAGGTAGATAGCTTGTCCTTCCTGTATTACAATGGAAGATCCTCCGAGGAAATAGCGTCATTGATCCCTTTGGCACAGGTGCGTTGTCGGGAAACAGGCCAAACGCGCGCACAATATGGTTGAAATTTGTCACATGAGAACGGGTCGCTTCCTCGACAAGTTCTTGAGTTCAACAGCTCGGCTGTAGAATGATTTTCCGGTCCCTGTGTTTCCTCCCTCCTACAACGCGGTTCTCTTCAAGACCCATGTTCACTCCTTCCTCTCATCAAAAAGACCCTCCACACAGCATCTTTAAATTTGACAATGGACATGGAAGATAATTTTAAAAAATCCGGAAGGTTCAATAAATATTTTAAAGAAATGTTCAAGAAAAAAAACTGTTTCCACTTTAATTCATCTAACAAAGTAATATCAAGTGTTTTATTTATTTTCCATAACATTTTTGAAGTGAAAACTTCTTTAGCACCGTTGTAATTTGAAACTCGATGAAACGAAAAGCGACACTAAAAAGAAACACACACATTCATCAGTAGGATTTAGCCTGCGAGTTATTGAGATAGAATAATCGGTCTCATCTTTGTGTGGTGCTTCGTAGCCTCCCCACTCTTGTCTACTTTAGTTTTCTGAAAGTTTCACTTCTACTGCGTGTAAACTGTGCAAATTTTTTTCTTCCTACGTCCTACAGGTAAAATAATAATTACATGATATGTATTTATGTTTAAGTCACCTAAGTGGCAAAAAGATTGCTGGCATATTACATACTTGTACAAAAGGTTAGTGACATTATGTAAGAGTTCTTTTAAATATAAAACAGGACGTTATTGGAATTACTTTACTTTAACCAATTATTCCTGATATTATTTGTAGTGAAAAATGTAAATGAAATTCTCTTTTCCGCCTATATTATTTTTAATTTTTTTTAAATAAAAAAAAAACTCAAATTTTCTTCACATGCCGTTACTGGTCACTCAGTCAAGTAACCGCCCAACCCCCCACCCCGACCCTGACTGTATAACTCTCCATTTTCCGCTGAAAAAAATCTAAAACGTTAACTGAGTACAAAATTTTATTACATTTTTTACACAAAATATTGTCAAGCATCACAATCAAGTTATAGTTTCAACTCGTGTTCGAAGAAAATTTGAAATGTGTTTCACTTAATTTCTCATAGATGTCGCTATTTAATAATGAAGGTTTTTTTTATCAAAAATAATTTAGCCTGAAAGCAGCTAAGACCCAAACCGCTACAGCAGAGCTGCTTTGCAGAATTTTGTTCGTTAGCATTTAATTATTAATTTTATAAAAGCGAGCGTAGTCTGTTTCAAGATTTATCCGCTAGAGCAGCGTAGTTGAACCGCGGTAATGGATAAAAAAAAATTGGTGACCGGACAACTCAGAATAAATTCAACTCAACACCACCTTTGAAAAGTCATTAAAGTACGTAGCATTTTGGAAAGTGGTTCAGTAATATGGGGACCAGTGGATTTAACATACTCTCAAATGATTGAGAAAGTGCTAAAGAAGTTTCTGAGATATTTATATCTTAGAGACTTCGGATATTATCCCTGGTTATATCCATCAGCCTTTTTGTCCGGCATGCTGGGTATTAATAGCCTCGCCGAAAGAAGGAAAACTGCTTTGCTGACAACAGCATATAAACTTTTAAACGGTAACATCTGTGTTCCCGATATATTACAAAAAATTGAATTTTATGTCCCCGACAACTTCACAAGAGCGCGCAGACACAGAACTTTTGTTGTTCCGAGATGCAGAACTAACTTACCATTAGTAATGCCGCTCGGAAAAATGATTATTTTACTAAATTTCCTGCCCCCTGACATAGATATTTTTAAACTAAATATTCATCAATTCAAAAACGCTATAATTACTTAATAAAATAAAATGTATGTTTATTATTGGTTATGTATAACTGTAAATGTGCATTTAAAATAAAATAAATAAATAAATAAATAAATAATTAAAAGTGATGAAAAAAATTATATAAAAAATTGGTTAAATCTTTAAGTCGTGGCCTATTTTTCATTTTTTTTTCAAAGCTTTTAATGACTTTTCAAAGAAGTGTTGAGTTGACTTCATTCTGAGTTGTCATGGAACCAAAAAAATATATACTTTGAGGGGAATGAATATTGAATGAACCGGGTAAGACCGTCTCAAGTAAAAACTGTAAGTAGTTTTTTCTTTCAGATATACCTATAGCGGTTACAATATAGACAAATGATCGATAAATTTTATCGGTTTAAAAAAATGGTTTGTTGTTTTATATATTTAAAAAAATTTGAATCACCGTAAAGGTTTTTAAAGAATTCATAATACGATTTTTTTCATCTTAAAATTTTATTTGAGTGATTTGTATTATTCCACAATTGAATCATTTCAATACAGTATAAGGTATATTTGCGGTACGTTCCGGAGTGACAGATACTCTCAGTATCGCCCTGGTGAGGGACCACCTTTTAGTATTGAAACGCTGCTTGAAATAGCTTTAGCCGTGTTTGGTGAATGGCTCTGAATAGACAGGTACTTCCGCACCTTCCTCGCCCCCATCTCGTTCCCCTTCCTACTACCTCAGCCTTTTTTGTTTTTACATTAGCTTCACACAGGAGGCACTGAGGAAAATTATTTCCCTCAGGGCCTATGTCATCTTAGGGGATGCTGTGTGGAGGGTTTTTTTAAGGACAAGAACGAGAGGACATTCTGTGAAGGAATTTGAGGGGTGGGTAGGAATCTGTGGGTCAGAGTGTCCAGTAGTGACGGACGTATGAAAAAGACCTCCCTCAACCATTCTGTCGGTCCGGCCCGCCACGCACAGGTGGGCAGACGACCTCCGTAGTCCAGTGCGTAAGACTCTTGACTCATGATCCGGAGGTCGCGGGTTCAAATCCGGCATGCGCAAATAAATTTTATTTGATTAATTTGTGTTATTTCACAATTAATTCATTAAAAATAATATATAGTATATTTGCGGCATGTTCCACAGTGGAAGATACTATTAGTATCGCCCTGGTGTAAGACCACCATTCAGAATTGAAACGTTGCTTGAAAATGGCTTTAGCCGTATTTGGTGACCAGATCTGAATAGCCAGGTACTTCCCAACCTTCCTCTTCCCCACCTCCTTCCCCTCACCACTACCTTCAGCCTCACAACATACCCCAATTGGAGATGCCTTAGTCTCACTGGCTCCAGACGGGAGCAGTTGAGATTCTTGTGCGGTATTTACTGTAAAAAAAAAAAAAAGACGCGTCGGCCGCCAAAACCCGGACAAACCTCTCCCCCTGAACCCGCGCACCCCTGCCAAGTCACCAAACGTAGCGAACCACTTGGGGTGACCTTTGGCAGAGGTGTTGGTTGTCCAATAAATGGTTGTCCAATAAGCCTCACAACATACCCCAATTGGGAAAGCCGTAGTCTCATTGTCTCCAGGCGGTTGGGTGCAGTTGGGGCTCTTATGCGGAATTCAGACAAAAAAAGATTTTGACAAAGTTCTGGCTGTTTGCAAGGTTTGCCCCTGTGGATAAAAAAAAACAATTTATGATAAAAACATTTTTTTTGGTGTTCATTATAAATATGCGGATTTTTTGCGCAACAGGGTAAAAACGGTTCTGCCTCTGCTCTTTTTATCAGAAAATTAAATATGTATTTAAAAGAATTTGATTCAAAATGACATGTTTAATAATAAAATATATTTATTTATTTATTTATTTACGCCTATTTAGGCTTTTACATACATATATATGACAATATTAGGTATTGAATTTGAACTACACAGGATGTAGGTACAAAATACAAAAAATCCGAAATAGTTTTTTTTCTTTCAGCCAACAAAATACTGTCAATTTGTTGGTCAATTTTAATAGCTTTATCAAAATATTCCCCTATTTGATGAAAAAAACTTCAATAAGGTATGCTTATGGAAAGTTATTGATTTAGGTCAGGAACCTGCAAGGAAATTATTAAATTTATTTTAATTAAACGCCCAAGAGGCAATGACGTTATATAAATAGACTCGCCATAGTCTCACATGCTCCCAAAATAATGTGGCAAGTAAGTAACACTCTTTTGTTTTCAGCGGTTTTCAGTAATTTATTAATTCAAAAGTTATTCATTTATTAAAAAGTTATGCTACTTTCACACTGAAGCCAAACTTCCAACTCGAACTTCCAACACATGAACTACCCTTCTACGCAATCGTCCGAATGTTTGAAGTTGGAAGTTGACCTCAGTGTGATCGTACCATAAGACAATTTAAAGAATATGTATTTTTTCTCAAATGACGTACAAAATTGTCGGACGGCGAACATGAAAATTAATTGTATTGCTTATATTAATCGATAATAATAAGTAATTTGTGTGTACATATAAATTAAATGTTATTTCTTCACTTTTACTAATGTTTGCCGTGTAATGGAAACATTTTCTCATCATACGGAGGGCATTTTGGAGCTTTTTAATGCAATTTTCCTACTGGTAAGACATGAACTTACTTGACGAGTGACAGTTTAGTACTAAAGTACTAGATATCGAAATCGGTACAATTGTCTTGTTCTTGTCTTCCCACTTTGAGATTTCTACCCCGCGTCTAAAGTATGTAACGTCTTTGCCAAGAGGGCTTTTCATATTACGCATTTGCAATCAAAAGATGTTTGAAATATCTACACGGATGTGAGCCGCTTTATTTATTTTTGCTATAGATTTGTTATTATAAGAAAGTTATAATTAAAAAGTTATAATCATAGATATAATATAAGATTTTGATGTTACATGATATTAGAGGCAGCTTCGGCAATTATTGTTGAGTAAATTAAAAACACCAAAAAAATAATTTTACTATGATTATTTTACGTAATATATATATATATTTTTTTATTATTTAATTAAATATGCATATATATATATATTACAAATCATTACAATGTGATACTTTGTCTGTCCAACTGGGAAAAATACCCGTTTCAGGACAGCCAAATTGTATACATATTTAGTTCATAATATTCTTAACAAAGGAATGGTTTCGTTCAAGATATCGCGGAAATTTGCTTCTGTCAAGACAACTTTTGAGAACATTAAGAATTGTATATAATTAAGGGATGGTTTCTATATATTTTTAAAAGAATCGCAAAGATGTGATTTTTTTTAAGGTCAATTTGGAGAACATATAAATGCATTCAGAGTGAATGCATTTATTAATGTTCTATGAGTGTTTCTTTAGTGACATCACAAGTAGGAGATTCTTTCCAGGCCATTTTAGAGAATATTTACAATTGCATGATCAGAATTTGCACATTTATAAACCAATATTTGGCAGATGAATTCCCAATGTATTTATGACTATTTAATTTTGATAAAGTACTATAATTTTTAGAATTTCTTGTATAGTAGAAATTACACAATTATAATCCAAATATATGAAAAATGAATTTTCAAGCTCGTTTCGGAGAAAATTAATTTATTTAGTTGTTTATTTATTTCTTTTATTTTACGCCCAGAGGGCTTTTACATAAATAATAAAGGCATTACCTCCATCTTTAACATAAGAAAACAAATAGTTTAGATAAAGTTAAGATGGGAATAAAAAGTATTTAAATTAAATAAAAATATGAGCAACAAAAATTTAGTACAGTGAGATATATAATATCAATATGTTACGATCTTTGATTATATAGACATTTATATAATCAAAGGTTACGTTTAAATATACGTACATAATATAAAAATACAACCATCAAAAATTTACAATTAAGCGATCCAAGGTTTGCAAAATTGCAACATTAATCATGGCTTTAACACCTATAAGGGAACGTACCCATACTACGTGACACGTTTAGGGGGGGGGGGGGGGTCTTCAAAATGTCACGCTCCATACAAATGAGCGGCGGGTTGCTTAGGTTTTTGCTCACCGGGGGGGGGGGGGGGGGTTAAAAATTGTTACACTAAACGTTTCCGACCACTTGGGGCAACTTATGGCAGAGTTCTGATTATCCAATGAATGGTTCCTGGGACGGCGGTACCCATACCCGCCTGCCAAATAGATATTATGACAGGCTTAGTATTCAAATTACATCGACTCTAAAAATGAAAAATGCCTAAAGCGCCTGGGTAGGTACTGGATAGGTACTGGGTAGGTACTTGTTAGGTACTGGTTAGGTTAGGCTGACGACCTCCGTAGTCCAGTGGGTAAGACTCTTGACTCACAATCCGGAGGTCGCGGGTTCGAACCCGGCATGCGCAAATAAATTTTATTTGATTAATTTGTGTTATTTCACAATTAATTCATTTAAAATAATATATAGTACATTGGCGGCATGTTCCAGAGTGGAAGATACTATCAGTATCGCCCTGGTGTAAGACTACCATTCAGAATTGAAACGTTGCTTGAAAATGGCTTTAGCCGTGTTTGGTGACCAGATCTGAATAGCCAGGTACTTTCCAACCTTTCTCTTCCCACCTCCTTCCCCTCCCCACTACCTTTAGCCTCACAACATACCCCAATTGGGGATGCCATAGTCTCACTGGCTAGCAGTTGAGATTCTTGTCGGTGTTCACTGTAAGGTACTGGTTAGGTACTGGGTAGGTACTGAGTAGTGAGTAGGTAACAGGTAGTACTAGGTAGATACTGGGTAGGTACTGGGTAAGTACTGGGTAGGTACTAGGTAGGTACTGGGTAAGTACTCAATAGCTATTGGGTAGGTACTGGATAGGTACTGAATAGGTACCAGTTAGTAGCTACTTTGTAGATATTGGGTAGGTACTCAATTGGTACTAATTGGGTAGGTACTCAATTGGTACTAATTGGGTAGGTACTGAATTGGTTGTGGACGGATACGAGGTAGGTTCTGTATTTTCCGTCGTAATTTAGTTTCATCGTAATCATAGTTTTAGTTTTGAATGAAAAATAACTGACCATAGGGTGACGGATTTATTCAATATCATATTATTGATATAGGGTTATATACATGCTAGACCCCCAGTTAATCACGCATAAAGTGCAAATACAAAAATTTCTGGAGAACACTATCAAAGCGCTAATCACATAGATAAAATCATCCATAAAAAAACTGTGACTAACGATTGAATAAAAAATATACCTGCAGTTTGTTCACCTTCCCGCATGTTTACAAACACGGATATTTCCACTAGTTTTGCGGGAAACTTGCATTTTGTCCGTTCCGTATTGACAACGACGGATCGCTAGCCCTTTAGGTAAATATTTATAAAAACTCTTATCCCTAAATAAATATAAAAATAGATAATTAGTTTGCGAGGAACTCTGCTGGTTGTTGACACTAAACTTGCTATCTCCTCTATTTTTATATCCGCGTAATTCATTACGCCTTTGGGAATGTTGCAGGCAAAAACTGAATAAAAAGGTAGATAAAAAAGATTTTTATCAATTTTTCTGGCGTCCACCACACAAGTTTTTTTTTTTTGATGTTTTTTAGCATTATTACTACGTTATATTTACGGCAATTTTAAAAATATTTTTTTATTCGATTTTACGCTCAGTAATGTGTTGCCAAGCGCAAATCTCGAGAGCAGCTGAACCGATTTCGCTTATTATTTTTTTAGAATATTCCTTGAAGTACGAGGATGGTTCTTACGGAGAGAAAAATTAAGAAAATTGCGCAGAAAATTGGATTGGATTGAAAAATGGAAATTTGAATAAAAATTGTAAAAGGTGGCACGCGAGCTGTTTAAAAACTGAATGTACTGGGTTTGAACATACGAACGCGGGAGGTGGGTTGGCGGGAAGAGGGAAGGTAGGGAAGGTGGAAAGGGAACGCGGGAGGGGAAGGGGACGTGTGAGGGGAACGGGATTCATGTTGGCATTGCAACGCATGCCGGGAACCACCTTATCTATCTATAATATAAAAATGAATCGCTGAAAGTGTCGCTAAGCGCATAACTTTCGAACGACTGCACAAAATTGGATAATTTTTTTTTGTCTGTTCGTTATTGTCAGGACAAGGTTTTTATAAAATTACAGGTGAGCTCTGGCATTATGAAATTTGTATTGCTATTGGTGGCACGCGAAGAAGCGGCTATTGCTATGGAAAGCGGGAGGGAGGGAGAGATGGGGGAGGGGAACCTGGGAGGGGGGAGGGGGGCCTGGAAGGGGGGAGGGATCTCGGGAGGGGGGTTCGCGGGATGGGGGAAGGGGGGGGGAGTGGAGGGGGGAGAGGGAAGGTGGAGGTGACGGAGTGGGAATGGGAGAAAAAAAGGGGTGGCCGAAGGGGAACGGGACGAATGGGAAAGGACACTCAGGGAGAAACAATTTCTTTATCAAATGGCATATCAACGCATGCCGTGACCAGCTAGTAGATTATAAAAACAGAAAATATTTAATTAGCTATCTAAACTTCTACAAAAGTTTTCAAGGTATTCACTACAATCCTAACATAATTGAAAAGACATTGTATTTTGCTTGTTTTTTGTTTATTTTTTTATGTTATCCCTACACAGGAAGCTCTGAGAATGTCGTCTTTGGGGATGCTGTGTGGAGGGTCTTTTTAGGGAAGGAAAGGAAGTTCTGGAAAGGAAAAGGGCATCAGCGGTGGGTAGGAATCTGGGAGTCAGCGTGTCCAGGAGTGATGGACATATGTATCCATCCTTCCCACTGCGGTAATCGGACAAACCGCACGCATGAACTCGGGTACCCATGCTAAGTTACCAAACGTAGCGAACCACTTGGGGTGATCTATGGCGGATTATTTTTTAGCTTTATTATTTTTTTTTCAGGTTCTCCATTAAACAGTTATACACCAAATTATTAAAGAAAAGATTACAAAATTTAAAAAAAAAGTCCAAGGGGGCAGTTTCACTATGTTGTAACGTATGTCAAAAGATAGTTACTGAACTCTCTATAGGAAACATTGAAGATGTCGATGCTCAATGCAGAATCGTTAAGCAATTGAATTGCTCTGTTTAATGGCGCATTCTGAAAGAAAGAAGTTCTCGCTTTCGGAGCATAAAAGAGTTTGTGGGATCTCCCACGAGTATACTCGTCAAGGGCATATAGGTTACTCTCCTTTAACATAGGTGGATTCAGTACAGTACCGGAGATCAGCTTAAAAAAATGTTTCCCCAAAAATATTTTTCGGCAGGCTTCTAAGGTACTAAGATCGAGCATTCCTGTTAAGAACAACGATGGATACAGGAATGGGTAGTATGTATATTCCCTCATATACCTTTTTTGTACTCTTTCTATTTCTAGGATACGATTTTGTTCAGAGGGGGCCCAAATAATGGAGCTGTATTCTAGGTTGCTGCGGACAAGTTCTTTATATGTTCTTCGTATTGCAAGTCCGAACATTTTGTTGGCGCGGGAGACAATGTGAGATATGTGGGATTTGAAAGAGAGATTTGCTTAAAAAATCACGCCAAAGTCTCGAATCTCGTTGATTGAAATTATGCGCATTTGTGGAAAAAAAAACATTATTTTTATATTATTCGATTTTACACCCGAGTGGGTTTTTAGATTGATTATAAGAACAAAACTTATTTAATCAGCTATCGAAAATTATGTAAAAGTTTTTAAAGTATTTACTACAATACTACTATTTCTACTATCGTGGTACGAGAACACAACATAATGGAGTTGGCAGGAAAACACTTCTTTTTCTTCTTCTTCAGCACAATTTATTTAATGCAATAAATACAATTATTACAAGAGGGTCTATTTACCCTTACTCAGGCGGTCCACGACCACACCACACTGACAAATATCGAAGTCTCTACTTCGATCTCTCTATTGTCAGTTTTTCCAATACTGAACCGTAGGTACGACTCGTACCTCCCAGCTTCAGTATAATTACACAAGTGAAGGCACACAGCGTGTACCTTCTAGCTTCACTCTACTAGCGAGACTAACGCAAAGGGCCTATCTTCCCTCTGCTCAACTGAAGATACACCTCGTGGATCTTCCAGTTCCACCGCAACAACCACACTGCTTCCCTCTAACAGCAAGACTAACCCTCTGTTCCAAAAATCCCAATATTTAAAGAACAACATACAAAGGTGAGACAGCATATTTAAGCTGCTTCCACCACGGGATTTTAAAATCCCGCAATAAAACAATTACGCTAAAGTCAGCCCAAAAGGGCCACCCATAAAACTAAGTACATCATAAAACACTTAAATTTAGAAATGCTTGGGACTAAGATTAAATATTCCCATATCTCGAATTCTTAAACTTAACCCACAATAAAACAATAAAATTACTTTTAAAAGTTTGTCAAAAAGGGCACATCAATAAAGATACATCTTAAACCTAGGGGATTAACAAATATTGGAATTTTATGATAATAGGGCGGTTCCTATTATTAGGTAAATATGCCTCCAGCAAACCCTTTCTATTTTGGCGGCTGCAATAAATATTTATGGGTTCTATTTGAACTGTACAGATATACATAACTACTTAAAAATAAACAATTTAAGGAATAAACCTTTTGTTCCTTATCGGTAAAGGAATGTCCCCATATAATATCAGGCAGAATACATTTATTTCTAAAGGTTGGGAGCTTATTTGAAAAACCCAAGGGAGAATTTTTATTTGCAAAGGTGAAAATCCGTTTAACTTAAATGACTAAAATAACACGAATGATACAACTAATTATTTTACTTAAAGCGAAATGGATAAATCGCATTCTGGAACAAACAACTACCATAATTTTTGTCTGTTACTATATTTTTTCAAAATATATATCGTGAATTTTTGCGTTAACCTTTTGACTAAGACATTTAGATACTTAGGTAATACTTATATATATATTTGGTAGTTCCATTCCAACTCAACAAAGTGACATTTTAACACCCCTTATAATAGTCTTAAAAAGTTAAGATTTTTACCTAACCTAACGAAACGTATTTAACATTTTTTTTCTTTGTGGATAGTACCTAAGCACAGCAGTCAACAGCCACAAAATCTAGAATGGCAACACTGACATTCTAGTTTCTTCCACCGGCCGCTGTCAGAAAAGAAAAATTATGAAATCAATTATTATAAGCAATAATTATCAGCCTGAAACACTCATCAACATTGAAAAATCTTCCGAGAAAAGATACTTGCCGCCAACGGGACTTGAACCCGTGTCCTTCTGATTGCCGGTCAGCTGCTCTTGACCACTGAGCTATGGGGGCTTATCAAATACCCGCCAAATAATTCAATATATACTAGTGTTTCATTCAACAATTACTGCTTATTATATTTTTTCCACCTGAAAACAACCAACTTTATTTTGGCGAGAGAGACATTGTAAGTGTTAAATCCCTCGCTAGGTGGCGTCGAGACAAATTATGACTACATTTATTGGGGAAATACTTAAACTTGTCAAATATTGATTATTATTTTTAATTTATAAACTAACGTTTTTTAGACAAGATTTTTATGCATAGCACAAAGGGTAACAATTATTATAAGCAATAATTATCAGCCTGAAACACTCATCAAAAAAAAAAAAAAAAAAAAAAAATATATATATATATATATAATAAGCAGTAATTGTTGAATGAAACACTAGTATATATTGAATTATTTGGCAGGTATTTGATAAGCCCCCATAGCTCAGTTGTCAAGAGCAGCTGACCGGCAATCAGAAGGACACGGGTTCAAGTCCAGTTGGCGGCAAGTATCTTTTCTCGGAAGATTTTTCAATGTTGATGAGTGTTTCAGGCTGATAATTATTGCTTATAATAAATGTTACCCTTTGTGCTATGCATAAAAATCTTGTCTAAAAAACGTTAATTTATAAATTGAAAATAATAAAAATTATGAAATTCATTCTTGGTTATTGGTTGGTTTGGGCTGCTGTGCGCGGGGATTATATTTCACCCTCCGGTTTAAATTTATTGTCGTATAATATAATTTATAATTTTAAATATATCGGAGTCAGATAAAAATTCAACTTATTATTTCAAAGAACCCGTGACATCCCAAATAACGTGGAGGATCGGTGGTAAGTTATTTGATCCACATCAGCGTTATATCATCATTTTTAACGAATTTTCAAACGAGTTTTTGAAGTTGCATGTTTCACCATTTTTGGTGACCGGACAAATTACAACGAATTCAACGTCAACACCTCCTTTGAATATCGTTAAAAGTGATGAAAAAATATATTTAAAAAATTGGATAAATAGGTTTTTTCAAGGCTTTTAATGACTTTAGAAATAGGTGTTGAGTTGAGTTGGCTCTAAGTTGTCATGGAACCATATATTTATAGAGTAACTATAAAAATTACAATTTTTACATACATGATTGATGCATTTTTTGGTTATATGTATTACCTACTTACTGGCGCGTCAGTTTGAAGGTAATTTGGGAGGCGGGAATGGGTACCGCCGCCCCGAGAACCTTTATTGGATAACCAACCCTTCTGCCACACATCTAACGGATCTGCCGGATCTGCCCTGAGAATGGACACTGCAAAGCTGTCCGAAACGTTGGCTAAAGAAGTAGGTAGCGCAACACGACATAACACCCCAAAAATAAAAACGAAAAAAAAACTTCTGCCATTGGTCACCCCAAGTGGTTTGCTACGTTTGGTGATTTAGCAGGGGTGCCCGGGTTCATGGGGTGAGGTGAGTCTAGGTCTTGGAGGCGGATGACCGGGACACACTGAACCCGAGATTCTTGCCCACCCCTTAAACCCTTTTCCTTCCCAAAACTCTTCTCTCGTTTTCTTAAAAAACCCTCCACACAGCATCCCCGAAGATGACATAGGCCTTGAGGGAAATTATTCTCTGGGTCTCCTGTGTGGAACTCATGTAAAAATAAATAAATAAAAAAAATAAAATAGAAAATGGTGGTGCCCTAATGGTTTCTCATTACTATCCAAAATTAGTTTTCCCTTTCCAATTTTTCGACTCTAAAATCCCCATTGCCTACAACAGAAAAAACAGAATATAAATGTATCTCAACCACACAAGGTGAGGGGAAGTAAGTAGGGAACGGGGGAAAGAAGTGGATGAAGATATCAAATCACACAGATTATAGTACCTACCCGAGGTAAGCCAGATGTCAGTGTGAGCGTGAAGCCTATGCACACAATGCACTGTACATGCACAATGCGTCACACATACAAACATGCACGTGCAACTCTGAGATATAAGTTTTACTATGAAATGTACACATTTTTTCGATAAGAGAGCATTGGCTTTATACGAAATGTGCATTGTGCAGGCCCGCTAGGTATGTAAAATAATGTTAATTTATAATATTTAAATAAAGAATTTTTTCTCTCTCCATGTTCTTTCCATTCCTTCCCGTTCCCCTCCCCTCTTTTCTTCCCTGCTAAACTATGTGAAATACAACCATTTTTTAAACAACTCGCGCACCACCTTTTGCAACATTTTTATACACATTTCATAACGCCAGAGCTCACTGGTGTATAAAGAAAGCTTCGTGAGCGTGCGCACAATAACTCCCCAAATTTTCATCGCAATCGGATGATTGGTAAAGGAAATAATTTAATAATGCCAGAGCTCACCACTATTATAATGTAATGCGGGCTGTTTCATAGAAATTCACATGCAACATTGCCAACATCAAATGGCAATTCCTCACGTGCCTACCGTTCAAAATTGAAAAGAACGGTGCATTGATAAGGGGTTAGTAATCTATCCCTTCAATTCCGGTACAATGCGATGGGTCGAGGGATTCTGGCTAGAGAGGTCAAAAGACCTCGTCAAACAAATCACTCTCGATCCGAACAGCCACGCAGCAGATAGGCAGACACATCGGCTGCCAAGACCTAGGTAGTCTAGGTACCCCTTCAACCCATGAACCTGGGTACCCCTGCTAAGTCACCAATCACAGTGAGCCACTTCGGGTGACCTACAAAGGAATTGGTTATTGAATTCAGTTGTTGAGTACCCGTTTCTGGACCAACTAAAGGATTAAAAAAAATTTAGAGCCAGGTTTCTATGCTTCGAAGCATTTTAACACTTAGCAACACTCGCTATTTTCAGCCTACACACATTCACTTGTAGGGGGCCCAGGTCCCCGTGAATTTATGCTTCATAAAAATAGGAAAAGCACTTTTTTGGGATTTATTTATTTAAAATAAACAAAATTTTTAACAAAACAAAAAAACGACTTAAAAAATGCACTAAAAAGTAAAAAAATAATTTTGTATTCTTCTACAACTTAATAATCAATTTACATTTTCTATTCATCAATATGTAGGTACGATTGTTATTTTTGGAGTCGGTGTCAGCCAAGGTAGATTTGTAACTACATACATAGTTATAGGTGAGATGTGCTTGTGTAGCAAGCGCGACTTGACGAGGTGAGAGGCGAGAGCGGGCCGCAGCTGGAGGGGAGCTGTCAAGTGAACACGACGGGCCGGGTACCTTGGCTGACACCGACTCCAAAAATAACAATTGTACCTACATATTGATGAGTAGAAAAAGTAAGTTGATTATTAAGTTGTAGAAGAATACGAAATATTTTTTTTTACTTTTTAGTGCATTTTTTTAAGTCGTTTTTTTGTTTTGTTAAAATTTTTGTTTATTTATTGATTTTTAGTGAATCTGAAGTACACTAACTAATTCGATTAAGATTCGGCCAAGTATCGTTAATTTGCTCTTAAGAATTGGAGAGTTCCGTTACTTTGACATGGATCCCATAATCAGAACCTAACCAAACTCTCATCAAACTACCCTTGAAGTACATCCTTTTCAATAAAAAAAAGAATCATCGAGATCGGTTGGCGTGATATTGAGTTATTCGTCCATTTGTCGCGCACATACTTGATGCAAATTTAAGACTTATATGATTTTCTCATGGATGCCATTGTCAGAACTGGACCAAATTAAAATGGGACCACACGGAAAGCACCAGCTTTTTAAATAAAAAAGAATCATCAATATCGGTTCGACCAGTCGAAAGTTCTGATGTAACAAACATTAAAAAAAAAATATATATACAAACATAATTTTTTTTTTTTTAAATACAGTCGACTTGAGAACCTCCTCCTTTTTGAAGTCGTTTAATTAATGATAGACGTGTAATTAATCCAAGAAAACTAATTTATTACATTTTTTAAACAAACATGGGACATTTATAGGAATTTATATAAAAAAGTGTCTTTAAACTAAGAATTTTTTAGACTTTTTTTTAAGTACTAAAATGAAAATGAAAAAAAAGACTGAAAATATGTCTTTTTTCTTATTAGACATAAAACTAAAAAAAAACGAATAAAATTTTCAATTGCTTCAATAACATGCAAAATCTCAATAATTTTGTTAACAATGTCAGACCTGGTCATTTAGTAGGAACAGTATGCAGTAGTATACGACAATCTTTTGTTTTATCTGCATATTATTAGTTTACATTATTATTTACATTTATCACAAATTTTAACATCGACGGGGTGCATTCGGCAAACATTTTTTTGGCATTTCGAGCAATTTAATTATTATATTATATTTATTAATCAAGACATTTTACTTACGAAACTACACTCGTGGGGGACCTATGTCCCACAGCAACCAATCGTCAGCGCGGTGCAAGCTCGCTCACCGCGACCTCTCGGGCAATAATAAGGATACACGGAGCTGCAAATAAAAAAAATGCTATAACCTGCTTGTTGGTTGACTCTACTCCCCCGCGAGTGGTGTTAAGGGTTAAAAGACAGCACAGATGTTAAACCCCAGTGACTAATATAAAAAAATAACCGAGAGAATTCCAAATTCATCACCAATCGACTCGTTCTTGTGTTCAACAGCTCGGCTGTGGAATGATTTGCCGGCCTCTGTGTTTCCTCCTTCCTTTACAACATGGGTATCTTCAAGACCAATGTTCATTCCTTCCTCTCCTCAAAAAGACCCTCCACACAGCATCCCAGATGACATAGGCCTTGAGGGAAATTATTTTCCTCAGGGCCTCCTGTGTGGAGTTAATGTAAAAAAAAAAATTACTCAAACACGAAAGCTCTTATCAAAAAAGTTATAACAAAAACTCGAAATTTGATGTAGATTCACCAGTTTCCACTTGAACTTCAAGTTTCCAGAAACCGTATACAAAAAAAAATAAATTAAAAATTGAATCATCAATACCACCCTGCTAAAGCGAGTTCGCACCAGCCCTAGAGATCAATAAACGATAGCGAAAAAAAAATCGTTGAACTCTCAACCGAATACAGAACACCTTTGTGTTATTTAAAAGTGCAGAGCTCTTTTCAACCTTTATCTTCTCCCTTATCTGTCTTGTTGAATGTATTAATCATATGCAATATTGATTACAGAGCAAATATTAGGATAAAATGACAGCATGTGGAATGGATAATGTCATTTTTTTGCTGAAAAATGCGAGTAGTCAGTGGGTGTGTTGATATCAACATCAAGGTGCACTGACACCTATAATTTTATTTTATTTATTTATTTATTCATGCCTCGATAACTTATGAATCTATATCACATTATAGATTCATAAGTTATTCAGGAGTATAATTATAAGCATGCAGTATATAACATAATAAACTGAACATTAAGGATATAAGCAGGTTCAATATGTAGGTACGTAGTTTCATTAGCATGAATATTCTACATAATATTGTGAATAATATGACTATGTTGTATACGGTTCCATACCAATTCAGAATGAAACCAACTCAGAAATACCTCAGAAAGGTCAATAAAAGCTATGAAAAAATAATTTTAAAATAGCCGGTGACCCTAAAACCTAACTTCACCCATTTAACCATTTTTTTTGTCAACACTCTTAATGACCTTTCTGAGGTGCTTCTGAGTTGGTTTCATTCTGAGTTGTCTGGTCACCGTTGTGTATATATATATCACAATGTTTGAACCTTGGTAATGATTTTGAACTATTTAATACTGTAAGTATATTAAACAGTATTAACAGCCTTGCGTCTGTCGTACACAGTCGATTCACAAATAGATACAAATGGAAGTGCTGCCACAATATTATTAATGCGCTAAAAAAAGCCTCTTTTGTAATTCAGTTTCGAATTCAAGAATTCGTCAAAAGATGACGCCACTTACGTTAGTAGGTCGCATGAGGACGTGCCCTCTTAGGTATAAGTACTTATAGCCCCCTAGGAATTGAAGAATTTGAGTATATCTCCGGATATGGAAAGATTGGAGGTAATACTTAGAGTTGTGAATAATAATATCACGCGGCTATATATTACAAATGACCGTGGATCGGATCACCGTGGAGTTAGGTCTTTTGTTGTTAGGTTAGGTTATTTGGTTATGTCATACATATCCGGTCAGTGGCTGAGTGGGCATCGCATTTGGGTCCCACCTGGGCTTCGCGTGTTCGATTCTTCGGCTGGCTAAGTCCTCCATCACGACACGAGTAATATTTTCCGCTTAGTGGGTGTTGGTAGGAGATTTTCTAACATTGTTGGGTTATTTGTAACCAGGGAATGTTTGTCTTTCCTTTAAAATTAAAAAAAAAATATATGTATATATTTTAATTCACCACTATTGGCTCTACAACCCCTGGTGGGTCTTGGCCTCCTCAAGAGTCTTCCTCCTTCATCTCGGTTTTGTGCCAGCTATCTCCAGTTCGGAAGCTCCAAGATAGATATGTCTTTGAGGACGTTGTCGCTCCATCTTAGTCTTGGCCTTCCCAGGCTCCTTCGCCCTATTGGTCTTGAGTTCAGCAGGGAAATTGTTGCTTGATTCTCGGTCATTTTCTCCACATGACCCAGCCATCGAAGTCTTCCCAATTTTATAAATTTTGCGACGTTTAGCTCCTTACTATGTATAAAAAATTTAAATATCACAGTTTGATAGTGACCTTACGCCAAAACAGCTGTCACTATTATAGAAACAAAAATGCTTGCAGAACTTCTTACTATGTACGAGTATGTTGGGCATCCTTGGGGTGATATTTTAAAAAAAATATTTAAAAAAAAATCTTTCCCAACCTACCATACAATAATAATAATCAATATATATTATAAAAGAAAACCCAAAAAACGTGCGGAACGCAAAAACTCAGAAGCGAGTGCCGGTACGATCAAGAGAGTTATATGGTATGGTAGATCTCTATCCCCCCTAGGGAATAAGGGTATTCGTTTTTACCTAAAGGGCTTGCTTTTGAAGATATAAGGGCTGAAAGTTCTAAGAAGACTCTAGAAACTTCAAGAAGAGTCCGGAAGATTCCGGAAACTTCTAAAAAATTCGATAAGACTATGGAATGTTCTGGAAGAAATGGTGAAGTATGTCAGCGAGTCTAGAAAGTTCCGGAAAGTTCAGGAATGTTCGATAAAGCTGTAGAAATTTCTGAAAGGAGTGGAGGAGTGTGTCGGTGTGACCAGATGGTCCGGAAAATTCTAGAAGGTTCCATAAAGCTGTAGGAAGTCCTAGAAGGTTCGATAGGACTGTACAAACTTCTGGAAGGTGTGGCGGAGTATGTCGGTGAGTCTAGAAGGTTTTGATGGTTCACGAATGCTTTAGAAAATTGTGGGAGGAGAAAGTTATAGAAGCTATCAGAAAATAATAGGCGGTGAGTCTAGAAGATTCCGGAAGTTCTAGAAGGTTCGATAAAGCTGTACAAAGTTCTGAAAGGAGTGGCGAAATATGTCGGTGGGTCTAGAAGGTTCTGGAAAGATCTAGAAGGTTTGGTAAAGCTGCAGAAAGTTCTAGAAGTTTCCATAAAGCCGTAGAAAGTTCTGAAAGGAGTGGAGGGGAGTGTCGGTGTGTCTAGAAGGTTCCGAAAAATTCTAGAAGATTCCACAAAGCTGTAAGAAGTTCTAGAAGGTTCGATAAAGCCGTGCTAAGTTCTGGAAGGAGTGGCGGAGTCAGTCGGTGAATCTAGAAGAATCTGATAGTTCACAAATGCTTAGAAAATTGTCGATGGAAAAAGTTCTAGAAGCTTTCAGAAATAAATGACGGTGAGTCTAGAAGATTCCGAAAGTTCTAGAAGGTTCGATAGAGCTATACAAAGTTTTGAAATGAAAAGAGAAGTGTGTCTAGAGAGTTCCAGAAAATTCTAGAAGGTTCCATAAAGCTGTGAAAGTTCTAGAAGGTTCTATAGGGCTGTAAAAAGTTCAGAAAGTAGTGGTGGAGTATGTCGGTGAGTCTAGATGGTTCCGGAAAGTTTTAGAAGGTTTGATAAAGCTTTAGAAAGTTCTAGAAGGTTTCATAAGGTAGAAAGGTAGAAAGTTCTGAAAGGAGTGGAGGAGTGTGTCGGTGTGTCTAGAAGGTCCCGGAAAATTCTGGCATTCCATAATGCTGTAGGAAGTTCTAGAAGGTTCGATAGTGCTGTAAAAATTGTGGAAGGATTGGCGGAGTATGTCGGTGAGTCTAGAAGGTTCGATAAAGCTGTTGAAAGTTCTGGAAGGATTGGCGGAGTATGTCTGTGAGTCTAGAAGGTTCCGGAAAGTTCAAGAAGGTTTGCTAAAGCTGTAGTAAGTTCTAGAAGGTTCTATAAGGCTGTAGAAAGTCCTGAAAGGAGTGGAGGAGTATGTCGGTGTGTGTAGAAAGTTCCAAAAAATTCTAGAAGATTCTACAAAGCTGTATGAAGTTCTAGATGTTTCAATAACTGTAAAAAGTTCTGGAAGGAGTGGTGGAGTAAGTCGGTAAGTCTAGAAGGTCCGGAAAGTTCTAGAAGGTTTGATAAAGTTCTGGAAGGAATGGTGGAATATGTCGGTGGGTTTGGAAGTTTCCGGAATGTTCTAGGAGGTTCGATAAAACTGTAGAAATTAAAAGGTTTCTTAAAGCTATAGAAAGTTCTAATAAGAGTGGAGGAGTGTGCCGGTGTGTCTAGAAGGGCCCGAAAAATTCTAGAAGGTTCCATAAAGCTGTAGAAAGTTCTGCAAGGTTTGGCGGAGTATGTCGGTGAGTCTAGAAGGTTCGATAAAGCCGTAGAAAGTTCTGAAAGGAATGGTGGAATTTGTTGGTGGGTTTAGAAGTTTCCGGAAAGTTCTAGAAGGTTCAATAAAACTGTAGAAAATTCTAGATGGTTCCGTAAAGTTGTAGAAAGTTCTGTTAGGAGTGGAGGAGTGTGTCGGTGTGTCTAAAAGATCCCGAAATTTTTTAGAAGGTTCCATAAAGCTGTAGGAAGTCCTGGAAGGTTCGATAGGGCTTTACAAAGTTCTGAAAGGAGTGGTGGAGTATATCGGTGAATATAGAAGGTTCCGAAAAGATCTAAAAGGATCGATGAAGCTATAAAAAAATTTGGAATGAGTGGCGGAGTATGTCGGTGTTTCTAAAAGGTTCCGAAAAGTTCTACAACGTTCAATAAAGCTGTAGAAAGTTCTAGAAGGAGTGGCGGAGTATGTCGGTGAGTCCAGATGGCTCCGGAAAATTCCTGAGGATTCGATAAAGTTTCATAAAGTTCGATAAAGCTGCAAAAAGTTCTGAAAGGAGTGGCGGAAAATGTCGGTGGATCTAGAAGGTTCCGGAAAGTTCTAAAAGGTTCGATAAAGCTGTAGAAAGTTCTGGAAGGCATGATGGGATATGTCGGTAGGTCTAGAGGGTTCCAGAAAGAAGTTCTATAAGGTTCGATAAAGCTATAGAAAGTTCTGGAAGGAGTTATGGAACACGTCAGTGAGTCTAGAAGGTTCCGAAAAGTTCTAGAAGGTTCGATAAAGCTCTAGAAAGTTCTGGAACGTTGGAGTATGTCGGTCTAGAAGGTTCTAGATAGTTCTGGAAGGTTCCCTTATGCTCTAGGATGTTATGGAAGGAGAAAGTTCTAGAAGCTTTCTAAAAGGCGGAGAGTGTCAGCGAGTATAGAAGGTTCTGGAAAGTTCTAGAAGTTTGGATAATTATATTATTAAAAAAACAATTTGCATGCCAAATGACAAGGGCTGGAAGTTTCGCCCCGTTGAAATTTCTAGAACAGTTCAAAAAATTCCAGAGTATTTTTGAGCATTCCACCGCATTCCAGAACATCATGGAATATTCTGGAATGTTCGGGAATAGGATGTAACGTTCAGGAACACACCGGAACAGCCCAGATCATTGTAGAACATTCCTGAACACTCCTGAATGTGGTGGAATGATCTGGAACATTATTCTGGAACATTTGAATTTTTTTTTGTATGGGTCTACCCATATGTGGTATATAAAGCAAGATCCATGAGCGACACCGGACATCTCAGTCAGAGTATTTGAGAGCATTCCACAACGTTCCAGAACATCCCGGAACCTTCTGGAAAATTGTGGAATGTTCGAGAATAGGGAATCGGGAACATCTAAGTGAAACATTCCAGAACACTCTCTAATGTTTTCCCGAGCGAAGCCGGGTAACCCAGCTAGTAAATAATAAAACAACAATAAATACACAAAACGAAATTAAAAAAAATAGGACTCGTTAACGTGTTTTGAGCCGAATTTTAAATTTATATACGACAAATGTTCCAGTGTAAATCGGTCGTATGTATTTTCGTTATTTGTTTTTGGGGTGTTATGCCGTGTTGCGCCACCTCCTTCTTTAGCCAACGTTTCGGACATCGTTGCAGTGTCCATCATCAGGGCAGATCCGGACATCTACCGGATCGGCATCACGGCATAACACCCCAAAAACAAATAACGAAAATGCTTTTGGCCGTGAAAATCTTAAAACTTATCGGTCGTTTGTAATTTAAATTTAAGCCTATCAAATTGCTTTTTAGATAGTTATATTTTTTATTTCGTTACATTTACATAGCAGTTCGGTAAAGTTAAAAAGTAAAGACTCACAAATAATTGCCCATTTTTGCCTCTAAAGAGTTGACTCTATAAACGTGAAAAGTATCATATTTGAAACATTAATAAATAAAGTAGCACGTACCGTATTTGGTGTTTGCTATACCTTTCGATTAAAACATATTATTAAGCCAAAAATCCAAAATTACGTTTGGTATAAAAAGGTTGCGCAGCCGTTCCTCTTAACACCACACAGGAGGCTCCGAAAAAATTTCATATTTGGGGACGCTACCTCCGCCAAGACCTGGACAAACCTCATCTCTCTGAACCCGGGCACCCCAGCAAAATTACCAAACCACTTGAGGTCATCTGATCGCCTTTTTATATGAACACCTCCCAGAGTCTCAGCTGCTCCCGTCTGGAGCCAGTGAGACTATGGCATCCACAATTTGGGTATGTTGTGAGGCTGAAGGTAGTGGGGAGGGGAAGGTGATGGGGAAGAGGAAGGAGGGGAAGTACCTGGCTATTCAGATCTGGTCACCAAACACGGCCAAAGCCATTTCAAGTAACGTTTCAATTCTGAAAGGTGGTCTTACACCAGGACTATATTGAGAGTATCTTCCACTCTGGAACGTGCCGCAAATGTACTATATATTATTTTTGATGAATTAATTGTGAAATAACACAAACTAACAAAATAAAATTTATTGGCCACGCCGGGATTCGATCCCGCGACCTTCGGATCGCTAGTCAAAAGCCTTACCGCTAGACTATGCCGGCCGTCAAATCGCCTACCATATTGTAAAACATATTGAACCGAACGTAATTAAAACGATATTTCACCCCGCGACAAAATATCCCCGACAAAATATCCTACGGACAAAACATCCCACAACAAGATATCTACTAAAACCTAACCTAACTATGCTAAAAAAAATGGCACAAAAATAAAACAAAAATATATCCTGCAAAGACAATAAATTGTGGTTCAAAAGTAGTAAACTTTAAAATAAGGATAGGTTAGGTTAGGTTTAAGTAGATATTTTTTGGGGATATTTTGTCGCGGGATGAAAACGCGCATTACCGATTGAAATATATTGCTGGATTTATTATAGCCTTTATTGACGACAAGCACAAAATACGGCGTATAATTATAAACCATTTCATGATGATGTTATGAGTTTGTTACGATAGAAGAAAAATGCTAATTTAACGAAAATTAATTCTGACACGTAAATGTAATCATAGTTAGAATGATGGCCTCGAGATCTGAATCTGCCCCGAGATAGAGAAGGTCAAGGGAAAGATTCTGTCTAGGTTATTCAAACTTATCTAAGTTATGTCACTTTCTTTCGCCTTGCAAATAATTATACGCGTTTTAAATGCATCGATGTGGGAGAAAGGAATGCTAAACGCGTGTTCTACATTTATAGACGGTTGCCTTTTCCGCGTGAGAACGGGTTGCTGTTTTACTGCTCAATATTTTGATAAATGGATGCACTGATGTGTTTCCTCCGTCTAACAATCCCCAGGTGAAGAGCAAACCGGCGCGGCGGCCTTTTTTCCACGCAAACGTATTCCCCAATTTCCTCTCTGGATTTTGACACTAGTGCAAATGTTTTTGAAGTAAAACTTTTTTACGCACGCTCGACTTGGGGGGTAAGCTGGTGAATGCGTTACGAAAAGTGGTGATTATTACGAAAAATGTCGTGCGAACGGTAATCGATGCGAACGGTGATCGATTGCTAGGCGAACGGTTGAGCCTTTACGCACACTTGACTTGGGGAGTGATAAGGATAAGGATAAGGATAAAGATGGTCACCCCAAGGTCGTAGGACACCCCAAGGTCGTAGGTCACCCCAAGGTCGTAGGTCACCCCAAGGTCGTAGGTCACCCCAAGGTCGTAGATCACCCCAAGGTCGTAGGTCACCCCAAGGTCGTAAGTCACCCGATGTATATGATTATATTTCACCCAAATGTCATATGTCACCCCAAGGTCGTAGGTCACCGCAAGGTCGTAGGTCACCCCATGGTCGTAAGTCACCCGATGTCATTTTTCACCCAAATGTCATATGTCACCCCAAGGTCGTAGGTCACCCCAAGGTCCTAGGTCACCCCAAGGTCCTAGGTCACCCCTAGGTCATAGGTCACCCCGTTCGCTACGTTTGGTAACTTAGCAGGGATACCTGGGTTCATTGGGCGAGGTTTGTCTTGTAGTTTTACTTCAGTAGTGTGGTCCTAAAGCACACTCGTTTTTTTTATATATAAGATAGATATAAACACTAGAGTGTCGGCACGTTTTGCTTTTTTGATAAGTGACTTCGTATGGGAGTTAGGAGCTCCCAAAAATCTTCAAATTTGCCTGGTTTGAACGCCATCAACTGACGTCTAGTAAGCAAACAGGTCCAGTTTAGAAGAGGTGCCCGGGTTCATGAGGTTTATCTAGGTATTGGCAGCGAATGCGTTTGCTAACTTACTTCATGACCGTATCGAGAGATACTGGTTGGGGGAGACGTGTGACCTCTCGCCTTGCACCGCAGTTGGGGGGTTGGATTCATACGTCCATCAGTCCTGGACACACAGATCCCCAGATTTCCGGACAGGCTACCCAAGCGTCATACCTTTTTCCCAGAAGTTCCTCTCCATCCTTTTCTTAAAAGGAGCCTCCATGTAGCATCCCTTAAGATGACAGGTTGTGATTGAAATTATTTTCATATTGGTAAAAAGAACTAACTTTGTGGCTCGCCATAATTTACAATAAAAAACACATAAATTTTTTTAAGACCACTTTTATTTTAAAACACTCTACCGGTTTCAGAAGCACCCTTCCTTCGTCAGGAGAATATTAATAATATTAACAGTTATAATATTCTCCTGACGAAGGAAGGGTGCTTCTGAAACCGGTAGAGTGTTTTAAAATAAAAGTGGTCTTAAACAAATTTATGTGTTTTGCATTGGAAATTATTTTCGTCGTAGACTCTCGTGCGGAACTAATATATAAAAAAAAATAGTCGTTGCTCGCAGCTGACCATAGTATTATGTGGTTTTCCACATAGCATCACCAAAGATGGTATAAGTCAGAAGTAAAATCATCAGGTCAAACCATCATGCGTGGAGGAGCTGGGAGAAGATAACGGAAGACTTTCACGATTGTAGACATTACCTTTGGGCCAGCCAACGTACTCCAGGCCTTTTAGCACGGTCGATCGATAAGGATTCCTTCGATAACTTTCGGTAACTTCCCATCTTTCCTAATATATCTGCATATCGTCAACGAATAAATAGCTGTTCATAATGACTAAGTATTCTGAATATATTCGATATCAACTGTTTGTACGGGTGACCCGACAACTCAGAATGAAACCACAAAGGTCATTAAGGTCCGTTTGATAGATTCTCTCATCTTAAGAGGAATATAAACGCTAGAAATATTTCGAATCTCATGCCTGCAAAATTTTGAAATCGAGCGTCTTTTTGCACGAGGCTAGTAAGCGAAAAAGTGGTTTTTATTTATTTTGTGCATAATTTTATAAGAACTGTAGCAGCCAGCCTCTGCTACCTCATGATTTAGAATGTTTTCAAAAAGTACCTAGCGATCTTTCCAGAAGCAAATAAAAATAATATTAAAAAATTTTAAATTAAGAACCATTGACAATTAAACGACGTTCGTTTGGTTTTTCCTAGAGACGCCAGTAGTTCTATAGATCTGTAACGCTGTCCATACATAAATTCATTTTGCAAATTATATTTTTAAAGTAGAACATCATAAAAATCATACAACACCCAACCATAGTTCTACATTGGTGACACCGACGTTCACATTGGTGACCCTGACGTGGCGCTCCTCTCACGCTCTCACCAGCATGAGAAGAGCGCCACCCCGCATCGTTGGAGCAATCGTTCCCGCAGCCAGTCCAGAGGTCGTCAGCCCGAAGGAATATGCTGGTACCACTGGAAGCTTGGGATGAAGGCACGCACTTACACCAAACCCTGCAACTTCCCACTGAGAAACCCTACAGGACTCAAACTGATGGCGACCAGCGCCAGCCCCAACCAAGTTTGTAGATTTTTGTTACTGACAGGGTAACCCTTACCCGTTTCTTGTGGACACCGGCGCAGATCTCTGCATTTTCACACGACGCCTTGTACAGGGACGTCCCACTAAACAAACATAATATAAACTAGCAACAAGCAACAAGCAACAAGCAACAAGCAACAAGCAACAAGCAACAAGCAACAAGCAACAAGCAACAAGCAACAAGCAACAAGCAACAAGCAACAAGCAACAATCAACAAGCAACAAGCAACAAGCAACAAGCAACAAGCAACAAGCAACAAGCAACAAGCAACAAGCAACAAGCAAAAAGCAAAAAGCAAAAAGCAACAAGCAACAAGCAACAAGCAACAAGCAACAAGCAACAAGCAACAAGCAACAAGCAACAAGCAACAAGCAACAAGCAACAAGCAACAAGCAACAAGCAACAAGCAACAAGCAACAAGCAACAAGCAACAAGCAACAAGCAACAAGCAACAAGCAACAAGCAACAAGCAACAAGCAACAAGCAACAAGCAACAAGCAACAAGCAACAAGCAACAAGCAACAAGCAACAAGCAACAAGCAACAAGCAACAAGCAACAAGCAACAAGCAACAAGCAACAAGCAACAAGCAACAAGCAACAAGCAACAAGCAACAAGCAACAAGCAACAAGCAACAAGCAACAAGCAACAAGCAACAAGCAACAAGCAACAAGCAACAAGCAACAAGCAACAAGCAACAAGCAACAAGCAACAAGCAACAAGCAACAAGCAACAAGCAACAAGCAACAAGCAACAAGCAACAAGCAACAAGCAACACGCAACACGCAACACGCAACACGCAACACGCAACACGCAACACGCAACACGCAACAAGCAACAAGCAACAAGCAACAAGCAACAAGCAACAAGCAACCAGCAACCAGCAAGCAACAAGCAACGAGCAGCAACCAGCAACCAGCAAACCAGCATCAGAGCCACAAGCAGCCGCATCACAACCAACCCGTTCCTCCTTTCACCGCAGCCATGTCTGCGTTGTCTGGGGAGGGAGTCCTGTAGCAGCCAGCCTCTGCTACCTCATGATTTAGAATGTTTTCAAAAAGTACCTAGCGATCTTTCCAGAAGCAAATAAAAATAATATTAAAAAATTTTAAATTAAGAACCATTGACAATTAAACGACGTTCGTTTGGTTTTTCCTAGAGACGCCAGTAGTTCTATAGATCTGTAACGCTGTCCATACATAAATTCATTTTGCAAATTATATTTTTAAAGTAGAACATCATAAAAATCATAAAACACCCAACCATAGTTCTACAGAACGAAAAAAAGTTACAAACATGGAAAACCTCAAAAATAGTCTTAGCCATAAAGGGGTATTTAAAAAAAATTGTTTCTTGTGTTACTTCATAGTTAAGTCATGAAAAAACATTTTTTTGGTGGTTTACGCTTATATTTTTTGTTACGTAAATAATAATTTTATTGTAATTCAAATACACAGAAAAGCTAGTAAAAGCTTTGATTTATCCGTAGCATATTTTTTGATGTTCATACTGTAAGCCGATTCGTCGTAAAGATTAATCAAAATAGTATCTAAATAGGATTTCACGTATATTTTCATCTACGGGTTGAAATCCTGAGAGCACAGGCGTCGGGTGGGAATGCTATCCTTGTTTTACCAGTATTGCAATGGAAGATGCTCCGAGGAATTAGCGTCATTGATCCCTTCGGCACCGGTGCATAGTCGGGAAATGCGTGCCCTTACGGTTACACGGTTGACATTTGTCACACGAGAACAGGTCGCTTCTTCGACTCGTTCTTGTGTTCAACCTCCGTAGTCCAGTGGGTAAGACTCTTGACTCACGATCCGGAGGTCGCGGGTTCGAACCCGGCATGCGCAAATAAATTTTATTTGATTAATTTGTGTTATTTCACAAATAATTCATTTAAAATAATATATAGTATATTTGCGGCATGTTCCAGAGTGGAAGATACTATCAGTATCGCCCTGGTGTAAGACCACCATTCAGAATTGAAACGTTGCTTGAAAATGGCTTTAGCCGTGTTTGGTGACCAGATCTGAATAGCCAGGTACTTCCCAAACCTTCCTCTTCCCCAACTCCTTCCCCTCCCCACTACCTTCAGCCTCACAACATACCCCAATTGGGGATGCCATAGTCTCACTGGCTCCAGACGGGAGCAGTTGAGATTCTTGTGGGGCATTCACTGTAAAAAAAAAAAAAAAAAACAGCTCGGCTCTGGAATGATTTGCCGGCCTCTGTGTTTTCTTCTTCCTACAACATGGGACTCTTCAAGACCAATGTTAATTCCCTCCTCTCCTCAAAAACACCCTCCACACAGCACCCCAGATGACATAGGCCCTGAGGGAAATTATTTTCCTCGAGGTCTCCTGTGTGGAGTTAATGAAAAAAACTAAGAGTGATGATAAAAAAAATATAATTTTTTTTTTAAATAAATGAAGACAATATAAGCGAAACTCAATCGAAAATCTGGAAACAGAAAAATCAGAAAAACATATTGACACCTCTGGAACATGAACCCAGGACCTCTTGCTTTCCGGGCAAACGCGCTAACCACTGCGCCACGGTGGTTAGCGCGTTTGCCCGGAAAGCAAGAGGTCCTGGGTTTGAGTCCCAGAGGTGTCAATATGTTTTTCTGATTTTTCTGTTTCCAGATTTTCGATTGAGTTTCGCTTATATTGTCTTCATTTATTTAAATATTACAATTTAAGGTTTTCTCATAAAGTTAAAATAAAAAAATATATATAATATATAAAAAAAATTTGTTTAAATAGGTTAAGTTAGGTCAGGGTTACCGGCTATTTAAAATTATTTTTTCATAGCTTTTAATGACCTTTCTGAGTTGATTTCATTCTGAGTTGGCATGGAACCGTTTGTACGTTAGCGATCTGCAGTTGTCCTGGGGAACGATGAGAAGTAACCGAAAGTCATCGATACGATCCTGATCCTGTCCGTGCTAGGGGGCCAGAGGTTGTAGCTCCGATAAAGATGATGTTAACCTGACAACTACGACGGGGACGCTACCGTAGATATGTATGCACAGTAACTCTTATTGTTGCCAAGGCAGGAATTCAATCCGAAACAGATCCAAATGCGTGGACGAGTATCATTAGCAGCACTGTCCCACAGTGGGCTAAGTGAGTATAAGTTAAGACTTTGGACGACTCAATGGTCACATCATTCAGCACCTGGGAAGGTTCTCACGGACACTTGTGAACAACGGTGAACACGTCACACCACCAGTGGCGGCTATCCCAATCTATGAACTCCCAAAATATATCAAATAGATCTATTATGTAATTAATTACCATATAAAATTTAATTGCAAGTTTATGTATCTTTTTGTGACTAATAAAAAAATAAAAATAAAATAGGAAAAGATTTATGATATCAAAAAAAATAATAATAACAACATCTCTCATCCATACTAATATTATAAACGCGAAAGTGCGTGTGTTTGTCTGTTACGCTTTCACGCCTAAACCACTAAACAGATTTTAAAAATTCTTTCACCAATAGAAAGCTACGTTATCAGCGAGTAACATAGGTTGTATATAATGGTAAGCTCTAACGTTGTGAATTTTTTTATAAATGAAAATGTGTTTATTTCATATATTTTATCGGCAGGGAGGAATGGCAGGGGAAGGTGGGGTTCGCGGAGAGGGAAGAGACGAGGGAGGGGGAAGGTGGTAAAGGTGGAAGAGAACGGGGACGCATGGGAAAGGACACGCAGGGAGAAACAGTTTATTTCTTTGAATTGCATTGCAACGCGAGCCGGGTACCAGCTAGTAAAATTATAAATATAAGTTCAGCAATTTGAATAGCGCGCCACTAAAAGTCCTTAAAGTAAAAATCTGTCTTCATGAATATCTCCCCATGCAATTTAAGGGAAACCATGTATTGGATGATCTCTGCCGTAGGTCACCTAATGTGGTTCGCTTTGTTTGGAGCGCCGGGTTCATGGGGTGAAGTTTACCTAGGCCTTGGCGGCAGATGGTTCTGCCCACCAACTGCGTGGTGGGCGGAATCGGGAGAGACGGTTGACCTATCCAGTACGACTCTCTCGTAATATCGCCTTGCACCACAGTGGGAGGGATGGATTCATACGCCCGTCTCTTCTACACACACTGCCCTCCAGATTTCTACCCATCCCTCATACTTTTTCCTTCCTAGAACTTCCCTTCCCTTCACGAAAAGACCCTTCACACAGCATCCTCAAAGGTGGTGTAGGCCCTAAGAGGAATTATTTTCCTCAGGGCCTCTTGTGCGGAGCTATTATAAAAAAGGTGCGGAATCGAAAACGCACCTATGGACAAATCTTTCTTAAGAAATGTTTCATCCAAAAAACAGACAGAGAGGTACGTCCCTGTCTGTCTCTATCATATCTGGGAGCAGTGTTCTTTCCACTAGTATCTCTCATTGTGCACGTCACGTTTGAACTTTAACGAGATTTGACTGATTAGATGTGTCTTTCGAATAACGTTATATTTGTTGTTATATTGGCAAATCCTACAAAAAAGATCAGATTTTTAAGAAAACGTTTTTTATGCTTTTTTTCTCTCTAAAATTGAGATTGGCCGCGAACCGCCACTGCACGCTAAGTATAAGTGCGGTTATCTGCCTGCTCAGTGCCGGATCGTGGGATGGAGAGCGCATAAGGAGTCCCACTGGACGAGATATCGCGAGAATCACCGCCATTGTTTGGCAATTACTATTACACCTGTCAAAGTTGGTCAATGGTCTAATTATCTTTTTTGATCTTGTGACTGTTACATATTTTTAGAATTCGTGGGGATTTATCATGTGAAATGTGAACGTTAGTCGATGTTGTAACTTGCAACCCTTGGAGAATCCTAGTTGTATCTGGATGGTCTGAAAACTCTTGGAGAGTCCTAGTTGTATATTTGGCGACTTGTGACTTACATATTTTTAGAATTCGTGGGGATTTATCATGTGAAATGTGAAAGTTTTAGAATTCATGGGGATTTATCATTTGAAATGTGAACGTTGATGGATGTTGCAACTTCCAACTCTTGGAGAGTTCTAGTTGTATATTTGGCTACTTGTGATTTACATATTTTTAAAATTAATGTTGATTTATCAAGTGAAATATGAACGTTGGTCGATGTTGCAACTTGCAACCCTTGGTGAATTCTAGTTGTAACTGGAGATTCTGGAAACTCTTGGAGAGTTGTTGTATATTAGTTGTGACTCACTGTGATGTTGCAACTTGCAACCCTTGGTGAATTCTAGTTGTAACTGGAGATTCTGGATTCTGGTTGTTGTATATTAGTTGTGACTCACTGTGATGTTGCAACTTGCAACCCTTGGTGAATTCTAGTTGTAACTGGAGATTCTGGATTCTAGTTGTTGTATATTAGTTGTGACTCACAACTAATATACAACAACTCTCCAAGAGTTTCCAGAATTACACAGGTCTACAACAAAAATGCTGTCTGAATGTTTCCAACTGATTTCTATGTATTTAGGTGTTCTGAAAACTAGAAAAATACTCAAAAAATTCCAGAACGTCAGGTTATTTTGCAAAACGGTTTACATATATGTACAGATATAGATAGTATATACAATAGTGAGCTCTGGAAATAAACATTTCATTGCTAAACCATTCATCCGATTGCGATGAAACTTTGGGGATTTGATGTATGCATGCCCGCGGTGGTTTTGGTATACAGTAGTGAGCTCTGGCATCATGAAATTATGAAAAATTAATTAATTAAATAAAAATGAATCGCAGAAATGTATGTACGCGCATAACTTTTGAACAACTGCACCAAATTGGATTTTTTTTTGTGTTCGTTATTGTCAAGACAAGGTTTGTATAAAACTACTGATGAGATCTGGCATTATGAAATTTGTATAAAAAAAATTGCAATAGGTGACACGCGAGCTGTGAAGACTGAATGTAGCGGGACTGAATGTATGGAATGTGGGAGGGGGGAGGGGAACTCTGGTAGGGGGTTCGAGGGAGGGGGGGAGGGGTACTAGGGATCGGGGAGGGTAACCTGAATTTTTAGGCAATAACAAAGACCCTAACTACAAACAAATCGTTAAAAGCATTTCAAGCTTTAGGTTGCCTAATGAGTTTAAAAGTACATTTTCTTCATTCCCACCTCGACTACTTTCCAGAAAATTTGGATATGTGAGTGAAGAGCAAGGTGAACGATTTCACAAAGATATTAAGGATATGGAAAAAGATACCAGGGAAGATGGAGCATCTCAATGATTGCAGACTACTGTTGGACGCTTCAGAGAGGCCTTCCAGATGCTTCCTACAAGCGAAAATGTACCAAAAGGAGTCTCACTGGGAAAAAGAAATGTGTTAAGTGCTTAGTAAACAATGTATTTTAGATTAAAAAATAAGTTTTGTTTCGCAATTATAAACTATTTTTTTATTTATTCTTTTGTCTTTTATTTTAAGATGATAACTTGTTTATTTTTTATTTTTTTATTTATTTATTTACATTTAAACCCGCTAAACTACTTATGTAGTTTGTCAGCAGGTACATAATGACAACATTGGTACATTTTCAAACATATAATTTTATAATTTTGATGCTAAATATCAATTAAATAGATTATTTAAATTACCGAAATAGTATATACATGTAAGTAGCACTAGAAGCCTTAAATAATAAAAAAAGTACAAATGGATTTAGTATGATATGATATAATAAAAAATTAGTATGTTATGATATAATAAAAAGTACAGATGGATTTAGTATGAACAAATGAAATATAATCACAAGTAAATTAAAAGTTTCATATACATTAGGTTGTAATGAATTTACCAATTCCTTCAATGTGAGTTTCAATAAAGAATACAAGGACTTCGGTAGGGCATCAATATAAATCATCCCTATCTAATAGCCATTTCCTTAGTTTATATTTGACTTTACCATTAAAAACGTTATTATTTTTGATTGTCATTGGTAGTTTATTGAAAATTTTGGGTACAATATATTTTAGGGTCCTTTCACCGTATTTATTGGTACATTTCGGAACCACCAATCCTTCATTTTGAGTGAATCTTGTATTATGTTTATGGTAAACTTTTAACATAGATACCTACATTGTCAGAAAACGTGACGTTCTGTGACAAAATGAAAGTCATTTTCGGATTCAGCACACCCAAAAACATAAGAATTACGCAAAAAAACCAAAACAGCTCTCAATTTTTATTTTTTGTAGACCTGTGGTATTAATAGGATTACAGATAAGAAGAAAACTATAGTCGAAAGGCTACAGTACACGGACACGGGTAACAGCGCAGTAGCCACTGCTCCTGCTGACGCTGATGATCCTTACGATGACGATGATGACACTCCTCTCGCTAATCTGGAGACATACGCAGCAGCAGCAGCAGCACCAATGTCACTTCGAGACGAACTCGTACTTACTTTGATTAGTATGAAGAGTTCGAGATCAACAGCCCAACAACCTAGATCTGGCAATATGAGCAACCTTGAGGTTTTGATAAAGAAGGAAATGAATTACTTCGAGTCCGGCATATACCTTCAATTCACTTACAATGCGCTTATGACAATTGTGCCAACCAGCGTGGAAGCTCAACGAGCTTTTTCAGCCGCTGGCTACCTTGTGTCCAATATCAGAAGCCGTTTATCAGACGACACAATTAATACTTTAACTTTTTTACGAAGCTATTTCCAAAATAATGTTTAAACTTATGATGCTTATTGTACAAGAATATTGTTTATTGTACGAACGTTATTATTTAAATTTAAGTTATTATGTAAATTTATGCCTTATCTTATTTTTTGCCAATTTATGACTTAAACCAATTATGCCACTTTTGCCAATTTATGACTTACCTTTGTCTAACTAAAGGTATATTAATAAACCATTTAAAATGTCCCAAAGAACTTGTTTTATTGGGTATAAATTTAAAACTCTAAAAACAAGGTTGGTAGATCAAGGTATTAGGTCTTTATTATACGATTGATTAGATATCTAACTCCACCCTGCTGGATCCCGCAAATACCTGGATCTAGCGGGACTAAGATTGTTCAGTCCCTCAAATACCTGGATTGACATGATCTTGAGGGATTGAATTTCCTAGTTGTGACTTACTAGTATTGACTTACTTTTAGAATTCGTGGGGATTTATCATGTGAAATGTGAATGTTAGTCGATGTTGCAACTTGCAACTGTCACGGAATCAATAATTCGATTAAAAATATAGTAAATAATTCATTATACCTTTTTGTTTAGCAAGTTAAAAAAGCAATTCTTTTGTGTTTTAAGTACCAAGTTGCTATCTCTTTCCTTTTTGTCAATTCTTAATAATAATAATACACGCAAATTAGTCCGTGATTAGCGTGTTATTTTGTATTTTTTGGACCATTTTTTTTACCTGACCCGCCCTCACTGTGCCATCTCACCGCCCCCTAATTTTCTCCGACTCTTTTACTGCCCTCTTGAAAGTCTCAAACGCCCACAAGGGGGCGTTATCGCAAGAATCTATGCTATAGATGTATGTGTTTGTCATTTTTTTATTTCATCGAGAACGATGCTAAAGAAGTATTCACTTCAATAACAACACAATGTTACGTTTAAAATAAAGGAAAATCAGTATAGTATCAATGGAAATGCATATTTTTAAATTGGTTTTGATAAAATCTTTGTTTGGTTGATGATCCAAAACTTGAAGTCTGATTTATATATATTTAAAGTAAGTCATGTTCTGTCTGAAGGAAGTCTATGTATCCACGGTAAGTAAGTGTTACCTACAATTAAAACCTTTATATTACGGAACAAACAATTAGATACCCCGAAATATGGAGCAAGTCGGTAGCCATTTCGTAATGTGTTCATTATAATACTTTTATTATTTTTTTATGTAACGTGTTACAGTTTTTGGATAATCAGACAATAATGGAGGATGATTGCGCAAGCGTGTTTATAATTTAATGCTTCATATTTATAATTGTTGTTTGTGTGAAATTGAGCAGTTTTTTACGCAACTAAGAAATTCACATGGGAACTTTTTTAATGCTTGATAATTTTTGATCCGATAAAAAGTGAGTTTAATTGTGATTTTTTATTGATGTCCTAACAGAGGTGCAGTCTTTTTCCCATTGTAGAATATTGTGGAAGTCAATTTAATTGATTGAGACAGTTTGACGATTTCGATAAAGATTATAAACGTCATAATCTCCGCTGTGACTTTTTGGTTGCCTATTTAACGTTCAGCCAAAAGTTTGCGCCTCCCGAAATTTCTTTATTCTGCAAGCTTATTAAGCATTTTTGGTGATCAGCTATCTTCCATCAAGTTTCCAAGTATTTCTCAATGGTTAACTCCGTGGATATAACGGCAATGAATATCAAAACAATATTTTTGGGTATAAGAAAAAGTTCTGAAATTTCTCTACACGAGGCCATACAGATACTACCCGTGGCTCTATCCTACCGACTCTCTTTTGGGTATGCATTTATTCAGACTGATTGATGGATGGTTTGAAAACTCTGCTATAAATAATAATAATAATAACGTAATATTTGTATAACGTAGTTTTGTGTCATTTCACATCAAGTGTTAACACACTCGCAGATGAACTATAAAAAATTAAAAATAATCCTACAGTGCTCCGTATGAGTCCATTACAAAATATTGATAAAATAATATGAAATAAATAATAAACAGTATTTACAAAACAATGACAAAAGAACAAAGATTAACAAAAACATTGCTGCTATAGCACACACAGGACAATATAATAGACGATAACGGTGTTATGTAGCACAGGACAAAACAAGAACTTTTAAACTAAAATATAATATACAACAAGAGAACAAAGAACAAAAACAGTACTGTTATAGCCAAACAGGACATCAACAAACAGGACAATAACGGTGTTATTGTAGCACAGGACAAAACAAGAACTTTTAAACTAAAATATAATATACAACAAGAGAACAAAGATTAACAAAAACAGTGCTGTTATAGCCAAACAGGACATCAACAAACAGGATAATAATAAAAGACAATAACGGTGTTATTGTAGCACAGGACGAAACGAGAATTAAACTAAAATATAATATACAGCAAGAGAACAAAGATTAACAAAAAACAGTGCTGTTATAGTACACACAGGACAATAATAATAGACAATAACGGTCTTATTGTAGCACAGGACAAAACAAGAACTTTTAAACTAAAATATAATGTACTAACTTCTTACAATAAATTCGACATTAAATTCGGATATTAAAAATAAAAATACAATTAGGAGGAAACCGAAACCAAACAATTATCGGAAACTTGAGAACATGGCTTATTACGTTTGAAAAGATGTTAGGATTCATGAGGGTATGATTTTTTTAAAATAATTTTGCTTTTAAAGCCTGTTAAAATTCAGCCAAATTCTTGATCTATCGTGGAGAGATTTCATTGTCGCTCACAGTATAAACTGTTCTATCTCCTAGCACGTAGGACTAACTTGCCAATGGTCATGCCAGTCGGGAAAGCAATCTTGCAGTTGAACAGAATCAATTCGGATATCGATATATTTAGCATCAATGAAAGTGCATTTAAAAGGAAAACTATATAAAAACTCAAATTAATAGATAACTTTGTATTAATCACTTAATTATTAATTGTTACCACAAAATAATTTTGCACTATTAGAAGAAGTTATTATATTAAAACTATTACGGTTGATTTACCCACCGTTTATATTTATGAAATACTCTTTGACAAATGTATTTAGTATTAACACACTCGCAGATGAACAGTTTTGTAATGTTTAAAAAACAATAAACTGCATTGAAGTGAAAAACGATGTGACAGAACCGATTCCTTTAGGACCCCTGAATAATCCTTTGTATATTTGTTAACGGAACCTTCCCGGTTTTATGCAGGTCATTAAGGGCTTCTTAAGCTATTGTAATAACTAACCTTAACGTAACGAATTCGCGATAAAACTTTCCTTTGATGTTTCTTCGGATGCTCCTCTCCCGTAGAATTTGAAATATGTAATTCTAAAAAATAGAAAACCGTCGTACAGTTAACCTTTCCAGGTTTGCAAAATATTTAAATAAAAAATAAAGAAAAGTAAAATACAGGTAACTTTTAAAAGAATTTTATATCTAATTAAATATTGTTTTGTTTCGTATATACTGGTTCAGTTTACTTACAGTTATTTCAATGGGGAGTATTTTTAGGACATGATATTAATTTTATCTAGGCCTGAGGGATTAAGAATTTCGATAATCATCAATTTGCTTTTAAGATGGAGGTGGAGTGCTATTAAAAAGTTCCTCTATCAATCTCAATACCAACCCTTATTTCTTCTACGCTCCCTTTTGTGATTTTTTTTTTGACATTAACTCCCCTCTTAATAATTTCCCTCAGGGCCTATGTCATCTGTGATGCTGTGTGGAGGTTCTTTTTGAGGAGAGGAAGGAATGAACACTGGTCTTGAGGAGACCCATGTTGTGGGAAGGAGGAAACACAGAGGCCGGCAAATCATTCCACAGCTGAGCTGTAGTCTTACACATTAAATGTCAACAGTCAAAAATGAGACAAACTGTGAACGTATGTCTGCACCCCTCCAAAGGAAAAATACAATAATTATAATAAATTTCCCTCACACGTACAAATAAAATGAAATGCAATTCCCGTAAGTAGGTGGAAAAGTAAGAAAATCACAAAAATATAAATCCGTACACAACGCCATCTCTGATATGGCTTCATTGTGTTTTAACTTAATAAAAAAAGTGAATTTAATTAAGCTAATAAGTTAACACAACAGTTATTGATTCTGAGGCGGTACGAATTCGTCGGGTCAGCTAGTAAAAAATAAAGAAAAGTGAAATACCGATAACTTTTAAAATAATTTTTGTCTAATTAAATGTAAAAAATAAAGAAAAGTGAAATACCGATAACTTTTAAAATAATTTTTGTCTAATTAAATGTTTTTTAGTTTTGTTTATAGTGGTTCAGTTTACCGACAGTATAAGAATTTTTTATTTAAATAAATGAAGACTATATAAGCGAAACTCAATCGAAAATCTAGAAACAGAAAAATCAGAAAAACATATCGACACCTCTGGGACTCGAACCCAGGACCTCTTGCTTTCCGGGCAAACGCGCTAACCACTGCGCCACGGTGTCGATATGAAATTCGGTCATGTTTAACTGTACCATACTTCGACTAAGAACCACCTACATTATCATCATTTTCTTTAACGCATATATTATATCCGAGGTCCTGGGTTCGAGTCCCAGAGGTGTCAATATGTTTTTCTGATATTTCTGTTTCCATATTTTCGATTGAGTTTCGCTTATATTGTCTTCATTTATTTAAATATTACAATTTGAGGTTTTACTCATAAAGTTAAAAATAAAAAATATTTTTTTTATTTACTAGATACATTTGCGTTAAAATTTTTACTATTTTTAATTGTATATATCCGTTTGTAAAATAAATATTTATTTATTTATTTATTTACGCCCATTTAGGCTTTTACATACATATATACATTTTACAATATTTACGAAATTATACTAGTAAATAGTACAGGAAATGACTGTTTACAACACTTGCACATAAACAAATATAAAGCAAAAATACTATTGAATTTTATCCTCACAGTATGCAGGCATAAAATATAAAAACAAAAAAAATAAAAAAAAAAACAAAAAAATACAAAAATAGCTTCTCTCCTTCAGCCAACAAAACACCACCAATACGCTAGTCAATTCAAACAGTTTCATCAACACATTCCCTTACTTGATGAAAAAAACTTCAATAAGGTATGCTTATATATCTGAAAGAGTATTTCAATTTGGGAGGCGGGAATGGGTACCGCCACCCCGGAACCATTTATTGGATAACCTACATCTCTGCCATAGGTCACCCCAAGTGGTTCGCTACGTTTGGTGATTTAGCAGGGGTGCCTGAGTTCATGGGGGTGAGGTTTGTCTGGATCTGGCGGCGGATGACCTGGACACACTGAACCTTAGATTACTACCCTCCCCTCTTACCTTGTTCCTTCCCAGAACCCTTCCTTCCTACAAATACCCTCCACACAGCATCCCCAAAGATGAAATAGGCCCTTAAATTTTTTTTTCTCAGGACCTCCTGTGTACAGCTAATGTAAAAAAAGCCAGCAATCTTCTGTGATGGAAACATACAAGCAACTGTCCGCTAAAAAATTTTCGCATAAAAATCCAGCGCTTCACAAAATCTACTTCTTCGTGGGAAAGCCTCAATTTAAATTCAAATTCAAATAATCGAGCCTCCGTTCATCTATTATGTATTACGTAATCCGTTTAAGGCGCTTTGCTGTCAGAGTGTTGCGAGTTTTCTCCGCCAGCGCGCCACTTGCCAAGCCGTGCGGCGCGGCCAATTCACTTTCATTCCGCCGCGGACCGGGTGCAGCCGGGTGTGAACGAGGCCTCACCCGACCAGCCAGCCAGCCAGCCAGTCAACCACTCAACCAACCATCGTCTTACGCGTTACAGCTGTTATGACACTGTGAAATGACGTCACATGTTTCAGGAGGATGAAATAAATTTGTGAAAAGTGGCCCAATCCGGCCCTCCACGCAGTAGGAGCGATTAAGTGCGCAGAGTCTCCGGTTTTTGTAGATTTCTTACTGTTCCACGCCAGTGGAAAAACGAGCTAACTACGAAAGATACCTTAATGTTGGATGACTTAATCAACAATTTGGAAGGCGGGTATGGGTACCGCCGCCCCGGGAACCATTTATTGGATAGCCAACACCTCTGCCATAGGTTACTCTAAGTGATTCGCTACGTTTGGTGACTTAGCAGGGGTGCCCGTGTTCATGGGGTAAGGTTTGTCCGGGTCTTGGCGGCGGATGCGTCTGCCCACCAGCTGCATGGCGGATCGGGAGAGAGGATCGAATTGTGGCAGTCCCTTTGACTTCTCCACCTGTACCCTCGGAACACCGTCCTGCACCGTAGTGGTAGGGATGGATTCAGATGTCCATCACTACTGGACAAACTGACCCAGATTCCTACCCACCCTTTAATACTATTTTCCTTCCCAGAACTTCATCTCTTTCCTTTCCTAAAAAGACCCTCCACACAGCATCCCCAAAGATGACACAGGCCCTGTAGGGAATTATTTTCCTCAGGGCCTCATGTGTGGAATTAATGAAAAAAAAATTGGGAGTTGTTCAGGTCTTGGCGGCGGATACGTCTGCCCACTGTGGGCAGACGTATTGAGGTTGAGGGAGACACTTTGACCCCTCCAGCCGGACTCTTTCGACCCATCGCCTTGCACCGTAGTGTCACCCTGGACACACTAACCCCAGATTCCAATCCCGCCCTGGTACGCCACTCCGAGAACCATTTATTGAATAACCAACTCCCCTTCCATAGGTCACTCCAAGTGTTTCGCTACGTTTCATTCTTCATTCACGAGAGATTTAATTAATTTTAAGATTCGCACGTCTGATTCACTCCTGGCCATTGACGCCCAGATTCCTACCAACCCCTCAAACTCTTTTTCTTCCCAGAGCTTCCCCTCTTTCCTCTTCCAAGAAAGGCCCTCCACACAGCAAAGATGGCACAGGCCTCGAGGAAAATTGTTTTCCTCAGGGCCTCATATGTGGGGCAAATAGAGGTTTTTTTTTCCTAAGGGCCCCGGTGAGGAGTTCATTAATAAATATCAATGTACTAACTCTACTAACCTTACCTAACCTAACCTAACCTAACCTAACCTAACCTAACATAATCCAATAAACCAATCGCGTCTTATGGCGCGGCGGCTACGAAATTACGAGCCGCTGATGTCGCAAGTTTTATTTTATTTTATTTGGAAAACCAACAGTTACATTATTTACTTAGGTGTATTTACATATGTATATGTTATTGAACCAATAATAGGTTTTCACTGGTGTGTATTAATTAGAGAGATTAAAAAGTTATAAAAGTTATAATAGTTATAATAGCTTATTGGGATGGGATGGTGGGCGGGAGGGGAAGGGGACGGATCTAATCTGGGAGTGAATAAGTTATTTGTATAGGAGCATAATAGTTTGTATATGTTTAGAAGTTATTTATTGTTTATTTTTTTTAGAATTTGGGGTGCTGTGTTGAATAAGTCGAATTCATTGTATGAATTGTTAAAAAAGTGTGAAACGCGGTTAATGAATGTGTTTTGTTTAGAGTTAGTATTGCATCGAGGTGTGTTAAGTGTGTGATTTAGTCTATTTTGTCTGGTGGGCACTCTTAATTGAATTCTTTCAAGTAATTCCGGGCAATCTATCGCAGAGGTGGCTATCTTTTGCAAGAATATTACGTCTGCAGAATTTCTACGATTTTCTAGTGACGAGATTTTGAAAAACGTGGCTGACTCCACATAACTTAGATGAGGACGATATCCCCGAAAATCAAGGTATCGTAGAAAACGATTTTGTATTTTCTCAATCCTTTCTATGTATGTTGTGTACCTGGGATTCCAGACTTGAGAGGCGTACTCCAAAGAACTGCGTACATACGCAAAGTACAGCATTTTCATAGTGATTACCTTTTTAAAGTGTTTGCAGATTCTGAGTATGAAGCCAAGTACCTTGGAAGCTTTTGCAACTATGGATTCGATATGTCGGTCAAAAAGTAATTTTGGGTCTAGCACTACTCCCAGATCTTTGGCCTCCATCATTTTTTAAAGTATTGTGCCGTTAAGGGAATAATCAAACGAAATGGGATTTTTGTTTCGGGTAAAGCTGATGACGCCGCATTTTTTAACATTTATTTGAAGGTTGTGTTGTGTGCAGTAGCTATTTAGGCGATTTAAATCTTCTTGTATGCGAGTACAGTCATTGATACTTGTAACAGGAGAGAATATTTTCATGTCGTCTGCGTATAGTAACGTTCTGGAGTGGAGAAAACATTTTCCAATGTCATTAATGTATATATTGAAGAGCAATGGTCCCAATAATGACCCTTGGGGTACTCCTGACGGTACGGTTACCCAATTCGATTTATAGCCACCGACGACTACTGCTTGGCTGCGATTTTTCAAATACGACGAGAGTTAAGTTTCAAGTTAAGTATAAGTTAATAAGGTTATTATATAAGTTTCAGAAGGTTATTATATAAGTTTCAGAAGGCTGAAAGAAAATCACGTAATTATTTCAGAAAATGAAATTAAATTGAACAATTTCTCACGGTGAGCTGGCAGAAATATGTCGATGACCAGAAATATGCCAGTGTCAAGAAATATGACAGAGTTGAGAAATATGTTTACATTAATAAAAATCAGGAAAATTTCGTATCTGGGTCATATACTTCGAGGGGAGAAGTATCACTTGCTCCATTTAATATTGAAAGGCAAGATAGAGGGTCGCGGAGGGCCTGGTAGGAGACAAATGTCTTGGCTGAGAAACATACGAGAGTGAACCGGCATTAGAAGTGTGGAAGAGCTATTCCGGGGAGCGCAAGACAAAGAGACATTTTCAAGAGTGATCGCCAACGTCGGGGGGACCTGATACGGCACACAAAGAAGAAGAAGAAGAAATATGTTGGTGTCAAGAAATATGTCGGTGTCGAGAAATATGTCGGTGTCTAAATTTTGACTGTGTCAAGAAAAATAACAGTGTCAACAAATATGACGGTATCAAAAAATATGTCACTATCAAGAAATATGTCTGTGTCAAGAAATATGCCGGTTTCAAGAAAAATATCGTTGTCAAGAAATATGTCGGTGTTAATTTGTAAAAATTAATAATTAGGTAAATCCGAATATATTATATGCTACCAGGTTACTTTTTCTGTTTTTTTTTAGTACGCAATTATGTACATTTCTTGGAATAATATGAACTAAACCTGTCAATTTGTCTCTCCTGGAACGGGAAACTTTCCTAGTTGAACAGGCGAAGCTTCCTAATATGTTATTTGTACTTTCTTTTGTATCTATCTGTAATAAATAAATAAATAAAATAAAATAAAATAAAATAAAATAAAATAAAATAAATTAATAAATATATTGGTAAAAGCTAACTGTCAATTATTTTTAATAAAAAAACGAGTGTGCTTTAGATCACACGACTGAAGTAAAACTTCGTAAGCTTGATAGGAAGAGAGAAAGAACATGTGGGCGCGCACTGCTCTCTCTTGCTCCTACAGTGTGATATAGACAATAGGCCTACACCGTGTCTTAGATATACGAAACGTAACTGGCTATGAGAGAAAAGAAAATGTGTGCTCGCACCTCTCTCTCTTGCCCCAACAGTAATATCTATACGAAACGTAACTCTTTCTATCTTCACTAACTTATATCTCCCTCTCAATTACCGTTCAAATCAAGCGTGCGTAAAGAAGTTTTACTTTAAAAGCCTTTCCCTACATTCCCTATTTGCGTATGTTTTGACGCTAAAGTTAGTGGGGTGGGGAAACAGATGGTGAATGAAAATATTTACAAACATTTTCTTACAACATTGCCGATATTTACCAATAAATATCATATCTCAACAATAAAAGACGATTTGAAAAAATGATGACGATTGGTCTATTGCACATTTTACAAAACGTCCAATAAAGTCGATTTATAAACCGTGGCAAATGATAGCCTAGTTCTGAAAAGTTATAGTTATATCATCTACGCAGAAACGTAATGGTATTGTCACCGTAACGCGTCACGCACAATAAACTAGAAAGCAAATAATGTTCAGAGATAATGCATTTCCAACGTTATGGGTTTTACGATTTATTGTTGAAGGCAAAATAATCGAATATTATGTAATTTCATATTGTAGACATATATAAATAAAAAGGTATATAATTTTATAGAGCTCTGTTCACGTATTTTCCGTTTGGCTTTGTTGTCTACAATCTTTTTTTTTTAAATTTTATCTCCACAGGAGGCATGAGGAAAACAATTTCACTCGGGGACCATGTCACATTTAGGAATGCTGAGTGGAGGGTTGAAACGGGACGATGTTTTGGTACAATATAATAGTAGTGTAATTTTATACGGCAGAGCAGAGACCAGAGCTCAGGATTATAGGAAATGTAGTTTTCTGTCAAGTAGGTGAGAAATCAGAAAATAAAAAGAAGATGAATTTTATAAAACTATATTGTATCCAACAAAAAAACAAACATGAGAGTGCAAATTTCATAGCAATGGAAGGTTAGCATTAAATTTATACCAAAGTAATATAATAATACAAAACAATAACATACCAGATGGACTCCTGAACACGCTAAACTAACTAAACAGATTTTACGACGGATGACGACCGCGAACTTGCTTCGTAGAGAGAAGACGAGGAGAGACTTCCAGCCTCCTTAACCGGGGACGGCGCGCAATCCAGAGGTCCTAGGCCGTCCTTCTATTTGGGAAGAAGGCTGCTACGCCTCCAAGGAGTGTATTTAGCTTCGGGCTATCTTAAAAAGCTCCATGAAAATAGCACGTGGCCCCAACCGGTCACCAAGACTTGCGTATTTCGGTAGAACTGTCAACAATCCGTGACTTCACGACGCGGGGTCATAAAGGCGTATTATTCTGCCACCACAAGGACCAATCCCTTTACAAGTTCATGTCCAGAAAACATTTCCACAAAATGGCCAACCGCCAACACCGGAAAAAGTGGGATTTACATAACTTCCACTAAAAATAATACTGAACACGAACTTCTCGTGTTACGTAAAAAACACCCCGCGCCTTTTTAAGTTAAAATCAATTTGGATTCACATGATTTAACGAAATTAAAACACCTTCATGGTGAGTGACCAATACACCAACAGCTAGCCCATCGCTGCCAGGCAGGAAGTGACCATACACAAAAAAAGAATCTCTCTTTCCCAAAAAATTACCAGTCTCAAAAAAAACACCATAGACAAAATAACCAAATAGGCAAGAACAGCACTAGTCACATAATATTTATGTGACAGGGTCTTTGTATGGAAAGAAAGGAGAGGAAATTCTGTCTATGTCTTTCTCAACTTGTTTTATATTTCTTGCTGTTTTACAAGTTCACTAAAGCTGTCTTTTTCATATTGTAAGTATGATACTATTTCATTACATAGTATAAAATGAAGTCGCTCAAAATGTATGTGCGCGTTAATCTTTTAAACTACGCAACGGATTTTCATACGGTTTTCGCCAATAGATAGAGTGATTGAAAGGGAATGTTTATATGTATAATAATTGGAAATTATATTAGAGAAAAGCCGAGAAAATCAAAGAAAATATATTTTTGAGCGATTTAAAACGGCTGGCGGGCCGTACTATAGTCACTTTTGAAATTCGTTCTACGGAAGAAATTGGAAAACAGATGTCCTAGAGTAAGTAGGTATTTGATTTTCCCTTTTCAAATATCCAGTGTTGCATTGCAAGCATTGTATAATTAGTGGCGATCGCTAACTATATCTTAATCTTTGATCTTAATATATAAAACATAGTCGTGTTAGTTACACTATTTATAACTCGAGATCGGCTGGACCGATTTTGATGATCTTTGATTTGTTGGATTTGTCTCCGCCCCGGATAACAGAATAACTATTAAAACATCGCTAAAATTTACGAAAAAGAAAGTTATGAAGAAAATTATTTTTTTCATACATTTTGTATGGAACGAATTCTCATATTTTGAAAGAACTGCAGCAATATTGTGATAGGTATAATATTTAACTGTTCGTGAATTCCAAAAATTCAAAAACGTCAAATGTCAATGCGCTGATTGTTTCTCTTTTGTTCTTAATCATATAATGCTGCCCCTCTTTCTTACACACTAAATGTCAATAGTCGAAAATGAGACAAACGGTGAACGTATGTCTCTGCACCCCTCTGAAGGAAAAATACAATAATAATAAATCTCTGAAATGAAACGCATTTTTTTTACGTAAGCTCCACTCAGGACCCGTGTCATCTTAGGGGATGCTGTGTGGAGGGTTTTTTTAAGTAAGGGTAGGATAGGAAGTTCTGGGAAGGAAAAAGGCATGAGGAGTGGGTAGGTATCTGAAGGTCAGTGTATCCGGGAGTGAATCCATCCCTCCAACTGCGGTGCAAGGCCATTGCCTTGACCGGAATCAGCCTTTTACCTCGACCTTTCCAGTCGGACTCTTTCGACCCATTGGTCGAAAGAATCCGGTTGGAAAGGTCAAAAGGCCTCCCTCAACCAGTCTCTCTCGATCCGGCCCGACACGTAACAGATGGGCAGACGCATCCGCCACCAAGACCCGCACAAAAGTTACCCCATGAACCCAGGCAGCCCTGCTAAATCACCAAACGTAGCGAATCACTTGGGGTGACCTATGGTAGAGGTGTTGGTTATCAAATAAATGGTTCCCGGGGGCGGCGTCACCCGTACCCGCTTCCTTTCAAAAATTCCCGTAAGTAAGTGGAAAAGTAAGAAAATCATAAAAAATATAAATCCGTACACAACGCCATCTCTGATACTGACAAAAACAAAAAACGGACTGTTGGGCATCGATAATTGCTTAATTGCGTAATTTTAAATTGATAAAAAAACTTAATATAATTCAACAGTTATTGATTCTGAGGCGGTACGAAGTTCGTCGGGTCAGCTAGTTATTATATAAATAAAAAAATAATACAGTTGATTCAACATGAAGGTTTATATCTATAATACATGTTTATTATAGTAGAGAAAAGCCGAGAAATTCAAATATTCAATTCAGGTAGCAGGCAGCGGGCAGTTGGCAGTTGGCAAGCGGCAAAGGTTGGGTAATGGCGTTGTGTTTCGTAAGCCACAGCAACGTGTGGCCGGGTCTGCTAGTTATACATATTATGTAAGAGCCGAAAAGATTAAAAGCTAATTAAAAGTTAAAGATAAATAAATAATCTACTTATTATTTTTAATTGTTAAACTAACGTTCAAGACAAGATTTTTATGCATATCACAAAGGGTAACAATTATTATAAGCAATAATTATCAGCCTGAAACACTCATCCACATTAAAAAATCTTCCGAGAAAAGATACATGACGCCAACGGGACTTGAACCCGTGCCCTTCTGATTGCCGGTCAGCTGCTCTCCCAATTGAGCTATGGCGGCTTATCTTATACCCGCCAAATGATTCAATATATACTAGTGTTTCATTCAACAATTACTGCTTATTATATTTTTTTCCACCTGAAAACAACCAACTTTATTTTTGCGAGAGAGACATTGAAAATGTTAAATCCGTCGCTAGGTGTCGTAATAAAAAATTAAATCGTCGTCCTTAATCTACTGTTTCATAGATGGCGCGAGTTAAATTATTTTAGAAAAAAACCCTTTTTTCAAGTTATGCTTTACAATATTAAGATGACTGAATCATTTGCCCCAGTACATACGCAATATGAATGTGAATAAACAACTTGGTTTATAAATAAAATCACTTTTAAGAAAGGTTAACAAATGCAATATTGGATTGAGTAAACTAACTAACAAACCATCACGCCGTTTCCCCGCAGGGGTAGGCAGAGAGGACGGACCGCCAAACAACTCGATCTTGGCACACACTCCTGGCCTCGTTCACATTCATACATCGTCTCACACATGCCCTTCTATTATTCCGACTCTTCACATGGCCCGACTCAAGTATCTGATTCACTTGGTCGAGCCATGTCTTCCTCGGGCGTCCCCGACTTCTTATTCTATTCACATTTGCGTCATATATTCTCCTTGCACTCCTTTCCTCGTTCATTCGCTCTACATGCCCAAACCATCTGAGCGTCCCTTTCTTAATCTTACACTCATCACGCTTACATCAGCCTTGCATTCTTCGCGGATCTCCACATTTCTCACACCATCGTACATGGTTTTACCACACATACGCCTCAGGGATCTCATTTCAACAGCATTCAGTCTTCTTTCATCCTTCCTCTGCCAGTTCCATGCCTCACTGCCAAACATCAGGGTAGGTACCAGCACTCCATTATGGACGGCTAACTTCGCTTCTTTGGACAGTTTTTTTGTTGGCGCCAACGGCGTTCAGTCCTCCATTAATGGAGTTTGTTATGTATAAAACATAGGTTAATTGTCGTTTTAAGTAAGAACTGGAATCTATGAGGCGGCACGATAGCATTGTCTATTGTTTTTCATCCTGGCAACACCAGAGAGGAGCGGAAATGGGATGGTGGCACTTCCCCCGGCGGGCGTAAGGCCCGCCGGAGGCCGTGGGAGTTTTTGAGAGAGAATCGGGCAAGATGGAGTGCATCGGTGCCTAATCAGAGAGATTCGAAGTTCCCGTAAAGTTCGGGCGGTTATTATAGTGCCGTTACAAGTTTATTTGAGTTCCCGTTATGGTTTCGACCCCGCGAGTCGCGCTCCGGAAATAAATGTTGTGTTCACACAATGGCCGAATTGTATTTTGTCGTGGAATAGGAAATTTCGTTCTGGACAGTAAACGCCCCTGCCTTTAGTCCCAGAAACACCGTGGGCTAGTGTGATTTCCGGCCAATATAATGTTCTACCCGATCTCCGCCAGGAAATCTCCTGGTGTATCAATTCACGATACACGTGCGTGACTTTATCGTTTGCCATCCGCGCCAGCTTACTCCACCGTGGGACGTGGAGTAGCCTTATTTGCTCGCGCCAGAGTATTTGCTCATGCTGCAGAGGACATCGTTTGCCATCCGCGCCAGCTTACTCCACCGTGGGACGTGGAGTAGCCTTATTTGCTCGCGCCAGAGTATTTGCTCATGCTGCAGAGGACATCGTTTGCCATCCGCGCCAGCTTACTCCACCGTGGGACGTGGAGTAGCCTTATTTGCTCGCGCCGGAGTATTTGCTCATGCTGCAGAGGCCAGAGGATTCCTGCCGCCATTATAGTCAGCTCGCATCACCGTGGGACGTGGGCAGTTGCACCAACCTTAGTCACCGGGAGGATCCCTCATCGTCTAAACGACCGCGTTAATAGTCAGATTACTTTAGCTTTAGTTATCGGTTATGGTCTGTGGGGGTAAGTTCTTTCCTATCTGTATTATTATTTGCAATATTTGAAATAAACCTATACGGTTAGTCCAATTATAATTAACCTTATTTTATTTACAAAACCTGGTAATTCCTGCCTATGCCTGACATCTTAGAACTTAATTCCCCGCTCTGGGAGGGGGGATCTCTGCTCTACCGCTGTGCTGGTCGATTTGGCGGGTCTGATGCTGAGGATTCCTCGGGATCAGATCCTGGCGCGTCCGGTACTAACCGGCAAAGCCATTTCGTCCACTCACCTTAATTAACTCCCTTTAATAAATAAGCCAACTTGTGGCAATTCTATGGACCCTAACATGGCGCCTACAACTGTGTTCTGGGCTCGTATAATTCTTATTTGTCTAGGTTTTGGGTTGGAGTTACTATAGTTTTGTTTTGTAATCGATCAATAATTGTTTTTGTTATTTCGAAGCATCTCACATAAAACATAACCTTTAAATGTCATTCCGGTATACACGTAAATATTGCGAAGTTATCAATCTGTCAACAATACAGCCAACTTGATGATAATTCTGTACACATTATTATTATATATTTGTTTGTGGGTTAAGTTATTCGGACTTACGGGCAACACGAATACTAAGTGTCAATTTGACAGACGGCTATGTCAATCGTAAACAAACATTGCATTTTGACAACAACTGTCAAAATGTAATTACACCTTTAAGTTTTTAAGATTGTCGTGTACAATGAATACTATTAAGCGCTTATAAATACGATTAATTATATAATTGCTCTGCGGGTAAGCAATATATTCGTAGCTATCGTTACTAGCTAATTTATTGACATTGTACATTTAATTATTGGAATTTTACAATTATACTTTTCAAAATGTCGACTACAATAGACAACATCAATAGTAGATCGAAAGATGAACTTTCTGCGGAACTTTTATCAAGGAATATAACACCAGACGGTACTTTAGAAGAAATGCGGATTCAAGCCAGAAGGCATAACAAAAATATTAAAATATCTGAAGCTATCGAGCATCATGAGATAAGTGTTAACCCAGATAATGACAGCGAATTTGGCTCAAACTACATTAAATATACAAAAGTTATTTATAATGAATCAAACTCTTCTTCATCTTCATCCACAAGTACTATTAATAATTGGAATATTAAATTTGATGGTAATAGTTGCGTAAGAGACTTTATACTGGAAATAGAAGAGAAATGTAGAATTAGGAACGTTCGTCATGACGATTTAGTGAGATGTTTTCCTGATATTTTAGATGGATTGGCATTATTATGGTTCAGATCAATTTATACACCTGATTTGACTTGGAATGAATTATCTATATTACTTATAAAACAATTCGAAACAAATAATAGACAGATTGAATTAAAATCACAACTTTTCTCTATGAAACAACCAGCTGGTATGTCAGCCTTTGAATTTACGTTAAGAATGCAGAAGCACAATAATATGCTTGATTCTAAATTACCACTCTCTGAACTTTTACAATTATGCATGAGGGCATTACTACCCATTTATATCAACCTTCTGGCATCTAGAGATTTCAACTCATTTTCAGAACTTACCGAAGCTACAAATAAACTGGAGTCTTATTCAACGTCTAATTTGTTAGAAAATAATTCTTCTTCTTTTTCTAATGATAATCCACTTAAGGATAATAAAAAAAATTATTATTTCACTAATTCACGGGGCAGTAATAATAATAATTTCAATTCTAATCGTAACTCGTATCGTGGTACCTACAATAATCGTTCTACGGATTATAATTATAAACAAAATAATAATAATAATTATAATAATAATAATTATAATAATAATAATTATAATAATAATAATAAACAATATAGTGGCAATTCTGCTAATATCAATAATACTCGTTTTTTCTATAATAATCAATCTAAAAAGAATACTTCTAATGATTGTAGAGAAAAGGAGATGTGTCATCCTGAACCAAATTCTACCAAGAACAATATTTATTGTTCTTTTTGTAAATTAAAAGGTCATTTACTATCGGATTGTAGGAAGAGAAGACAAAACAATTCCAATCCGAAAGTTGCTTCTGTTAAACATGGGGATTCAAAAAAACTAGATGTGAGTCGCTCTGCTCACGCGCCTTCCTTTGCGCAGAGGAAGTGCGAGTGGCAGAGTTGGCTCCGTCAAGTTAATCAGTTTCTTTCGGACTCGAGTTCTGAGGTGGAGGTACCGCCGCCGAAGGATCCCGAGCTTGAAAGAGATAATCGACCTTTCGCGGATATCCTTATTCTTAATAATTCTTATAAAGCACTGCTCGACAGTGGTTCTTCAATTTCCTGTTTAGGAGGAGATATTCATTTAGTATTCTTACAATCGGGTTATGAATTAGTTAATATTGATTTCAATATTTCAACCGCTGATGGAACAAATCAGCAGGTATTAGGTACAATGACGTTGCCTGTTACGTATAAGTCCACTACACATAAAGTACTTTTCTACATCGTCCCTTCTCTATCTCCTAATTTTATTTTAGGGGTCAATTTTTGGAAAATGTTCCAGGTCGCGCCGGAGCTTTTCCAAAAGGATCCAATTCCTCAGCGAATGGGTCAAGTCAATGAGTTAAGAGCTATTCAGCCAGCTACTTCCCTAACCAAAAAGGAAAATAAAACTCTTACCAAAATTATAAAGAAATTCGAATCCATTTCTTATGAAAAGAAAGGCTTAGGGTTAACACATTTAATAAAACATAAAATTATTACTACGGGTCCTCCGGTTAAACAACGATATTACCCTCTTTCTCCTGCTAGACAGAAACAATTAGATAAGGAAGTAGATGAAATGCTCAAATTAGGAGTCATTCGTCCTTCACGTTCACCTTGGTCTAGTCCAGTATTAATAGTCACAAAAAAAGATGGAACGGGACGTTTTTGCCTCGATTCCAGAAAAATTAACAATCTGACGATCCGTGACAGCTACCCTTTGCCGTATATTTCTCGAATACTCGATAAACTCGGTGGAGCCAGATATATAAGCTCAATAGATTTGTCTAAGGCTTTTTGGCAGATCGCCCTGGACGAAGACTCTTGTGAAAAGACAGCTTTTGTCGTACCCGGTCGCGGTTTGTTCGAATTCACTAGGATGCCCTTCGGGTTAAAAAACGCTCCGAGTGAACTTCAAAGACTAGCAGACGCTCTGTTTGGACCAGAGTTCGATGAAAACGCATTTTGTTATTTGGATGATCTAATCTTAGTGTCGGAAGATTTAGAATCGCATTTTATACTGCTAACTAAAGTTTTTGAACGATTAAGAGACGCAGGCCTAACGATTAATTTAAAAAAATGTGAATTCTGTAAATCAGAACTTAAATATTTGGGGTATATGGTCGATTCCAAAGGTCTCCGCACCGACCCAATTAAAATTGAAAGTATAAAAAATTTCCCAATTCCTAAAAATGCTAAAGGAATACGAGCTTTTCTCGGTTTATGTGGTTATTTTAGACGATTCATAAAAGGATTTTCTAGCATAGCTGCTCCCTTATCGAAACTTACAGGATCAAGAAAAGGAGTAAGTTTATTTAAATGGTCGGAAGAAGCTGAATCAGCGTTTAATAAATTAAAGGAAGCACTTACGACTGCTCCTGTCCTTAGTTGTCCGGACTTTACTAAGCCATTTGCTATCCATTGTGACGCAAGCAATATCGGTATAGGGGGTGTTCTTATGCAATCAATAGAGGGAATGGACCACCCTATTGCTTATTATTCTAGGTGCTTAAATACACATGAACGGAATTACGGAATTACGGAGCGAGAACTGTTAGCAGTGTTAGACTCGGTCACTCATTTTAGACCATATATAGAAGGGGCACATTTTTCTGTTATCACTGACCACTCTAGTTTAAAATGGTTAGGATCTATATCGAACCCTAGTGGACGTCTTGCACGTTGGAGTTCTCGCCTTTCACAATTCTCCTTCGATGTTATACACCGTAAAGGCACACAACACATCGTCCCGGATGTGCTTTCAAGAATGGACCTCGCTACAATATCGGTCATTGATGCGAACTTGTCCACCGATAAGTGGTACACAGATATCTGGAAAGGCTGCATAGATTCTCCTCAGCGTTTTCAAAACTTCCAGATACGCGAAAATGAATTGTTTCGCCATACAAAAACACGTTTACCTCTTTGTGAAGACACGTCTTGGAAAAAAGTAGTCCCACTAGAAAATAGAAGGGAAATTTTGTCAGAATCACATGAATCCTCTCGTGCTTGTCATCCTGGAGTCTTTAAGACTTATAAAAAATTACAACTCCGTTACTTTTGGCCAAAAATGTACCAAGAGGTGAAAAGATTTGTGAATCAATGTGCTGTCTGTAAAGCACACAAAATCAGTACAGCCCCGCCGAATGGAATTTCATCAAATTATAAAAAAGTTACGAGACCTATGCAGATGTTATCAGTGGATCTGGTAGGCCCTCTGCCTAGAAGTTATTCAGGTTTTACCGTTATATTGTCATGCGTGGATGTTTTTTCTAAATATACCTGGCTATTTCCGTTACGTCAAGGTACCGCGAGAAGTATTATTAAAAATTTAGAAGAAAATATTTTCCTTGTACACGGAGTACCGCGTACCATTGTATGTGACAATGGGCGTCAGTTCATTTCGAAAGAATTTAAGGAACTATTACACAGCTACAATATAAGCCCTCCTTTTTACAATTCACTGTACACCCCTCAAAACAATGTTGTTGAAAGATACAATCAAACTTTAGGCACGGCACTATCAATATTAACGGAATCTGATCATCGTAATTGGTCCAAATTTCTCCCACAAATTCAATCGGCAATGAATAATACTGTAAATTGTACTACCGGATTTACTCCTTTCTTTGTTATGCACGGTAGAGAACAAATATTAGATGGGGATCTCCACCGTAATCCATTGGCAGATGATGAATCCAGTCCACAAGATTCCTCTCATCTCAAAGTTTACTCCGACAGATTAAATGGACTGTCATCAATTTATGAACAAGTTTCAAACGCCCTTTTTACGGCATTTAAAAAGGGCGCTAATCACTATAATTTACGTAGAAGAAACGTTACCTTCCAGGTAGGAGACGTAGTCTGGAGAAGGAATTTTGTATTATCTAATGCTTTGAACTATTTTTCACAAAAATTGGCACCTCGTTTTGTTCAAAACATTGTAGTACAGAAAAAGTCAGATTTAATTTATACCCTGTCTGACTTAAATGGAAAAGTAACAGGCGATTTTCATGTTAAGGATATACTTAAATCAGATAGCATACCAGCTTAGTCGGCTATCATAAAGCATCTTCACAGGCGCTATCTTTAATTTAAACCTCTTCAATACAGCTCATTTCAGTTCAGCCTGATCATCCGGATTGCTTTGACCAGTATTGGACATAAAATACATAAGTAAATAATTAATTTTTAAGTGGTCTTTTGTAGAAAATTAAAATCTTACTCCAGTTGATTACTCGAGTATAATTTCACATTAAAATAATAATTAAGATTTGTTAGGTTATTTATGTACAATTATGAGATGCCTCGAAGTACAAATACATATATGTATATATATATATATAATAAGTTCACTATGGTTTATATTTATCTTTAAGTTTATTTCCTTGTCAACTCAGAATGCATGACGATATGAACCCGCTTATCCTTTTGTATTCTGAGTCCATACAGTTTAAAATACTCTGTATTTGTCCTACTAAGTTTTTGTCAACTTGGAATATACGATAATATGAACCCGCATATCCTCGTGTATTCCAAGTTCAATCTCATATGAACTGTGTTCATATACTTTTATATTGCATAAACGTAATTAAGAACATTAAGAGGTATTCGCCCAAAATTTCAATATGTTCTCAATTTAATAATGTTTTAACTACATTTGCTAAACAATAAAAATAACTTACTATAATTATTCAGAAATTTCATTAATTTGAAGAATTTAATCAATTCCCAAGCTATGAGTGTGATTGATTAGTTCCTGCGAGAACTTCAGTAATTAGTTACGATGCACTAATACCTACTGCACCTTCTGGTACAAAAGTCACATACTTAATTAATTGGCACCATTTTTTTTAACGATGGTTGTTGACTATTGATAGCACCATTTATTTACGATGGTCGCTAACCATTCTATTGTCACCATTTTTAACAATGGTTGAATAATAAATAAATTGGCATCATTCATGCGATGATTGTATGACTATCCTTAACACCATTCAGTCACAATGGTTGGTTATATCCTGTATTTCATATACAAATGTTCTAATAAACTTATATTTTGTTTTCTATTATATAACTGTCAGAAAAACTTATCCCACGAGACCAGTTAGAGAGTTAGATAGGTAGGCTCTTCTAAAGAGGAACTCTTTTATCCAGAATGGATTTAAAATCAGTGTTGAAGTGCAGATGGTACACCATCTAAGTGTATAGCCTACTTTGGCTTACTTAAAAGTGTTCTGAACAGTGATGCTTTACGCATATTTAATGTGTTGATGTTTATTGATGTCATATCTTGGTGATAATATCTATTCTAATATTAAGTTCTATTCTGTTATAGATGCTACGTCTACGGTAGTCCCAGACGAGAGTCAGAATACATCACCCAGCGTCTTATATGCTGTGGGTGATTACGGGCCCCGTTCACGTATCTTCTTATTGTCTACAAATTGTCTACAATTAAGGTCTTTAACTCTAAGTACTGATTTAATTATATCTAATTGTCTAACTTCGAATGGATGCGTCGCAGACTCTACCATCATGTCTTCAGCATGATGGGCGCGACTGATTTTGTCACGCACCCATTTGCAAGCATACTGTTGCTGGTAGTTTTGTTTTTTTTTTCTGATGTACAACTCATTTTTATGATATTATGTTTATGTATGTTTTTAGGAACCCATCAGACCAAGTTAGGGTATCTCTTAGCTCAGGCTTTTCTTTTGTTCTCCTTGTGTTTGAGGGCAAACACCTTGGGGGCGAGCGGGGTAATGTTATGTATAAAACATAGGTTAATTGTCGTTTTAAGTAAGAACTGGAATCTATGAGGCGGCACGATAGCATTGTCTATTGTTTTTCATCCTGGCAACACCAGAGAGGAGCGGAAATGGGATGGTGGCACTTCCCCCGGCGGGCGTATGGCCCGCCGGAGGCCGTGGGAGTTTTTGAGAGAGAATCGGGCAAGATGGAGTGCATCGGTGCCTAATCAGAGAGATTCGAAGTTCCCGTAAAGTTCGGGCGGTTATTATAGTGCCGTTACAAGTTTATTTGAGTTCCCGTTATGGTTTCGACCCCGCGAGTCGCGCTCCGGAAATAAATGTTGTGTTCACACAATGGCCGAATTGTATTTTGTCGTGGAATAGGAAATTTCGTTCTGGACAGTAAACGCCCCTGCCTTTAGTCCCAGAAACACCGTGGGCTAGTGTGATTTCCGGCCAATATAATGTTCTACCCGATCTCCGCCAGGAAATCTCCTGGTGTATCAATTCACGATACACGTGCGTGACTTTATCGTTTGCCATCCGCGCCAGCTTACTCCACCGTGGGACGTGGAGTAGCCTTATTTGCTCGCGCCAGAGTATTTGCTCATGCTGCAGAGGACATCGTTTGCCATCCGCGCCAGCTTACTCCACCGTGGGACGTGGAGTAGCCTTATTTGCTCGCGCCAGAGTATTTGCTCATGCTGCAGAGGACATCGTTTGCCATCCGCGCCAGCTTACTCCACCGTGGGACGTGGAGTAGCCTTATTTGCTCGCGCCGGAGTATTTGCTCATGCTGCAGAGGCCAGAGGATTCCTGCCGCCATTATAGTCAGCTCGCATCACCGTGGGACGTGGGCAGTTGCACCAACCTTAGTCACCGGGAGGATCCCTCATCGTCTAAACGACCGCGTTAATAGTCAGATTACTTTAGCTTTAGTTATCGGTTATGGTCTGTGGGGGTAAGTTCTTTCCTATCTGTATTATTATTTGCAATATTTGAAATAAACCTATACGGTTAGTCCAATTATAATTAACCTTATTTTATTTACAAAACCTGGTAATTCCTGCCTATGCCTGACATCTTAGAACTTAATTCCCCGCTCTGGGAGGGGGGATCTCTGCTCTACCGCTGTGCTGGTCGATTTGGCGGGTCTGATGCTGAGGATTCCTCGGGATCAGATCCTGGCGCGTCCGGTACTAACCGGCAAAGCCATTTCGTCCACTCACCTTAATTAACTCCCTTTAATAAATAAGCCAACTTGTGGCAATTCTATGGACCCTAACAAGTTGCCTGCATTTACCCTTCTTTCGATATCTGTCAGCCCTTCCATCTCTCGTAAACATACTTCCCAAGTACACAAACTCATCCACCTGCTCCAAATACTCATCATTCACAACTATGTTGCACACTGTTTTCATACTCTCTCTTTCAAATACCATGACTTTAGACTTACTTACATTCATCATTAACTCATTCTTCATACATACTTCGTTAATCCTAGACACGAGAGACTGTAGATCTTTCATAGTGTTAGAGATCAGCACCGCATCATCAGCATACAACAGGCAACATAATTCCAGATTACTCAATTTCGCGCCCAATCCTATCTCTTTCAATTCTCGCATTGAGTAACGTAATTTAAAAAATTTAAAAAAAACTGAATATTGCCTTATACGATATATATTATATCGGTGAGTTAAGTTTGTAATCATCAAACAGTTAGCCTAGAGACTGAAAGGTTGAAATTTAAGAATTTAAACAAAAGAAATTTAAAAATTTAAGAATCCGACTGTGAATACAGCTCTGACGCTGCGCCCGCAAAACCGTTTTCGTATGTGGAGTTTGTTACAAATCTACCTGTAATAGAACCTTATGCCAAATGCAATGCCAAAATATGTCGGCTTTTACGTTAACATCTGGCATGAGGAGTATCGCCTGGCAGGCGTGAGAGCTATTGGATTCGTACTTTCGTCGATCTCTCCTGGCATGAAGAGATGGATGGTATGATTATTATAGTAACTGGCAGTTGTGAATAATTATACCACGCGTCTATATATTATATATGACGTCATTGCGTGTCGCGGTTCCTTTGTCCCGGTGACTAGCTGTCACTGGATCCGAGTAACCGGCTATTTTTGTAACCAGTTCCAGATTTATAAAATGGTCACCAATACTGGACACTGGACGAAGCCGAACTAAAAGCCGCATGCAGGGCATAGCAGCAAAAACCTGCGGAGCGTGTTTTTAACTTTTTTTTTTTTTTGTACATACAATAATGACATTACATTTTTCAGATACATTTTTTATATAACGTGATTCACCTTTTTTTAGAGCATGCTCGTGTAAAAAAGGTGGAGCAGCGTGTGTGAAAAACTATTTAACATATTTTTTTAGAATTATAATATATATTTTTATATATATATATATACATATATGTACATATATATATATATATATATATATATATATATATATATATATATATGTACATATATGTATATATATATATATATACATATATGTACATATATATATATATATATATATATATATATAATACATATACATATTCAAAACGAGATATATGAAATAGAATAGAAAAAAAGAAAAACAGTATAAAAAAGAAGAAGAAGAGAAAGAGGAAGAGAGAAAAGAGAAAATAATATAATAGTAAATGGATTTCCAAAATCAATTGTCGAGAGACATTCTATTGTATTATTAAATTGAATTATTGTAATATGCTAATGATTTAGTGTTTTTATAAAACTTTTGAATTTTTTATAATTAATTTCCAATCTTAAGTTAAGGGGTAACTGGTTAAACCACTTGACTCCAATATATTTATAAAAATGTTGGGCTGTAGTGGTATTACAACGCGGTATAGTTATAGAGCCAAGAATACTTGGTCTTTTGCTGTTTGAAATAGATAATGAGTTATCATTGTTGAAACAATCTTTGTGGATTTGTAAAAGTGTAATTTTTTTATAAATATTGTGTAGTGAAAGGACTTTAAATTCTTGAAATAATCTTATGGTGGGGAAGTCATATGGTTTTTTTAGAATTATTTTTATTAATAATTTTTGGATGATTTCTAAAGGCATGAGAGAAGTTTTGAATGCTCCACCCCAACCAAGAATTCCATATTGTAATACAGATTGGATCAGTGAGAAATAGATAGTTCTTAATAGTTTAAAATTTAAAATGTTTCGTATTCTAAGAAAAATGTACATTAATTTTCTTAATCTTTCTACTGTTGCATTGATTTGTATTTTCCACTTTAAATTGCTATCTATAATTACACCGAGGTATTTTATATTAGTTTTAACAGTGAGTACAGAGCAGTCAGGTTTACATAAATTTGTGTTTCTATTGCAATTGTATGAATGTATACTTATCTTTAAATTTTCAGGGAATGCATGTTTATTAATGTAATACCGTTTATTACAAAGGTTTTTTCCGTATTAAGTGACAGCAAGTTTGAGTCGAACCATTTTTTTAGGATGTTTAAGTCTAATTCTGCTGTTTTCTGGGTTTCATTCCAAGTTAAACCCTCAGTTAGAATTGCTGTGTCGTCTGCATATGAAATGAGTTTAGATTTGATGTTAAGTTTAAACATATCGTTGACATAAATGATAAAAAGAATTGGCCCCAGTACAGTTCCCTGCGGGATGCCAAAATTCGTGGTCTGAGAATCGCTCATAAGGCCCTTTAATTAAACAAATTGCTCTCTATTAAATAGATAACTTTCGATCCAAGTTAAAGCATTGTCAGTTATACCAATTTTCGTTAGTTTAGAGATAAGGTTATAGTGCGATATACTGTCAAATGCTTTTCTTAAGTCAACAAATGTTCCAATACATTTTTTTTTACTATCTAAAGATTTATAAATTTTAGATGTTAAATCAACAATAGCATCTTGAGTGCTCGAATTTTCTCTAAAACCCTATTGATGTGCATTTAATATATTATTTTCTTTCACAAATTTAAATATTTGTTTTTTTACAACTTTTTCAAATATTTTTGCAATGTTTGAAGTAAGAGAAATTGGCCTATAGTTACTGCTTAGACAGGGGTCCCCAGATTTAAAAATTGGGGTAATAATAGTTTTTTTGTAATTTAAGGGAAAGTTGCCATTAACAAAACTTGTATTTATGATGTGTGCCAAAGGTTTGCAAAGTGAGTCAGAATTACTTTTAAGTATTTCTACAGAAATATTGTCATAACCAGGGGAAGAATTTCCTTTTAATTCATTAATAGTATCTTTGATTTCATCAGAGATAGTTCGTTGAAATTGTGTTAGTGTGTTACAAGGAATGAAAGGTGTTGGTAGATTATAATTATCATTATCTCTGTTTTTTATTTTAATTGCTAATTTTTCACCAACTGACCCAAAATAATTGTTTAAGATATTTGCACATTTCAATGGATCTGTGTTGACATTGTAAATTGTGTTATAAATATCTGAGATTTTATTTATATTTGAATTTTTAGGTTTTTTATTGATCATTTCATTAATAGTTTGCCACACCTTTTTATTGTTGTTACCAGCAATATTGATTTTATCTTTATAGAAATCTTCTTTTGTTTTCCGGATTATGTAACATAATTTATTTCTAAAATTTTTAAAATATTCGCGTAGTTTATTGTTTTCAGGAAACTTTTTTAGCTCTTTATAAATTTTTTCTTTATGCCTAATTGATATGATAATTCCTTGTGTAATCCACGGTTTTAATTTTTTAAATTTAGTCTTTGGAAAGTTTGTTACAATGGAAGAGGAGGATTGGATATGCTTATTCAATGTCAATTCAAAATTCCGTGAACATAAATCAGTATTGTTAGACGATAGTACAGTTTCCCAATTTTCATTTTCAAGATGTTGTTGTAATTTTTCATAATTAATTAGAGTTTTTGGTAAGTTATAGCGACAATAATTATTCTTATTTATTTTATCAGTTTTAATAGCTACAATGCATGTATGATGGTCAGTAATATTATTTTTCCAAATAACAGATTTTATTTTATCTGTTTCATTAGTATTGCACCAAATATGGTCAATACAAGATGGCCTTTGTCCAAAACATTCTCTTGTATATTTTTTTATACATGATTTGAAATTGAGTTCTGATAAAGTGTTAATATATTCAGTTTTTTTCCTTATTACTGTTGTTTTCTAAATCATCAGATATGTCAATATTAATATCTCCTACAATAAGTGCATTATGAAACCGGTTTGTATTTATAAAAGTTTTCAGGTTTTCGGTAAAATTATTAATGCTTGAGCTGTGAGTTCTATATAATGCAATTATATCATAAAAAATATTTTTTATATTGATTTTAATATGTAGACAATTAACAAGTTCGATAAATATTTCATTAACAGAAACATCGTTATAAATACATTTTACAAAAACAACTATTCCACTATTTTGATTAATGTTGTAAGATGTAACAAAGTATTTGTATCCCGGTAAATTATAAGTACTTGAGTTGGGACTAATTCTGGCTTCAGACAATACAATACAATCAGGGTTAAGGGCCAGCTCATTCAATTCCAGTGTAAAATGATCAAAATTTTTATAGATGCTTCGAATATTTAAGTAAAGGATTGCTAATGATTTAACTGCCAGTACATCATTATCCACTGGAGCGATAGTGCAATTTAAAACTTTTTTCTCCGATTGCACGACATTTTTTGGTGATCTGTTTGAATATTTTCCGCCCACATTAAAAAATCATACCTCAAAATTTTAATACGGAGAGATACAAACTGATAATAGTTCTATGTAGCCAATGAATTCACCTATCTTTTGACGGTTATCACATATTCGTAGGATTTATAAAAAAATATACATAAAATCGTAAACTTCTATTTAATTACTTACAAATAAGGGAAAATTTGCCAAAATTGGCAGCAAAGCAATCCAGGGTATTTTAAATAGTGCCATATTGTGGCAAAAAGCGCTCGAGCGGGTATTGTACTGTTTTATTGATCTTCACATAATAGTAATAGTAATTAAGACGTAAGTCACATCACATCATCAGGTAACAAAACACGTCCAATTAGCAGCAGACAGAACTCTTGTCGACAATGCTACATGCATTGTGTTTAACAATTCACAATGTTACATCACTAGCCTGTAACGGATTGTTCCGAGAAGGAACCGTGATGTGAAAAACGACGTGAAAATAGGTTTTTTCCGACCCATTCTAAAGTGATTTACGAGTGAAGTATGTATTTAGAGCGAACTAAATCGAGAGCTGAATTAAAAGATAGAATCGTGAGGAGCTTTTTAATATGCCAGGGGGTATTGGTCAATGTCAACAGTTTAGAAATTAGTTGATTGAAAGAGTCGAGATAAGATTATTTGTGGAAGGTGAGCTTTGTTTTAAGTGAAAAAGTTGTTTAGCGACGTTGTGATTTAAAACTTCATATTAGAACTTGCTATTCAATCCCAGGGAGCCTGCTATGCCTCAAAATATTCAATACATACAATATTTTCATACTTTCAGGGGTCCTAGCAGCTCCCGCGCACGACTGCAGGCCGCTAACTAACAAATAATAGTTCACAATGACTAGGGGTTCCTAATATATTTGGCGTAAACTGTTGTTTATTCAAAAATTTAATAGACCGGTTTCGGAACAAACGTTCCTTCGTCAGGGAAAGCTTATACTAATTTGACAGTTTAGAACAATGTTTTATTAGGGTAGGGGTGGAGCCGTTGTTAGTTAATAATGTAGATTGGGTGGGTAGGTATTAGTGTAGAGTGGGTGGGTAGGGGAACAAATCCATGATTGGGCTATATGACAATATTTTTTGTTTGTTGATAATAGATTCATTATTTTTAAGAGATTTTTTCATTTTCAAAGCTTCTAAGTTATCTAAACGTTTTCCTTTATGATTAATATGAAGAATATTTATCCCTGTGTTTTTTTCAAAACTATGGTTATTTTCAATGATATAAGTGGTTTATACAAAGTTGCATTGTTTCATTTTATTATAATGGATAACCACAAAGTAATAGCTACATTCAAAAATATGTTGTTTATTCGTTAGCGGCCTGGAGTCGTGCTCGGGAGCGATGGCAAGTTACCGACATTTTCGATAAAACCTACATCGATCGACCATGCTAGGGGGTCAGAATCCTCGCCTGTGATATAAACAAGTGTTTCAATTCTAAAGGCGGGTATACGTACCGCCGCCTCGGGAACCATTTATTGGAAAATCAACACCTTTGTCTGCCCACCAGCTGCAAAACAGGCTGGATCAGGAGAGACTGGTTGAGGGAGAGCTTGTGACCTCTCAAGCAGAACTCTTTTGGAACATCGTCTTGCATCGCAGTGGGAGGTCACTCCTGGACCCACTGACCCCCAGATTCTTACCCAATCCTTATACCTTATCCTTCCCAGAACTTCCTCTCCTTCCTTTAAAAGACCCTCCACACAGCATACCCACAGACGACAAAATTTCCAATATTTACCTCAGGGCATCCTGTGTGGAGCTTTTGTTAAAAAATTGTGTGCCGTTTACACGTGGTAGAAGTGAAACCTTCAGAAAACTAAAATAGACAAAATTGGGGAGATTACAAAGCACCGCACAAAGAGGGGACCGATTTTTTTTTTGAGGCCTGCAAAGACCAAGTTTCCTCTGGAAACAGATGGAGTATATAAACTCAGCTGTTCCGGATGTGATAAGGTCTATGTGGGCCATACAGAGCGGAAGATCTCCAAAAGGATATCGGAACACTTTCGAGCATGTAAACTTGGCCACCCTGACAAATCGGCAATCGCCGAGCATTTAATTGAAACTGGTCATTACTTTTGGATTTGTTCCTGAAGTCCTGGGAAGAACGAAAACTCATAGAGCACGCCTGATTACGGAGGCAATTTAAATTCACAAAAATCCTATAAATATTAATAGAGACGACGGAGCTAAACTCAATCGTTCTTGGTATCCGGTAATTGACGGTTACATCAAGGCTAAACGCAAAAAACAAGTTGAAGTATATTGTAGCGCCAGCCCGTAGAGGAGTGGAGCTGGCGACACGGTATCGCTCCTAAGTAGGTAAGTACTAACATCACCCCTAACTATTACACATCTGCCCTGATGATGGACACTGCAACGCTGTCCGAAAATTTGGCTAAAGAAGGAGGTAGCGCAACACGGCATAATACCCCAAAAACTAATAACAAAATAATTTTTGGCCATGAAAATCTAAAATCGTATCAGGAGACCGATTATTCTACCTCATTCTCTCGCAGGCTAAATCCTATGGATGCATGTGTTTGTCTCTTTTTAGTGGCTCATTTCCGTTTCATCTAGTTTCAAATCACAACGTTGCTAAATAAGTTGTCACTTGAAAAATTATTCATTAATCCATTAAATAAGAGAACAGAATGATCATTTTATCACAATAAATGCCCGGGTTGCCGGCAATTAAATAAAAAAATAAAGGTTATTTTTTCACCTTGAAAAAGAAAATAGTTTTCAGATACGTTCAGAAATTTTCCATTTAAGTATTTGGATTTCATTGCAAAGCGGAAATATTCCGACCTTCTGACATAATACGCCCTAGGCCTGAGGGGAAGGTGAGATTAATCTCGCAATTCAGACAGTCTCATTGACTCATTGTTCAGTCTCTCTATAGATATTCTTGCAGAACAGAACACAATAAATTTATCAGCCATTGTACGCGTAATTGCGTATTATGTCATATTCTTTTTTACGTTTCCTTCCGAACTCACTTTTTATTGTATTGTCCGCCATTTCACTCGTCACACTTCGCTGGCTTTGGTCGTGCTCATAATTTAGACTGAAAATGATAATATCATATCATAAACATGATCAAAACGCAATCGTTATTAGATAAAACGAATTGCTGGCACGTTGCATTTTATTTGTATAATTTTTCGTCAAATTAGTTAGTAGGTTTTTTCCTTCTAAAATTTGGCATTTTTTTCAGGTGGTCAAAATATTATCGCTTTACAATAAAATGCAAATATTTGGAATATTTCTGAGCACATTCTAAAACCAAAACTGCTTTAAAAAGGTGATGAAATACGATTTTAAATTGTAGAATTCGAAATAGACATATTTTTTTAATTACAAAAATTTTGCATACAAACATAAAAAAGTTTTCAAAATGACCCACCTAACGTTTTTTCTAACTAAAGTTACTGATAAAAAAAAATAACATACATATTTTATTAGACAAATGTACAACAAACACATATTGCAACATCACTTTTTTGTCGCTCTGTGTTAAAATAATTTATAAAAAATTCCCGATGTTTCAATTTTTTTTTTAAATTTGCGATTCAAAACTTTGTGTACATAAAAGTGTACATTTTACTTTTTTGATGGCTATTTTTTAGATTGGAATATAAAGCGTGGTGTTTTTCCTTTCTAACACCGATTAGAACATATTTATAACTATGATAGTAAGGGAGTTACAGCGTTTTATATGAGACCTATGTGCTTTGGGACAAATATGATCTCCTGTGATTAAACGGGTTAAGTACTTTAATAAACAATAATGATTGAACAAAATTAGTTTATAATTCTCCAAAATAGGCCAATGAAAATAATACTTCGGCAAAATAGATTTTCAAAAGTAAATTAAATGTTAAAAGAACTAAATTGACTAACCGTAAAACAGATGCTGACCTTGAATACGGTGATATCTGTCCATAAAATTGTAAACAATCTGTTACCAAAATACTTATCAAATAAAATTATATACAACAAGGACTTATTAATATTTGACAAGTTAAGCCTCGGTTCTCCCAATTTCTACCGATTTCTTACAAATCTCCCTTAAACATTTGACGTTTTTAAGCTCTTAAAAAAATATATGTTATTTTTGAAGATAATATCTAGACATTTATCGCGCCGAAACGCAAATTATAGAAAATTTTCTCGATAGAAAAAAATCACAAAGTATGCTCCAAAAATTATTATTAACACGTTTGTTTCAGTTATCTTACAAGTTATATGTATGAAAAAATTCACAGCGTTTCTTTAAATAAAACTAAAGACAATTATCGCGAGATTTTTGCTATTTTTTTAATAAACCGTGATTAATTAAATATTTTAACAACAGGCGCTTACGTTTTTTAATTCTAAAGATAATATTTACAGGCCATCTCTATCTAACGTGCGTGTAACCTGTGTGCCTTTCAAATATTCGTCATTCGCTGTCCAGACAGCTCGCCACACGGACGTGTAGTCCTACGTTTCATGATTTGTTTAATATACACGTACGTAAATAATAATATTATTTTGCGAAAATGGTAAGACAACAACAAAAAAGTCGTATTTCTAAGCGTAAACATTATCTCCAAAATCGAGAACGTATGATGGAATGTATAGTAAGAAGAAAAAAATACAATTTTGATTTTATTAATATAATACATACTCGTATTATTTACTTTTATGTAATATTTATTATAAAAATAAATTTTCTATTTATTTGTGTATTATATAACAAAGGTGATAGTTATTGTTTTATTTTTTACAGAATGCGTACTTTGGGAAATAAATCTATTTCCAATGCTTCGGAAACTGAAATTCCCGGGCAAGTTTTTTTTAAATTAAATTACGTTTTTTTTTTAAATGAACATTGAATGTAAAACCTTTTATTTTGCTCATTTATTAAAATTATAGGACATAATAATAAATAATACATTTTTACGGATCAAACTGCTAACAAAAATCTGCTTTCAAAAATTACCTTATTTTTTTACAGTAACTCCACACAGGCCCTGAGGATTTTTTTCCCTCAGAGCATATGTCATCTTTGGATATGCTGTGTGGAGGGTGTTTTAATGGAAAGGAAGGAGAGGAAGTTCTGGAAAGGATAAGGTTATAGGGGTGGGTAGGAATTTGAGGGTCAGTGGGTTTGGGTGTGACGGACTTTTGAATCCATCCCTCCCAATGCGGTGCAAGGCGATGTTCCAAAAGAGTTCTGCCTGAGAGGTCACAAGATCTCCCTCAACCAGTCTCTCCCGATCTGGCCTACCACGCAGCTGGTGGGCAGACACATCCGCCACCAAGATCCAAACCCGGGCACCCCTGCTAAGTCACCAAACGTAGCGAACGACTTGGGGTTATCCAATAAATAGTTTCCGGGGCGGCGGTACCCTTACCCGCGTCCCAAATTGTTACGGACAAGGAAATATGTAATTATCATCATACGTATTATTTTATTACTACCTATTATTGATGTTCGTTGGATAATAAAACCAAAATGCGTTACGTAAATTTAAGTAAATAAAAGTTTCGCTTGTTTACTAAAACCGTCTACATTGTTATAAGTAATTACTTTAACCTTTTTATAAATGTTTAATAATTTAGATTCCATCGGTTAACTAGTCCTAGCAAAGCTGTAGTTTGCTGACAGCTTTTAGGGCTGCCACTTCATAAATTTCTACATAAACTTCGGGAGGTACATGATGGTGAATGTAAAAAAGACAAATAACTTTTTTCTAAATTCAATTTTTTCCCTATACAAAATTTTTTTTCCACAGAAGAATATTATTTTTTTCATACAAACAACAAAACTTTTTTACCCGTAACTACCTTAGAACGTTTTGAAAAAAGTTTCGTATCTTTTTTTACGTGTACTGTCGTGCAGAATTACCTCCCGACGTTTGTGCACTTTACTCCCGGATATAAATAAAGAGCGAAAAGGTGCATGTAGGCAAAAACAGGTTGTGCCAAACTCAGTCAGTGGTTTGATGCACATCCTCCCTTCCCACAAACCAGTGAAATAATGTCAATTTTTGTGGAGTGGAGTCGTCGGAGACGCCACAATAACTTGCTAAGATGCTGTTCAAGTTGGTGAAGATTCATTAAACTAATTGTTTTAGGAAATAAATGATGAAATAATAAATGAAATCCAAGTCCCCACAATCTGTTACAAACAAAAGTGGTGTGTATTTCACCAAAAAATGTAACGTAATCGACGCCACCTAGCGAGAGATTTAGCACTAACAATGCCTTTCACACATCTACCGGATCTGCCGGATCTGCCCTGATGATGGACACTGCAACGATGTCCGAAACGTTGGCTAAAGAAGGAGGTAGCGCAACACGGCATAACACCCCAAAAACAAATAACGAAAAAAAAATAAAATTGGTTTTTTTCAGGTGGAAAAATGTAATAAACAGTAATTGTTGAATGAAAAGCTAGTATATATTGAATTATTTGGCGGGTATTAGATAAGCCGCCATAACTCAGTGGTGATAGCACCTGACCGGCAATCAGAAGGACACGCGTTCAAGTCCCGTTGGCGGCAAGTATCTTTTCTCGGAAGATTTTTTCAATGTCGATGAGTGTTTCAGGCTGATAATTATTGCTTATAACAATTGTTACAACAAGAATATTCACGTAACACAATAAGGAAATCAGGCTACAAAAAAGGACAAAGCGAATACGCAGAATGGTTAACTGTACAAAGGGATGAAGTCATATGTAGCAAGATCTAGTGTAGGAGCTACATCAAACTTGAAAAATATAGTATGCTGTAAGAAATGTTATAATAATCAGCAATTTGTAAACTGAAATGTACAAATTACTAAAATAAATTTAATAAATAAAATAAAATAATTTAGTGTTACGAGATGTTTGTAGCCGATCGGTTCAAAGTTCCTTCTCAGGCTTAAAGTTCAATGCTAATGAAGGTCTCCATCACTGCACAAGCAACACTTTATGCTGATAGTTATTGTAGAAGGTGGACTTCAAATATTGCCAGGTTAACCATAACCCGGGAATCTGTGTATTTCTTTCTCTTCTGTTTCCACCATAACACGGACTATCTCCAAAATGGTTTAAAAACATTTTCGTGGGCACAAAGGTGGCCATCCGTAAAAAACGAAAGATCGCTGTTTACATAAAATTTTGAAAAACTCGGTGTAAAGCCCGGGCAACGCTGCACAGTGGGCTAAAAATCGCCTTTCATAGACATAGAGACTTGAATTTTCAAGGGTCTTTTCTTTTGCTAGAAATGGATCCTGCTGATCATTACTATGCTATAAAATTTCGTATAAAGCAATTGCGTGTACAAATGAAGGAGTTATCATTTTTTTAAGAAAAATTTGTATGGCACTGACATTAAAAATGCGGATATCTCTGGAATCATAAGGTTGGCCATTCCATCCTTACACACAGATTTACTACTATTTATTTGTATTTTTTTGACATACTTCGTATTGTGGCGCAACGTGCGATTTTTTTTTTAAATCTTCAAAGTTGAAAAAAAAACTTTTTTATGTTGATGATTCATTTTAATGCTTAAATCCATTATCATCCTCTTCTACAATATTTATCATGATTACTGATATAAGCACCCATTTCCGTACATTACTTTGACCAGAACTGTCAAATATGCCAATGATGCCAATATGCCGGAGTTACTCTAGAGCAGGGGTCTCCAAACTTTCCAGCCTTAGGGCCATACTGATCACTCCAATAAGTACCAAGGGCCGAAACCATTTTAATTTTCATACAATTATCTATGATTTCTAGACCAGTCACCGAGTAGGGGAGGAGGTAGCCAACATTTAATGATAAATAAAAAATTGTTCTTCAAATATTACAAAATTTAATGCATATAATCTTTTATCATGTAGCTGTAGTATATGTGCTAGATTAAAATGCTAATCTTGAACATATTTAAAAAAAGCTATAAAAAGTGTTATTAAATCAAACTATCTTCCTTTACCTTAAATAAGGACAACATGTATTTTTTTTGTTTTCAGGAAACAAAAATTTTTTGCGACCGCTTGACTTCTCTCAGTTTTTTTTGCTGTTTGCAGCTTTTCGTTTCGTATTTTAAATAATTAATAAATAAATAAAAATAATCGTAAGGAAGGGACGGCATAATGGAGAGGGCAAGATGGCATTACCTCGTCATGTCCCTAGGCCTTTTTCATATAATTTTTTTAATATTTAAAAAACTATCATTTTTTGTTTTTTGTCCAACTTATCACAACAACAATAAACCATTAGCTGTCGCGGGCCTGATTGGTGACACTGTTCAGTAGCTGTCGCGGGCCAGATTGATGACACTGGCGGGCCGGATTTGGCCCGCGGGCCGTAGTTTGGAGACCCCTGCTGTAGAGTAACTATCGGTTTTCGGAAAGTAAGTACAAAAGTTGAAAGTAAGGTACAACAAGCAGTCAAATTGATTGAAAAACGTATTTTGGTAAAATTTAACTATAGTAACGGCCTTTTGTTTTTAACTTTAAAAGTAAAAGTTAAACAAAAGGCCGTTACTATAGTTAAATTTTACCAAAATACTTTAAAAGTAAAAGTTAAACAAAAGGCCGTTAATCTAGTTAAATTTTACCAAAATACGTTTTTCAATCAATTTGACTGCTTGTTGTACGTTACTTTTAACTTTTGTACTTACTTTCCGAAAACCGATAGTTACTCTAGAGTTACTCCGCCATATTGGCATCATTGGCATATTTGACAGTTCTGGTCGAAGTAATGTACGGAAATCGGTGCATCAACGTTGATTATTAATCAGTAATCATGATAAATATTGTAGAAGAGGATGATAATGCATTTGAGCATTAAAATGAATCATCAACATAAAAAAGTTTTTCTTTTCAACTTTGAAGATTTAAAAAAAAATCGCACATTGCGCCACAATACGAAGTATGTCAAAAAAATACAAATAAATAGTAGTAAATCTGTGTGTAAGGATGGAATGGCCAACCTTATGATTCCAGAGATATCCTCATTTTTAATGTCAGTGCCATACAAATTTTTCTTAAAAAAATTATAACTCCTTCATTTGTACACGGAATTGCTTCATACGAAATTTTATAGCATAGTAATGATCAGCAGAATCCATTTCTAGCGAAAAAAAATACCCTTGAAAATTCAACTCTCTATGTCTATGCAAGGTGATTTTCAGCCCACTGTGCGCCGGGACTTCAGCTAGAATTACATTAACCGAGTGTCCCGGCGTGGGTGAGTTTTTAAACAGATCTATAGTTATATTTCGATATTGAAGAAATTTTGCACACTTAACCTTACAAACAAGAGTTGTATGATATTTCGAAAAATCAACCTCATCTTCTTTTCCCACTCTACAAAGCAGAATAAAGCCCGGGCAACGCCGGGCGCTTTAGCTAGTCTGTATATAGGCGATACTCAACCATCTTATTGCCCATCTCCTTCCCCTTCCCACTTCCTTATGACTGATAATGTAACCTAATAAATTCAGGATGCCACCAAACCCGCCGATCTTTTGCCAGGGGGGGTGGGACTATCGAGCGGAATTGACTTTAAAAAATTTTAAATTCACAACTGTGCATTTATATTTACGAGGGATGAGAAGGCTGATAGAAATATAGAAATAAGAGTAAATGCAGGTAATTCCATTAATGGAGGACTGAACGCGGTTTGCTGTAATAAAAAACTGTTCAAAGAAGCGAAGCTAGCAGTCTACAACAGAGTGCTGGTACCTACCCTGATGTATGGTAGTGAGGCATGGAACTGGCAGAGGAAGGATGAAAGTAGACTAAATGCAGTATAAATCCTGAGACATGTGCGCGGTAAAACCATGTATGATCGTGTGAGAAATGTGGAGATCCGCAAATAATGCAAGGCTGATGTCAGAGTAATAAGATTAAGACAGGGACAAATGGTTTGGGCATGTGAAGCGAATGAAAGCAGAATGTAATGAGAATATATGACGCAAATGTGAATGGTAGAAGTTGGGGACGCCCGAGGAAGACATGGCATATTCAAGTGAATTAGATGACTTTAGTTTGGCCTCGTCAAGAGTCAGAATAATTGAAGACTATGTATGGATGTGAATGAGGAACGGGGTATGTGCCAAGACCGAGTTGTTTGGAGGTCCGTCCTTTCTACCTCTGCTGGAAATGGCGTGATAGTTAATCTTTAAATTCAAAATATTAAAGATGCAAATCGCAAAAGAAAGTGACATAACGTACTCATAGATAAATTTCACCAACGCAGACAGAATCGTTCCCTTGACATTCTTTATCTCAGGGCAGATTCTAATCTAAAGACCTTGAAACTGATCAAAATAATAATATTTATTACCACGTGTTAAGTTGCATTTCTCTTCTTGATAATATTATCAATAATAAATAGATTATAATTTACATGGTGTCCGGTAACTCGTTTTACAGACTACATCAAACAGAACTAATTTGGGAGGCGGATATGGAATCTATTATTGAAGAAGAAGATAATAATAATAATCTAAACAAAAATATAAAAAAAAACAAGACACAGAAAAACAGAAAAAGATAATGGTCGCAACTGGGACTCGAACCTAGAACCTCTCGTCTATCCATTTTCTATATATTTTCTTATAAAAATTGGATATAGAATCATTTATTGGATATATGTATAATAAACATGTCTTCTTTTTCTTCTTTTACCTTATCAGGTCATAAAATAGGTGTGGGATGGATTAAATTTAGATCCGTAACAGGAATATTGTGTGACTCCAAAATGCCTATAAAACTGAAAGGAAAGATATACCAGACTATTGTAAGACCCGCAATAATGTATGGCTCCGAATGCTGGACTATGTACAACTCCTACACTAGGCAACTTGAAACGGCAGAAATGCGAATGCTTAGGTGGTCGGCAGGAGTATCACTAAAAGATAAGATCAAAAGTTCACGCATTCGTGGTAGCACAGACATAAATAGTAAGCTGCAACAACGACAGTTGAGATGGTATGGACACATAAGACGGAGACCATCAGACCACACAGTGAGGCAGGCAATGTCTATGGAGCTTCACCGACAGTCATCCAGTGGAAGACCGAAGAACTCCTGGATGACTCAATGTTCCAAAATTCTTCAGAGAAACGGCCTGAATGAAGGCGATACCCAGAATAGAAGATATTACAACCTGAGAACGAGAAGAGCCGACCCCAACAGCCTACCTAGGCAAGGAAGAAGAAGAGGTCCCCTGACATTGGCGTTCACTCTGGTAAGTGTTGCCCGGAAGAGCTCCTTCACATTTCTAATACCGGTCCACTCTCGTACATTTCGCAGCCAAGATTTTTCTCCTTTCAGGCCCTCGGCGACCCTCTATATTTCATTTTAATATTAATTGGAGCAAGTGATATTTCTCCTCTCGAAGTATGTGACCCAAATATGAAATTTTCCTGACTTTTACTAATGTGAGACAGTACTTAGTCAACCAAATCAAGTTATACGTCAGGCCCAAATCTACAAGAACCCTTAACATATTTTGGACCGAAATTTTTACCAATAATACTGGATAACAATTATTATAAGCAATAATTATCAGCTTAAAACACTCATCCACATTGAAAAATCTTCCGAGAAAAGATACATGACGCCAACGGGACTTGAACCCGTGCCCTTCTGATTGCCGGTCAGCTGCTCTCCCAATTGAGCTATGGCGGCTTATCTTATACCCGCCAACTGATTCAATATAAACTAGTGTTTCATTCAACAATTATTGCTTATTATATTTTTTCCACCTGAAAACAACCAACTTTATTTTTGCGAGAGAGACACTGTTAGTGTTAAATCCCTCGCTAGGTGGGAGACAAATTATGTCTTAATTTATTGGGGAAATACTTAAACTTGTCAAATATTAAGAAGATAAGTTTAAGTATTTCCCCAATAAATGAAGACATAATTTGTCTCGACGCCACCTAGCGAGGGATTTAACACTAACAGTGTCTCTCTCGCAAAAATAAAGTTGGTTGTTTTCAGGTGGAAAAAATATAATAAGCAGTAATTGTTGAATGAAACACTAGTATATATTGAATCATTTGGCGGGTATAAGATAAGCCGCCATAGCTCAATTGGGAGAGCAGCTGACCGGTAATCAGAAGGGCACGGGTTCAAGTCCCGTTGGCGTCCTGTATCTTTTCTCGGAAGATTTTTCAATGTGGATGAGTGTTTCAGGCTGATAATTATTGCTTATAATAATTGTTACCCTTTGTGCTATGCATAAAAATCTTGTCTTAAACGTTAGTTTAACAATTAAAAATAATAATACTGGATATTTTAATCCTATATCTAGAATGTCTCGATCATACAACGATCTTGTTAAAATACAAACTTTCATAAATATTTTTGTAAATAATATAACATGTTTCAAAAAATATCTCCACAAATTGTGCACTTAAATTTTTTTTTGTTTTATTACTTTTCAGTAAATACTTCATAAATATTGTATACTTATTATTATTATGTTTTTCAATTTTGTATTTAAGTTTTCAAGTTATGTATAAATAATACTTGCATTGTTTTCATGTGTTTGCTTCTGTGAAAATGCACTACAGACACATTTCTCTAGGGATATTTATATTTGTATTTTAATTTATTACATATTACCCACAAAAATGTTGTATAAATATGCTGTTTGTGTCTCAAATAAATAAATAAGTGAGCCGTTCTCTATCTGCTTTAGCTCGCCTGAGAATTTCTGTATTGGTGATCATGTCGGTCCATGACACTTTGAGCATTGTCCAGAGAAGCCCCATTTCAATGGCCTCTAACCTGTTGATAGTATTTACTTTCAAGATCCATGTCTCACATCCTTATGGCAAGACTGACCTCCGTAGTCCAGTGGGTAAGACTCTTGACTCACAATCCGGAGGTCGCGGGTTCGAACCCGGCATGCGCAAATAAATTTTATTTGATTAATTTGTGTTATTTCACAATTAATTCATTTAAAAATAATATATAGTATATTTGCGGCATGTTCCAGAGTGGAAGATACTATTAGTATCGCCCTGGTGTAAGACCACCATTCAGAATTGAAACGTTGCTTGAAAATGGCTTTAGCCGTGTTTGGTGACCAGATCTGAATAGCCAGGTACTTCCCAACCTTCCTCTTCCCCACCTCCTTCCTCTCCCCACTACCTTCAGCCTCACAACATACCCCAATTGGGGATGCCATAGTCTCACTGGCTCCAGACGGGAGCAGTTGAGATTCTTGTGCGGTATTAGCTGTAAAAAAAAAAAAAACATAACATTTTATCATTCTCTGCTTTAGTTTTAAATTGTTATTGTCATTGTAAAAGAGGTATACGACAGGTCAAACCAATCGGTTCACTACGTTTGATAATTTAAAAGGGGTGCCGGGTTTATAGGACGAGGTTTGTCCTCATCTCGGCGGCGGATGCGTCTGCCCACCAACTTCGTGGCAGGCCGAATCTGGTGAGACTGGTTAAGGAGACCTTTTGACCATCCAGCAGGACTCCTTTTCGCAACATCGTCTTGCACCGCAGTGGGAGGGATTATTTCATTCGTCCGTCACTTCTGGACACAATGACCCCAGATTCCAACTCACTTCAAACCTTTTTTCTACCCAGAATTTCCCATTTTTCAAGTCAGGAGATTTCAAAAGGTTTCTATTTTTTAAAAGGATTTTTAAGGTCTAGAAAAACCTCATCCCATGAGCCAGGGCACTCCTGCTAAGACACCAAATGGAGCGAACCACTTGGGGTGACTAATTCATGTTTGAAATTTTGTAAGCAGATTATTACAGTTTATATTGTGTTTTTATATATATATTTTTTTTTAATAATTTTCAGGGTTATATTTTTGTAAAGTTCTTAATTTTTTGTTTTACTTTTTAATTATAATTTTAATTATGTGAAAATCTGTCATTGGATATTATGTATATTATTAATGTTATTATTATAAGTGTAAAATATCTGTTGATTTTCCATAATAAATAAAATAAAATAATAATGGCAGAGACGATTTTGGTTATGCAATAAATGGTTTCTGGGGCGTACGTTATATTATATCCTCCTCCCAAATTGAAATTGATTTAGATTTTCCAGTTTTCTTTTATACTAAGAGTTTCCGGACACCGTGTATAATAATATCATTATCATGCACACCATTTATTGCTATTCATTAGTTACATTGTATTTACCATTTAAAATAGATAATTATTTTTATAAACGAACGTATTTACGATATGTAAATCGATCAGTTATTTTAAATTCTATGTAAACCTTCATGCTTTACAGTTCAATACAATAGGCCACTTGCATGGACTTCATAACAACTTGGAAAAAATCGTGTGGATAGATTTTTCATTTACAGTGATCACAGTTTTTTATTTATTTTTAAATAAATAAATCCATTATTTGAGACTTGCGACGTCACTACATGAAAATGTCCCATTGCCGAAGATGTTCCTATTATTTTTATAAAATTCCACACTTTTTTTTTTATATGGCATCACTTTGATTTTAGGCGAATTTTTGAATTTGACATTTAACGTTCACTAGATTTATTGTTTGTTCTCTGCGAACGTATCATTTGGTTTGATTTTTTGACAGATGTTATGACGAGAACCCCGTACAATTTACGTTGTCCGTACGTGTTTTAGAGGTATAATGATAATGGTGCGGATTTTAACAAAATCAAATTTTATAATATTCTTATTATTATTATAATTTACAAGTACAAGTATATTACATTTGATTTAGTAATATAGACGTTGAACATTATAATGATTTATAATCACTAAGATAGATCAAGGAAAAAAATATTTATGAGATTTTATATTTTTGGTATGCCTCGTTATTCTCCCGTGTTATTCATTCGTGTGTAAAACGTTATTTTTTTTTAAAATGATTTTCGGCTATGTAATTATCGTTTTTTCGCACCTATAAAATTATGTCCCGTCTTTCCGGTTTATAAAAAATGGTCTGATTTTTCGGATTTAAATTTTCAAAAAATCGCCAGGGTTTCAAAAATACGATTTAAAAAAAATACGGAATGTCTTATAATATTTGCCTTAACCGGAAAAAAATTTAAAAAAATGTGATGCAAGTGGCCTATTCTACTGTAACTTCAAGACTAACTTTATTTACCTTCTTGAAACTACAACAAAAAATCCACTCACTTCTATGTGTCACTTTTTTATTACAATATTTTCAAAGATACCTGTATTTTTAAACTTTAATTTTAAAATTTACTTTTTTACTTGTACTTATTAATGTAATTTAGCACTTTAGTATTTTACCCACGCACAGGCAGTGCATTAGTGGGTTCCCTTTATCTACTATTGTCTTATGTACATTTTTTACTTTTTTCTAACTTGAATCTTATGTTATATAAAGAAATTATGTAAAAAAAATAACTTTTGAAATGTATCAAGATATAACGGGAAAAAATGAAGTTTAAAAAAAATGTCATTTTGACATTAATTTGTACACAATTCCAACAAGTTACTTCGAAAGTTGGCCCCCCGGCATATTTAACCATATACATAGGTTCAAGACGAGTTCATCGAAAACGAATTCATCGAAAATCAATTCATCGAAAGCAAATTCATCGAAAACGAGTTCATCGAAAACCAATTCATCGAAAATCAATTCATCGAAAACCAATTCACCGAATGATCAATTCATCGAATCGCCAATTCATCGAAAAAATATATTTTGTTGATATTTGAGAGAAATGCCGAGCGGACCGAAATGTTAAAAAAGCATAAGTCAACCTAAATTAACCTAACCTAACCTAACCTAACCTAACCTAAACTAACCTAAACTAACCTAACCTAACCTAACCTAACCTTATCTAGCCTAACCTAACCTAACCTAACCTAACCTAACCTAACCTAACCTAACCTAACCTAACCTAACCTAACCTAACCTAACCTAACTTTTACCTATAGAATTCGACAAGACACTAAAATCCAATGTTGATGACAAGAGAATAACAGTTCAGGCGATTGAGTCGAATAATCAAGCTGGTACCCTCAACAGACAAGTTTCAGTCCTCATGGATGCCGTATCGGATGCATGCAGAACGGCTATCCCCCCACTGAAAAAATCTAGACAAAAAATCTGCCCCTGGTGGAATGATAAATTGGAAAAACTGAAGAAAGACGTTCTCGCTGCAAAGAGGAAGCTGATGAACTCAGGACCAGCAAGAAGAGATGCGGTCACACTACCAGCATACCTCGAGCTCGAGAGTTCTTAAAGCAACTCAAAAGTCACCACCAGAAACGCATAGATACAAAGAAGTCCCCTGGAAGAGATCACTTTACAGCCGACATATGTCAGAAAGCGTTCGAAAGTCTCCCAGATATTTTTACGGCATTATACAATGCATGTCTCCGAATTGGCTGCTTCCCAATCCTTTGGAAGGTCGCTAGAATTAAGGTTATTCCGAAGCCAGGAAAAGAAGACTACGGTAATATCTCTTCATACCGACCTATAGGTCTCCTCCCGGTATTTGGCAAGGTACTGGAAAAAATACTCATTAAGAGAGTAACCTGGCACTCATCAAGAAAGCGAATAAAGAAGGACTTCATGCATGCCTAATATCACTGGACATAAAAGGGGCATTCGACAACGCATGGTGGCCCTACCTAAAAATGCAACTTGCCAAAAAAGGCTGTCCACTAAACATATACAAAGTTTTTAAAGACTACCTGTCGGACAGAATTGTAGAAACAATTTACGCAGGCGCATGGGCGCAAAAACACTCGAACAAGGGCTGTATACAAGGATCAGCTTGTGGACCAATTATATGGAACATAGTTCTGGACGAACTGCTAAACCTTAAATTCGACTCTAACGTACGCATACAAGCATTTGCTGACGACGTTTTAGTTATAATAACTCATAAAGATGTGGCAGAACTACAAAAAATAATTAAAGATACCCTCTGCTTAATAACTGACTGGGGAGAAAAAGTAAAACTGCAATTTTCTGAGGAAAAAACAAAAGTTCTTTTCATTAGTAACAGGCAGACACTGTCACCAAACATTGTGATGAATGGTAAAACTGTTCCACTCTCCCGGGACTGCAAAATTCTAGGGATCGTCATAGACGACAAGTTAAATTGGAGCAAGCACGTGGACATGGTATGCCAAAAAGCTGTCAATATAACCAAGAAACTTGCATTTATGGCTAAACCTACTTGGGGTCTATGTTCTGAAATATTAAGGACAATCTACATAGGCGTAGTCGAACCAATAATAACATACGCTGCGACGGTATGGGCAACAGCTGCAAAACGAAAAAATATTCGCAGAAAACTAGATAGAGTCCAAAAGACTATCGGCATCAGAATATGTAAAGCTTACCGCACTACGTCCCTCACTTCCGTGCAGGCAATAGGGGGACTAATACCTATGGACCTAAAACTCAAAGAACTCAGACTTATTGGTGAGACAAAAAGGAACAGAACTTTACATCTACTACCTGATGATAGGAAGTACCAGGGAATCGTAAAGGTCACTCATCTACCCCATCCTAGTAAACAAATTGGAGAAAATGTCATCTTTCCAGGAACATACGAGAGAAACTCCTTTGAAGAGAACGAAATAGATATCTACACAGATGGAAGCAAAACTGGAGGAAAAGTGGGTACGGCCTTCGCTGTGTTCAATGCTAGCGGAGAAATTACAGCAAGGAAACTGCCCTTGGCTGATTACTGCTCAGTTTTTCAAGCAGAGCTTTTCGCAATAATGCAAGCACTTGAGTGGGCTCACAAACTGCAAAAGCATTGGGAAAAAGTTAATGTCTTGACAGACTCACAAAGCGCTGCCCACGCCCTAGAGTCCGGGACACCTACTAACCCAATGGTCTTCAAAATACAATGCTTGGCTCAACTTTTGAGAGAAAGAGGATCTGCCTGTAAATTTTTGTGGATACGCGGGCACAACGGAATCCACGGAAATGAAAGAGCAGACGAGCTAGCAAAAGACGCTGCATTAAAAACGAAGACACAAAAACTCTATTCGGAATTCCCACTGAGCTACGCAAAGTTCAAAATAAAGGAGGCAATTCTTGAAGAATGGGACCAAAGGTATAAAAACTCTGACACAGGTAAAGGAACACGGATATTTTTCAGGGGTATAATAGAAGCCAAAGAGTTTGGAAAAAAGACAACTCCAACTTTCGAACTCACGCAAATCCTTACCGGTCATGGAGCGACCCTATCCTACCTTCACAGATTCAAGCTTAAAGATAGTCCGGCTTGCCCTTGTGACAAACTATCGGACCAAACAGTGAAACATCTGTTGTTAAACTGCCCAATGTTCACGATGGAAAGATGGCAAATAACCAAAGAATGCCAGAGGAGAAATATAAATTTGACTGACATCTCTGATGTCATTCAAATTATACCTCTCCGAAAAATCTTCATAAAGTTCGCAAAAAACATCATAAGTAAAATTAAGGAACAAAATAAATAATTATTAAAAGAAATTACATTAACTTTAAATCATATCAAGCACGATTAAAGCTAAGCTATCCGATCAATCTATAACGATACGTGAGAACGCTAGAACGCTAAAGAACACTACCTTCCTACAAATGGTTCCGTTAAGAGGGAAAGCAATGACCACCTTAACAGAACATCCCCATTTCTTTCAGATACACAATACTGCTCCGGCTGAGGTTTTACATGGTTCCCTCACGCCGTTAAACAAATGTTGGAGCAGTTGATAGCCCATGTTAGACAGACATTTTTTTTTTTTTTTTTTTAATTTTTTTATTAGTAATAGAAGGTACATAAATTACAAATAAATTTTATACAGTATTTAATTACATGGTAGATATATTTGATGTACCCCCATAATTAAGCAAGGCTTGTGTGTATGGGGGGGTGTTATTGTATTGCTTTTTTTATATCATTCGGTTTATTTATATCAAATTTAAATTACCATTTAAACGAAGTTTTCAGTATAATTTTTAAGGTGAGTTTTAAAATGTTTTATATTGGTATTCATGTTTCTAATTTTTTCTGGTAATGAATTAAAAAATTTTGCTCCGAGATATTTATGACTCAATTGTCCAATTTTTTTTTTACATTTTGGAGTGGGAAGTATTGATGTTTGTCTACTATACTAACCTATTTACCCACTGACCCCTCTCCACATCCCATATTTGCATGACCCATCACCTATCCCAACATGCATGAAAAAGTCAAATCAATAGCTCAAATTGTAAAATCAAATAGTTTAAATGAACCTTGATAAATAATAAACAAGGTAAATAACAGAACACTCAAGGAAAAAAAAAAAAAAAAAACCTAACCTAACCTAACCTAACCTAACCTAATCTAACCTAACTTAACCTATTTAACCAATTTTTTTATATTTTTTTTATTATCACTCTTAATGAAATTTCTGAGTTGTTTATGAGTTGGTTTCATTATGAGTTGTCTGGTCACCGTTCCTTAGATATCCCTTTTTTGCAGTGTCAGAAAATCGGAAATCGAAGAGATAACCTATAAATTTTACTTTGTCACTACGAAACTGACAGTTGCTAAACACACTTAACTCAGTTAATCAGACCTTTTAAGGTATTTAATTTAGACAGCTCTAATATCTACAAAAAAAATGTTTTTCGATGAATTGGCGATTCGATGAATTGATCATTCGATGAATTGATTTTCGATGAATTCATTTTCGATGAACTCGTTTTCGATGAATTTGCTTTCGATGAATTGATTTTCGATGAACTCGTTTTCGATGAATTTGCTTTCGATGAATTGATTTTCGATGAACTCGTCGGTTACCATGTATATACGTAAGCAGTTGGTTTAGGGAAAATACGGTAAATATCAACTTACCCAAAATATAACTAAGTGTACAAGAAGAGGTGTGCATAGAGTATGTACCACCGAATAAATAATATGATTATATTTTATTTTATTTCATTTATATATAATATGATTTTTTGTGCTTAAGTACAAAAAATCATCTGTAAATAAATTCGTTTGATATCCATACCAACTTATTATTAAAAAATAATTTCAAATTAACTATTTGTGCACAAATTGACGTCAAATTAACTAGTTGTGCACAAATTAATGTCCGTTCACATATGTGTGAAAGGATTCTCCACGGTCTATTTTTTTACGATCTTATTTTTTTATCAAAACTTCTAATAGTTAATTAGATATTAATTTGGCACAAATAGTTAATTGGACATTCATTAGTTCACAATAGTTAATTTGACATTAATTTATGCACAAATAGTTGATTTGGTTTATGCCCAATAGTTAATTTGACATTCATTTGTGCACAAATTGACGTCAAATTAACTAGTTGTGCACAAATTAATGTCCGTTCACGTATGTGTGAAAGGATTCTCCACGGTCTATTTTTTTACGATCTTATTTTTTTTATCAAAACTTCTAATAGTTAATTAGGCATTAATTTGGCACAAATAGTTAATTGGACATTCATTAGTTCACAATAGTTAATTTGACAATAATTTATGCACAAATAGTTGATTTGGTATTAATTTATGCCCAATAGTTAATTTGACATTCATTTGTGCACAAATAGGCACAGTATTTTGTGCACAATTGTTAATTTGGCATTAATTTGTGCACAATAGTTAATTTGACATTAATTTGTGCACAATAGTTAATTTGACATTAATTTTTACACAAATAGTTAATTTGGCATTAATTTATGTACAATAGTTAATTTGACGTTAATTTGTGCACAAAGCGATATTTTTACATTAATTTGTGCACAAGACATAAATTTTCCATTCACTTGAGCAGCGGAAAAGCGCTCTCTTCTTCCACACTAGTTGGTGGGACTGTCATCACAACATTATTTTCAATCCCGCAATCACGCAAATCCCGCAAAAATACATCTCACAAATCCACGGGATGATAAATATATTTCCGAAATACAACATGTTAATACACATTGCGGGATTGCAAGCCCTAGTCGCAATATCTGGTTCCGGTTGATTAGATTGTTGGATGGTGTTTAAAAAAGTAGTACCTATTCATATGGATCTATAAAAAATATACCCCAATTAAATCCCTTTCTTGTGGTACACGTAAACAAACTATATTTCTCTGATTACGAGATATGGATGTAGATAGGTGACTTGCTTCTTATAATATTAATAAGTGACAATGAACATTCTTCTATAATTGACTGGACCTTTACAATAAAGTATATTTTTATTAGTAATGTATTATAAATAAGTTCACCTCCATCAATTTTTCGGATGTACAGTATTTTATTTGCGTGTATATATTTATAAATCTGTGATCGAAATTAAAACGAAAGCCTGTAAAAAATTTTCATTTATTTATAAGGACATAATATTTACTTGTTCAGTTGAAAGCCTCCACACAGCATCCCAGATGACATAGACCCTGAGGAAAATTATTTTCCTCGAGGCCTCCTGGGTGGAGTTAATGTAAAAAAAAATTATAATTATACATAAACATAAAATTTGATGATAATATAATTGTACCTATTAGTTACACTTTACAAATAATAAACAAAAAATTCGTTATATTACATTTTCACGAAAGAGGTAGGTTTATTAATTTTTGGAGTGAAAACTTCTTTAGCACCGTTGTGATTTGAAACTCGACGAAACAAAAAAGCGACACTAAAAATAGACAAACACCTATTATTATAAGCAATAATTATCAGCCTGAAACACTCATCCACATTGAAAAATTTTCCGAGAAAAAATACATGACGCCAACGTCATGTATTTTTGTTTTCAGGTGGAAAAAATATAATAAGCAGTAATTGTTCAATGAAACACTAGTATATATTGAATCATTTGGCAGGTATAAGATAAGCCGCCATAGCTCAACTGGGAGAGCAGCTGACCGGCAATCAGAAGGGCACGGGTTCAAGTCCCGTTGGCGTCATGTATTTTTTCTCGAAAAATTTTTCAATGTGGATGAGTGTTTCAGGCTGATAATTATTGCTTATAATAATTGTTACCCTTTGTGCTTTGCATAAAAATCTTGTCTTAAACGTTAGTTTAACAATTAAAAATAATAATTAATATTTGACAAGTTTAAGTATTTCCCCAATAAATGAAGACATAATTTGTCTCGACGCCACCTAGCGACGGATTTAACACTAACAGTGTCTCTGTCGCAAAAATAAAGTTGGTTGTTTTCAGGTAGAAAAAATATAATAAGCAGTAATTGTTGAATGAAACACTAGTATATATTGAATCATTTGGCAGGTATAAGAAAAGCCGCCATAGCTCAATTGGGAGAGCAGCTGACCGGCAATCAGAAGGGCACGGGTTCATGTCCCGTTGGCGTCATGTATTTTTTCTCGGAAAATTTTTCAATGTGGATGAGTGTTTCAGGCTCATAATTATTGCTTATAATAATTGTTACCCTTCGTGCTATGCATAAAAATCTTGTCTTAAACGTTAGTTTAACAATTAAAAATAATAATTGACAAACACCTAGGTACATCTATAGGATTTAGCCTGCGAGAGAATGAGATAGAATAATCGGTCTCCTCTTTATGCGTTGCTTCGTAGCCTCCCCACTCTCAACTAACTACTTTTTTAGTTTTCTATTGATTTCACTTCCACAGCGTGTGAATTCCACTCTCTTATAATTTTTTTTATAAATCGCGATACCATAATTGTTCTACAACTCGAAGGAAAAATTCTTTCGTCTATAGGAATATTGAATTAATTGAATTGTTTATTTTTAATAATATGTTTTACAAGGTAATATAATAATTTTACATCTCAGGTTTTTTTTTACTACCCTTCCATTAAAAGCATTTGCTTGTGTATCGAAGGCGAGTGTACATTAATTTTATTACTTAGTACTTAAATATTTCATTGTACATAAATATATATGTGAGTTGCAGTATTTATTTTGATAATAGAGTGTATTTAAAAAAAAGAAAGACTGTTATGAAAAACTAAGGATATTTGTAAGATTAATTAAGTGACAGTAGTTTTTTCCTTAAGAATATTTTTAAAATGTTTCTTGGTTGAGAGCAGTATTCGGGTTTTATCATTGATGCTTCTGATTTCTTCTGGTAGACGATTGAAAAAAGTTCTTCTATGATTAAATATATTCGACATTCTAGTATTTCATGATTTTTTCGTTTTTTGATGATCGACAATGACGTGCATACGATCTCTCAATGATACTTGTATAATAAGTAGTATTTACGAATATGTTGGCAGGTAGGTACTCCTTAATCTTATCAAATTTGGTTTATTTTCGGTTATTTGAACTTTTGTGTTGTTATCGTTCAGAATGTTTGTTTACAGATAAACAAATGTTGCGCAACGATGTCTTAGCCTACTGCCCTACAGAACAGAACGGATCAGAACTTTTCTGGACAACATACACGCCCGCAGCACGCGCGTGGTAACAACAGATAATATAACGATATGCAGGCACGATCGTGCTGTGCACGCACGTATGCTCAAGAATGCGTAAGATGTGTCCACACTTTGCAAACATGCCGCGAATCTATATTAAAAATAAAGTTCATTTCATTAGGTAGGAATAATTATTTAAGATAATTCCGGTTGTGTGCGCATGAAATGCTATTCCTGAACTCAAATTTGCTTTAAATTTAAGTTGCTATTTTTAAATTGGAACTAATTCAGACAAGCGCTAAAGTAGGTACTTACCTGGAGTCAGCAAGTTTATTCATTTTAATTAATTACTAGCTGGTTCCTGGCATGCCTTTCTATGCTATTGAAAGAAATAAATTGATTTTTCCTGCGTGTCCTTCCACCTTCCCCGCCTTCCCCCTCCCTCGTCTCTTCCACTGCATGAACCTCACCTCCCCCGTTCCCCTTTCCCCTGCCTTTCCTCACTGCCGCTAAAATATATGAAATACACACATTTTCATTTATACAATTTTTATAACGCCACAGCTTACCATTATATATAGCCTATATGTTGTTATGATGTTTGAGCTATATTATTGTAAAGTTTCATTAAAATCCATTCAGTAGTTTTTGCGTGAAAGAGTAATAAACACACATACAACCATACAAACTTTCGCGTTTATAATATTAGTAAGAAGATTAAACTGTATTTTAAAATATTTATTTCTTTTGTTTAAATTTTTGACAAATTTCGAGTTTTTTCAAGTTAGTAAATTAAACACAAGGCAGATGTATGTATGAAAATCCCAAATCATGTCTTTAAATTTTTTACAAAGCTGCATACAGGAGGCCCTGAGGAAAATAATTTCCATCATGGCCTACGTCATCTTTAGGGATGCTGTGTGGAGAGTTATTTAAGCAAAGGAAGGAGAGGAAGTTCTGGGAAGGAAAAGGTTAAGAGACCGGATGAAGAGGTCAAAAGGTATCCCTCAACCAGTCTCCCCCGATCCGGCCTGCTGCGCAGTAGGTAGCTGACGCATTCGCTAAGATCCGGACAAACCTCACCCCATAAACCCGGGAACCCCGCTAAATCACCAACTATTCATCTACGATCATCGACGGTCTCGTGGTCTTGATTCACAATCTTCAATCAATCGAAGGTCGCGGGATCGAATGCCGGCGAGCGCAAATAAATTTTATTTGATTAATTTGTGCTATTTCACAACTAATTCATTTAAAATAATTCATAGTAGGTATATTTGCGTCACGTTCCAGAGTGAAAGATATTCTCAGTGTCGCCCTGGTGAAAGACGACCACTATTCAGAATTGAAACAGTACAATTTGGGGGCCCGGGTTCATAGGGTGAGTTTTGTCAAGGGCGGCGGATGCGTCTGCCAACCAACTGCGTGGCAGGCCGGATCGGGAGAGACAAGTTAAGGAAGACCTGTACATCTCTCCAGCAGGACTCTCGGGATATCGTCTTACCCGCAGTGGGAGAGATTGATTGATTGATTGGACACACTGAACCCAAAATTCCTAACCATACCTTTTTTCTTCCCACTACTTTATCTACATCCCCAAAGATGATATATGCCCTGAGGGGAATTATTTTCCTCAGGGCCTGCTGTGTGGAACTAATGTAAAAAAGCAGAGAGATAAAATACGATTACATTGGAGAAGGTACAATCAATATCGTGAAGGATGTGATTAACTACTAATGTATTGCTGTTTTTATGTTGCTCAACGTTTTCATGATATTTAAAAAAATATATATATATTTTCCTATTCCACATCACAATGGTGGGAGGTATTTTATATGTCTATGTGTATTTGTTCATGTTGTTGCTACGCAAATGCGTTTATGATTATTTAATTTGTGTTTGTAACAAATCTGTGAAACTAATCTCCTGCTGACAAGCTACTTGCAGTAGCTTAGCGGGTAATAATTTTCAATTGTACGCAATTTTTATACAATAATAAAAAATAAATAAAAAAAAGATAACGGTTGCAGTGATGTGGGTATGGATAGTAATCTGGTAGAGATACCATCTTCCAACTTGCATCTGTTCTCCCAACTCTCGTGGCCCGTCTATCACTAGTTCAATTGGTTGGCCTAATTTCTATTTTTACTGCGTTACTTCTGGCCCTAACGAGGGACGAGGAATGAAGGGAATGGGACAGGCGGGAAGAGACGTCTCGGTGATGGTGACTGGACAACTCAGAATCATGCAACTTCTACACCACCTTTGAAAGGTCATTAAAAGTAATGAAAAAAATATATAAAAATTTGTTTGAATTATCGTAGGTCATGGGCTTTTTTTTTTCAAAGTATTTAATGATTTTTTAAAGAGGTGTTGAGTTGCGTTGTTGCAGAGTACCCTCGGTGATACGATTTTTTTTACATGAGCTCCACACAGGAGGCCCTGAGGAAAATAATTTCCTTCAGGGCCTATGTCATCTTTGAGGATTCTGTGTGGAGGGATTTTTTAAGGAAAGGAAGGAGAGGAGAGTTCTGAGAAGGAAAAGGTTTAAGGGATGGGTAGGAATCTGGAGTTCAGACACCCTTGCTAAATCACCAAGCGTAGCTTGGGTGACCTATGGCAGAGGTGTTGGTTATCAAATAAAGGTTCTCGGGGCGGCGGTACCCATTCCCGCCTCACAAATTTATATATAAGAAACACACAGCTTTTTTAATGGATAATATAAGGATCGGTTGTTTTTCTATTATGGTCTTAAATTTAAATGTCGGTATTTTATTGGTTAATGACATAAATATTCTCTAAAATGTTATAAATGAATTTAAATATACTGTTTATAACGCTGATAAATAAAATCAAAATGATGTGAACATTTTTCATTGGTGTGTTAATATTTTTCACATCTCAATGACAATTTCGTTAATCTAAAATTTATTTTTTTAAACCAAAACTATTATTAAATCTTTAACTGACAGCCCTGAAATAGTTAGGTAATAGGCCACTTGCATCACATTTAAAAAAAAATCTGGTTTAGGCAAATATTCTAAGACATTCTGTATTTTTTTTTTAATCGTTTTTTTGAAACCCTGGGGATTTTTTGAAAATTTCAATCCGAAAAATCAGACCATTTTTTATAAACCGGAAGGACGGGACATAATTTTATAGGTGTGAAAAAACGATAATTACATAGCCGAAAATCATTTTAAAAAAAAGAACTTTTTCCACACGAAACAGGAGAATAACGAGGCATACCAAAAATATTACATCTCATAAATATTTTTTTCCTTGATCCATCTTATTGATCATAAATCATTATATTACTAAATTCAATGTAATATACTTGTACTTGTAAATTAAAATAATAATAAGAATATTATAAAATTTTATTTTGTTAAAATCAGCACCATAATCATTATACCTCTAAATACGTACCGACATCATCTTCACGTTCTGAAGAGAACCCCGTACATATTAAATGTACGGGGTTCTCTTCAAAACATCTGTCAAAAAATCAAACCAAATGATAAGTTCGCAGAGAACAAACAATAAATCTAGTGAACGAATTAAAAAATTCGCCTGAAATCAAAGTGATGCCATATAAAAAAATAAATCAGTGTGGAATTTTACAAAATTAATAGAAACATTTTCGGAGACGGGACATATTCATGTAGTGACGTCACGAGCCCATATAACGGATTTATTTATTTAAAAATAAAAAAAAACTGTACATTTCTAAACAATTTTACTATCATCATCATCATCATCTGTGGCTCTACAACCCAGGTCGGGTCTTGGCCTCCAGCAGAGCCTGCCTCCATGACTGTCGGTGTTGTGCTGCGTTGCGCCAGTTTCGGATGCCGATGGTGCTTGCATCCTTCACCACTCCATCCAGCCATCGAAGCTTTGGTCTTCCAACTCTTCTCCGACCCCCAGGTGCACCATCCATAATTCGCTTTGGAATATCTCCTTCGCTCATTCTCTGGATATGTCCAGCCCACCTGAGTCTTCCAGTTTTGATTTCCTTGGAGATATTAGGGTCCTCGTAAAGATCGTATAGCTCCTGGTTGTATCTGATACGCCATTCTCCATTATCACAGACTGGGCCGTAAATCCTTCGCAGCACCTTCCTTCAAAACTTTCTAGGGCACCTTCATCACCCTTACTGATTGTCCAGCATTCCGAACCATACATAAGAACAGGTCGTATAAGGGTCTTGTAAAGCAGGACTTTAGTTCTTCTGGTAAGGTGGCGAGATTTCATATGCTTCTGTAGCCCAAAGTAGTATCGATTTGCAACTACTATTCTTCTTTTGATTTCGCTGGATACATTGTTGTCATTTGTCACCATAGTACCGAGATATACAAACTCGTTGACAGTTTCAAATGTATAATTATCTATCTGTATACTTGGTGGTTTCTGGCGTCCATGTACGGACATATATTTTGTCTTCCCCTCGTTGATGACCAATCCCATGTTCCTTGCCGACGTAGCTAAGCTTTTAAACGCCGATTTTAGTTCATATTCTGAGCGTGCGATGATATCTATATCGTCAGCATAAGCAAGGAGCTGAACAGACTTGTTAAAAATATGGCCTGTGGTTTGTATACCTGCATTTCGGATGGCCTTTTCCAGCGCTAAATTGAATAAAATGCAGGCAAGTGCATCTCCTTGTCTTAGTCCATTGAAGGTCTTTAGGGTGTCTGACAGATCCTGTTGTATTCAAACAATTTTACTAACATTTTCTTAATCTTAGTAAAAAGATCTATCCACATGATTTTTTCCAAGTCGTTATGAAAGCCATGCAAGTGGCCTATTACAAAAACCTGTTTAGAAATTCCAAACACAGATAACTTTGAAGGTAACAATAAACTTAATACAAATTTACTCTATTTAGTGTCTACAAATACTGTTGACAAAACTTTTCTTACAAGTCCCCTTTGTTTACATCTTTTTTATTCTAAATAATCCTCCATATTTAAATATTATGTTCTCTGTTATTATAACGTTGATATTATTTTTTTAGTATAGTAACGGTAGTTTAGTAACACGTAATAGTATCCTATACCTAAATACTATCTTTTATCACACATACTTTGTTAAATGTTCATTCTTATTTTGTTATTATTGATAATCTCCTGTGTATCACTGTATACGTGTACTTATAATATCATGTACCTAACTATAAATGGAGTGTAAAAGCCATTCTATGGCGCTTAAAAAAAGAAATAAATAAATAAAAATTAACGCTTTGTAAATTTTTCTGTCAATAAATAAATAGGTTGTTTCTAAAAATTTGAACACCGCCAAATATTTTAAGCTAGCTGGTTCCCGGCATGCGCTGTTGCCGTTGCTATGCCATTTAATAAAGAAATTGTTTCTCTTTGCGTGTCCTTTCCCCTCTCGGGTTCCCACTCCGCCTCCTCCACCTTCCCTCTCCCCACTCCGCACCCCCCTCCCGAGTTCACCCCCCCCTCCCGCGAATTCCTACCTGAGTTCCCCTCCCCCCTCCCGCATTCCATACATTCAGTTTTCAAACAGCTCGTGTCACGTATTGCATTTTTTTATACACATTTCTTAATGCGAGAGCTCACCAGTAGATACTCACCAGTTTTATACAAACCTTGTCCTGATAATAACGAATACAAAAAAAAAGAATTATCCAATTTGGTGCAGTCGTTCGGAAGTTATGCGCATACATACATTTCGGCGATTCATTTTTGTTTATATAAGATAGAAGATAGATAGATTATTATCAGATTATTCATTGACACCACCAAATCAATTTATTATAATAATACGCAAAAACTTTTAGTAGATTATACAAAATATTGATGTTTTCTGGGTCACTAATAGGATATTTTAAAATGTCAAACGAATTTACCAGACTGTACGTCTCACTGTATTATTTTAGAGCATATTTAGTATGTGTAAATAAAATTTGATTTGTGGTGAGCATTCTAATGTTGTTTCCTTATTATCTCAAAAGATAGTATATGGAAATGTCTGATTAATCAACTGGACGATCTTTATGTTATAACCAATTAGTAATTTGTATAATTTGATGTACAAATTATTAAGATATATATTTTTTTAAATTAAAAAGTATATTGTAGAAGAAAATCTTTAAGTATCTGATATGAGAATTTTCGTTAAAAGCTTAATTTCCGCAAAATCTTATGGTTCCGAGTATTCACTATAATTTTTGATTATTCATATACCGGAGGTCGGCAATTATATTATTAACAGAGAAATCTCCGCTCGGCGTTATAGTGATCGGGTAGTTAGTAGTTAGTAGGTAGGTAGGGGAGACCAAGGGGATTTGAAACAAAGGTGACTTGAAACAGTACCGATTTCTCGGGACTTAAAACCGTTAGCGAATTGGCAACGTCGCTTTTCAAGCATTTCTCCCCGCCTGCTGACTTGTCAGTTCGCTTCGGTGGCGTGAGTCGTGCGGTTGTGGAGTTGTGCGTGCCATCTGACAAAAATCGTGAAAAGTAAGTTTTTAACGTTTTTTTACGACGCCTATATTTTGTTAAGGGTTTTGTATTTTGGTTTAAATTGTATGTGTTTCGAAAGCTCATTAACTAAAGATTTATTACATATGTTTGGTACAATTAATTTTTGTGTATTTGCTTCTTGATTGTGGATTAAATAAAAATTTGAAGGTTTTTTCTTACTGAGAAGATTTGAAACAGAACAACTTTTTTCGACAACTTCGTTTCAACTCTCCTCGTTTTAAATTAATTTTGTATCGGACAGCAGTTAATAAATAATGGGCACAAAATAATTTATTTTTTTCGTTGATTTAATTTGTTTTTTTTTTGTTTCAGAATGCCTACTGATTATAAAAGTATTTATTTATTTCTGATTATTTTTGTCAGTTTGTTTTGTACTTGAAAAGTGTAATTTAAATAAATACCTTTAAATTATATCATAATTTTTATTTTACAGCCCTTAATACTCCTCAAAAATCATATGTTTCAACTCTCCTCGACCCCTGTTTCATCTTACCTCGGTATGAGAGGAGTTGAAACAAGTTGACTTGTTACGGATAAGTCGATTTTTCACCACAATATTTGGCGCTTACAATGTCTTTATGTTAGTCATTCGCAAGTGTAAAGAATGACCTATCAATTGCTACTAATATCATACTATTTCTGTCTATAGTATTTGGTGTATGAAACAAAATGTGAAAATTGTTTCAACTCCCCTCGGTCTCTACCTACCTACTCTTGTTACTTCAGTTCAGCTTGTATTCAAATCCGGATATTCGTATCCTCTCAACAAAAAAGTGAATTGATATTTTTAACCGTTTGTCAAACGTCAAACTTTCACAGCAAAAAGTTGAAAACTGTCAACTTTTTTTGTGACTTTTCAAAATTACTAGCTGGTTCCCGGCAAGCGTTGCAATGCTATATTCAAAGAAATAAATTGTTTCCCCCTGCATGTCATTTCCCGTGCGTCCCCGTTCCCCTCTCGCATCCCCTTCCCTCCCGCGTTCCTTATATTCAGTCCCAGTACATTCAGTTTTTAAACAGCTCGCGTGCCACATATTACAATTTTTTTTTCAAATTTGCATTTTTCGTATATTACAAATATTCATTTTTGTATATTATATGAAAAATTAATCAAATTTGCTACCTAACATAGGTACCTACTTAAAACATCTATAATTTTAAAAATCCATCGACAATTCTTTAATAAATTTGGTAATGCCGTTGATATATTTAGAGATTCCGTAGCAGTGCTTAAACGAAATCTACATAAACACTTTGCTGAAATGTATGACTTCACCATTCCATAGTGAAAAACCCTTTTTAGCTTCTATTTATTTCACTCTTTTCTTTTAGACTTTTAAACTTTAATATATATATGTAACTTTACAAATTAATATTGTAATTTAATTTATATTTCGATTATGCTTAAGTCCCTACTAATGCTGATTAATTTCAATCCCGTTATTTTTGTTTGTAAGTACAAAAAAAAAACTGTTCTCCATAATGGTATTCTATATTATTTGTAAAACATTTATGTAGGTACTACACATATAATAATTATTTTATTCATATATTTATTTATTTATGTATTTATATTTATATATATTTTTTTTACAGTTTTTTAGAGAAAATGTGTCCTAACTGGGGTACCCCGTTCTAAGGACACATTGTACAAGTTTTATTATTTTAATTATAAGTAAATACCTAATCTATGTTAGAATATTGCCAAGAGAAATTATTAAGTTATATCTAAAAGAAAGTACAAAACAAAGCATTATTCTTTGTTGGGTTGCAAAATTGAATCTATTTTCTTCCTTCCCATGTCCATAATCCATATTTTTATGCTTCTTTTGAAGGCGGTTATTTTTTTTGTGGTTTTCATTGCAAGAGGGAGTAAATTAAATAATTTTACAGAGAAGAATTCCATATTTCTTTGTCCAAAAGTCTAAAAAATGTACTTAAACTTTTATATGCCATATAGTTAATGTAATAATACTAATAACAATGTATGTAAAAGCCCAATGGGCGTTTAAATAAATAAATAAATAAATAAATAAATAAATACAAAAAAACAGCTGCCTGCTAAATTCAATTTCATCAAACGCGGGAACTATCAAACAAGTTAAAATAGACGTTAAGTTTTCTGAAATTATTCAATTTTCTTAATTTTTCTTTCCGTAAGAACCTTCTACAAAGCATTGGAAAACTTAAAAAAAAAAGATGAATGAAATTGATAAAGTCGTTCTGAAGTTATGACGTGACAAAGGGAAACAGGGATTCATTTATATATAGATTATTTTTCCATTAACTTAATACAGGAGGTCATGAGTGTGTGGAGCGTTTTTTAAGGAAATGAGGGAGATGTGAGGAAAAAAATATGAGGGAGGTGTGCGGGTAGGAATCCACCCCTACAACTATGTTGCAAGTCGATGGGTTGAGGAATTGAGAGGTCAAAAGCCCTTCCTCAACCAGTCTCTCTCAATCCGGCCCTCCACGTAGCAGGTGGGCAGTCGAATTCCCCTTAGGGCCTATGTCATCTTTGGGGATGTTGTGTTTTGGGGTATTTTTATGAAAAGTATGGAAAGTAAATTCTGGGAAATGAAAAGGTATGAGGGGTGGGTAGGAATCTGGAGGTCAAAAGTCACAGACGTGTGAATCCATCCCTCCCACAGCGGTGCAAGGCGATGGAGTCCAGCTCAAGCGAGAGCGACTCAAGGCACCCCTGCAAAGTCACCAAACGTAGCAAACCACTTAGGGTGACCTATGGCAGAGGTTTTGGTTATCCAATAAAAGGTTCCCGGTGCGGCGGTACCCATACCCGCCTCCCAAAATGTAGCACAATCACAGTTTAATAATATCCTTGACTGCCGAAACATTTGTCACAATAATGAAAACTAAAATAAATGCAATACTTAATAATAACATTAGTTAATTTGATATACTTTAAATATTTAAATAAATAATAAATGAAGTTCTAAAAAACACAATAATAATAAATTCCAAGCGCTATTATTCTCACATTGATTGATTCTCAGAAATCACTACATTTCATTTTTTCTCAGAAATTTCTAAATGTAGAATGTTATCAAGATAATTCTCTATCTAAAGTTAAAAATTCTTAGTCTCATAACAATGGAAAGTTCAAAGGATCATAGATAGTGAAGGAAGCAATTTGGGAGGCGGATATGGGTACCGCCGCACCGGGAACCGTTTATTGGATAGCCATCAACCTCTGCCATAGGTCAACTCAAGTGATTCCCTACGTTAGCTGACTTTGCAGAGTGTCCTGATTCGCTCTCGCCTGAGCTGTTCTCTCTCGACGCATTGCCTTGCAACGCTGTGTCTGGATTCATTGATCTCCAGATTTCTATCCACCCTCGTACCCTTTTCCTTCCCAGAATTTCTTCCTGTCCCTCTCCATAAAAAAACCCCACTACACAAAGATCGCTTAAGATTATATGGGCTCCGAGAGATGGTCTCCTATGTGGAGCTGATGTAGGCACTGCAAGCTGAAAACAATTGCACGGAACTAGAAGTTTTTTTCAGATCGTTTTGTAAAAAAAATCATATTGTCAGCGCCTAGATTATGTTTTATTCAGATTTTTCAAAGATTTCGGATTCGCGATGAAATTACACAGGCAAATGTAGCACGTCCTAAAATTACATTTATTTTAATTACATTTTAAACATTTACAGAGCGTTAACAATTATTACATTTATTAAATTATCATTGGTATGTGCATAAATATTAACTCTCCACGCAGCATCCTACATCAAGGTTTAGTTGTTAACAGGTGCAGAAAGATATAATTGCCTCTACGTGTAAATATCACCGTGCAATTTCTGCCTGTTCAATTTCATTTTGATGCTCTGGGGGCTAGAAGTTCATACTTGCCAACGCTTTTAAATCCATTAATTTCTAGATTATATTTACCAAATCAAAGGTCCTAGCGGCCAAACTGACCACTGGCATGATGTTCAGCCAGGAGTCAGGAGAGGAAGATGAGGTAGGGGAAGGGCAGCCGAGACTCGGTTAGCATGTGTGACCTATTTTCTACTCACAAATAGATGCCCTAGCTACAACACTTGGGCGCCCTTTTGTAGGGTGACTGTGATTTCAAAATAAATATAAATATTTAACTAGACCCTTAACCTTAAGTAGACCTCGCGAATAGTGTTTCTAAAAAACTTAAAATAAATCAAAACGAAAATATTTAAAGAAGGAATTTGACCATCTCGAAGATATATAATATCATTGAAGAAGTAGATAATAATTATAATCTAAACAAAAATGTGAAAGAGAACAAGAAACAGATAAAGATAATGGTTGCAACTGGGACTCGAACCCAGAATCTTAAAATTGAATATTCATTTAGACTTTTATAAAAAGTCAATAGTTCCATATAAATAAAATCGGATATATTTATCCGTGACGCTATTCAGGTTACAAACCAATTCTTAGAATGATTGTTTCCAATAAAAAGGGTAGTTAGCCTATGATTTGGAAAATAAATTAGTTGAAGATAATATATTTTTTTAAGATTTTCACGGCCAAAAGCATTTTCGTTATTTGTTTTTGGGGTGTTATGCCGTGTTGCGCTACCGGTAGATCACATCTACCGGATCTGCCCTGATGATGGACACTGCAACGATGTCCGAAACGTTGGCCAAAGAAGGAGGTAGCGCAACACGGCATAATACCCCAAAAACAAATAACGAAGATGATTTTGTTAATTCTAAAATTTGAAATATGAGATTGGCTATTGTGGCGGTTTGACAGTAGGGCGCAATGGCGGAATTTGTAAACGCACGTCCCGGATAGACGAGAGGTTGTGGGTTCGAGTCCCAGATGCGACCAGTATTTTTTTCTGTTTTTCTGTCTTACCCTCTAACCTTATCTTATCTTATAACTAACAACATGTACGCACTCGCATACCGCCTGCTAACAATGTATGTCCGGACATTGGGTGTCTAGAGTCATTTTAAATAAAAAGTAGCTTCTTTATAAATAAAAAATTAGAGTCCTGACGAGTACGGTGAAGGAGTAAACCATCTGTTTCCTTAGAACGCAGTGGGAAAGTGGTGGGCAACCTCCAATGTCTTATCCTCTTTCATATTTTCTTTTAGGTTATTATTTTTATTACCTTCTTCTTTAATGATAATACATTGATGGCAAAAACATTCAAAAGTTATAAAAAGAGAGTTTTTCTTATAAAAATTGAATTTACATATAATATCATTTCGTTTTGGCAATAATTAACTCGAGGTAACGCGTTTCTATGGTTTATATGATGGTTATCTAACTTTGGTTAGCGTGTATGTGTACCGCCGCACCGGGAACCATTTATTGGATAACCAACGCCTCTCGCATGTCGCCCCAAGTGGTTCGCTACGTTTGGTGACTTAGTAGGGGTGCCCGGATTCATGTGGTGAGGTTTTTTTCAGGTTTCGGTGGCCGATGCGTCTTCCCACCAGCTGCATGGCACGCCGGATCAATTTAGACTGGTTGACCTCTCCATCCAGGTTTCCTCGACCTTGCAGTGCAGTTAGAGGGATGGATTCATACGTCTGTCGCTCCTGGACACATTGACCCCCCGATTTCTACCCACCCCTCTTACCTATTTCCTTCCCTGAAATTTCTTTCCTTCCTTTCCTTAAAAAACCTTCCACACAGCATCGTCTAAGATTACATGGGCCCCGAGGGAAGTTATTTTCCTCAGGGCCTTTTTTTTACATGAGATCCACACAGGAAACCCAGAGGAAAATAATTTCCCTCAGAGCATATGTCATCTTTGGGAATGCTGTGTGGAGGGTCTTTTTAAAGCAAAGGAAGGAGAGGAAAGTTCTGGGAAGGAAGAGGGTTTAAGGGTGGGTAGGAATCTGGGGTTCAGTGTGTCATGATCATCCGCCTCCAAGACAGACCTCCTGTGTGGTGCTAATGTAAAAAAAACTATAGTTTTGTCGTGTGCTCTTTTGCACAGTTATAAGTGATTATATAGTGATAAGTGATTGATCATTCCTTTTTCCTTGCATACCTGTTTTTTCCTACTCATACACCTACGTCACACAATTCCAGTAAACACCATTTCATCTATTTTCGTTATTTGTTTTTGTTTCGTTATTTATTATACTTTGAGGTGTAATGCCATGTTGCGCTACCTCCTTCTTTAGCCAAAGTTTCGGACAGCGTTGCAGTGTCCATCATCAGGGCAGATCCGGCAGATGTGTGATTTCATCTCGTTTCGTTTTTCCAGTGCATCTGAAGCTGTAATTCGAGAGCAGTGTTGGATGTAAGAACAATAACACATAATATCTTATCTTTAAACTTATCCCAAATTAAAGTACCTACATTTTTTTTACATAGGCCCCACACAGGAGGCACTGAGGAAAATAACTCCCCTCAGGGGCTATCTCATCTTTGGGATGCTGTGTGTGTCTTTTTAATGAAAGGAAGGAGAGGAAGTAGTGGGAAGGAAAAGGGTATGAGGGGTGAGTAGGAATCTGGGGATCAGTATTTCCAGGAGTGACGGACGTATGAATTTATCCCTCCCACTGCGGTGCAAGGCGATGTTCCAAGAGAGTATGACTGAAAAGTCAAAGGAACTTCCTCAACCACTCTCACTTTAACAGGCCTGCCATGCAGCTGGTGGGTAGACCCATCCACCGCCAAGACTCTGATAAACCTCACCCCATGAACACGGGCACCCCTACTAAGCCACCAAATGAAGTGATCTACTTGGGGTGACCTATGGCAGAGATTTTGGTTATCCAATAAATGGTTACCGGGGCGGCGGTACCCATACTTGCCTCCCAAATATTTTTTTTATATATTATAATTTTGCTCACTAATCTTAATATAAAACAGTTTCTTCTTAGATATGTTTAATTTATTTTTATGTTTTCAAGCTGTCAGTAAGAAGATTGTAATTGTTTAGGTACATTCATGGTGACAGGTACACTCAGACTGAATGCTGTAGAGTTGAGATCCCCGAGGCGTATGTGTGGCAAAACCATGTACGATCGTGTGAGAAATGTGGAGATCCGCGAAGAATGCAAGGCTGATGTTATGAGTAAGATTAAGAAAGGGACGCTAAGATGGTTTGGGCATGTAGAGAGAATGAATGAGGAAAGGAGTGTAAGGAGAATATATGACGCAAATGTGAATGGTAGAAGAAGTCGGGGACGCTCGAGGAAGACATGGCACGACCAAGTGAATCAGACACTTGAGTCGGGCGAATAGAAGAGCATGTATGAGACGATGTACGAATGTAAACGAGGCAAGGAGTGTGTGCCAAGATCGAGTTGTTTGGCGGTCCGTCCTCTCTGCCTACCCCTGCGGGGAAACGGCGTGATGGTTTTTAGTTAGTTAGTACTCATGGCGTATGCTTCTTTTACCACTTTCCGTGTTTACTGAATTAGTATTTAATTTATTATTTTGTCTTGTGTAGTGTTCTTGTATTTAAGACGATTCTATAAATGTTGTGATCGTGTGTAGAAATGCGTTTTCAATTTTGTAGATTTAAAGGCATTTGTTATATATTTTGTTGATATATAGTTAACTGATTTTCAGTAAGTTAGTTTCTTAGCATCCTTTTTGGAGAGGGTATCCGAAGCAATGCCATCAAAGAAAAAAATGTTTCTTGTTACGGGCCATTTAACATGCGTACCCCTCTCTCCCCCAATCATTGAATAAATCCCCGACAAAATATCCTAGATAAAACATCCCCCAACAAAATATCTACTAAAACCTAACCTAACCTAACAAAAAATGGCACAAAAATAATACAGGCATCCTGTAAAGACAATAAATTATTGTTCAAAAATAGTAAAATGAGACAAAAATAATGCAGATATCAATATTGTATTGTCTTTACAGGATGATTGTATTATTTTTTTTCCCATTTGTTTGATAGGTTACTCTAGGCAACTCGAAACAGCAGAAATGCGAATGCTTAGATGGTCGCAGAAATTTCGCTAAAAGATAAGATTAAAAACAAATGAAACAATTTAACTTTGTTTGAACCACTTTTATATTTGAGAAATCCGACCGGTTTCAGAACGAACGTTCCTTCTTCAGGGCAAATGTATACTATAAGTATAATGTATACATTTGCCCTGAAGAAGGAACGTTCGTTCTAAAACCGATCGGATTTACTCAAATATAAAAGTGGTTCAAATAAAGTTAAATTGTTTAATTTATCTATTATGGATAACCACAAAGTTATAGCTACATTCAAAAGTATAAGATTAAAAGTTCACGCATTCGTGGTAGCCTAGGTGACACGGACACATAAACAGTAATCTGGAGGAACGACAGTTGAGATGGTATGGGCACATAAGACGAAGACCATCAGATCACACGCTGAAGCAGGCAATGTCTGTGGAGCTTCATCGACAGTCATCCAGAGGAAGACCAAAGAACTCCTGGATGACTCAATTCTCCAAAATACTTCAGAAAAACGGCCTGGTTGAAGGCTAACTAACTAACTAACTAACTAACTAACCATCACGCCGTTTCCCCTCAGGGGTAGGCAGAGAGAACGGACCGCCGAACAACTCGGTCTTGGCACACACTCCTTGCCTCGTTCACATTCATACATCGTCTCATACATGCTCTTCTATTATTCTAACTCTTGACATAGCCCGACTCAAGTATCTGATTCACTTGGTCGTGCCATGTCATTCTTGGGCGTCGCCGACTTCTTCTACGATTCACATTTGCGTCATATATTCTCCTTACACTCCTTTCCTCGTTCATTCGCTCTACATGCCTAAACCATCGGAGCGTTCCTTTCTTGATCTTACCCATTACGCTTAGATCAGCCTTGAATTCTTCGCGGATCTCCACATTTCTCACACTGGATGAAGGCGATACTCAGAACCGAAGAAGCTACAGCCTGCGAACGGGAAGAGCCGATCCCAACTCCCAACAGCCCACCTAGGCAATGAGTTGGGATAACACGGGGAAGAAGGAGATTTTTTTGGAAAGGTTAGGCTTTAGTAGATATTTTGTTGGGGTATATTTCATCCGGAGGATATTTTGTCGGATGATATTTTGTTGCGGAATTAAAAGTCGCGGAACCGAGTATATCACAGTCACCCTAATGCTCATCTCAATGGAGTCCGTATTCTTCGCTTACACTGTCAACAATTTCCTACCATTATAATTGTGGGCAACACTAACACTAAACTCCAGCCACTGATCGGCCGGCACCTAATACAACACGAACACGAGCCCAGCGGCAGTATCAGCAGCGGTGGCCCCTATATTAAGGGCCATTATGCTGTCATCTGTCAACTAACTGTCACCCAGTCTCTAGTCATAGCCTCTAAGTAGGGCACTGGAGCATTCCCGGCCCTTTGGACCCGGATGACGTCACGCCAATAGTTTGGATGATTCTGGATGTAGAACTTTTATATACCTACTCGTGAAATCTACCTATCTATATAAATTGCAATGAATCGCCTAAATGTATGTACGCGCATAACTTCCGAACGTCTTTACCTATTTCATTCAAACTTTGGGGATTTGATGGGTGCATGCCTGCGAAGGTTTGTATATATACTGGTGAGCTCTGGCATTATTTGTATAATAAATTTGCAATAGGTGGCACGCGAGCTGTTTGAAACTGAATGTACCGGGACTGAATGAATGGTATGCGGGAAGGGGGAGGGGAACTTGGCAAGAGCGAGGGGGGAGGGGAACTCGGGAGGAGGGGTTCGAGTGGAGTGAGGAGAGGGAAGGCTGAGTGGGAACGCGAGAGGGGAAGGGGGCGCGGGAGAGGAAGGGGACGCGCAAAGGGAAAGGGACTAATGGGAAAGGACACGCAGGGAGAAACAATTTATTTATTAAGTGGCATAGCAACGCATACCGGGAACTCGCTATAATAATATAAATGGAGCGACAGATCGATTTGATTTGTATGCAAATTAACAGACGGCGGTGTGAGTTAAAAGGCTTGGTAACCATCCAGTAGATGGCGTTCTGTTTCGTTAGCCACAACAACGCGTGGCTGGGTCAGCTAATTGTTGATAAATTGATCTGATGTATGTATTTTTCGTAAATTAGATAATTCGATAATGTATGGCAGTAGGGCGTGGAATTTTTTTACATCACACCCACAGAGGAGGTCCTGAGAAAAAAAAATCTCTCGGTGCCTATGTCATCTTTGGGCGTGCTATGTTGAGGGTCTTTTAGGGAGAGGAAGGAGAGGAAGTTCTAAGAAGGAAAAAGGTATGAGGGAAAGGTAGGAATCTGGGGGTCAATGTTTCCAAGAGTGACGGATGCATGAATCTATTCCTCCCACTGCGGTGCAAGTCGATAGGTCCAGAGAGTCCGGCTAGAGAGGTATGGGTTAGGTCTCCATCAACCAGTCTCTCCCGAACCGGCCCAACTCGGTCGGCAAACGCATTCGTCGACCTTCGTAGACCTAGATAAAACTCATCTCATGAACCCAGGCACCCCTGCTGAATCACCAAATGAGGTGAACCATTTGGAGCGACTTATAGCATGGCATTGGTTGCTCAATAAATAGTTCCCGGGGCGGCGGTAACTACACCCATCGTGTGGTAAAACTCTACGACCTTGTGAAATACTTAAAGATTCGAAAAAAAATCAAGGCTGTTATGGGCGTAATGAATAAGATTAAGATAGGGACGCTTATACGGTTTGGACATATAGAGCTCATGAAACAATTTCACTGGATAAATCAGCTATATTCGATGACAAAAAAGGAATTAATAATTTTAAACACTTTAATAGTTTTAGGTTTGCATTAGCAAGTGAAGTGGTTTCACGTACAATAGAGCATGAACTTGTTTTCCCTACATAAGTACGTAATATTTAAATAACATTATTTAATAAAGTTAATTTTCGTTTCGGTTTTTTTTTAACATTAACTCCACACAGGAGGCCCTGAGGAAAATGATTTCCCTCAGGGCCTATGTCATCTGAGATGCTGTGTGAAGGGTCTTTTTGAGGAGAGGAAGGAATGAACATTGGTCTTGAAGATACCCATGTGGTAGGAAGGAGGAAACACAGAGGCCGGCAAATCGTTCCACAGCCGAGCTGTTGAACACAAGAATGAGTCGAAGAAGCGACCCGTTCTCATGTGACAAATGTCAACCGAGTACATATGTTGGGCACGCGTTTGGCGTGTTTCCCGACTGTGCAGCGGTGCCAAAGGGATCAAAGACGCTAGTTACTCGGAGCGTCTTCAATTGTAATACCGGTAGAACAAGGATAGCATTGCCACCCGATGCCTGTGCTCTAAAGATTTCAATCCGTCTGTTAAGATGGGAGAATCTATCAAACGGACTGCCCGTTTTTGCACAGAGTCGAGGGTATTTTTCAGGTATTTTGGAGCTCCAGACCAGAGGTGGCTGTCAAATTCAACCGTGGGGCGCACTTGTGATTTGTACAAGGTTAGCAGTTGTGTAATATTAAAGTATCTGCGGGCCTTGTACAGTACGCCCAGTTTTTGGGAGGCTAATTTAACTCTGGATTCGATGGAGCCCCCACATCTGAGCTGATTACACCAAGCATATCAATGGAGGGCCTGTTCGGAAGATTGCTTCCGTTGAAGGAGACTAGGTTTTCATTTCGATCCCTTTTAGACGTAATCAGACATGATTGGGTCTTTGAAAGATTGAATTCAACGAGATTATTTTTACCCCAAGAGAAAACTTGGTTGGCCCTTATTTTCGTTTTGTCGTAAAATAGAGAAAATATTGACCCACAGATCGGAATATTTAATTTCTAGATTCCAGGGGATCAAAATAGATCCAGAAAACGATCATCCGGAATGTTTGTGTTTCTTCCTCCATTTCCCTTTGCGGGCGCCATCTGCTGACCCACTTCCGCCCTTCTTGCATAACGTTCTTTATTTAAAACTCCAAACACCCCCCCCCCCCTTTCCCCTTTCTTCTCCTTTCCAGTCCTTCCCATCCAATTCCTTCTATCACTGCATCAGAGCCGGATTTAACATATCGTCACTCTGATTGAGTAGGATTCTTACTTAATACTTTACCTTGTTCTGAGATATGAGTTGTCAAAGAAAATTTGTAATAATTTATTTACCGATTTCTGATTTTGAGATTTTTTTTTTTTTTTATTGTATTAAGTTAAAAGAAATATAATATTTCACTTTCCTAACTTAAGTACAGAGTATAGTACTTAGATTTTTTTTTATATTTCTTTTTATTGAGGAAACAAACAGTCATACAGTCAAATAATTTTATAACAATAAAATACATAATTTTATTTATTTAATTATTTTCATATTACATTTGGTTATAAAATGACGTATTGCCCATCTCACTAGGTGTGAAACGCCTGTGTTGAGATGGCAATTTACAGAGTGGTTATCTAAGATTTTGTAGTAATATTATGAAAATGGCAGGTTAATATAATTTTTTTTCTTTAAATATACAATTCAAGTATGTTACATATATATAAGAAGATTGCAGTAGGTACATGGTTACATATATACACACAGTAGGTATAAAGGTAAGTCTGTTTTTAAATACTTGTGATGGATATGTTTATTTGAGGTGATCAATGATTTTACTTTTAAATGTACTTTTGGTTTGCGTGTTTCTAATTTCAGGAGGTAGAGAATTGAACAGCTTTGTTGCATTATATTTAAGACTTCTTTGCCCATAAGAAGTTTGATAAACTGGGATGTTGAAAGATTTTACATTTGACTCTCTTAAGGCTCTTGTGTTCATTCGTTCTTCAAACATGTGTGTATTTTTAAATTGATGAAGCAGGATATTTTTTGAATACAATTTTTGCAGGTTCGGAACATTTAGTGTCTTAAAAATAAAATCAGTGCTTGTTCTCAACGGGACTTTAAGAATAACCTTCAAAATTAGTTTTTGAATCTTTACTAAAGGCTCTAGGCAAGTATTTGTGGCACTACCCCAGCTGATAATACCATATTCAAGTGATGATTGTATAAGAGCACAGTAAACTTGTTTCAGTTGTTTTCTATTTAAAATATCTCTAACATTTTTAAAAAAATAGACGAGTTTCCTCAGTTTTGTCGTTAGGTTTGTAACATGTACGTTCCATTTAAGAAGATCATCTATTTGAATACCAAGATATTTAATACTGTCAACTCTACTTATAGAAGGACAGGTACATGGAGTTAATAGGGGGTTACAGCTGTGGAGTTTAAGGCTTTGTTGTGAAGGCAAGAACTTATTTAAAATTCGAAATGTTAGGAATTTAGTTTTGTCTGTATTCAGGGTTAATATGTGATCATTAAGCCAATTTTTAACAATACGAAAGCCATTTTCTGCCGTTTTAAAGACTTCATCCCAAGATTTGGCGTGAAATAGCAAGACCGTATCATCGGCAAAACTTGTGATTTGTCCACAAATTTGTAGGTTACATAGATCATTAATATAGATTAAGAATAATAAGGGTCCTAGGATGCTACCTTGTGGAACGCCACAATGTGATTTTTGGGAACTACTATAGGTACTGTTTATTTTAACACATTGCGTTCGATCAGTTAGATAACTATGAAATAATTGAAGAACTGTATCTGATATTCCTATCCTCTTAAGTTTATCTAAAAGTATTTTGTGGTTCACAGTATCAAACGCCTTTGCAAGATCGAGGAAAATTGCTAAACATTTATTTCCTTTGTCGACATTACTTATTATGTTGTAGACCAATTAAGTTCCATTATGTTAAATATTGGTTTAGTATTTTTACCTACTCAACTTATTAAATGACAAAAAAAAATAAACATAATAAAGAAAAACGTAAAATTATTAACAAACATGGTTATACTATTTACTATGGTTTATAATATGGGAGTTGTTTTACACTCTCATAATAATTATTAAATATATTCTAATATGTAGGGTTCTGTTAAAATAAAATAAGAAGATTGGTACTCACTCGGTTTATTGACAAATAACAATTACTAAATAATAATTAACAGAGATGTTGCTTGGTGCACCTATTGTCACGGAGTGACAGGCCGTGCCGCGTCTCTCCCCACCTCGCATCCCAATGGTGGTGGGAGTATCGACACTCCACATGCCTCCCCTCCTAGAATGATGATCATCCTTCCTGAAGTCCTCCTTGAATCCTCTAGCAGGTGGATGAAATATTGGACTGAAGAGGTAGGTATATGTACATACGGAGAGACAGAAGAGTGTATGGAATGAAGGGCACAAATGTTCGAAGATATCTCGTGCTTAGTATGCCCATCTTTCAGGGAATCTAACTCGCCTACCCGATCGAGTTGTTCTCTCTCGTGTTTTCTCAGGAACTTTTATTGTTGTGGTCGGTTTAATAGTAGGGATTTCTTTCTCCTCCAAATCTGTTGGGAGAAAAGCAGGTTTTAGCCTATCAATACTTATGTACTTTTGGTGGCCGCGTATTTCCACCAACATTTTCTTAGAATCCCTCATCAATACTTTGAAGGGTCCTTCATATGGCGCCTGCAAGGGAGCTTTAACCGAGTCTGTTCGAATGAAAACATGAGTGCAAGTTCCCAACAAACCGTGTACAAAAGGTTTATCATGGTTATGGTTTGTAGCTGGTATGGGTTTAATATCTTTCAACATATCGGTGACCTTTCTAGCGAACGTCTCTGGATCTGTTGGTGTTGTCTCGGTGAAAAAATCTCCCGGGAGCTTAAGTGGAGTTCCGTATGTCATTTCCGCGGGTGATGTTTTTGCATCCTGTCGAACGCAAGATCTGAGGCCCAAGAGAATCAATGGAAGTCTCTCTGACCAACTACTTGTGGAAGCTACTTTTAGAGCCCCTTTTAGTGTTCGATGCCATCGCTCTATTAAGCCGTTTGCTTGCGGGTGGTACGCTGTTGTTCTTAAGTGTTTTACCCCACACAATTTCATGAGGTCTTCGAAGAGCTTACTTTCAAATTGACGTCCTTGATCTGATGTTATTGTATCGGGCACTCCAAACCTAGCTATCCAGTTCTCCATGAGAGCGAGAGCAACTGTCTCTGCCATGATATCCTTAATGGGAATCGCTTCTGGCCATCTAGTGAAACGATCTATAATGGTCAATAGGTAGTTGTTGCCACGTGATGGAGGCAAGGGTCCAACAATATCAATATGGATATTCCTAAACCTCTCCTTGGGTAACGGTAGAGTTCCAATAGGACTGTGGGTATGCCTATTTACCTTGGCCTTCTGGCATAATATGCACGTGGTGACAAACTCTTTTACGTCTTTTTGCATCTTAGGCCAAACGAATCTTTGCCTAAGTGTTTTGTAGGTAGCTCCAATGCCGGGGTGACAAATACTGTGCATGTTATCAAGTATACGGTGTCTCCAAGTCTTTGGTACAAATGGTCTTACAACTCCAGTAGACATGTCACACCAAAGTGTTGTAGGACTTCCGGGAATCTGGACACGTTCCAAACGCAGAGAAGTCTCGGTATTCATGATTGCGATGAGTTCTGGGTCATTGTTTTGGTCTAACGCCACCTCTTCATAATTGATTGGCGATGGAATTTGTATTTCGTCAATCCTTGATAATGCATCGGCTACCTGATTTTCTTTTCCGGGTGTGTAGACGATTTTTGTTGTAAATTGCGCGATAAAATCTAACTGTCGTCTTTGCCTTGGCGAATCATTATCCGCTTTTTTGGTGAACGCAAAGCATAAGGGTTTATGATCGGTATATATGGTGACTTCTCTACCCTCAACCTGTCCTCGAAAGTACTTAATTGCTTCGTAAATGGCTGTGAGTTCTCTATCATAAGTACTGTAATTTTTTTGTGCGTTGTTGAGTTTTCGTGAAAAAAATCCGAGCGGTTTCCATTTCCTTTGCTTTTCTGTTCGTTGTTGGAGGGCTGCGCCCACAGCAAAATTTGATGCATCCACCATAATTGCGAGGTCTGATGATATTTCTGGATGTGTGAGGAGTGTAGTCTCAAATATAATAAATAATAAATGTATAAATTATTACGTGTAATAATAATGAATGCGTAATAATGTTATTTGAAATCGATTGACTCCGTGACGTTGTTTATTTGCATTAATCAAATTACGTTATTAAAGCGCCAAGTGGTACCAATTATATCTACGAATATACTAGTAATCTAGACAGAACCCTACGCAAGAAACTAATTATCAGCGATATCGAAACGCGAAAAATTGTTAAGACGGCAAATAAATAATAAATACCGGTCAATAAAAGGGAGTGGGCTTTGCGTTATGCGCTCGAATACATAAAATGCCCTTTTAAAGAGGCAATTGTACTAGGCTACGCTCGGCTGCTCGGGTTTCGATGTAGCGGGAACAAAATTTATTTCAGAATGTGGGTATGTACGCGAGCAAATAATAATGCGATGTCGTAAAAAAATATTAATTTCGCGTGTTTTTATCGGGGTCACCAAATTTATGGGAGTTGTTTTACACTCTCATAATAATTATTAAATATATTCTAGTATGTAGGGTTCTGTTAAAATAAAATAAGAAGATTGGTACTCACTCGGTTTATTGACAAATAACAATTACTAAATAATAATTAACAGAGATGTTGCTTGGTGCACCTATTGTCACGGAGTGACAGGCCGTGCCGCGTCTCTCCCCACCTCGCATCCCAATGGTGGTGGGAGTATCGACACTCCACAATAATAATATAATTTTCACAAAAAAGAGAAAAAAAAAGTATTTTAAGTTATTAATTTATTAATAGCTGATCCGGCGAACTTCGTACCGCCTAAGAATCAATAACTATTGTGTTAACTTATTAGCTGAATTAATTTCATTTTTTTTAGTTAAAATTAATACTCAAAATGAATTAAGAAATGTAATTCACGTGGCAGCAAGACATTTGCTTTATTAAAGCGAATCGAAATGATTCACTTGGCATTATTGTATTACTTTCTGTTAAAACTATTTACTGGGTGGGTTGCACTTGGGTCGATTCCCTTCATTGAAGCACCTTGTGATATCCAACATTTTTCGTTTTGTTGTCGTTAAATATCTTCCCAGTTCCACCAGGCGCATTGATGAAAAATAAGCCACCATTTCCATCATCAACAACCTTCATTAACGTGTCGTGCACTTCCTTCTGTTGGGGGTACAACAGTGGTACATTCGTCCAAACTGATTGGTTCAATGCATCTTGATCATATTCACGTTCACGTACCAATTCTTGATTGAAAAGCATCATTCATTGCAAGTTTCATTGCATTCATGAAGCGTCGATCTGGCGTTGTTATTCCTAACTTGACTAACAAACTGCCGCACATGAGGTAACACATGTCTTCGATCGAAAACAAAGCCTGTTTATGTATATCCTCATTCACCTCGAGATCAGGATTCCCTGAACTGACACGAATTCGATGTAAAATGTCTTCTGACATGTCATCTTTGTACTTGTTCCATAGTTCACGTGGATTCGATGGGAAACATGTCGAAATAATGATAGCAAATAATGTGCGTATCAGACTGGAGATGCAGAAATAATTGCTTCAGTGATTGTCACGTCCAATGAGTATCGTTTTCAAGCAAATTTATCTGCTGACATGCAACACGAATTGTTGGGCACACTACACCATTGACTTGTGATTTAAACGATGTCGGCCCACGAACATTCACCAGCAACAACCAAAAGTAGAAGCATTCGTTACTTTTTACATGAACTGTGTAAATGCGACCAAGAGCATCAGTAGAACGCACAACCGGATGATCAGTAACCACATCGCCGTGCTTCCGACGTGGAAATCTCTTCGGAAAAGCGTTCGACAAAGTGTAATAACGTGGCATCTCAGAGTAGAGTAACGTCCGGGCAAACAGATCGCATTGGCAAATCGAAAAGAAACTGGTCAATATTGTTGCTGGAGGTGTTTCAGCACGTTTGGCAACAATCGATGTAATGAAATAAACTAGTTGATCATTCTCCAGATGCATCGCCAAATATACAACAATGAAATGTCGTTCATGAATGGGGAATGGGAATATACGCCAAATCGCCTCATTGTAGCTCACAAACTTGATAGCGTGTGATTTCATCGTTTTTTATTTGTAGTTTTAACGCCAAAACCCGCCATATCGCTGAATTTTGTGACAAATTTGCAGATGTATTTGATTGACTTCACCGAATTGCAATAGATACCCCACGTCACAATGCGCCTTAAATGTTTTGAAAAGAAGTGGCTGTTTTCCTGGAGTTGTGCAGACATACGTTCACCATTTGTCCCATTTACGACTGTTGACATTTAGTGTGTAAGAAAGAGAGGCAGCATAATATGTTTAACCCTTCAAAAATTTGGCTTTTTTTTCGGATGGTCAAAATATTTTCACTTTACAATAAAATGCAAATATTTGGAATATTTCTGAACACATTCAAAAACCAAAAACTGTTTTAGAAAGGTGATGAAATACCCTTTCAAATTATAGAATTCGAAAAATATATATTTTTTTTAAATTATAATTTTTTTTCATACAAACATAAAAAAGTTTTCAAAATGGCTCACCTTATGTTTTTTCTAACTGAAGTTACTGATAATAAAAAACAATAAAAACACATGCATATTTTATTAGACAAATGTATAACAAAAACATATTGTAACCTCAATTTTTTGTCGCTCTATGAATTTTTTTTTTTTAAATTTCCGAAGTTTCAAATTCTTTTTTCAATTTGCGATTCAAAACTTTGTGTACATAAAAGTGTACATTTTACTTTTTTGGTGGTTATTTTTTAGATTGGAATATAAAGCATGATGTTTTTCCTTTCTAACACCAATTAGAACATATTTCTAACTATGATAGTAAGGGAGTTACGGCGTCTTATGTGAGACCTATGTGCGTTGGGACAAATCTGGTCTCCTGTGATTAAACGGGTTGAACAAAAGAAAAACAATCAGTACGTTGACTTTTGACGTTTTTGAATTTTTGGAATTCAAGCAAACTTCAATATTATACCTACCTACCACAATATTCCTGCAGCTCTTTCAAAAGATGAAAATTAGTTCCATATTAAATGTATGAGGAAATGAATTTTCGTCATAATTTTCTTTTTCGTCAATTTTTGAGATGTTTTAATAGTTATTATGTTATCCGAGGCGGAGACAAATCCAACAAATCAAAGATCATCAAAATCAGTTCAGCCGTTCTCGAGTTATAAATATTAAGCTGCATTTTATATGATTTCAAGTCATGGTTGAAAATGTCTACATCTTTTTTTTTTTTTTTTGAGTATATTTATTCAGATTGTTTTTTAAATTTTACAATATTAATCTTTAAAATCTTACAAAACTGATCAATCAGTTTGATTGTAAGAAATCTCCCATTGGTCCTATTTAATTAATACTATTATACTTTTATGTTTTACATTGTAATAACTGTGTAAAATCTAAAATACTAATTATTATAAACTACTTATTATTATAATGTTTATGAATACAGTGTGTGATAGTAATTTCCAGGTATTTGATCAATATTCGGGTATTTGTATACAATATTATTTGCTTTCATGTTCTACGGAGATAGAATGATTTAATTTTTTTTTACATTTGAATAAGATGTCTCATTTTTAATATTTTCAGGTAATGCGTTAAATATTTTCGGAATTCTATGCCTCTTTGTTCTATCACCGGACACATTTTGAGATTTATTAATAATAAACATTTGTGCTTCTCTATGCCTAGTAGGGTAGTTGTGGTTTATAGGTTTTTTGAATTCTGTATTCCAGAATTCATCTAGCGTTAATTGATAATCTACCTTACTGTGTATAGAGAGGACATTACACAAGGAGAAAATTTTTTTATAATCGCCTTCACATAATTGAACTTTTTTTTTGCCCGATATCAATTTTAGGAAACGGATTTGTAATTTTCTATTTTATTTAAGTACGTTTTGTACGTTAATCCGTAACAATTTATTCCGTATCCTATAATTGATTCTGCTAATGCGCTGTATATACAGTATAATATATTTTTATCAACAAAGTTTTTTAGGTGGTAAAATTTCCCTAATATGGATCTTAATCTATTACATACATAAAATGAAACAATGCAACTTTGTATAAACCACTTATAAAATGTGCAAATCCGACCGGTTTCGGAACAAACGTTCCTTCGTCAGGGAAAGCTTATACTGACGAAGGAACGTTTGTTCCGAAACCGGTCGGATTTGCACATTTTATAAGTGGTTTATACAAAGTTGCATTGTTTCATTTTATTATAATGGATAACCACAAAGTAATAGCTACATACATTCAAAAATATATTACATACATTTTCAATATGATTTGACCAGTTAAAATTGACATCTATAGTAAGACCAAGGTATGTATATTGGTACACTTTTTCTATATTTGGGCAATTACACTGTTGGGATTGGTTTTTTGTGTGTAAACAATCATATGAATGACTTTTTATATGCAATTCCTTATCCTGACAATTTGTATATGGTGAGCGAATAAGCATATATTTGGTTTTTTTTTGCGTTTATAATAATGCCATTGTCGTGTGACCATTTAATTATGTTGTTTAGGTCTTCTTGTAAAATTTCCTCAATTTTTTGTGGATTTTTGTCAGCACATATAATGCAAGTATCGTCTGCAAACATGTAGCATTTACAACGTTTTATTACGTTTGGTAAACTGTTTACTTGCATTATATAACACGTAGGTCCCGATATCGAGCCCGTAGCTACTCCAGTGCTTGCCAACATTTCATCACTTAAAATTCTGTTAATTTTAACTTTAATTTTTCTATTAAACAGATAATTTTTAAACAAATTATTTAAAGGACCTCTAATACCACATTCCTCCATTGCCCTTAATAATGTTTCATGGTACAATGTGTCAAAGGCCTTTTTAAAATCTATAAAAATTATACCAATATAATATTTTTCATTTAATTGGCAATTTATATGGTCAGTGAATTTAGAGAGTAATTGTGTAGTACTTTTTTCTTTTTGAAATCCGTACTGTATGGGATTTATGATTCTATTTTTTTCTATAAAATTTTGTATTTGGTTAAAGATAGCCCTTTCAATAATTTTATCAATACACGAGAGAATCGCTATTGGTCGATAGCTTGTGAAATCTTTGTGGTTTCCTGATTTATATATAGGTCTGATGATGGATGTTTTTAGTTCGTCAGGCATGATACTTTTACTTACACATAGGATAATTAATTTAGTCAGTACTGGGATTATATTATCAGCAATTAACTTTAGGTCTTTAATTCTTATTTGGTCATTGCCTTCTGATTTTTTAACATCCATATCATTAATTATTTTTTTAACATCTTTTTGTGATACAGGTCTAAATCTCATTGACATAATAGCAGGAGTTGTATACGTGTTACGATCTAGGAATTTTTTAGTACAATTATGTCTTATGTCTTTTATTTCATTTACGAATGTTGTAGCAAATTTATCGCATAAAAATTTTGTGTCTCCTTGACTTCCCCTATGTTGAAGGATTATTTTATCTAGATTTTGTTTAGGTTTCCTATTAGATTATTTATTTCGTCCCAGAGTTTCCTCGGGTTGTCGTTTAAGCTATTTATTAAGTTTTTATGGAATGTGTTTTTGGTAATATTAATATGTTTGTTTGTTTTGTTTCTATATCGCGTATATTCTAAACGAAATACCGGGTTATTTGGGCTATTCTTGCATTTTCGGTAAAGATAATCTCTTTTTTTAATCATGTTCTTCATTTCTTCCGTAACCCATGGATTGCTGTGCCTAAGATTACTTTAAAATAATTTTTCTTTTTTCGAGGACGCATAGATATTATCAAAAATATTTTTTAATTTATAGTACAGTTCTGATGGACATTCAGTTTGTAATAATTTTCCCCAATTTACTAGTTTTAATTTAGAATATACTAATTTATTATCAATAATTTTACTTTTTTTATTTAAATCCTTTGTAAGTACCTCTTTCCCTATGGCAACTCCTGTTATATAATGTTCAGATATTTTGTTAGTCACAATACATGAAAATACAGTGTTATTACGGTTACGAATTGCAATATGGTCAATACATGAATAAACATTTTTTCCGTTTAAAATTTTATCCCGGGTCATTGGTCATCTCATAAGGCATTGTAAGAAATATATGACACGTAATTTGTTAGAGCATTAATACACCGTAAAGACAATATTGTATTCCAATCACATCAAAATAGGGCGAAAAATATTGAAGTCCGGCCCCACATACCACTTCTTTTCTTTTTCCTATAACTCTTTATTAAAACTGGCCCACTCGACTATAAACACACGCAGACATTCAAACTAAAAACTAATGATATATTGTGAATAGCAGAGTGCATGCACTTCCGAACAGTTATTTAAATAGGTCAGTGTTTTCTTCCAGTTAAAACCTTTAACACTGCAAAGTTTTAAGACAATAGTTTAGTGAGCGGTTGCGTTCATAATTGAAAAACGCGTCCAGCGCAGCGTCCGGGATTTCTGAGAGTTCGATTTGAAAATTTCCCGCCCTCTGTAAAAAAATCATACCGCCGAATATTGAAACAAAACATTTTAACTGTTAACTTTCGTAAGCCAATGAATTAACCTATATTTCATAATCTGTCTTAAGTTTATAAGTTTTACATCAAAAATTTAAAATAAATCATTAAATTAATCTTCGCATGAAATTTGTATTATTTTCAACAATCTTTCAAAATTTTAATGTTCCTAAGCATTTTTTTTTATATTAGCTCCACACAGGAAGCCCTGAGGAAAATAATTTCCCAAAGGGCCTATGTCATCTTTGGGGATGCTGTGTGGAGGGTTTTTCAGGGAAAGGAAGGAGAGGAGAGTTATGGGAAGGAAAGGGGTTTAAGGGGTGCGTAGGAATTTGGGATTCAGTGTATCCTGGTCATCAGACCTAGAAAAAACTCATCCCATGAACCCGGGCACCCCTGCTAAATCACCAAACGTAGCGAACCACTTGGGGTGACCTATGGCAGAGATTTTGGTTATCCAATAAAGGTTCCCGGGGTGGCGGTACCCATTCCCGCCTCCCAAATTGTCCGTAAGTCTAAACTTAAACTAAATTACATAAAATAAATTTATACTTCAATAGAACTAAAAACAAGCTTTAAAATGATACCCAAAATTTTAATTTATTATTATTACATTGACCCCACCGGAGGCCTTTAAGAAAATACATTTCCTCAGGGCCTATGCCATCTTTGGAAATGATATGTGGAGGTTCTTTTTGAGGAGAGGAAGGAGTAAACATGGGTCTTGAAGAGACCCATGTTTAAAGATCTCCAGATTTCGAAAAGACCATCTTGAAAGATCTCCAGATCTCAAAAAGAACATCTTCAAAAATCTCCAGATTTCAAAATGACCATCTTCAAAGATCTCCAGATTTCAAAAAGACCATCTTCAAAAATCTCCAGATTTCAAAATGACCATCTTCAAAGATCTCCAGATTTCAAAAAGACCATCTTCAAAAATCTCCAGATTTCAAAATGACTATCTTGAAAGATCTCCAGATTTCAAAAAGACCATCTTCAAAAATCTCCAGATTTCAAAAAGACCATCTTCAAAAATCTCCAGATTTCAAAATGACTATCTTGAAAGATCTCCAGATTTCAAAAAGACCATCTTCAAAAATCTCCAGATTTCAAAAAGACCATCTTCAAAAATCTCCAGATTTCAAAATGACTATCTTGAAAGATCTCCAGATTTCAAAAAGACCATCTTCAAAAATCTCCAGATTTCAAAAAGACCATCTTCAAAGATCACCAGATTTCAAAAAGACCATCTTCAAAGATCACCAGATTTCAAAAAGATCATCTTCAAAGATCACCAGATTTCAAAAAGACCATCTTCAAAGATCACCAGATTTCAAAAAGACCATCTTCAAAGATCACCAGATTTCAAAAAGACCATCTTCAAAGATCACCAGATTTCAAAAAGACCATCTTGAAAGATCACCAGATTTCAAAAAGACCATCTTCAAAGATCTCCAGATTTCAAAACGATCATCCTAAAAGATCTCCAGATTTCAAAAACACCATCATCAAAGATCAAAGACCCTGAGGGAAATCATTTTCCTCAAGGCCTCCTGTGTGGAGTTAATGTAAAAAAACGAGTGTGCTTTAGACCACACGACTTAAGTAAAACTTCTTTAGCTTCATCTATATGATAGGAAGAGAGAAAGAAAATGTGTGCGCGCACTGCTCTCTCTTGCTCCTACAGTGTGATACAGACAATAGGCCTGCACTGTGTCTTAGATATACGAAACGTAAATGGCTATGACAGAAAGAGAGAAAGAAAATGTGTGCTCGCACCTCTCTCTCTTGCCCCTACAGTAATATATTAAACGTAACTCTCTCTCTTTCTATCTTCACTAACTTATATCTCCCTCTCAACTACCGTTCGTCTCGCTTTTCGCTCTCGTCACGCATTCACCAGCTTACTCCCCAAGTCAAGCGTGCGTAAAAAAGTTTTACTTCAAAAAATGTTTCCAATTGTTAAAAAAAACTGGAACATAATTTACAAACTTTTATAGTCTGGTAAGTAGTCGTTCTAACCGCGAGACCACAATATACTATTTCTGCACAGAATTCAATTCCAATTGATGACAATAAACCTTTCAATTTCTGTAATAACACTGAACAGTACGGCCGTAACGAAAAAATAAAACTTCGTATAAATGGAAAAAACTACAAAAGGTAATTTGCCAATCAATTTACATACTTACCCGCATAAGAAAATCATTGTTGAAACTTTCATTTTTATTTCCTGAAATTGTTGTACGCGCATTATTTATGGGTGATATTATGCTATCCATGTCTTTTATTGAAGGAGTGAATGAAAAAAATAGTTAAAAAGTATTTTGCAGAGCGTTTTTAAATTATCCACATAATTGCATTTATTGGCTGGAAAGAGAATGTCCAATAAAGTTTGATAATGCTTTTAATTTTTTAATTTTTTTTTTAAGAAAGACAAACATTCCCGGGTTACGAATAACCCAACAAAGTTTGAAAATCTCCTACTACCACCACAGAAAGCCGAAAATGTTGCTTGTGTTGTGATGGAGGACTTAGCCAGCCGAGGAATTGTACACGCGACGCCCGGGTGGGATCCAAGCGCTATGCCCACTCAACCACCGACCAGTCTAAAAAATTATATCAACATGTCTTTTTTTTAAAACATATCCTCGCAGGAGGTTCAGAGGAAAATAATTTCTCTCAGTGACTGTGTCATTTTTGAGGGTCTTTTAAAAAAGAAGGAGACGGTGTTTTGGAAAGGAAAATGTATGAGGGGTGTGTAGGAATCTGTGGGTCAGTGGGTAAAAGAGTGACAAATGTATTTTTTTTACTTTAACTCCACACAGGAGGCCTTGAGGAAAATATTTTCCCTCAGGGACTATGTTATCTGAGATGCTGTGTGGAGGGAGGAAGGAATGAACATTGGTCTTGAAGAGACCCATGTTGTAGGAAAAAGGAAACACAAAGGCCGGCAAATCGTTCCACAGCCGAGCTGTTGAACACAAGAACGAGTCGAAGGGATCAATTATGCAGTTCCTCGGAGCATTTTCCGTTGTAATACAGGTAGAACAAGGATAGCATTCCCACCCGAGGCGCCTGCGCTCTAAAGATTGCAATCCGTCTGTTAAAATGGGAGAACATATCAAACAGACCGACGACCTCTGTAGGCCAGTGGGTAAGACTCTTGACTCACAATCCGGAGGTCGCGGGTTCGAACCCGGCATGCGCAAATAAATTTTATTTGATTAATTTGTGTTATTTCACAATTAATTCATTTAAAAAATAATATATAGTATATTTGCGGCATGTTCCAGAGTGGAAGATACTATCAGTATCGCCCTGGTGTAAGACCACCATTCAGAATTGAAACGTTGCTTGAAAATGGCTTTAGCCGTGTTTGGTGACCAGATCTGAATAGCCAGGTACTTCCCAACCTTCCTCTTCCCCACCTCCTTCCCCTCCCCATTACCTTCAGCCTCACAACATACCCCAATTGGGGATGCCATAGTCTCACTGGCTCCAGACGGGAGCAGTTGAGATTCTTGTGCGGTATTCACTGTAAAAAAAAAAAAAAAAAACAGACCGCCGTTTTTGCACAGATTTGAGGGTTTTTCAGGTATTTGGAGCTCTAGACCAGAGGTGGCTGCCAAATTCAACCGTGGGGCACACTTGTGATTTGTACATGGTTAGCAGTTGTGTAGTATCTGCAGTATCATATCAGAGCCCCCATATCTGAGCTGGTCACTTAGAGTTGAATCCATCCCTCCTACTGAGGTGCAAGGCGATGGGTCCGCTTGGAGAAGCCAAATGATCTTCCGCAACATGTCTCTCCCGATCAGGCACACCACGCAGTACGTGGGCACACATAACCGCTGTCAAGACCTAAAACACTTACCCCATGAACCCAGGCGCCCCTGCAAAGTCACCAAACTTAGCGACCCACTTATGACAGGGGTGACCTATGATAGAGGTATTGGTTGTCCAATAAATGGTTCCCGGAGCGGCGGTAAACGTCTACCAGCCTTACTAAAAAACCCAGTGAAAATTTTATTCAATTGACAAACGGCCGCGGATGTTAAAACATTACTAATTAAAAAATTGTTCATGGAAAAAAATACACATGGTTTACACAGGCTGAGAGGGTAGTTTATCTCTGTTTTATTAATGATGTCTGAACGAAATTTGGAATTATTCAAAGTATTTTGAACGTTCTATATATTTCTTATTTTTGAAGGTGTCGTAAAAACAAATACCATTTATGAAAAAAATTCATGGAAAAATTCACAGTGTTTCTTTAAATGCTGTTTTAGTCAGCCCCCAAGAGATTTTTGCACTATTTAAACGAGTCGTATTTTACTAAACATTTTCACAATTTTCGCTTCAATTTTACCGTTTTAAATATTAACGCGCTCTCTCCAACATTTGTAATTACATATCTCTCCATCTTCTTCTTTTTGAGCGGGGATGCTGCGCCTTAAGGTGAGACTTAATTTCAGGATGGACCCTAACGTACCCCAAATTGGGGATGCCATAGTTCCAGTGGCTCCGGACAGCTGGTAATCCGACGCCTTGGATTCAATTAGCTACTAACAAATACAATTAATTACGCTATAAAAACAAACCCATAAATGTTCCTAAAAATCTGTAATAATAATTTATTCGGAATAATAAAAGAACTGAATAAAACTTTCCCTTTCAAATTTCTCGGTTGCAGATTATTTTATAAAGAAGAAACCGGTTTAGTTAATGTGTTCCACAAAAACCTTATAAGGAAAATGAGCTTTTGTTCTTGAGACTTGCACATTTTTTCTGTCTAAAATTTTTAGGACCGGCGGCGTGTTCTAGGGGTAAGGCATTTGACTCTTGACAATCCGAAGGTCGCGGGATAAAATCCCGGCGCTGGCAAATAAATTTTATTTGATTAATTTGTGATATTTCAAAATTAATTCATTTAAAATCTTCTTATATATAAAAATCTTGTGTCACGGTGTTTGTGGTCGCACTCCTCCGTAACGGCTTTTCCGATTTTTATAAATTTTTATGTGTATTTGGTAGGTATGGAAATAGGTTTTAAAGTATATTTCATACCGCTAGGTGATTAGGGTGTCCCAATCCAAAAAAAAAAATTGTCAATTTTTTTTGTATTTTCTTTATTTGGCATTAAAAATACCTATAACCCCAAATTTTAACCCTCCTACCCCTACCCTCCCATTTTTAAATAACGATTTTAGTATTTTGTACGAACAAATTTAACCGTCTTTCGTATTTTAAACAGAACGAAATTATTTAAGTTGTTGAATGACAGATGGCGGTACATCCACCTCATCGAACTTTCGCCCATACATGCGCAAGACATTCACGAGAAGCGGCGCGTCATTTTGATATTTCATTCGGCATCATGTTCTCGCGTGGGTAAACCTTCGAGCTTATTTGTGTTGGCTAAAGACGGACTGAGAAAAAATATTGTACACTCAAATGCTCTTCGAAAGGGGTTGAAGGGTGGAGGAGGGAGGGGGAGGGAGGGCTGTGGGAGGGGGGGAGGGGGGGAGGTGGAGGAGGTGGAGTGGGAATCCCCCTTAAACCATGCGAGCGAAGCCGCGGGAAAAAGCTAGTATATATATATAGATTTGCAGTCGGTTTAGGGAAAATGCGGTATACCTATATACACAAAATACAAGGGGTGTGCAGAGAGGATGTACCGCCGAATAACAAAAGCATAAAATATATTTTCATTCAAGTGCTTCTAGGATAAAACTTCGTTTATATACTGTATATATACAAGTGTTCAAGTACAAAAATCGACACTGTATATATACAAGTGTACAAGTACAAAAAATCGACACTGTATATATACAAGTGTACAAGTACAAAAAATCGACACTGTATATATACAAGTGTACAAGTACAAAAAATCGACACTGTATATATACAAGTGTACATGTACAAAAATCGACACTGTATATATACAAGTGTACAAGTACAAAAAATCGACACTATATATACAAGTGTACAAGTACAAAAAATCGACACTGTATATATACAAGTGTACAAGTACAAAAAATCGACACTGTATATATACAAGTGTACATGTACAAAAATCGACACTGTATATATACAAGTGTACAAGTACAAAAAATCGACACTATATATACAAGTGTACAAGTACAAAAAATCGACACTGTATATATACAAGTGTACAAGTACAAAAAATCGACACTGTATATATACAAGTGTACAAGTACAAAAAATCGACACTGTATATATACAAGTGTACATGTACAAAAATCGACACTGTATATATACAAGTGTACAAGTACAAAAAATCGACACTATATATACAAGTGTACAAGTACAAAAAATCGACACTGTATATATACAAGTGTACAAGTACAAAAAATCGACACTGTATATATACAAGTGTACAAGTACAAAAAATCGACACTGTATATATACAAGTGTACATGTACAAAAATCGACACTGTATATATACAAGTGTACAAGTACAAAAAATCGACACTATATATACAAGTGTACAAGTACAAAAAATCGACACTGTATATATACAAGTGTACAAGTACAAAAAATCGACACTGTATATATACAAGTGTACAAGTACAAAAAATCGACACTGTATATAAATTAGTTTGATATTTATACTAACTTATTAATAAAAATATTCTTGAAATCGATTTTAGGTTTAAAATTGGTAAAGTGGGTAAGACTCTTGACTCACAATCCGGAGGTCGCGGGTTCGAACCCGGCATGCGCAAATAAATTTTATTTGATTAATTTGTGTTATTTCACAATTAATTCATTTAAAATAATATATAGTATATTTGCGGCATGTTCCAGAGTGGAAGATACTATCAGTATCGCCCTGGTGTAAGACCACCATTCAGAATTGAAACGTTGCTTGAAAATGGCTTTAGCCGTGTTTAGTGACCAGATCTGAATAGCCAGGTACTTCCCAACCTTCCTCTTCCTCACCTCCTTCCCCTCCCCACTACCTTCAGCCTCACAACATACCCCAATTGGGGATGCCATAGTCTCACTGGCTCCAGACGGGAGCAGTTGAGATTCTTGTGCGGTATTGACTGTAAAAAAAAAAATAATAATGCACAAAAAATTACAAATTTATTTATATTTTATTTACTATAGATAGATACAAAAGAAAGTACAAAATACATATTAGGAAGCTTCGCCTGTCCAACTAGGAAAGTTTCCCGTACCAGGACAGACAAATTTACAGGTTTAGTTCATATTATACATTACATAATTACATAACAAAAAAGAATAGAAAAATAACCTGGTAGCATATAGTATATTCGGATTTGCCGAATTAACCTGATAACACATAATATATTCAGATTTACAGTGAATGAGAAAAGTAGGTAAGTTAGTAGCATTGAAAAGTCAAAAAGTGTTAACCAAGAATCTGATAAGTTGGAGGAATTACAACAAGATTCACAATACAGAGAAATGAAGTTATGTGTTTTATAACAAATATCATTTCATGTCCGGGAAACAACTGTCGGATATAAATTAAAGTCTGTCCGTCTGTTCGCAATAAAGTCAAACACTACTGAACGGATTTTCTTGTGGTTTTCACCAATAGATAGAGTGATTCATGAGGACGTAATTAGGTATATAATTTGTTAAGGTTTTGTGTAAATTGGTTGAAATATCTCTACATATTATAAAACAAAGTTCTCCTCTGCGTACGTCTGTCTGTTCGCGATAAACTCAAAAACTGCAAAACGGATTTTCATGCGGTTTTCATCAATACATAGAGTGATTCACGAGGAAGGCTTAGATATATAATTTGTCAAGGTTTTGTGTAAATTGGTTGAAATATATAATATATTGTGGTGGAAGAGCGGACTGGCAGCGGGCGGTGTGGATTTGATGCAAATCTACAGTTTTATGCCGAAGTTGATGAAATTTTGCACATGTGACCTTCAATACAAGAGGAAGGTCACTGTCTAAATTTGATTTCTAAAACTCTGTGTAAAGCCCGGGTATCGCCGGGGACTTCGGCTAGTAATAAATAAGAATAAATTAAAAATGATAATCACATTATTTCCAAAATAATTTCTATCCATCGTATTTCACAACTTATGTACATCCTACGTTAGTTCCTCAAACAAACAACCCATCTCTCTCACGCGCGTAGATTTTCCGTATTGCCGCTCTGCTCTGATTCAGTTTCGTTTTCTTTCACGTAGGTCGGTTCTCTTCCGCATTCGACAAAATACATTCGTTTCACTCCGATACGCACATTTTTGTATAGCGCCTTCACTTTTTAACTCGACCGACTCTCACTGCGGCTGACACACTTTCGAATACTGCCTGTCTAGAAAAAACAAGAAAATAATTTAAAATATGAACTCGAGTAAAAAGATCTAAGCAATGATACGCATGGAAATCAAATTTTGTATGCATGTTATGTACCTTTTTATTTATATTTCGACGTTTTTGTTTTGGTTTGAGTTTTGTATTTGTTGAGTTTGACTTTCTTGCCTCGACGCCGCTATTGTTGTGAAATATAGGTAAAATTTATTTTTAATCCGAAATCTCTTGGATTTTGTAACGAATTACGTATTTTCGGAACTGAAAATTCAAGTAAAGTGTAATTAGATAATTTAAACCGAACGAGTAATTGCGTACCTTTGGATTAAATATTAATTCTATTACCAAATGACGAAAGATGTGTTGGGTAAATTACCTTCAACTAAATTACTTCCTGGTTTAATCAAAACAAAGCCTTTTTATTAATATACTCCCTACATACATCATGAAGGCTTTCTAGCTGTCCTCAAATTGGCAGATATTTCTATTTTAAATTTTTTTTTACATGAGCTTCACAAAGGAGGCCCTGAGGAAAATGATATCCATTAGGGCCTATGTCATTTTTGGGGATGCTGTGTGGAGGGTTTTATTTTAGGAAAGGGAGGAGATGACGGCCGGCGTAGTGCAGCTGTAAGGCGCTTGACTCGCATTCCGAAGGTTGCGGGATCGAATCCCGGCGTGGCAAATAAATTTTATTTGATTAATTTGTGTATTTCACAATTAATTCATTTAAAATAATATATATTATATTCTTGTTGAGGGAGTCCTTTTGATCTGTAGCAAGTTTTTCTGGATACATCGCCTTGCATCGCAGTGGGAGGAACGGATTCATGCGTCCTCGACACATCAAACCCCAGATTTTTACCCAAGCTTCATATCTCTTTCCTCCTCCCTTTCCTAAAAAGCACAGCATCCCCAAAGATGATATTTTTTTAGGAAAGTAAATTCCCTCAGGAAAATACGAAACTAATTTCCCTCGAGGCTTATGTCGTCTTAAGGGATGCTGTGTGGAGGGTCTTAAGGATGGAAAAGACAGGAAGTTCTGGGAAGGAAAAAGGATTGAGGGGTGGGTAGGAATCTAGAGGTCGATGTCTCCAGGAATTACAGATATATGAATCCATCCCTCCATCCACGGTGAAAGGAGATGGGTCAAAGGAAAGGTCAAAAGGCCTCTCTCCACCAGTATCTGCCGATCCAGCCCGCCATGCAGCAGGTGGGCAGACTCATCCGCCGCCAAGACCTGGACAAACCTCAATCCATGAACCCGGGCACCCCTGCTAACTTACCATTTGGGGTAACCTACGGCAGAAGTGTTGGTTATCCAATAAATGGTTTGCGGGGCGGCGGTACCCATACCCGCCTCCCAAATTAAGGCATAGGCCCTGAGGGAATTTGTTTTCTTTAAGACCTCCTGTGAGAATCAAATGTAAAGAAAAAATAATTAGTGTGGAAATGGGGGATAGAACACCGGAAATTTAATTAACTAAGGCAAGGTTGTTGCACAGAAATTCAAATGTAACATTTTCAAGTACATCGCCTATGGGCGATATTTCGTTTATTTTTTTGACATTGAAACTCTGATTCGCGCTCTTTTTCAGCTTTCTACCAAATTGTGATCAGCTGACAAGAAAACCAACATGTCAGTTGTGCTAATATGCTCGCCACAATTATTTGATCAAAAGCTGAAACTGACCTACATATAATCGGCCCTTAAAGAAACCTTTAAAAAAATGGCGGTGATCGGCAATTGGTGACAATGTTACATTTGAATTTCTTTGTCGTTGTTACAAGGGGCCATCCATAAATTACGTCACACGAATTTCATGATTCTCCCCCCCCCACCGTCCCTGTCACACATTGTCACACATGTGAGACCCCCTCCCCCTAGTGTAACATCACATATTTTGCAATTTTACATCGAAAAATAATCAAAAAAGGAGTTCAATTTTTTTTTACATGTGACGTCACAGAGCTGATGACCCACCGTAGCCCTTGTCACATAACGTCACACTTCTCTACTCCCCCCCTCCCTTAAGGCGTGACGTAATTAATGGATGGCCCCCAATGTTACATTTGAATTTCTTTGTGGTTGTTAAAAAGTTACATTTGAATTTTTTTGTCGTTGTTACAATGTTACATTTGAATTTCTTTGTGGTTGTTAAAAAGTTACATTTGAATTTTTTTGTCGTTGTTACAATGTTACATTTGAATTTCTTTGTCGTTATTACAATGTTACATTTGAATTTCTTTGTCGTTGTTATATTTGAATTTCTTGGTCACACTCCATTGAACTAAGTTTCGCTTGGTATATCAGTTGTTTATAAGCTTGGATTTGTTGGAATATCAAGCTTGGAACATAATCCATATGTTTCATTCCATAATCCGTATATATACAGGGTTGGGCAGAGTGGAGTTACAGATTTCAAAAAATCACTGAAGGTCCCCCAGACCGAGCAGAGGGGTGGGGCTGGTGCTGTTAGGTCGGGGAAATGATGCCGTTTATGGTAGTGACCATACCGTGGTCAGGTAAGTACCGGGGCTTTGTTGTGGAGACGTTCTTGAAAAACGGGGAAAGCGTTGTGGCTACGCATGGGGCTTTCCGGGTCCGGTTCGACAGTTAAATCGTAATGATAGCGTTCCTGATCCTAAAACCATTCGGAAATGGATCAGTAATATAAGGTGGACAGGAACTGCCTATCCTAAAATACCAGTTGGGCGACTTAAAAGCACCTGAAAACATTTCGGCAGTAAGGACGTGAATTGAAGAGTCTCCAAACCGAGCAGCGCGGAAACATGCCGCTGCGCTTGGAATATCGTCCAGAATTATAAGGCAAATCTCACACTCAGACCTTCACCTGTATCCCTACAAGATGATGCATACATCACACAAGATTTTGTGAAACGTAGTGATGTTTGCATTGCAATCGTTACTGTTGTATCCCTCGCGCCGAAGCGACGAAGGATTAACCATTACCGTTTTTCAGTTGCCCTCGCTCTCCCGATTTGACCCCGAGTGACTTTTTCTGTGAGGATACGTCAAAACTGAGGTAAACATACGTCGACCTCGAACCCTTGAAGCTCTGAACGAGGTGATTAAGGACGTCATCGCTGGAATTCCGCAAGATATGCTGGGAAGAGTGGTCGAAAACTTCTCTGAAAAGCTCAATTTGTGTATTGCTAGCCAAGGCCGCCACGCCAGACGATATCATTTTAAAAACATAATGAAAAAAACGGCATTATTTCCCCTACCTAACGGCACCCGCCTCGCCCCTCTCCTCGGTCTGGGGGGCCTTCAGTGATTTTTTGAAACCAGTAACTCCACTCTGCCCCAGCCTGTATGTAGGTTAAAAGCCTAGAGTTATTCCGTGTATTGTTTATGAATTTAATAGAGGAACGTGTTTCTTTTTTTTTTAAATAAATCTATATTGTCTACTGTCATCTTCATCGGGACATCTCTATGTACCGGGAAATTGTGATACTGGTCGCGATATTTCAAAAACGACGGCGGGTTTAATTTACGAGTTAATTTTTGATAAAGTTCCCCACTTATATCAGCTTGATGTTATATTACGCGAGTAAACTAATTTTAATTGTTATTTTTGTTTTGCTATAGTCAGTGCACGTGAAATTAACCGCTGAAAACTAACTGTCCTGACGTTGAAACCTTTTGAATCTCGTATATTTTAAATCTTTTAAACCTTTTAAATGTAGAATGATTAGGTATTCTGTAATACTGTATTCCTTGTTGCGATAAGGAACTAAATACTGTGCTTGGGTTAATATTTAAAAATATATTTTTCCTCTCCAGACCTTCCTTTGATTCCTTTCCTAATTGACTCCCACATAGCACCCCCATATATGACATAAGCCCTGGGGAAAAGTATTTTCTCAGGGCCTTCTGTATGGAGCTAGTGTAAAAAAACTGTAGATCAGCAGATATTAGGTTGGGTTAGGTCAGGTTGGGGTGGATCATGAAAAATTGAATTTTTTAATCTGAAATATAAAAATCAATATTTTTTTGTTAATATATTATGCGCTGTCATACCGTTCATCCAATTGCAATGAAACTTTAGTAATTTGTTGTGCGCACGTCCGCGAAGGTTGTTATATGTATAATGATAAGCTCTGGCGTTATAAAATTTAAATAAACGAAAATGTGTGTATTTGTGTATACCGAAAGGTGTAGGATTCGCGGAGGAGATGCGAGAGAGGGGGAAGGCGGTAAATATGGAAGGGAAACGCAGAAGGGGAAGGGGAAGGGGACCCGGGAAGGGGAACGGGGACGCATAGGAAAGGACATGCAGGGAGAAACAATGTATTTCTTTCAATGGCATTGCAACGCATGCCGGGTGTCAGCTAGTAGCTTATATCTTATAATTTAAAAACACAAAAAAGAAAGTAACACCTATTGGTATTGGATATTTTCTAAAACTTTTTGATCACAAAAATATTTATTCGTTTTTTTTTTTTTTACAGTGAATATCGCGCAAGAATCTCAACTGCTCCCGTCTGGAGCCAGTGAGACTATGGCATCCCCAATTGGGGTATGTTGTGAGGCTGAAGGTAGTGGGGAAGGAGGTGGGGAAGAGGAAGGTTGGGAAGTACCTGGCTATTCAGATCTAGTCACCAAACACGGCTAAAGCCATTTTCAAGCAACATTTTCAAGGTTTGGTTGGTTATTTCATTATCTAATCCAATTGTTTGTTTTGTATGAATGAGGCTGTGCAGCCGTTCTTCTTATGACTGTTCTCGAATTATCTTCTTAATCTCTTCCCCTAATTCAGTCACACATCCGACGCGGCGCCAGGTAATACGTTCTATCCTCTAGCGGCGGTTAGTTGAATGATTATGACCGTATTTACCATCGGCATTAGTGCTTACTGCAGAAAGTAGACCAAGCACACCGTAACACTTCTCCCCGCAACGTTCACTCTCGCTGGCGATATTGCGTAACAAGCCAGCCAACCAACCTACCTACCATAGACACTAGTCTACAGCCTACTTTATAGCAACCACCGGCACCGATCTGAAAATATCTAGACATAGACCCATACCGCTTTAGAAAAAAAATATTGCTAACCTGACTCGACCTAACCCGACGTAACCCAACCCAGCTAAACCTAACCCATCCTAAACCAACCCAACCTAACCTAACCTAACATAACCCAACCCAACCCAACCTAAATCTAACTAACACAACCTAATCCAACCCAACTCAACTTATCATCTGCTAATCTACAGAATTTAAAAAAAAATTTACAATAGCGCCTTGCAGAAGGTCTTGAAGTAAATAATTCCCCTCAGGGCTTACGTCATATTTGAGGATGCTGTGTGAAAGGTATTTTTAAGAAAAGAAGGAGAGGACGTTCTGCGAAAGAAAAAGATATGAGAGGTATGTTGGAATCTGAGAGTCAATATGTTCAGGAGTTCACGCGTAAATCCATTCCTCCCATTGCGGTGCAAATCGATGGGTCGGGATAGACCAACTGGAGAGACCAAATGGTCTCCCTCAACTAGTCTCTCCCGATCTTGCCTGCCACGCAGCTGGTAGGCAGATGCATCAACCGCCAAGACACGGACAAACCTCACCCCATGAAGATGTTAATATTCTTAAATACTTATGAATATTGTGCTGATGGTAGCAAACATCCGATAGGAGAGGTCATCAGAAGAAGAAGAAGCTCTGATCTTTGACTTTTAGAGATTTGTTTTAAGTTTTAGGTATGATAGATAATCCGTTAAAACACCCAAGAAACGTTCTGGTAGAGCTCTATGAGTGTACTATCAATCAATCAAGTGATCGCTTCATTTGAATCCTATAAGATATTCCAGTCAGGCTTCGGTTGTCGAAGTTCTGACAAGTCCAGTAGCTAAGTGACGTGTGGTTTGAATATTAGGCGACGTCAGTAAATGCAAGACAAACTAGTTGACGTGGACTAACAAATCACGTGATTAATATAAAATCCACGGTTAATTTTGTACATACCTGAAAAAAGCCTCAACTCTGGGCAGAAACGAGGGGTCCGTTTGATATATTCTCTAACACACGGGTTGCAATCTTTAGAGCACAGGCGCGGCGGGTACAAATGCTGTCAAAATATCCTTGACAAAATATCTTCCGACAAAATATCCTTGACTAAATATCTTCCGACAAAATATCTTCCGACAAAATGTCCCCGAAAAAATAACTTCCGACAAAATATCTTCCGAAAAAATATACTCGACAAAATATCTTCCAACAAAATATCCTCGACAAAATATGGTTAACAACATATCTTCCGAGAAAACATCCTTGACAAAATATCTTCCGACAAAATATCTTTGACAAAATATCTTCCGACAAAATATCCATGACAAAATATCTTCCGACAAAATATCTTCCAAAAAAATATACTCGACAAAATATCTTCCGACAAAATATCCTCGACAAAATATGGTTAGCAAAATATCTTCCGACAAAACATCCTTGACAAAATATCTTCCGACAAAATATCCTTGACAAAATATCTTCCGACAAAATATCCTTGACAAAATATCTTCCGACAAAATATCCTTGACAAAATATCTTCCGACAAAATATCCATGACAAAATATCTTCCGACAAAATGTCCCCAAAAAAATATACTCGACAAAATAGCTTCCGACAAAATATCCTCGACAAAATATGGTTAACAACATATCTTCCGAGAAAACATCCTTGACAAAATATCTTCCGATAAAATATCTTTGACAAAATATCTTCCGACAAAATATCCATGACAAAATATCTTCCGACAAAATATCTTCCAAAAAAATATACTCGACAAAATATCTTCCGACAAAATATCCTCGACAAAATATGGTTCACAAAATATCTTCCGACAAAACATCCTTGATAAAATATCTTCCGACATTATATCCTTGACAAAATATCTTCCGACAAAATATCCTTGACAAAATATCTTCCGACAAAATATCCATGACAAAATATCTTCCGACAAAATGTCCCCGAAAAAATATACTCGACAAAATATCTTCCGACAAAATATCCTCGACAAAATATGGTTAACAACATATCTTCCGAGAAAACATCCTTGACAAAATATCTTCCGACAAAATATCTTTGACAAAATATCTTCCGACCAAATATCCATTACAAAATATCTTCCGATAAAATATCTTCCGATAAAATATCTTCCAAAAAAATATACTCGACAAAATATCTTCCGACAAAATATCCTCGACAAAATATGGTTAACAAAATATCTTCCGACAAAAAATCGTTGACAAAATATCTGCCGACAAAATATCCTTGACAAAATATCTTCCGACAAAATATCCATGACAAAATATCTTCCGACAAAATATCTTCCGAAAAAATATACACAAAAATAAACAAAATATGGTTAACAAAATATCTTCCGACAAAACATCCTTTACAAAATATCTTCCTACAAAATATCCATGACAAAATATCTTCCGACAAAATGTCCCCGAAAAAATATCCTTGACAAAATATCTTCCTACAAAATATCCTAGACAAAATATCTTCCGACAAAATATCCTACGGACAAAGCATCCCCCAACAAAATCTCTACTAAAACCTAACTTAACTTAACAAAAAAGAGACAAAAATAATATAGATTGTAAAGACAATAAATTATTGTTGTATGTATTATTTTTGTCCCATTTCACTATCTTTGAACAAAAATAAATTGTCTTTGTAGAAAGTATTTAATATACCTATTGTCTTCGTGTTTGTCTTATTTTTTGTTAGTTCAGGTTAGGTTACGTTTGATTAGGTTTAGGTAGATATGTTGTTGGAGGATATTTTGTCGGAGGATATTTTGTCGCGGGACGAAAATGCGCATTACCACGTCAAACGCTCGCCCAACATTTGTACACAGCTGAAATTTGTCACAAGAGAACGGGTCATTTCTATGACTCGTCTGTGGAACGATTTGCCGGCTTCTGTGTTTCCCCCTTCCTAAAACATGCGTCTCTTCAATACCCTGGTTCACTCGTTCTTTTCTACAAAAAGACCCTCCACACGACATCTCCAAAGATGACACAGGCCGTAGCGAAATAATTTTCCTCAAACCCTGGGTCCCTAAGGATTGTAACCAGCAATTCCTGAGCGTGTTCGGAGTAAAAAGGTACATAGATGTCATTTTGATGAACAGTGTGCAATTCTAACGCAGTAGAAGTGAAACCTTCAGAAAACTATGTTAGACAATAGTGGGGAGGCTACGAAGCACCGCACAAAGAGGAGACCGATTATACCATCTCATTTAAAATATATCACACTTCGCCACTGGTCACACACGTCGCGACGGATCACGTGATTCACGCTCTGTCTCGTGTGTTACTGTGCTGCTAGAAAAAGATGGAGTGTTTGTGATATAACCCGCTAGGCTGTGCTAACTACCCAGGCAATGACAATGTTCTATCGGACCAAGAAAATAAATAATGCTTCAGGTTTCTAGTCTGTCCTACGTCGCGATTATCCCTGTTGTTCGAAGGATCTAGTTTATACCATTCATTTTATAACCAACACCTCTGTCATAGGTCACCCCAAGTGATTTGCTACATTTGGTGAATTAGTGGGGGTGTTCGGGTTCATGGGTGAGAATTGTCCGAGTCTTGGAAGCCGTTGGTTCTGCCTATCAGAGAAACCTTTTGACCTCTCCAACAGAACTAAAGATAAATATCCATTTTTAAATGAAAACCGAACTCGACTTAAACATGTTTTTCTATGCCCAAAACAAAATACGTCTTTTGCACAGCATCACTTACCAGGGAAGAATTTTTTTCAATCGTCTACCAGAAGAAATCAGAAGCATTAATGATAAAACCCGAATACTGCTCTCTGTCAAGAGACATTTAAAAAATATTTTTAAAGAAAAAACTACTGTCACTTAATTAATCTTACAAATATCCTTAGTTTTCCATAACATTCTTTCTTTTTTTAAATACACACTATTATCAAAATAAATACTGCAGCTCACATAAATTTATGTAAAATGAATTATTTAAGTACTAACTAATAACTAATAACATTTATGTACACTCCTCTTCCATAAACAAGCAAATGCTTTCAATGGAAGGGTAGTAAAAAACCTGAGATGTAAAATTATCATGTTAATACCATGTAAAACATATTATTAAAAAAATACATACATTAAAAAAAAAACTCTCCAGGACAAAATCTCCTTAGACCACAGTGGGAGGGATGGATTCATACGTCCGTCACTCCTGGACACACCGACCCACCCCTCACACTATTTTCTTTCCCAGAAATTCCTCTCTTTCCTTTTTTAATTAATAAGTTTTGAAATAAGACAAATCAATAAACTGAAAATTTCTTTAGCATGCCGCGATTCGAACCCTTGACCTTAAAAAAAAGAAAGAGCCTCACCCTTTGACCACGGAGAACGTTAAATATTATTCAAAGTTTAACAAAATAAATAAAAACACGTGTGCAGTTCATACGCGGTAGAAGTGAAACCTTCAGAAAACTAAACTTCGAGAGATTGAAAAGAATGCAGAGTTTAAGCACCACACAAAGAAGAGGCCGATTAGTCTATCTCATTCTTTCGCAGGCTAAATCCTATAGATGGTGTGTCAGTGGCGATCCGCGAGCGGTCACTGAGCTAGAGTTCTAACATGGAAAATACGACGTTAATGATTTTATTTTAGCTGAGCTTTTTTTTTCAAAATGTCAACATTTTGAATGAAGATTTTCAGTATATCTTCATACAAAAAATTATAAATTTGAAAAAAAAAATTGTTTTCAGAACAACATCAATAACGTCGTATTTTCCATGTTAGAACTCTAGCTCACTGACTCACAGATGTGTTTGTCTCTTTTTAGTGTCGTTCAATTCCGTTTCATCGAGTTTCAAATCACAACGGTGCTAAAGAAGTTCTCACTTCAAAAAGGAAAGGGTGGTTTTAAAACAAATCTGGAATTTAAATCTTCAAATATCATTTTTCAAAATGTTGTAAAAGAGTGAGGATTTGCTGTAATGTTAAAGAATGGACTGATGTAACTTTATTTGACTTCCTGGCGCCCTTTAACTTACTTGCTTTCGTGTAGAGCACGCTTTCCTTACCGTCGCGCTGTCCCCATTCAGGCTTTAATTCGCGTGGCCTACTTGCGCGGGTTTTACCGTATCCTCGAACCTCAATCCTCGTTCGTCAAACAAATAAACTCCAACCGAACACTCTCTCTTTCATTGCTTTCGTTTTCTATGAGCGCTGAAACTCGATGGACAACGGCGATCATCACTCATGTATTTTATATTTATTACTCATCACTAGTACGAGTTCTCAGAAACTCAATCGATATATTATGGAAATTTTTTGGTCGATGGATCTGGTCTCATTTATACATTGAATTTATTGACTAATTCTCCGTTAAGGCGCCGCAACCGCGCTCAAAAAGAAGAAGATGGAGAGATATGAAATTTTAGATATGAATGTTAGAGGAGCGCGTTAGTATTTAAGGCGACAAAATCGGTGCGAAAATTGTGAAAATGTTTAATGACTCGTTTAAAATAGAGCAAAAATCTCGCGGGGTTGTCTTAACCCCTCCAAAAATCGCGAGTATTCACTTAAAAAAAAAAAATATCATGTCTCAAACAAAATGTCAACTTTGTGTTATTACCGCTTCACAATTAAAGCTCTATAAATGAATAATATAGACCTAAAACTGAGAATTCTCCTCATCAAGACTATGTATGGAGTATCTTGATGTACCTGCGGCTGCGAAACATGGTGCCTATCCGAAAGAGATAAATGTAGACTAGAGGCTTTTGAGATGTGGTCCTGTAGAAGACTATTAGGAATTTCCTGGAGAGACCACATTACAAATGAGGAGGTTCTCCAAAGAATCGAAGGAGGAAGGCACCTGCTCAGGACCTTGTCCGAAAGGCGCGCGAGATGGATCGGCCATGTAATAAGACGAGAAGGCCTCTTGCATGCCATAATGGAGGGTATGACCGAGGGGAAAACGCTAGGGGACGCCCACGCCGAGAGTACCTGGAGGACCTGCTGGTGGACGTGCGCTGCTCATCATATGCAGACTTCAAAAGAGCCGCACAATATAGGGAAGAGTGGATGAAACGAATAGATGAAATTGCTGCAAACCAATCCCACGATTAAACCCAGAGAGAGAGAAATGAAACATTCCCGAACGTAGCCGAATAGTAAATACTGTTTTAGAAAGTATACAAAATAAGCTTTCAAATTGTTATATTAAAAATAAATATTAACATTTGTAAATATTAAAATTTAGAATGCAAACATTAAGAAAATGTAAAAATGACTCACGTGATGTTTTATGTGAAAACGGTACTAAAACCAGAGATTATGTTAACAACAATACTTATTCTATTGTATAAATGTATAATAAACACTATTGTAACCTCACTTTTTTATCATTTCATATAAAAATATTTAATAAAAATTAACAATGTCGAGCGCGGTCGAGCCGCCCGTAGGAAATTTGGCGGGTAAAAAATGTGTCAGACCGCGCGAATGACAGAATATTCTTATTATGTATTTCTATGGACAACTTGAAAGGGATGTATAGCTTGATCCACTATCGACCTTTTACTTTTTGTTTTAGGGATGTCATTAAAACAATAACGGAGTTAGAACGATTTCTATGGAGACGCACGCGTTGACGTATAAACACGCTTATTGTACTTGCTTAAGTTGCTGACAGCATTGAAAGAAACACTGTGAATTACTAACTAACTAACTAACCATATATAACCTATAACTTGTAAAATAACTGGAACAAACGTGTTTATAATAATTTTTGAAGCATACTTTGCGATTTTTTTCTATCGAGGAAATTTTATAAAATTTGCGTTTCGGCGCGGGTAATGTCTAGATATTTTATTTTTATAAGATATTTTCTTTATTTATTTTATTTGTTATAAAATACATTCAGTATAAGGAACTTTGACTGTCCAACTAGGAAGGTCTCCCGTTCTAGGACAGTCAAATTGACATATTCATATTAGGTTGGTAGGTACATTATCATTCATAAAGTATTCAGTAAAGTTAGGCTTCACAAATTGCATTTTCATAATTATACAGTGGAGTAATAGGTTCTGGAATCAATTAATTAACAAGAAAAAGTGTACTCGAACTGATTAAACACGAAAAACAGTAAGTTAAAGAAAGATAAAAGAAAATAAAAATTTTAGGAACTAAATAAATATATATAGAGAACTCCAGTCCAATTTTTTTTATTTTTTTAATGAATAAAGACCTTCAAACTTAAATAACTGCATTTTTATTTTTATAGTTTGTTTTAATAGTTACAATAATTGTCAAAGTTTTAATTTTTCTAGACCCTCAGAAAAGCACCATATCTATGGTGGCTTGTGTGACGTCTTCACCCACCGATAGTTTATTTACTTTCAGGTTGTCACTTTGAATCAGTGATGTTATGTCGAGGGAAATTTCCCAAGATCTAGGGGAAAAAAATATTTTTTAGGGATAAGGGAAATCAGGACAAAATCTTGGGAAATTCCGAACTCTGGCAAAATTTTTCTTACATTTGACAATATTACTGGTATTATTTATATATATATATATAAATATATATTTTTTGGAATTCTCATGAATCTTAATTATTGTTCATGTACTTACCATGCAATGTTATTTTTAACACTGACAACTCAAAATGATATTATATGTATCTAAAAAGATAAATGGGACCTCTGAAAACAAATTATGTTTTAAGTTCTGTTTTTTCGGTGATTGCGGTTGATTTTTATTTCGCAAAGTGTTTTTTTTATTATTTGAAATTCAGTTTCTAATTCAGTGGTGAGTGTATTCGTACTTTTAAATTATAACTATTATTTATCTAAATCTCTATAAACAGTATGAAAACAAACCAAAAACACGAAATGCTGAATTGCGTACGTGTGCACTTCAAGTCATTTCAGTAGGAGTTTCAAATGTCAATACAACATTCAACACGCTTATCACCAGGTGACAGGTTAACAGTGACGTCACCGTTAACCATTTCAGTAATGCCAACTTGACGCTGTGTTCTGAGGAGAGGTTTAAAAATGGACTTTTTAATAATTTTTTAAAAACTCTGCGTTTAATATTATGAAATAAAACTTATATATTCAGAATCAGCGTTTATTGGTCTATATGAACATATATTTTTAAAGCCATAATATTTTACACTGGAGTTCCTTATTATCAAATAACATTTTTTAATAATATTTGTGACTCTTTCCTGCCTAAATCTTGTAACCATTTTGTTATTTTTTTACCGAAGGAGGACACTTCACACAGTTTTAGTTGTGAAGGGATTTTGTTATAAAATTTCGATCTCAGGTATGAGAATATCATTTGATAAGCTGCTGTGTTGCTTGTTGGAATAGAAAGGTCATTTCTGCCCTTACTTCTGGTTTGATGTTTGTGTTCGACTTTTTTCATTTTATATTTATTTTTATCTTCAAGAATAACATATATTTTTTAAGAGCTTTAAAACTTAACGTGTTTAAGGGAGATATGTAAGAAATCGGTAGAACTTCGGTTAGCGGCGGCTTAAGAGGAATATAAACACTAGAAATATTTCGAATCTCATGCCTGCAAAATTTTAAAATCGAGCGTCTTTTTGCACGATGTTTAGTAAGCGAAAAAGTGGGTTTTATTTATTTTGTGCATAATTTTATAAGAACGAAAAAAAGTTAGAACATAAAAAACCTCAAAAATAGTCATAGCCATAAAGAGGTATTTAAAAAAAAAATGTTTCTTGTATTACTTCATAGTTAAGTCATGAAAAAACATTTTTTTGGTGGTTTACGCTTATATTTTTTGTAACGTAAATAACTATATTATTGTAATTCTAATACATAGAAAAGCTAGTAGAAGCTTCGATTTATCCGCAGCATATTTTTTGATGTTCATACTGTAAGCCGATTCGTCGTAAAGATTAATCAAAATAGTATCTAAATAGGATTTCACGTCTATATTCATCTTAAGGGCCAGGAAAGATGTTCTTGCGATCATACAGGGAGGTTCCAATTAGAAAGATTAATTATTCTCTGTACCAGCTTTTTAAAATAATAACTCAATATCTATTTAATTTCTTTCAAAATTTGCCGTAATTTATACCTACATTCAAAAATGCTGAAAGGCGGTACGATAAAACTATTTAAATTATGTAATTTTTAAAATAATTTTTTGATCATAAGTAGGTATTTATAATTTTTCAATAATGTCTAAGCAAAATAAAAATGTTAAAAAAATCTTAAATATATTTCTTCGTAAAACGGTAAATAAATAGACAAAATTAAGTATTTTCGTCACAAAACACTTTCACGGATTATTTTAAAATTTATTTTATTTAAACTATAATTAAAATTCTGAAACATAGCTTTCCCAGATAATTTATTGATTTATTTTACTGCATGATTATATGATTTGAAATGTGTGTTGTATAATACATAATTTTGTTTGAAAATTTAACAAATCTGCCAACGACCTACGGTAAAACCTTATTGTACTAAAAATAAATATATTTTCTTAAAATTTGAACATAGCTTTACTTCTTTACTAGATAAAAGAATAGTCTTTCGAAATCAATTTATAATAATTTTGTGGAAAAGAGTCGATTCGTCTAAATTTTGATTTAAAAATGACATATTTCCGGTTTTGTTTGGTTATTCCCTTTTAAAGTGATGTACTACTAAGTAAAGCAAAATCACGTGTTCGGGAGTGACGGACGTGTGTATGAATCCATTCCTCCCACTGCGGTGCAAGGCGATGTTCCGAAGGAGTTCTGCCGGAGATAATGTCAATAGGTCTCCCTCTAGCACTTGTAAGCAGACACGACTGCCGCTAAGACCTGGAAAAATCTCACCCCATGAACCCGAGCACCCCAGCTAAGTCACCAAACATAGCGAATCACTTGGGGTGACCTACGGCAGAGGTGTTTATTATTCAATAAACGTGGCTGTACCCGTATTCGTCTTCCAAATTAACATCCGTCCGTTCGATACGATTTTAAATACCCCAAAAACTAATAACAATAAAAAACATCCGTCCGTTCGATTGTTTTTTTTAAATTAATTCTAGACTTACAATTTGTGATGTCCTGTACCTGTTTCACTAGGAAAACCTGTGTTGAGAACAGGCACTTTAAGCAGTTTATAATTATAATACAAATAATAACACATATGATTTGAAAATATCTGGAGTCGGTGAATTTTTTTCCCATTTGGTCTCTGGTAGGTTGACAAGTTGTTCTTGTATTGTTTTGTATTTATTGTACTAATAGAGTACAATTGCATAGCGTGAATTGACTAGATGATCATTTGTGAAAAAGTGTGTGGAAGAGTTTTGTTTTTTCTGTGGGGAAGATTTTTTAATCCGGACACATTGTAAAAACGTAAAAATACGCAGAAGAAAATATTGTGTCATTATTTGTATTTTTATTATACATTAAATATACATAATAACATTTAAAATAACAGACAATCATAATCGTACCATCGAACTTATAAGTTGGTTTTGATAATATCTTTGAAGTCGGATCTGTTTTGGCTGGTAATCCAGGACTTGGTGTCCAATTTATATTTAAGATGCATTGTTTTTTTGTCTAATGACCAGTGGAAGTGCATTGTAGAGTTTTGTTGCAAAGTATCTAAAATCCGTCTGTTAAGATGGGAGAATCTATTAAACGGACCGCCGCACAGTGGACGAAATGGAGAAAAAACCCGAATTAAGTGGTTTTTGCAAACGTTATTGTTTTAAATATTTATATTTTTTTTAGTGTAGCACAATAGTTTTGGCACTTTATGTAATTATTTAAATATGTCAATAGCGCTTGACGGAAGTTTGACAAGGCCGCAAAGTTTGTCGTAAATTTGATGTTCGACATCGCGTTTTTTTCCGTTCTCTCCTACGCGTGAGCACATACGGTTGTGTTTTAAGTGACGTTTAGATATATATACAATAAATTATTTTGTCTGACATTCTTCAAGGTATTCTCTATTTAATTTACTAAATTATATATCAATATCACATGTGTGTGAGATTTGAACTGACATCTAATTTTTCACTATATTTATATTTTTTTACTGTTAAAAGGTTTATTTCAATTAGCATTTAGAAACAAAATATCGTTTGTTCCCATTTATGAATATATACATAATGTAGACTGAAGTTTCACCTTTTATTTCATATATAAATTGTGATCATTTTTTGTCCTCCGTTGAACAATTTTTTTTTATTTTCAGGACAGCCTATATGCATTCCCCGGAGAGAATTATTCGAGGTATTAAATGCACGGGGTATATTAAATGCCACTTCTGTGAAATGAAAGAAGTTTTTAATTAATTACCTAACACAAAAATACCACATGGTGGCAGGTTCGAATATTTTAAGCCCTACATTTTACAAAACTCAACAGTATTTTTCACTACAATCGATGAATAAATGGAGTAAAAGCCATTGTTATTACTGTGAGGTTTGAAAAACATAAGTTAGAGTGGTTGCAAGAAATGATAGTTGTCTCCAAATCTGTGGGTAGACTAATAAAACTATTTCAAGAAAGTGGTTCTAGATCAAGGAAGAAAAAAGCGCATGATCTGTTAGAGTCACGCACTCTTGATGAACTCCAGTTAGCAGCAGATGTGAGTTTGCACAAATGTAAAATGGGGCTGCGATGGTTAGGTAGTCACAGTCACTACAAGCAAAGGTATAGTGATGGAGAATATCATGATGACTCTAATCTCCCTACAACGTCGTAGGTGCCACTTCAGCTCTACAGCGAAGGAAACTCAAGAAGCAAGACTATTATATAGCAAAACCCACGGTCTTTGTCTACAAGGTACTGCAGACCAATCAGATTACAATTTAAAAAAAGAAACTACCGAGATAATAAGAAATAAATTTGCATATTGCGACCACTTCCTAAAAAAAAGGTTCTGTTTACCTCCTGACGTTTTAAGCCTACTAAAAATTCGTCCAACGGTTCTGGAAATTTTTGTGATGATTTAGAATCCAACGACAACGGAGACACCTTTAGCACTTAGATTTTCTACCATTTTTCGATTAAAATATGTGTGTACATAATTATTGCCCGTATTTTTGTGTTCCTAGATGTGAAAATTTTAATTTAAAATGAATATTTTTTTTTGAAAAAGATAATAATTTTTTATTTATTTTTATTAGAGATAATATATTACAAAATTATTACATAAAATTTATAATACATTACTCCCAATGAGTTTAATAAAACTCATTTTGGGAAGGACAACATTATACATCTAAAGGAAAATTATTTTTACATAAGAACACGGAAATCAATGAACAATACATAGATTTTTAAATGGACTAGACACACTTGATACAGGTAATTGAAGAATATACAAGAGTTACAAAGGAAGACAGATAAATTCGTCACTGGTTAATAAAGTTGCTGAGAAAATATCCTTTTAGAGCCTTTGCCAATATTTTTTTGTTTGATTCTGGTAGTTTTAGGACATTAGGTAATGCGTTGTATTGCGTATGTGCGATGTATTGTAAGGAGTTAATTCCAAATTTAGTTGTGTGTGTAGATGACGATAGGTGTATTTGATTTTGTGATCGTGTTTTGTGCTGGTGTATATCGGAATTAAAGGCTGGTTTAGTGGTGGTGTGTGACGAGTGTTGAATTATTTGTAGGATGGCAGTGGTGATGCTATATTTTGGCAGAATGGTATAATAATAATCTAAACGAAAATATGAAAGATAACAAGACACAGAAAAACAAAAAAAAAAGATAATGGTCGCAACTGGAACTCGAACCCAAAACCTCTCGTCTATTTTTCTGTGTCTTGTTCTCTTACATATTTTCGTTAAGATTTTTATTATCTTCTTCAAAGATATATTACATGATGCGAATAACCTTCGAAAGTTATAAAAGAGGGTTTTGTCTTGTAAAATTTAATATGTTTTATTGGCCTAGATATTTGTATATCTTCAAAATTTATTATTTTGTTGTTGTAAATTTCTACGGAAGAGTAAATTAATAATTTTTACTTCAAAATAGTTATAATGCATTAATAATTTTAAAAAAAAATTGCATTAATATTTAGTCAGCAAGAAATTAATTCGTGTTTTTTCTTCATTCCGTCCACTGTGCGCCGGATCCGGAAACGGATCTGGAGCCGTTTGGACATTTTCAAGGGTAGTTTTGTGTTTGAAGAGATATGCTAGTATGTTTTTGGCATGAAGTCACACACTCCATACCTCGCAATGCAGGGCATCACAAACAGACCGACGTAGTTCCATGTTGGCAGTCGACTCCATCTTCCCGAATAAGGATTTTTCGTGGGTTTCCTTATTTCCAAAGGCAAATGCGGACGAATTTCCAAATAAAAGGACACAACCGACTCTTTCACACTCCCAAAAAAATACAAACAGACACATATGTATATATAGATGCCGGTCGCTGAAGTTGATGAAAACATTCAATTTTAGATAACAATTTTTTCCTTACCGATGAAACATAAGACCTCTTAGTCTATAATAGCCATGTAAAAATTTGAATACCTACATCATCATCATCACTCTACAACTTGTCTTCCTCCACTCAGCTCTCTCCAGTTTAGAAGCTCCAAGGTAGATATATCTTTGAGGACGTTGTCGCTCCATATTAATATTTGTCTTCCCAGGCTCCTTCGCCCTATCAGTCTTGAGTTCAGCAGGGACTTTGGTGCTTGATGCTCTGTCATTCTTTCCACATGACCCATCCACCAAAGTCTTCCCAGTTTTATAAATTTTGTGACGTTTAGATTAAACAGAATACCTACACGGGGTAAAAATTGCGAGGCGCAACTGACGCCGTTCTATTCGTACAAAGAAGTAAATAAATTCATTAATTCAAATGTTCTCCTTTGCAAGGCATAAAATCTAGAATATGAAGAAAAAAAATGGTTAATAAAGTTGCCAAATGTCCAAGACACGGATTCTCCTACACACCCAAACCTTATAAGCATCCTTTTCTTAATCTTCATTTATCAATTCCTAACCTGCGTACATTCTCGGAACTATCCGTACCGGCATACCTGAGTAAATCCTTGCATAACACCGTGCCGCGGTATGGAGGGGACATAACAACTTCACCACTGTGAAAAGTGTGCTATTGGTCATGCACGCGATCCGCACTTAATGTGGCTCTATGAAACAAGACCAGCTATCGCCGTTTTGTTTTCCTTTTTAGCAAAGTCAGTCAACGGGAGCATTATTTACAATATTGTTTCAAAACGGCCAGTTTTTGCAAGAATCTTCAGGCCAATTTCGAAACAATTTGATCGGGAATTTAGCGAATTTTTTGTCCACTTAATGGTAGCAGCAACGCAATTGCTAACGAAATCATGGATTCAATCGAAGATTTTGGCTGTAATGGCAAAAATGCGAACGCAGCTATGCTACCAAAATATGTAAATCTACTTTTGAAAAATGTGAAAACGGCACAAGAGTCCTAACTGGTCCCAATTCTATGGAGCCGGTGAGACTATGACATCCCCAATTAGGGTGTGTTGTGAGGCTGATGGTAGTACGGAGCGGAAGGAGATAAGAAAGAGTAACGTGGGGATATACCTAGATATTTAGATTTGATAATCAAACACAGCTAAAGCCATTTCAAGAAACTATTCAATTATGAATGGTGGTCTTACACTAGGACAATACAGAGGGTGTCTTCCACTCTGGAAAATGACCCAAACGTATTAAATATTCTTTAAATTAATAAATTGAGAAATAACACAAATTAATAAAAATCTGCAACCTTGCCCTCGACTACGGAAGTTGTCAAATGCTTGTTTGCTTGTATTTAATAGCGACCAGAAATTATTATTTACTAGCTTTACTCACATGGTATTAGGGGGATTCCCACTCCGCCTCCTCCACTTTCCCTCTCGTCACTCCATTCCCCCCTCCTTCCTCCCCCTCCCACCACCCGCATTCCGCACATTCATTCCCGATACATTCAGTGTTCAAACTGCTCGCGTGCCACCTATTACAATTTTTAATACAAATTTCATAATGCCAGAGCTCAACATTAGTTTTATACAAAATAACGAACAAAAAAAATAATTATCCAATTTGGTGCGGTCCTTCGGAAGTTATGCGCATACATACATTTCGGCGATTCAGTTTTAGAGATAGATATTAACTAAATAATTTCATAACGCCAGAGCTTACTCATAACGCCAGAGCTTACCAATGTATATTGTACACAGCCTATATTACCCGCAAATAATATAGCTATCTATTAGTGAAAGAATTTTTAAAGTCCATTCGGTATCTTTTGCGTGAAAGAGTAATAAACCTACATACATCCATACATCCATACAAACTTTCGCCTTAAACAATAAACAATATTAGTAGGATTATAACCTTTTTTGCATTATTTACCAATTTAAAACCTAAAATCGGCTATATACTAAAAGTAGTTTTAAATATAAAGAAAAGTATTTTTTTCATATGGATGAAAGTATCTTTTATACTTTTGTTATACGGCGATACATCCTTTCCGCATTTAGTTATATGTTGTGTAAGTAGGGATACCGTATTTTCCCTAAACCGACTGCATCCTACTAATATCATAAAGGTGAAAGTTTGTATGGATGTATGTTTGTTACTCTTTAACGCAAAAACGACTGAAGAGATTTAAAAAATTCTTTCACTAAAAGAAAGCTACATTATTTGCGAGATCTACAGGCTATATATATTGGTAAGCTCTGGCGTTATGAAATTATTTTTCATACGTTTTCTGTCGTTAACAAAATCGATTTATTGCAAACGCCAATTGTCGCCTTGGAAACGATGTTTTTTTTTTAATTAGGTTACTATGAACATCCCTTTGATGTTAAAATTCAAATACGTATAAAATACTAATTCCTACTTTACTGAATGTATTTTAATGAAACTTTACAATAACATAAATATTATAGGCTATAGCACAGAGCTCTGGCATTACGAAATTTGTATGAAAAAATTGCAATAGGTGGCACGATTAGTAAGATATCTATAATTCTTTAATCGATTCAAATTATTAGGGAAGTAGGTATTTAGCTAATTTAAATATTTTAGAAATAGAACTTTTATTTAAGAATCTTTGTTTTGCAAAATGTCATTCTCAAATTTTGACATCACAGAACAATTATTGTTTTAATTGGATAGACAGGTATCGCATTTTTTAAGTATAAAACTGCCGTACTGGATTTTTTGGTAGATTATAAAAAGAAGAATAATAATTCCTACTTAATAACTATCTCTAAAAATGAATCACCGAAATATACGTATGTATGCGAAATGTATAAACCCGACGACTGAACCAAATTGGATACTTATTTTTTTTGTTAGTTTTTTTTGTATAAAATTACCGTTGAGTTCTGGCATTATGAAATTTGTATAAGAAATTATAACAGGTGGCATGTGAGCAGTTAGAAAACTGAATGTATCGGGAATGAATTTGTGGAATGCGAGAGGTGAGTGGGGGGAGTGGGGAGGGTGTGTTGGGAGGGTGTTGGTGGAGGGGGGAAGGGGAGGGGGAGGAGGGGGTTAGGAGAGAGAGAGGGGGGAGGGAAGGAAGGGTAAAGGGGAAGGATGGAGGAGGGTGTGGGGAGGGGTAGGGGGTGGGGGGAATGAGGTTGATGGGGGGGAGTGGTGTGGGGAAAGGGAATGTAGAGGGGTAGGGGGTGAGGGGAGTGGTGGGTGGAGGGAGAGGGGGAGGGAGTTGATGGGGGAAGTGGAGTGGAGAGAGGGAAGGTGGAGGAGGCGGAGTGGGGTGGAAGAGGGGGGAGGGAAGGAAGGGAAGGGGGAGGGGTGGAGGAAGGGGTGGGTGGAGTGGGAGGTGGGGGGGTTGATGGGGGAGTGGAGTGGGGGGAGGGGTGGGTGGAGGGGGAGGGGGATTGATGGGGAGAGTGGGGTGGGGAGAAGGAAGGTGGAGAAGACTGAGTGGAAATCCCCTTATACCATGCGAGCGAAAAAGCTAGTATTGTATATAAGTATGTCGGGGCTAATTAGGGGATCAACTGTCATGGAACCACAAAACATAGAGGCGTTGACTATTCAACTTGGATGTTCCCATTTTAGGACAATCAAATTTGCAATATTAGTTCATAATAATAACCAGAGGAGTAGAGGAGTCTAGTCCAAATTAAATCTCGTCTCCTTCAACGGAAGTAATCTTCCGAACAGGCCCTCCAGGGATATGCTGATGTAACTCAGTGACTAGCTCAGATATGGGGGCTCCATCGAAGCCAGAGTTAAGTTAGCCTCCCAAAAACTGGGTGTACTGTACAGGGCCCGCAGATACTTTAATAGTACACAACTGCTAACCCTGTACAAATCACAAGTACGCCCCACGGTTGAATTGGGCAGCCATCACTGGTCTGGGCCCCTAAAATATCTGAAGAAAACACTCGACTCTGTGGAAAAACGGGCTGTTCGTCTGATAGATTCTCCTGTCTTAACAAACGGATTGCAAGCTTTAGAGCACAGGCGTCTGGTGGGAATGCTATCCTTGTATTTCAATAGAAGATGCTCCGTCACTATTCGGCATCTGTGCAGTCGGGAAACATGCAAAACGACATGACATCATATCAATCATCACATTCGACTCGTTCTTGAGTTCAACAGCTCGGCTGTGGAACGATTTGCCGATCTTTGTGTTTCTCATTCCTACAACATGGGTCTCTTTAATAACAATGTTCATTCCTTCCTCTCCTCAAAAAGACCCTCCATACAGCATCTCAGATGACAAAGAGGGAAATTATTTTCCTCAGGGCCTCCTGTACAGAGTTAATGTCAAAAAGAGGAATTGATAGTACACTACAATAATCATCAATGATCGGATGTACCACGATGTCCCAGTTAGCGTGTCTCCATGACGTGCAGTGGTTTTTACTGCTGATGACCACCGGAGAAAAGGCCGACCCACTTTCTGACGGAGAGGCTCGTTTGGTTGTGCAACAAGATGCAACTCTCCATAGAGAGTGAGAGTACACTCAGTCACTCGCAGTAAGTATGTTAGTGGAGCCAGCCTCCGTAATGATCGGTATTACCACAGCGCACCTATCACGAGATAGAGGTAAACAGACAAACGACTATAATTACTTGCAGATTCAGGTCCAATTGTTTCGCAGAAAACATATTCATCAGAAATGACCATTCAGCGCCATTCTTGAAGTGAAAACTTCTTTAGCACCGATTTAATACTCGATGAAACGATAAATAGGACTCTTTTTTATTTTTTATTGAATACCTCACAAGAGTCTCAGCTGCTCCCGTCTGGAACCTGTGAGACTATGACATCCCCAATTCGGGTATGTTATGAGGCTGAAGGTAGAGGGGAGGCAAAGGAGATGAGGAATAGGAAGGTGGGAAAGTACCTGGCTATTCAGATCTGGTCAATAAAAGGGGCTAAAGCCATTTTATGCAACGTTTCAATTCTGAACGGTGGTCTTACACCAGAGCGATACTGAGAGTATCTTTCGCTCTGGAACGTGCCGCAAATATATTGTATATTATTTTTAATTAATTAATTATGAAATAACACGCCGGGATTCAATCCAGCGACATTCGGATTGCGAGTCAAGAGCTATTCGCTAGATCACGCCGGCCGTCCTAAAGAGAGACAAACATATACATGTATATTTGCGGCACGTTCCGTGTTTGGTGACCAGATCTGAATAGCCAGGTACTTCCCCACCTTCCTCTTCGCTATTTTCTTCCCCTTCCCACTACCTTCAGCCTCACAACATATCCCAATTGGGGGTGCCATAGTCTCACTGGCTTCAGACGGGAGTAGTAAGGACACTTGTGAGGTATTCATAAAAAAAAATAAAAGTAAGATTTAACCTGCGAAATAATGAGATAGTTTAATCGGTCACCTCTTTGTGCGGTGCTTCGTAGCCTCCCACTCTTATCTATCCTAGTTTTCTGAAAGTTCCACTTCTACCGCGTGCGAACTGCACATTCTGTTTTTGAATTGAAAACTAAACACTAAACAGAAACACACTAAATACTTCTCATTAAACAGAAATAAACACATCCGTCTATAGGATTTAGCGTGAGAATAAGATAGCAATAATATATTTCTTAATTAAATGAAGACAATATTAGCAAAACTCAATCGAAAAACTGGAGACATAATAATCATTTTATTAATTTAATAATGCACATAAATTATATTATAAATTTGGGGGGGGGCAACTGTCGGGCACCCAATTTTGGGATGGTCAGGTTTCAGATGCCAAAAATATTTTAAAAACCTGCTTTTGCTAAAATCTGCTGGGTTCTTCCGCTTTCACCAAAAATCTCCTGAGCCCAATGTGGAATCACGCCAAATCTCACGTAGTCCATTTCCTTGGAGATAGTTGGACCAAGACGAGTGGAACATGTTTTATTTATTTATTGTTTGAAACATTTACCAAGTGTTAACAATTGAAATGCTATTGTAAATTATGAAGGACTAGCTGACCCCTAGACAGGGTCAGCTAGTCCTTCATGGTCCTGTCTTCGTTATGATTTTTTTTCTTCTTTTTATTATAGCGACTATATAAAATTTTTTTACATACAAAATGCAATGTGAAATTAAGTATAAAATATTGTATTTCTTAGTCCTCCTCACTAGGGGGTCCTGTGCCGAGGAGGACTAAAGTTATTTAAATATAGTTCATTTGTCTTCTATGTCGTTTTTAGCGTCTTCGCTAGGGTTTTCTCATTGACCTCTTTAAGCCATTTTTTATTCTTGATTTGTATTCAATTGGATTTTTTATTAGTTTTATGTCTTGGGGCAGGATGTTATGGAGTTTTGTTGCAAAGTATGTATAGTTTCTTTGTCCAAATGTGGTTTTATAACTTGGAATATTTTTTATATCATTTTTATTCGATCTAGTGTTATGCATACACGGTCTAGTAGAGGATTCATTATTTTTGAAGAGCTTCAATAATATATTTTTGGCATATATTTGTTGTACATTTGGTACGTCAAAGTTATTGAAAATTTCAATTGAAGGCGTTCTAATTGGTACTTTCAATATGGTCTTTATGATTCCTTTTTGAATCGTATTCAGGCTGTGTAGGTACGTATTTGCAGCAGATCCCCATCCTATGATTCCATATTCAATTCGAGAATGACATAACGCATAGTTGACCTTTTTCAATGCTTTTTATTTAACACGTTTCTTAGATTTTTGAAGAAATATATTTTTGAAGAAATATGTTAGGAAATATATAATAAATATTCAATTCGAACTGGAATAAATAATAATAAAATATATTATTTCAAAACATATTGCTTATTGTAATGATTTTTGATACAATTGTTTCTCCCTGCGTGTCTTTTCACATTCGTCAAGTTACCATACCGCCTCCCCTTCCTCTCCCGCGTCCCCTACCCCTCTCGCGTTCCCACTCCGCCTTACCTCTCCCCACTACCCTCGCCCGTTTTCCCCGTCCCGCGAACCCCCCTCCCGAGTTCCCCTCCCCCTCCCTACTAACGCATTTCACATTCAATCTCCACATTCAGTTTTCAAACAGCTCGCGTGCCACCTGTTACAATTTTTTTAATACAAATTTCATAATGCCAGAGCTCACCAGTATATATAGAAACCTTCGCGGGCGTGCTCGAAACAACTCACCAAAGTTTCATCACAATCGCATGAACGGTTAGCAATTCACAATTTCATGATGCCAGAACTCACTATTGTATATAAAAACCATCGCGGGCTTGCACACAGTTATGGCGTGACCATGGAAAACAGCGATCCAGTGACAGCTAGTCACAGAGTTAAATTAAATGTTACAGGCAATGCCGCCACATGTTATCTCTCCATATCCGGAAAGATACTTAAATTATATATATATCCGTAATACTTATACCTAGGGAAGAAACGTATACATGCGAGCTGCTGAAGGAAGTAGCGACATCTTGTGTCGAATTCTTGAATTCGAAACAGAATTATAACAGTAGCTTTGTGTGAAATTCCACGTACGCAGATGATATTTGTGGCGCGGCACATATGGGTGGGGTCCAAAGTGCACTCGTAGCTGGGTTCTGAAATTCAACCACGCAGACCCAAGCCTATTAAAAATATTTCAAACAATGGATAAATAATTTAAACAAAACAATTATGCAATTACGTAGAATTGAAAGTACTTATTTATCTATCTATCTGGCCCCCTAGCACAATCTATCGATAAGGGTTGATAGGATAACTTTCGGTAACTTCTCATCGTGCTCAAGCATACTTGCAGATCGCCAACGAATTAGTAACAGTTCGTAATGTTTTATTTTATTTTTATTATTTTTTTATTATTAAGTTAAAAGAAACATAATATTTCGCTTTCTTAACTTAAATACAGAGCATATATATAGTACAGTAGTAAGAAGTAATATTTTTAATTTTGTTCCAACATTTTGAGTTTAAATAGTTTTTTTTAAAGGTTTTTATGTTATTTTCCGTTTTGAGGCTATCTGGAAGGAGATTATGTGTATGAACTCCCTCGTGACCAATACTTCTCTTGCCACTTTCAGTCTTGACAGTATTTGTGTACAATTTATTGTGTTGTCTAGTACAATGTTCGTGTACTTGTGATGTTTTTATAAATGTTGTGTTTGTGTGTATAAGTCCATTTTGTACTTTGTAGATTAAAAGACATATGTTATATTCCTACAATGTTCTTATTTTCAAAAGGTTCATTTCCTGGTATAGTTTTTTTGTGGGAGTGTCTGGGTTATAGTTGAAGAGTTTTTTTAATAACTTTGTTCTGTATTATTTGTAAGTCGTTTAAGTACGTAATGTATGTGTTTCCCCATATTTCTATTAAATAATTTAGGTGGGACTGGATTAAGCTAAAGTATAAGCCCCTCTTTACCTCTGTTGGTAGAAGATGAGCAATTCTACCAAATACACCAATTAATGGGATGATTTTTGTTTTTAGTTTTTCTACGTGTTGTTTAAATGTTAAATGATTATCAATAATATAATATTTAAGTGTTCTTACTATATTTGACATCAACTGTTGTTTATAATTTAGCGATCTGCAGTTGTCCTGAGGAACGATGGCAAGTTACCGAAAGTTATCCTATCAAACCTTATCGATCGACCATGCTAGGACCCCTGGTGAGCTTAGACACAAGAATACGTAATAAATTATGAAAAAGGTGGTAAGCAAGATGTGTGCTATGTAAGGTTGGTAGTGATGGAAAACTATTACACTGGTTTGCTAGCTATTTATCTGATAGGGTACAACTAGTCATCATTAATTCGATTCTTTCCAACCAAGCTACCAGTGGTGTACCACAAGGGTCTCATCTAGGCCCGATTTTGTTTTTACTGTTTAAAAACAATATTTTTAACAAGATATAAATGTATTACTTTATGCAGACGATTAAAAAATATTTAAAATAATAAAAACCGCTGATGATCTGTCTACAAAATAACCTAAACAGGATAATTAATTGGTGTACTCTTAACAAACTTTATCTTAAGACAAATATGTGTCATTTAATGAGATTTTATAAAATAATTCAGCAAATTATTTATCTTTATGTGTATTTATATCGTTAAGTAAGTACCTTCATTAATTTTAAAACATAAAACAGTAGTTTAAACCTAAAGCAGCATTGAAGTATAGATGCTTCGGAAATAAGCGCCAGTCAGAATGACTCCGATAACATCAACAAAATGCAAAAATGATAGCAATCCTTGGTAAGCTGTAGCAGGTACTAAGAAATCTCACAGACATTGACCAGACTTGCATTAACTGCGATTAACAGCCATTCAATCAATTAATGCCAACATTGTCAACATAATAATATTGCTTAATATGCATTATGCATTGGCTCAATAATATGTACAAATGTATATGTGTGTGCATGTGTGTGTATATGTACATATATGCAAATATATGTGTAGAGTGTGCACACGTGTGCATATACACATACATGTATGTACAATGCACATATATATATTAGTAAATGTGTATGCATGTATTTACTAATATTTGGTTTTGATACTCTTTGTTTTATGTACCCACTTGTAATTTAATTAAATTAAAATAAACAGAATGACATGACACAAAAAAATAAAAAGGTAACGGTCACAATTGGGACTCGAACCCAGAATCTCTTGTTTTACCGGAACAAAGAGCCTTAACCAACTCGGCCATTGGGACCATTTTATGTCTTTTTTGTAGAGCTTATATTTCATTTTTTTCTCTTGCTTTATCTGTTTTATATTTTCATTGAGATTCATTTTTTTACAGTAACTTCACACAGGAGGCCCTGAGGAAAATAATTTAATAATTTCCCTCAGGGCCTATGTCATCTAAGATGCTGGGTAGAGGGTCTTTTTGAGGAGAGGAAGGAATGAAAATTGGTCATGAAGAAACCCATGTTGTAGGAAGGAGGAAACACAGAGGCCGGCAAATCGTTCCACAGCCGAGCTGTTGGACACAAGATCGTGTCGAAGAAGCGATCCGTTCTCATGTGATAAATGTCTACCGTGTCCATGTATTGGTCACGCGTTTGGCGTGTTTCCCGACTATGCACCGGTGCCGAAGGGATCAATGACGCTAGTTCCTCGGAGCATCTTCCATTGTAATACCTATAGAACAAGGATAGCATTCCCACCCGACGCCTGTGCTCTAAAGATTGCAATCCGTCCGTTAAGATGGGAGAATCTAACAAAACGAACCGCCCGTTTCTGCACAGAGTCGAGGGTATTTTTCAGGTATTTTGGAGCTCCAGACCAGAGGTGGCTGCCAAATTCAACCATGGGATGCACTTGCGATTTGTACAGGGTTAGCAGTTGTACACTAAAAGTATCTGTGGGCCCTGTACAGTACGCCCAGTTTTTAGGAGGCTAACTTTACTCTCAGATAAATATGATTACATCCCTAATCAAATGGATATTTATTATATTTTTGCTAAAAACAAACGGGAAACGATCTAGCAAATTTTGTATTTGCAATATTTGTTTATTGTATTGACATTATCGGCGTATTACATAAAAGTAGAACTTTGCATCAGCCAAAGATAAACATTACGAAACCGCGGCCATCTTTGAACAAGTAATAATATATAGAATTGAGCGCGCGGTAAAAAAAACCAGTCTCGCTTTCACTCTATGGTCAATGTTTGAATAAATCTATGGTCAATATTTGAGCGCGTGACCCACTTTGGGAACGGAAATGGAAAGTTGTCAAGCACACCGTGTGCTGTATGTTAGTCTATGGTATGTTGTATTTGGGCAGGTACCTACCTACTTACTGTTTTAAATAAATTGGTTATGATCAATAGATAGTTGAGAATGTTCCTGCATACTTATTGCCTTATTAGTAGTTATTCATTGATCTATGGTCTGTGTTTATTAATAATGGGTTTTAAAGTAGAAGTGTGCCCATAGAATTAATGTATAACGTACAGGTAGATATTTGGTGTTTTGCAACTAACATGATGGTAGGTTACTAACTACGTAGGTTTTTTTTTAAAATGAGTGTAATATAATTTATAACAGCTGTGAAAGTACAGTCTAACAAAAATATGTAAAAAAATAGAAGGTAAAAAAATTGAAAAATATGACATTATTGACGTTGTTGCTGAGGAAAATAATTTCCCTCAGGGCCTATGTCATCTTTGAGGATGCTGTGAGGAGGGTTTTTTTAAGAAAAGGAAGGAGAGGAGAGTTCTGGGAAGGAAAAGGGTTTAAGGGGTGGGTAGGAATCTGGGGTTCAGTATGTTGTGGTCATCCGCCTCCAAGACCTAGACAAACCTCACCCCATAAACCCGGGCACCCCTGCTAAATCACCAAACGTAGCGAACCACTTGGGGTGACCTATGGCAGAGGTGTTGGTTATCCAATAAAGGTTCCCGGGGTGGCGCTACCCATTCCCGCCTCCCAAATTGTACGGACGCTTACGGGCGCTGTACAATTTATAAAGAATTCTTAGTTTGTATCTAATTTTACTATTTAAAAATAGATACAGAAACATACTTACCTGGCAGGTCACTTCCGATAAACACACTTTATTTAGAAAGCACTACAATCGTTTAAACAGATTATCAACGAAAATATCTACTTTCATACACTCTATCTTATTATAAATAAACTTTATAGCCACCTCAGGTTTAGAGTCCCAAAATACTTGAAAAAACCCTAGACTCTAGACCAGGGGTGGGGAACCTGCGGCCCGCGGGCACTTTTGGTGCAGCCTGCTGAAATAACCACAAAAAATTTCACAGAATGGGATGGTTTTTTCACGGTGTTTCAGGTGCATTTTAAGACGTTATTTGGTAGTAGTTTGGACACAAATAAAAACGTGATACAACATCCCCGTTTACTTTTATTTTAATTTGTTATTGTGAAACGATATGGAAATTCCATCGGTACTTTTAACTTTCTTGTACGGGAGAGTCCCGATATTTCTGGATTGATGGCAACTCTATTCGGAGAAGAATCTTAGGCAGTCTGTCAAAAACATTATTTTCTAGTCATCGTTGCGAAGTAAAGTGGATAGAAAATCGATAAAATCCTATTAATGGCAATTACGAAAAAAATAAAAGTTAAACTGAATGAAACGTGAAATCTTTTGAAACTAAATTAAGGCTGTGGAAAGCGCAACTCGAAATGAATAACACGATGCATTTTCCAACACTGCAAGGACAAAAGTCCTCTACATCATTTGAATACGCTGGTGAGTCCGCGAAATTAAGTGAGGCATTTAACGAACGTTTTAAGGACGTGAAAAGCAAGCAAACGGTTTTGAACAACAATTATTACAAGCAATAATTGTCAGCCTGAAACACTCATTTACATTGAAAAATCTTCCGAGAAAAGATACTTGCCGCCAACGGGACTTGAACCCGTGTCCTTCCTTGAACAAATTTTCTACACCGTTTAACGTGGAACCATCGAATGTGCCTGATCATCTGCTGCACGAAATTATTCAATTGCAATGTGACGATGAACTAAAAGCTAGATATAACAATCTCCCGCTGCTTGAGTTCTATAAGCGCTGCATAAGAAATGATGAATTTCAAAATTTAAGGAGGCTCGCCCTTAAATTTACTCTATTTTCGGAACAACTTAGATCCTGCTGTGAGCAGTTCTATTCAAAACTATCAATCGCAAAGAATCATCTGCGATCCAGACTAACCGATGCAAATCTGGAAAATCAGTTGCGAGGAGCAACATCATCAATGCCAGCTAATATCGCAGGCCTTGCCAAAATTAAGCATTTCCAGCCATCATGTTAGGGGTGACCTACATACTCTATTGTCCATCTGATATTACTGTTAGAGTATTTTTCTGTTATTGTTCTGATTTGAGAATGATTTGTGTAGGTTTATAAAAACTCATACCGTGGTAAACACGAAGGAAAAAGTGCATTGTGTTATATGAGTTTTTAATATATTGCCAAACTTCTACCATGTATTAAGTATTAAAATTAATATAAAATCACTCCGTATAAATTATTTTAAATAGTTAAATAAACATAAAATCATATGCGTAATCTAAAATAATTGCATACGATAAATATGATACAAAATGCCGAAAAACCATTCACGTAATCTGAATACAATTTAATTTAAGCCGGTGGACTAGTGGACTCCTATGCAGATTCATTCTTAAGGCAAAACCAATCTTGTGTTCACAATGCAATTTTTTGTGGCGGATTAATTGACTCCAGATACTAATATCTACAGCCTGTATGTCGGACGAATATCTACAGCTCATATGTGGAACTAATATCTACGAACTTCAGAGTGTTGACAAATATCTACAGAGCTAAGGTCGGACGAATATCTATGACGGTCCCAGTGTTGACTAATATCTACAGAGCGTAGGTTGGGCTAATCAGATAAATGTATCCAATAGTCCGATATTAGGGATTTTTACATACATACTTACATAAATTAAGTTTTTTTAACTGCATACGCAATATTCCGTTATTCCAATATGCTATACATAATTGCAAATCCTATCTCTGCCAGTGCTCTAGATATTCGTCAACACTTTGGTTCTCATAGATATTAGTCAACAGTTTGAGCTGTAGATATTCGTCAACACTTTGGTTCTCATAGATATTAGTTCGATTTTTTCAGTTTTTGGAATTCCTGTAGATATTAGTAGACGCCTTCGATTCATCTGGTAACTCATTTCGAATGAAACCGTTCTTGCGTTCCGACCGTAAATAATCGGAGGAAAATCATTTTGATGTTATACGTGCAGTATTAATTAAAGCGGGGGACTCACAATCCAATTCGCTCTAACGGTAAAACCAGTTTTGTGTTCAAAATGCAATGAAAAAATTCAAAGTGTGGTGTCGTCTGCTTTCTCGTATTTGAAGTACATTTATAAAATTTTAGTTGTAGTTGCTTTTAGATTAATTCTAGTTGCTTTGCTGCCAGTATTAGCCATTTTCATGTACTGAGTGTAGTTTCAATTCCCCGCGTACAGATTCACCCCATAACTTAAACCAGTTCTGTGATTAGATGCAACGAAAAAAAGGTGGGGTATCATTTTGTTAATCATTCCTCGTGTTAGAAGTGCATTTATTAATTTCTAGTTGCGTACTTTATGCTACCAGAATTGGAGGAAAGCCATTTTCATGTTCTGATTGTATTTTTAATTCCCCGCGTACATCCTGTAATTAAAATCAGTTCTGTAATATGAATGCAACGAAAACACGCGCGTTTGGCGTGTTTTTTTTTACATGTGTGATTTCATTTACTGACCCATTTCTTGTGTTAAAAGTGCATTTATAAAATTATAGTTTCGTAGTTTATGCTGCCAGAATAAGAGGAAAACCATTTTCATGTTCATGTTCAATTGAGTGTAGTTTCAATTCCCCGCATGCAAATTTAACTAGTTCTGTGTTCAGAATGCAACGAAAAATTTCAGTTGCGGTTTCATCTGCTGATGCATTTTAATGGAAACCATTTTCGTAAGTCCTTTTTCGGAAAGTATGGACATCCAAATGGCCCGCGACGCTAAAAAGGTTCCCAACCCCTGCTCTAGACCCTAACTTAACAAATGGATTGCAATCTTTAGAGCACAGGCGTCAGGTGGGAATGCTATTCTTGTTCTATCGGTATTTGAATGGAAGATGCTCCGAGGAACTAGCATCATTTATCCCTTCGGCACCGGTGCGTAGTCGGGAAACACGCCAAACGCGTGTCCAACATATTAACACGGTTGACATTTGTCCCATGAGAACCGATCGTTTCTTCGACTCGTTGTTGTGTTTAACAGCTCAGCTGCGGAACGATTTGCCGGCCTCCGGGTTCATGGGGTGAGGTTTGTCTAAGTCTAGGAGGCGGATGACTAGGACACACTGAACCCAGATTCCTACCCACCCCTTAAATCCTTTTCCTTCCCAGAACTCTCCTCTTCTTCCTTTTCTGAAAAAAACCCTCCACACAACATCCCCAAAGATGACATAGGCCCTGATGGAAATTATTTTCCTCAGGGCCTCCTGTGCGGAGCTCATGTAAAAAAAAAAACACGCCAAACGCGCGCCCAACATATATGTACACGGTTAACATTTGTCACATGAAAACTCGCTCTTGTGTTTAACAGCTCTGCTGTGGAACGATTTGCCGACTTCTGTGTTTCCTCCTTCACTTCTAATGGAAGAGTAGTATATAATTCCAAGGTGTGAATTATTATCAAGATGTATTTTTACCGTAAATAAATGAATAAATAAATTTTACAATAAATGTCAATTCGGGGGTCAACTCTCGAGGGAACTTTCGGGTCACCAGTTATAGTTGAGAATTGCATGCATTGATAAGCTTTCGGATTCCTCTACGTAATTCTAGTAGTCGGGATTTATTTCAGTGCAGAAATTCTAGGACTAACTACAATAAGTATTCCTCTTTGCCCAGAATACTAATGGAGGGAAATAAATATACCAAGTCAGTAAACATCTTCAATATATCACTACACAAATACAAAATGTTGTTACTGAGGCAGTTTAGTTTTGTACAATAAATCTAATCTATCTATATATACAGAGTGTTAAGGGACGTACTTGACTTACTTTGACCAGTGATTTCTGACATTATTTGGAGTAAAAAATGCAAATAAAATTTTGGTCACCGGTGACATTTTTGATGTTTTTTTTTTTTTTTTTTCTAAAATAACACTAAAAAATGGTAGGTGTTAGATAGTTGGAGGCGGGGTTAGGGGTTGGTCGGTTACTCGGCTGAATGACCAGTGACGGCATGTGGAAGAAAACATTTTTTGTTTGATTTTGAACAACAAAAATTTTGAAAAAGAAAAGTGATCTACAAAGTCACCGGAGACCAAAATTTCAGTTACATTTTTTACTCCAAATAATGTCAGGAATAACTGGTTAAAAGAAGTCAAGTACGTCCTTTAACACCCTGTATATAAAAATGAATCCCTGTTTGCCTTGGTCACGCCATAACTTCAGAATGACTTTACCTATTTCATTCAAACCTTTTTCAGTTTTCTAATACTTTGTAGAATTAAGAAAATTGAATACATAATTTCAGAAAACTAAACCACAGACAGTTCGCCCGTTTGATGAAATTGAATTTAGCAGGAAGCTGTTTTTTTTTGTATTAAAAGAATTTTCTATGGATTTTTTAAATTTAAATAGGTAGATACCTATATTAGGTACGAAATTTGATTTATTTTTCTTATAATATACAAAAATAAATATTTGTGATATGCGAAAAATGAAAATTTGAATTAAAAAAATTGTAATAGGTGGCATGCGAGCTGTTTGAAAACTGAATGTACTGGGACTTTTATGTGCACTCTGAATTTGTATTATTTCTAAATGTTAACTGCCTCCTGTTCTATATAATTTAGTTTAAATGATTCTTGTTGAATGGCACCGTGATGGTTTATCATTATATATTGTCCTGTGCCAAAACAGCACTCACTATTGTTGTTAATATTGTTCTTTAGGAATTGCTTTGTATATTTTTGTATATTCGTTATTTCACATTATTTAATTAATTTTTTGAGGACTCGTAAGGAACACTGTAGGTTAATTTTAAGTTTATTATAATTAAGCGCACTTGAAGTGAAACATCACAAAACTGCGCTATATAAATACTACGTTATTATTATTATTATTGGGACTTGACATATGGAATGCGGGAGGGGTGGTTTGCGGGACGTGGAGAAGGAAGGGGATCGCGGGAGGGTAGGGGATGCGGTAGGGGAACGGGGACGCACGGGAAAGGACATGCAGGGAAAAACAATTTATTTATTTGAATATGGCATTGCAATGCATGCCGGAAATCAGCTAGTACTGTTTGATTTTTACTATGAATATGTCAAAACCCCTAAAAAGGTGCTAAGATATAATAAATAAATATATTATTTTTAATTTTTAACTTTATGAGTAAAACCTCAAATTGTAATATTTAAATAAATGAAGACAATATAATCGAAACTCAATCGAAAATCTGGAAACAGAAAAATCAGAAAAACATATTGACACCTCTGGGACTCGGGGACTCGAACCCAGGACCTCTTGCTTTCCGGGCAAACGCGCTAATCACTGCGCCACGGTGTCGATTACCGTGTCGATTACCGAATCGACACCGTGGCGCAGTGGTTAGCTCGTTTGCCCGGAAAGCAAGAGGTCCTGGGTTCGAGTCCCAGAGGTGTCAATATGTTTTTCTGATTTTTCTGTTTCCAGATTTTCGATTGAGTTTCGATTATATTGTCTTCATTTATTTAAATAAATATTTTATTATGCTTGAAAGAAAATTGCAGTTTAATGCATTGTAAATTGCCTATGACGCAGGAGCTTGCGAATCGAACTAATGTTTATTGCATAGAATTTTGCAATACTTTAAATCTGTACAATTTGTATAAACTGTCATGTGCTTCATTGAATTGTCAAGAAATGACTGGTCAGTTAACGTAGGAGTCATCAGAAAACAGATCGATTAAACTAAATACAGAAATTCTCAGAAATTTTGGAAAGTTCTTCGAAATGAAGCGCTAATATCAAATATACACACTTTCATATTCGTCTTAAATCCTAATTAGTAGATATTAAAGACAGTTACAACTCAGAACAAAGATATTTGTGAAAGGAGTAAATTATTGCAACACAATTAATAATATGGTGTAAATATAAAATGAAAATAAATTTTATGAGATTAAAAGAATTTGGCATTCTCAGACTATAAAAAATATACCATTTGTTATTTCGGCTACTGGCATTATACCTAGCTCTCTCATTCAAAATTTAGGTTTATTAGATTTGTTAAAGAATTTACCTATATATAGAAATGCAAAAATCAATCATTTTAAATACATGTAGGATTACTAAACATTTTTTAAATATTTATATTGAGGTATCAGAAGGATTTATAGGTCCAATTAGGAGTTCCACCGAGCCGATGATGTGAAAATATCTGGGGTCGGTAAATTATTTTTCCATTTAGTCTGTAGTAGGTTGACATGCTGTTCTTGTATTGTTTGGTATTTATTATATAGGTAGCAAACTACCGATTAATTTTGAATCTTATTGTAATGTGTAATAAGATTCAAACTATATCGGTAGTTTTGCGCCACCCTTTACTTGTGTAGTGCAATTGCATAGCGTGGATTGCCTAGATGATCATTTTTGGAAAAGTATGTGGAAGGGTTAAGTTTTTCCTGTGGGGAAGATTTAACCCGGACATTAAGTCGTAATGTAAATCATTAGAAGATTAACTAACTAACCATCACGCCATTTCCTCGCAGGGATAGGCAGATATGACGAGCCGCCAAACAACTCGGTCTTGGCACACTCTGTCTCATACATACGCCTCTATTATTCTGACTCTTAACATGGCCCGACTCTAGTATCTGATTCACTTGATCATGCCATGTCTTCCTTGGGCCTCCCCGACTTCTTCTACCATTTATATTTGGGTCACGTATTCTCCTTACACTCCTTCCTTCGCACATTCGCTCTACATGCTCAAATCATCTAAGGGTATCTTTCTTAATCTCACTCATTATGCTTACATCAGCCTTGCATTTTTTGCGGAGCTCCGCATTTCTTATACGATAATACATGATTTTACCATTCATTCCCCTCAGGGTTCTCATTTCTACAGCATTCAGTCTACTTTCATACTTTCTCTGCCAGTTCCATGCCTTACCGCCTTAAATCAGGATAGGTACCAGCACTCCATTGTGGACTGCTTATTTCGCTTCTTTGGTTTATTGTTAGCGCCAACGGCATTCAATCCTTTATTTATGGAGTTACCTGTATTTACCCTTCTTTAAATATCTCTGTCAGTCTTCCCATCTCTCGTAAACGTACTTCCCAAATACACTAACTCATACTGATCTAAACAAAACATTCCTGAACAAGACATAGAAATATAAAAAAATTACAAGTGTTTAGTTCACTCATGGTAGAAGTGAAACCTTCAGAAATCTAAAGTAGACAAGAGTGGGAAGGCTACGAAGCACCCTACAAAGAGGAGACCGATTATTCTATCTTTTTCTCTGGCAGGCTAAATCCTATAGGCCTATAGATGTAAGAATTTATCTCTTTTTAGTGTCGCTTTTTCGTTTCATCGAGTTTCAAATCACAACCGTGCTAAAGAAGTTTTCACTTCAAAAAGGTAACGGTCGCAAATGGGACTCGAATCTAGGATCTCTTGACTTACCGGAAAACAGCGCCTTAACCAAGTCTGCCATTGGGGCCTATATTTTTTCTGTCATTTTTGTCGATCTCATATTTCAAATTCAGAAATAATAATATTATCCACAAATCAAAAATGATGGCAGAAATAGATATCAAAAATATTATATTATTATTTTGATAAAATCTTCACAACAAAGATAAAAACTATTAATATTATCATTGAAGAAGAAGATAACAATAATAATCTAAATGAAAATATGAAAGAGAACAAGACAACGAAAAACAGAAAAAGACAATGGTCGCAACTGGGACCATTGCGACCAATGTCCATTGGACCCAGTTGCGATCATGGTCTATTTCTATTTTTCTGTGTCTTATTCTCTTTCGTTTAGATTATTATTGTTATCTTCTTCTTCAAAGATATATTACGTTGATATTAGAATAACCTTCAAAAGTTACAAAAAGATGGTTTTTCTTATAAAAATTGATAATTAATACTTTTTAAAAAAAAAATTATTTATCTATAATAAAATATATTTACATTGGTTTTATTTGTATGCCTGTCTCACTAGGGTATACCTGTGTCGAGACAGGCGTACATAAATGAATATAGTAGTTACAAGGATACTTCAGGTAAAATACATATTATGAATAGAATTAGAACAGAAGGGTGATTGGAAGGGTGGTAAATCTTTTAAAGAGAGTTATTTTATAAATGTTGGAGATGGAGTAATGAAATAAATTCTGCCTAGTCTATTTATAAGTTAAATTTGACAGGATTCCATTATTTTCATTTGTTTTATATGGGTTAGGTTGTATGTGAATAGTTATTTCTGTCTATGTGTGATTTATTTTACAGATATTTGTGATAGTGTGGCGTCCAATACTTATAATCCATTTTTTAATATCTTGTTTGAATTTTGTAAAGGAGTCACTTTGTCTGATCGTAGTTGGTAGTGTATTGTATAGTTTGCAAGCTATGTATTTAGAGTGTCTTTGCCCGAAGGTGGTTTTGAAAAAAGGAGTTTGGAGAAGTTCGTTGTTTTTGGCTCGGGTATTGTGTATTGTTTGTGTAGCTTTGTATGGTGTTTTGTTGTTTTTGTGTAAATTAAGTAATATGGATCTTGAGTAGAGCTGTTTTATGTCCATAACGTTGAAGGAATTGAAGATAGTATCAGTGCTGGTAGTAAGCGGCATTTTAAGAATTATTTTTATGATTAGTTTTTGTGCTTTCATGATGGGATCAAGGGCATTGGAATATGCATTACCCCAGGCTAGAATTCCGTATTCGATGTGAGATTGGCACAATGAGTAATATACTGTTTTTAAAAGTTTTAGGTTAAGGAAATTGCATGTTTGTTTGAAAAAGTATATAGATTTTCGGATTTTGTTTGTAGTATTATGTATATGTTGCTTCCAATTCAGGTGTGTATCGAAGGTTACTCCTAAATATTTGATAATGTTTACTTGCTCTAGGCATGGGCAGTCACAGATTCGGTTTAGAGATGAATTTTTACATTTGTGTATTTTTAATGGCGGGGCTGGGTTTGACTTTGGGATATTGGTGAGACTGGACAGTAAGTATTTGGTTTTCTGTACATTTAGAGTTTTATTAATGTACTAGCTTTTCCACTCCGCCTCCTCCGCCTTCCCTATCCCCACTCCACTCCCCCCCCCCCATCGCCCCCTCACCGCCCCACCCTTACTTCCACCCCCACTCTCCCCCACTCACCCAACTCCTCCTCCCACACATACCCCTCACCCCTCCCCCCTCTCCGCCCCCGCCATACTCGTTTTTTTTTTTTTACATAAGCTCCACACAGGAGGCCCTGAGGAAAATAATTTCCCTCAGGACCTATTACATTGCTGTTTGGAGGGTTTTTTAAGGAAAGGAAGGAGAGGAGAGTTCTGGGAAGGAAAAGGGTTTAAGGGGTGGGTAGGAATCTGGGGTTCAGTATGTTGTGGTCATCCGCCTCCAAGACCTAGACAAACCTCACCCCATGAACCCGGGCACCCCTGCTAAATCACCAAACGTAGCGAACCACTTGGGGTGACCTATGGGAGAGGTGTTGGTTATCCAATAAAAGTCCGGGGCGGCGGTCCCATTCCCGCCTCCCAAATTGTTACGTTCATTTTTCGAACAGCTCGCGTGCCAATTATTGCAATTTTTTTATACAAGTTTCATAATGTCAGAGGTCTGAGCCTATATGTTATTCTGATGTGTGAGCTATATTATTGTAAAGATTCATTAAAATCCATTCAGTAGTTTTTGCGTGAAAGGGTAACAAACATACATACATCCATACAAACTTTCGCATTTATAATATTAGTAGGAGTTTATATTCCTTTCAACCCAAAGATATTATTTTTTATATAAGCACTGAAGAAAAAAATCGATAGAAGTGTCGCGTAGGCGTATTTATGTGCCAGAAGTAATTTTAATTTGACCTCAGATTGAATGAATTTGACAAAACATTTTAAATATCTAATTAATTTTATGAACAGATCATCAATTACATCAACCTGCTTGGGGCCTAGGAGTCAAAACGTTTTATGTAAATTTTGGAGACAGGTTTTTAATCGATATAGATCATGGTATCAAGACAAAATTACACAGGCGTGAATTTCGCGTACCAATATTATACTGACAGAATTTAACATGGAGGGTCATATACACCTAATAGAATTACTCGTCAACAAATCCTAACATAATCATACTTTTTTTTTTTTTTTTACATGAGCTCCACACAGGAGGCCCTGAGGAAAATAATTTCCCTCAGGGTCTATGTCATCTTTGGGGATGCTGTGTGGAGGGGTTTTGGGGGAAAGGAAGGAGAGGAGAGTTCGTTAGGAAAAGGGTTGAAGGGGTGGGTAGGAATCTGGGGTTCAGTGTGTCCTGGTCATCCGCCTCCAATACCTAGACAAACCTCACCCCATGAACCCAGGCACCCCTGCTAAATCACCAAACGCAGCGAACCACTTGGGGTGACCTATGGCAGAGGTGTTGGTTATCCAATAAAGGTTCCCGGGGCGGCGGTACCCAATCCTGCCTCCCAAACTTAAACAATAAAGAAATTACTAAATAACGTGTTTTAAATTTTACACAACTGATAAACAAGCATTAATCTATGGTAAATGGTTGTTTATCAGTTGTGTGAAAAAACACGTTAAAAATCTTTTTTTAAAGGTTTGTATTGAAGAATGTTTATTAGGAAATGGTTATTTAAAAAAAAAAATTGCAATTTATCAAATATTTGAAGTTAATTTTCACGTTCTGTGTAAGGTCTATTCAAGTTGTGTAATTATTTCAGTTTTATGGAGCAACTAGCATATAAAGATATAATAACAGAACTTGAATAAAACTTACACAGAACGTGAAAATTAACTTAAAATATTTGATGAATTATTAATTATTTTTAAACAACCCATCTTTAAGTGTGTCCTAAATAAAATTCGTATAGTAAAAAAATCAAAAGTTAGGTTAGGTTAGCTTTCCGACGTCTGAAATTCTAGTAGATGTATTTTAAGTGCATGTGATTCTCTCCATATGTAATTAAATGAAGACAATATAAGCGAAACTCAATCGAAAATCTGGAAACAGAAAAATCAGAAAAAGATATTGACACCTCTGGGACATGACGTTCAAGTCCCAGAGGTGTCAATATCTTTTTCTGATTTTTCTGTTTCCAGATTTTCGATTGAGTTTCGCTTATATTGTTTTCATTTAATTAAATATCACAATTTGAGGTTTTACTCATAAAGTTAAAATAAAAATAAAAAATAAAATAAAATAAAAACTCTCCATATGTAATTTTATGAGCATAGTTCTGTCAGACTAATATTGGCACCAAATTGAAATTCATAATAACAAAATTTAACAATAAGTACGGACAGAGAACGTTTGAATATATCATACCGAAGATATTTAATTTATTACACTCCTGAGCGAGCGCTGGGCCCTAGCTCACTCCAGACCACGTCCTACATTATAATTGATTATTTATTTTATTTCTATTATCGCTTTTGTCTTTTATATTTGTTTGTTCTATTTACTTTTTTTTACTTTATCTGTTGTGTAAATATGTACAACTTTATGGGACGTCTGGGATTGCACTATCCTTCCCACATCCTGGAATAAATATTATTATATTATTATTTACGCACCAGATTTAAATGTCCGGGTTTAATTTTCCCCACAGGAAAAACTAAACCCTTTCACACACTTCCCAAATGATCATCTAGTCAAAATTATTATATTTATAAATTATTATTATTATTATTACCTGACTATAAAGCAATGTAATTCTATGAATAAGGTTAAATATATGGTGAAAAATTGGCTATCGGAAAAAAAAGATCTATATTGATTTTGATATGTATGAAAAAATGTTGAATCTGTAGATATAAGATGTAAATTTTAAATTTTAAAAATGTATAAATATGTAACTAAAATATAAGCACCTGTTGACAAGCCGATTCAGTTGGCTTAGCAGGACTTGTTGGTTGATTATATTATGTATTATCTATTTTTTCAATAAAAAAAAAACAAAAAAAATAAAATATATATATATATATGTCTGTGAGTGTGTACCCACATATTACTCCTCTAGAGAATTTCAGTCCAGTGTAGGTAAGTATGTAAAGTAGTACCTATCTACAACAATGATTAAATTCAGCGACAAAATGATCACGACCGGAATAATACGTAAGCACCGATTGTATTCTTGTCCATGCCTAGTCGCTAAAGCACGCGGCTGTAGGTAACATTAAGTACTTATTTATCTATTAGGTAGGTACCCCAAACTAAAGCTACCAAATTTTCAGAGCTGGAAAACCGCGTGGCACGAGAGACTTAAAGTATAATAAATTTCGACCATTCATAAGATCAAAATTTAGAGTTTTACTGACAATTTAAAAAAATCTTTAGTTAAAGAAAAAAAAATGTAAGAAATGAATTGGTTATTATAAGAAGTTTATTTATTTACTACTAGCTGGTTCCCGGCATGCGTTGCTATGCCATTTAATAAAAAAAATTGTTTCTCCCTGCGTGTCCTTTCCCATTCGTCCCGTTCTCCTTCCGCCTCCCCTTCCTCTCCTACGTGCCCTTTCCCTCTCGCATTCCCAATCCACCTCCTCCACCTTCCCTCTCCCCACTCGACTCCCCACCCTTCCCCCGTCCCGATAACCCCTCTCCCGAGTTCCCCTCCCCCCTCCTAGATTTCCCTCCCCCATCCCGGGTCTCCCCTCTCCGGCGAGGCTTCTACCCGAGCCTTCTATTGGTGAAAACCGCATGAAAATCTGTTCAGTAATTTTTGAGTTTATAGCGAACAGACAGACAGACGCGGCTGAGGACTTTGTTTTATAATATGAAGAGATATTTCAACCAATTTACACAAAACCTTGACAAATTATATACCTAAACCTTTCCTCATGAATCACTATATCTATTTGTGAAAACCGCAAGAAAAACCGTTGCTTAGTTTTTACGAACAGACGCGGCGGAGAACTTTAATGTATAATACGTGGAGATAAATTGACCACCTCTGCATTAACTAATATTCAGTAGGTAGCTACCTACGGAACAATCTCTCCCACCGCCGCCGCCTGGCAACACCAAAATTCTATGGCCGAAAATTTCACTTTCTACTCGTTCTAAAGAGCACCGCTTCAAAGCCATCACCACCAAATGCCCGCATCTCTCTCACTCCCGTCATCAATATACTAAATTAAAAGAGATGTTGGCTTTGTTGGTTTGTGGCTTTCAGGCGGGAAAAAGGAAATCACGTCCATTTTGACGTTTCGAACGAGGCGACGCGGGAAACGTAGTAATAATAATAATATATTCATTGTCTGATTATTTGAACGTAATATATACCGGAATAAGTGTGTCAGATTATTAGATAACTATTTAATTATTTATAATGAAAACAGGAAAACTTATAATATTTAAATAATTATTTATTTATATTAATATGCGCCTATACGGGTGTTTGGTTTTGAAATGAGAATATGCATAGCTCTTACCGAGATGTCATTATTTATAGGTACATTTGGAATATTGACAAGGAAAATAGCAAATTCGAATGCATTTGTTTTTGAAAAACAGGAACTACAGGTGCTGTTTTTCGTGTAAATAACCTGTTTTTGAATGGGGATGTGCATAGTTCTTACCGAAATGTCATTTATCCAGCACCTACCTCTCCTTAACAATATCATATTGCTGGAAAAGTATTTGAAATTTGGACTAATGGCAAGAAAAATAGCAAATTTGATTTCAATTATTGTTGAAAAACAGAAGAAGAATTTTTGGGACTACTTTGGAAGCAAGTTGTAGGTGTTTTTCGTGTATATAATCTCGTTTTTAATGAGAATATGCTTAGTTCCTACCGGGTTATCGTTTATCCAGTACTTGCCTATCCCTAATATCTTCATCTTGCTGAAAAGGCATTTGAAATTTGGAACAATGGCAAGAAAAGTAGCAAATTCGAATGCATTTGTTTTTGAAATATAGAAGAATAATTATTGGGACTACTTTGGAAGCAAGTTGTTGGTGTTTTTCGTGTACATAATCTCGTTTTTTAATGAGGATTTGCATAGTTCTTACTGGAATGTCATTTATCCAGTACCTACCCTCCCTAACCACATCACTTTGCTGGAAAAGCGTTTGATATTTGGAACAATGGCAAGAAAAATAGCAAATTCGAATGCATTTGTTTTTAAAACACATAATAAGAATTGGGACTACATTGGAAGCAAGTTGTTGGTGCTTTTTGTGCACATAATCTCGTTTTTGAATGAGAATATGCTTAGTTTCTACCGGGATATCATTAATCCAGTACCCACATCTCCCTAACCATATCACCTTGCTGGAAAAGCATTTAAAATTTGGAACAATGTCAAGAAAAATAGCAAATTCGAGTGCATTTTTTTAACAGATGAAGAATAGGCCACTTGCATCACATTCTTTTTTAAATTTTCCGGCTTAGGCAAATATTCTAAGACATTCTGTATTTTTTTTTAATCGTATTTTAGAAACCCTCAGAATTTTTTGAAAATTTCAATCCGAAAAATCAGACCACTTTTTATAAACCGGAAAGACGGGACATAATTTTATAGGTGCGAAAAAACGATAATTACATAGCCGAAAATAATTTTAAAAAAATAACGTTTTCCACACGAATGACACAGGAGAATAACGAGGCTTATCAAAAATATTAAATCTCATAAATATTTTTTTCTTAATCCATCTTATTGATCATAAATCATTATAATGTTCAACGTCTATATTACTAAATCAAATGTAATATACTTGTACTTGTAAATTAAAATAATAATAATAAGGATATTCTAAAATTTGATTTTGTTAAAATCCGCACCGTTATCATTATACCTCTAAAACACGTACGGACAACGTAAAATGTACGGGGTTCTCTTCACAACATCTGTCAAAAAATCAAACCAAATGATACGTTCGCAGAGAACAATCAAGAAATCTAGTAAACGTTAAATGTCAAATTAAAAATTCGTCTGAAATCAAAGTGATGCCACATAAAAAAAATAAATCAGTTTGGAATTTTATAAAATTAATAGGCAAATTTTTGGGGATGGGACATTTTCATGTAGTGACGTCACGAGTCCAAATAATGGATTTATTACAATATTATTCATTTTCATTATTTTGGTGGTTTAAAATAAAAATTATATATATAGGTATATATAATTTTAATGAACCTGGGCTTTTTTCCTTTTTGAAGTTGTTGGGAAGGAAATTGTACAATTTTACTATGGATGGTGTTTAAATGTACGTTTTATCGTATTGTCATGTAAAATGTATTTGTACTTGAAAAACTTAATATAAAATTATACAATTTATATGTAGAATTTAATACAAATTATATAAAACGTTTGCATTTCCGCTGACTAGTTCAGGACTTGGTGAAGATTTTTCTGATGATAACCTAACCTAACCTAACCTTCTTCAGCAGAGGGCACCAAAGGAAGGTCTCAAAATCTTTAGGCTTAGAACATGTACGAATAATGTCTGTCGAAAAAAATTGTTTTGTGTTTGGTTCTGTAGGTTATTATTATTAATCACTTTTAACGATGTCTGCGAATTGCAATTTTATTACAACCTAAAGTCGGAAGACGCAAAAAAACTCTATTTTATCTTGATACAATATTTTAGATTTTATAGTATAACTAGCAGATCCGGCCACACGTTGCTGTGGCTAACGAAACACAACGCCATGCCATTAGCAAACCTCTATAACCAATGCAATCGGTTACATCAAATCCACACCGCTCGTTTGCCAGTTCTCTACCCGCTGCCTGCTGCCCGCTTGCCAGCCCACTCCCTTTATTTGTGTATTTAAACCAATTTACACAAAACCTCGACAAATTATATACCTTAAAACCTTCCTCGTGAATTACATTATCTATTGGTGAAAACCACATGAAAATCCGTTGCGTAGTTTAAAAGATCTAAGCGCAACACAGCGGGAGCGACTTCATTTTATTGGGTTTTAAAAAACCCAGAATGTTGAGTTCGTGATCAAAGATATTCAAATACAGAAGAGATATGCTATGATGTCCGCGCAACTGTCGCCGGACTACGCGCTAATTAGCGTAGTTTTCATACAAAAAGAATTTGTTAATTTCGTTGATTTTTTGAAAATGTGCATTAATATTGGTTAACAATATATTTTGAATAAGGAAAGAATTCGTTCATTTAGTTTAACGTTCGTTTGGTTTATTGGTTAATTATTTGTTCTTTTAGTTTATTTGTTAATTGGTAAACAATATCAGCGACACCCGGAAGCGCAGATCCACATAGTAAAAACAGCAGATAGCACATCTACTTATATTTCAATATCTTTTTCGTTATTTGTTTTTGGGGTGTTATGCCGTGTTGCGCTACCTCCTTCTTTAGCCAACGTTTCGGACATCGTTGCAGTGTCCATCATCAGGGCAGATCCGGCAGATCCGGTACATCTAAAAATAAAAAATAAAAAAAATGCTTTTGGCCGTGAAAATCTTAAAACTTATCTTCAATATCTTTGTTCGTGATAAAATTTCTACCGTGAAGGAATGCAGGTGGTGAATCTCAAAAGAGTTGATTTTGTGGTATATATTTTTTTTAGATTTTAGCTGTTGTTTTCGAGAAAATCCATATCTAAATTTGATTTTCTTATATCTGATTTTATTTAATAAATCGGTAACTACTGGGGGACTGTCAACCATTTTTTGTGTTCTTCCTGACTGTAATTTTTAAAATTAATATTAAACTTAATTTCGAAAAAAGGGTACAAGTAAAAAATACAAAAAAATTCCCGATGAAATATAATGTTTTTTTAGGGTTTCTATGTGCTTTTTTAGTAGTTTGAAAATACATAGCTTGTAAACTATACAAAACACTATCAGCTACGATCAGACAAACTGACCGCTTGACAAAATTCAAACAAGACATAAAAAAATGGATTTTAATTATTGGACGCCACACTATTACAAATTTCTGTAAAATAAATCACATATAGACAGAAATATCTAGTCACATACGACCTAACCCATATAAAATAAATGAAAATAATAGAATCCTGTCAAATTTAACTCCACAAATAGATTAGACAGAATTTACTGTATCTGTTTTAATTTCGATTCAAATTAAAATGTATTTTACTTTAAATACTCTTGTAACTACGATATCCATTTACATACTTGTACGCCTGTCTCGACACAATTATAGAAAAGCATAAAAAAAACAATATACATATACTTTTTTTATAGATAAATAAATAAAATAATAAGAAATAAAAAAAAATTTCACCAGTTTCCCGCTTTTACCACTAGTTTCCGTCACCTTGTATAGGTAAGTAGCCATTCATAGCCTTATAGAAATATTTTTTTTAAATAGGCAAGTACTTAACTAACTTAATTCTTTTGAAAAAAATATTTCACGATATTTTCATAAATAATTTAATTTTTCATTACATATCTAGACGCTGGTAAGTTCTATATAGTTACGAATAGCTTAGAATATAATAATATTGTCCCTTTCCTACCAACGCGCGACACGACGAGTTGGGTGCGTGGGAGTGAGAAGTGAGACCCTACGAACTAAATCTGTTACTATCACTAGGAAAACATAGGCGGAGAGTGAAAAAATATTTTTACCATTATCACATATTTTTTCATTAAAATTATTTATTCTTTTTATCTAAAATTTATGCAAATAGGGGCTACCTTACATACTCGTACACCCCCACTGAAAAAAGAAAGTTTTAATAAAATAATGGTTCTATAACATTATCATACATCTGATATTCATTGTTAAGCAATTCATTAGACTTGAAAATTTTGACGCGAATTTTGTAATTTAATTATACAGGGTATAAAGGGACGTTATTAACTTAGTTTAATCAGTGATTGCTGACATTATTTGGAGTAAAAAATGTTTATGAAATTTTGGTCTCTGGCGACATTTTTGAAGTTGTTGTTAGTAAATGAAAAAGCAATTTTCTTTTCCCAAATTAAATTAAAACAAAAAACCAGCTTCACGCCATTTTTGGCGCCAAATACCAAAAAGTCAACAACACATCTATTTTGTCAAAAAAAAAATTTTTTTCCTGAAAAAAAACAGTACTTTTCCCAAAAATTACCAAAAATGTAGCGAATTACCTTCATTGAAAAATAAAGCGAATTTAATCCAAAACAATGCGATTTTTTAAAATTGCACCATCATGCAAAGGCCTTGTTCTACCGATACTTCAATGCAGGATGCACAGGTGCTCAGTCAAGAAACAATATTTATACACAGTTGACATGTCATATGAGAACGGGTTGTTTCTGCTCGTCTGTGGAACGATTTGCCGGCCCCTCCTACAACATGGGTCTCTTCAAGACCTAGGTTCCCTCTTTCCTTTCCACAAAAAGGCCCTCCACATAGTATTCACAATGATGACATAGACCCTGAGGGAAATTATTTTCCTCAAGGCTTACTATGTGGGGTTAATGTAAAACAAAAATGGCAGCCACATTAATAAGACAAGTAAATAAAAAAAATCTTAGTGCTCTCTTTATTTCCTTTTAATTTTGGCTAGTGTAATATTGTTACATTATTAACCACTCGGACACATAAGCTTGTTTTCACGATAATATAACATTGCCAGACATACGTATGACGTACAAGCGTACCCGACTTATTAAATTATTTGTCACTCTACGTCAATGTGTTTCTGCATTTCACACTCACATACATCATAATAAAATCATTCGCATCTCGCTAAGATTCATTATGAAAACACAAACACAAATTTTCATCCATCAAATGAAAGGAATCCCAACAAAAGGTCGTCCACTTTTCTCGTATTCAAATATAATAAAACTAGATAATTTTTCCCTTTCACCAAAGTGTGCACAAACTTAAACACATTTTTACTAGGTGAAGAATAGGGTAATGCATCCCGAGAAGAAAATTCAAAGCAATGAAAACCAAAAGAAGACAAACTCAGAAAAATGTCACATCATTTACAAGAGCCCTTATTTCAAATACGTTCGAATAAAAAACACATTTTTACATATTCACACAAAACTTTTCCTTCCGCTTTCCATGAAAATATCGCCCCGCTCTGTCTAGCCTAAATGCATAATGTGTTTTCATGCGGTCACTTCAAAAGAACAATCCATTTGTATAGAGAATTTAACATGTCAATAGGAATTATTTTGACCTTTTTGTTAGTATGTGAAATTTCCACGCTTGTGGCTGTGTTTGCTTACTAGTTTTATTGTTGTTCCGATGAAATAACTCTCTATGACACAATAGCAGACGCCGCACACACATGCAAAGTTCACTAACACTACGAAGCGATGGACATCCGGATACGAAAAGTGAAGCTTGTGTGAAATTTTGGTGCCAACAAACTGTGGTGCGAGAGTTGCATTTCCATTTGAAGAGAAAATTCAATTGAAAAATATTGTAATAAAAATAATATATATAGTTAAGAGACTTGGCTAATTTACAAAGATAGCAAAATAAAACAAGAATAGTAAAAAAAAACTGCCTGATTAGGTGTTAATAAAATCACGAAGTAAGGTAAAATTGACGTTACTCCGAACACACGGAAATGCCCGCAGCACACTTCTATCTTCATACCTATATCTGTTTAGACGGCCCGCGTGGTCGAGGGGTAAGGCTTTCGGCTATCAATCTGAAGGTCACAGATTCAAATCCCGACGTACGAAAAGTAAATTTTATTTGATTAATTTGTGTTATATCACAATTTATTAATTTAAAAAAATATATAGTATATTTGCGGCACGTTGCAGAATGGTAAACACTTTCAGTATTACCCTGGTGTACCATTCAGAATTGAATCGTTGCATGAAATGGCTTTAGCCGTGTTTGTTGACCAGATCTGAATAACCAAGCATACCCCAATTGGGAATGCCGTTATCTCATTGGCTCATGACGATTGGGAGCAGCTGGGACTCTTGTGCGGTATTCACATAAAAAAATAAAAAAATTGGGTAGTTACTTTGTTATGTAAACATAATTATCTTAATTTTTACTGCCGCATTACTGAGGAGATTAGTTATCATTTACCATTGATAAAATACTCCTAGCTTCCTTAATCTGTTGTTTAGATTACAATAAATTCTTGATTAAGACGATTTTATATTAGAAAAATAGTTTATTTTTATTTAATTATTTATCGCCCAGAGGGCTTTTACATGTTTGGTAGTACAATTAATTCATGACAGATGATTTTTAAACAGATAAAGAAATAATATAAATAAAATTAGATTAAAAAAACACACACAAATCATAAAAATATAGCGATTGCTTAGGTTTACAAAAATACAGATTTGTTTAGGAATAGTTTTGGAATAAGTTTTTTACAAGATCAACAAAATTTTACAAGATCAAACAAATTAAATATGTGAACATCACCGAAGTACCGATTTCCCATAGTGTGAAATCGTTGTATCGGAGAGTGGGCAATGTAGTTCCGCTTATGAATGCTGTAGTAGAATAGTGTATTTTGTCATGTAGTTACTGTCGGTATTCGTAAGTTTATGAGTTGCAGGAGTTCGCAGCAGTCAAATTTAGAGTTAAGTATTTTGAATAAAAATGTTAAGTCGTTTATTTTACGTCTGTCTTCTAGTGTGTGTATTTTTGGAATATTTAATTATAAATTATATTGTCTTCTAATGGGATATTTAATTTAAAATTTATAAAACGCAGACATTTTGTTTTGTATTCGCTCAATGTTTTTAATGTGAATTTTGTAAGATGGAGACCAAACTACTGAGTTGTATTCCATTAGGCTTCTAACTAGAGATACATATAACAATTTAATGGCTTTGATGGAATTAAAGTTTTTGGTTGGTCTTAATACGAAGCCTAGTGTTTTCATACAATTTGGTTGATATGATTGGCGAAATTTAGTTTTTCATCCAAAATAATTCCAAGATCTCTCATTTCCGTGACTCTTCCTAAAGTTTTCTAAAGTTGCGCCAAATTTGTTTCATAATATTAGTTTCTCGTGAAAGTACTTTTTTTCTTATGTGAATACAGCACAAGAGTCCTAACTGGTCCCAACCGTCTGGAGCCAGTGAGACTATGTTACCCCAATCGGGGTATGTTGTGGGGAGGGAGATGGAGAAGTGGAAAGTGGGAAGTACTTGGATTTTTATATCTGGTCACCAAACATGGCTAAAGCTATTTCAAGACTAAAATATCTATCATTCTGGAACGTGCTGCAAATATACCATCTATTAATTTAAATGAATAAATTGTGAAATAACGCAAATTAATCAAATAAAATTTACTTGCTCACATCGGGATTTGAATTGGCGACTTTCGGATTTATAGTCGAAAGCTTTTCTCCTGGACCACGCAGACCGTCAAATGGGCCGTACGCTCATAAATCTTCCTACGAAAAATCTTCCTTCTCACACGTCTTTTAAGAAAACGAAAAAGATACAAGTTCCTAGAACGATAGCGAGACGTACCTACGACCTCATTCTGGGTCTACTACATTCCTGTCACCATTATTTCGTGAATATTATAAATGCTTTCTTTTTATTTATTTAACTAGCGCAGATCTGATTTATGTCGGGATAGTTTAAAATTTTCAACAAATCAGTTCCAATTTTGAAAATGGCAATCAAAATAAATTTTTTTTCGAAAGAAAGACAAACATTCCCAAGTTACATATTTGATTTAACTTTTCTAAGTTACATTTTTGAAACTGACAATATTTAAAAACCTCCTACTAAAATTACGGTAAGCAGAAAATGTTGCTTGTGTCGTGATGGAGGACTAAGCCAGCCGAGGAATCAAACACGCAACTCAGCCACTGGCCGTTAATTGATCATTAAATTGAAAGTAAACTGAAAACTCACTTTTTCCGATACTCGTTTCCATAAATTCATCATTCTATTTAAACTTTTAATAGTTTTTTTTTCTTTTCTCTTTGTTTATAGTTAACTCAATCTGTTTAATGTAATCTGTTAATTGTGATACCCCAATCTGATTAATGTTGAGCGATGAATCACCTTAATGCGGTAAAGATCGACTATTAATTTTATTAATTTATTTAAAATATCTATACCTTCCCGTAAATCCAGTTAACCCATTAAGATTATTTTTGCACCCGTGTTCCCGAATTTTAATATTATGTAAAAACTTCCTACTTCTTCTGGCGCTAATCTTAATAGTTAATCTAATAATATCTAAGTCATATTTTTAAGTCAGAATCTATATGTCTTAGTCATAAGTCACCAGCTCTAAGTCTTAGATGTAAGTCACTAGTTATAATTGTAAATCTTAGTTGTAAGCCAGTAATATAAGTAGCTATAAGTCTTATGTAAGTCACTAGTTGTATTTGTAAATCTTAGTTATAAGCCAGTAATATTAATTCTTTTATATATTTATTTGTACAGCGCCCTTGAGGTTATTTTCCACGAAAACGGCGCTATATAAATAAGCCAATTATTATTAATATTATTATTAAATAGGTACCGACTTTATCGCTTGTCTGAATTCTTCAATCAAGCGGTTTTAATTTTTCGGCTCTCGACTCATAAAGACTCTCGATTCACAATCCGAAGGTCACGGGTTTGAACCCAGCGCGGGCAAATAAATTTTATTTGATTAATTTGTGGTAATTCACAATTAATGAATTAAAAATAATATATTATAGTTTATTTGCGGAACCATTCAGAGTGGAAGATACTTTCAGTACCACCCTGGCGTAAGACCACAATTCAGAATTGAAACGTTGCTTAAAATGGTTTTAGCCTTGTTTGGTGACCAGATCTGAATAGCTAGGTATTTCTCCACCTCCCTCTTCCCGATTTCCTTCCCCTCCCCACTACCTTCAGCCTCACAACATACCCCAATTGGGGAAGCCATAGTCTCACTGGCTCCAGACGGGAGCAGTTGGGGACTTTTGTGCGATAATCACATAAAAAATATTTATTGTTATCATGGTTATTTTGTAGAACTCAATTAAAATTTTTGTATCTTTTATATATTTTATAATATTATTATTTAATCTATGAAAACAGTTTATTATGAACAAATTCTGCTGTTTAATTATTATTACGCGGGACAGCTGTTTCCTTCAGTTTGATAATGCCTTCAGTCCTTTCCTGTTGTTTGATAATGCCTTCAGGAGGCCAAACAGCTGTCACGCGTAATAATAATTACACAGCAGAACTTGTTTATAATAAACTGTTTTTCTAGACTGAATAATAATATTATTATTATTTCTGAAAAATAAGAAAATATACAAATTTAGGAAATGAGATAAAAAGAATTTGGCATTCTCAGACTATAAAAATATTACCATTTGTTATTTTGGCTACTGGCATTATACCTTACTCTCTCATTCAAAATTTAGGCATATTAGATTTGTCTAAGAATTTATATATAAAAATGCAAAAATCAGTCATTTTAAATACACGTAGGATAACAAAAGATTTTTTAAATATTTATATTGAAGTCAGTAGGATTCATAGGTCCAATTAGGAGTTCCACAGAGCCGAATCCTCTGATATGAAAATATCTGGAGTCGGTGAATTATTTTTCCATTTGGTCTCTTTGACATGTTGTTATTGTATTATTTTGTATTTATTCTACTTATATAGTGCAATTGCATAGCGTGTGATTATCATTTGTGGAAAAGTGTGTCAAAGGGTTAAGTTTTTCCTGTGGGAACGATTTGACCCGGACATAAAATCATGCAAAAATCAAAATAAAATTTAAAAAAATGATTGCACAGCGCAGACAATTGAAATTATATAGTATGTTTGATTTTTCGCGCGTTCTTTCGAACAATTTGTTAATAATAATTACTCAGTTCCAGAAAGTGTGCGTATATCCACAATTGAAAGTGATTCCGAAGAAATTTTCAAAGATTTTTTTTGAATTGTTGAAAGATGGAATAATAGCACGCGCGCCACCGTTGGCCATTCACCGCGCAAAATGAGTGTAAAATAAACCCTTTTTCTTTCTTCTTGCTAAGCAGTTTTGTGTGCCGTTGCATCATGAAAAGCAGTCAGTAACGCGCTGCAAGCCGGCGCGACCACTCGCCTCTACTGTGCGCCTGGTACCTCCGTTCATAGTATACTCAGTCTCGCTGACAAACAAATTATAGTCAAATAAACAAACACTGTCGCGATATGGACACTCCTCAAAACTCAGTGCATCAAACCATATATGAATCGACGCGATAAAAAAAAAACAATATATTTTTAATTCAAATTATTTAAAAAATTAAAAATATATGTAAAATTTCTGTTGTGATTTTTAATGTTCTATTGTTGGTGCTGTTCCATATTCAAAATATGAATAATAATAAAATAAGTTGAATTTTATCGATCCGCCGCGATAAAGAATTTAAAAAATCAAATAATATCGTGTGACCGATTGCTTCTTGATTAATAATAATTTTACGGTATAAAACGTATGTATTTTATTGTTTTCGATAGCTTATCCAAGGCGGTACATATTTCTGGTAATAAAAATACTCGTGGATAGTGAGTGCGTTTGAACGTGTAATGGATTTGCAGATTTGGACACAGTGATATGTAAACAACACTGCTGCAAGAACTATACTTTGTCCGCCCCAAATCTGTCTTCTTTCTGTGTGACACTGGTTCTCAGTGAAATATCTGTGAATTTAAACTCTGGTGGACTTTGATAACATTGCTTACGTGATGACAGTTGCGTTTAGCTAGGAAAGTGTCGACTGTGCTCCATTTACAATTTCGGCTCAAGTGCTTTTACAAACTATCCAGAAGATGGAGTCCCCGCAGATGTACGATAGCGGTGGTCAGGTCAACGGGGGCGGAGGAGGCAATCCCAATGATATGAAAAAATTACCAGGGAACAATAATAACAATCAACCTAACGCTGTCAATCACAATGCCCCTCTCGCTTTACGTCCCAGACACCTCCCGCAGTATCAACACCCTGAACTAGACGAGCTCACTGGACAAGAAATCAGTCTCGATCTCCAGCACCTAATCGAGGATCAGTTCAGAGATCAAGAAGGGCTTGCCCTACTGCAGGAGATCCTTCCTGGTGGAAGAGCCAACCCTCAGAATGGCGTGTTTCCCAGAACAACTCTCGCGTACATGCCGCAGGGTGTTCACCAAGGGGCGTATCCCCCCGACCCCCCTTCTGATTCAGCGTCAGTCAAAGAGGAGCCCCAAGAACCGCACGACTACAGAAGACAATGCCAACAGATCGGTCCTTTACCACTACCCCCAGCCCCTTTCGTGTCGAATCCCCCATTCCCCACCGGCGGGAGCTACGCCACAAACGGAGCAGGGGGAAGCTTCCTACCTCCTGGAGCCCCACAACACCTCGCTCTCAAACACAAATCTCTCCACGCCCACAATCACGGACACAATAACAACCACAACAGCAGAAGACACGCCGGAAAAGCTCTGGACAAAGGAACTGACGAGTACAGAAGAAGAAGAGAACGAAACAACATCGCCGTCCGCAAGAGCAGGGAAAAGGCGAAGGTCCGCTCGCGCGAAGTCGAAGAGAAAGTCAAATGCCTGATCAGAGAAAAGGACTCGCTAGTCAAAAGACTCGAAGCGATGTCCGGAGAACTGAGCTTGCACAAACAGATGTACGTGCACCTCATGAACCTGAACCATCCAGAAATCAACGATCTGTGCCGCAGTATGCTGAACCTGGGCTCCGGACCGGATCACCAGATGTAGCAACGAATCCGGCACTAAGCAATGGGTATTCTAGTAATTTGATTTTAAATTCCTGAAAGACGGTCTATCATAGAAAAATGCCTGATGTAAAGTAGTGTCCGGTCGAAGGAGGCCGAATATCGAAGGAGATTCCTAAATGAAGACGCTTTTAACCAAGAGAGCAAACTGCGAGAAATGATCTTACGATGAAAATAAACACGAAGATATCCATTTCTGGCAGCAAGGAAGGCGAAATGCTGAATATTCGTGTTTGAAAGACATGATTTGAGATGCTCAACGTCTTGTGCGAATTGCTTTCTTTTTGGGATTCGTTGCTTTAGTGATAAAGTGAAAATAAATTCAAGTGAACTAAGGTCAGTTACGGGCTGGTGCCCAACTTACAGATCTCAGACTCAAACTTCTTAAATACTTTAATTAAAATTATAATGTGACTAAAATAATAATTAGTTTATAATTATTAACAACGACAACATTCAACACTAGTTCTTAAGGAAAACATTGCTCCTAGTTTTACGCGAATTTCTTTAGTTTTAAGCTATTTTTTTAATAGAAAAGTTTTACCATACCAAAAACTTTATAAGATGTTATGAAAGTTAGACATATTTTAATATATTAATGTAGATAAATACAGTTACTATTTTTATGATTGCATCGATTTTTAAAATCTACAAATTGACAATTAGTATTTTCATAATTTAATGTCATTGATAAACAAATTCAGAAGATGATCTCTTGGCCAAAAGAGTAACTCTTTGACAAAAATTTTCAAATACAAATTACTGTCTCATTAAACAGTCTACTTTTAATGCTGACTAGACTAATCTATTCGTTATGTGGTGTCTTTAAAAATTAAGTCATTCTGATGAATTGGTGAATCAATGCGAACTGCACAAAAAGCTCTCCTTAATTTACTTTAAAATAAGTTTAGTTTGAAAATAAGCAGCGATACAACCAATTAAAAGGTAGGAAATTACTTTTAAATTATCAAACCGCAATAACTCTTCCTTTCAATTACTATCCTAAATAGATGACACAGATCCCAGGAGAATTTCTCCAATTTTCTTTTCCTGTATCAAACGATATATTTGTGACAAAAATATCAAACTGATTTCGAAGATTTCGAAAAGTTTGTCATGATTTAATGATTTTTGAATGACTGAATATTGTGGAATATTTATTAATTATTTTGACCGCTAAAATACTGATGTTAAATTACTTATTATTTTGCTGACTAGATCTGATGATAAATTCTCCCAATCTTTCTATTTAATTTGCGATATTTTCAATGTTGGGGTGCATTAGACCCTGGTTCTGACCTGTAGGATTGTTTGTATAACAAAAACAATCATCGTTCTATCACGAACCATCATACTTACCTCATCTATCCATTTCTTTTGTACATCTTCATCTTTTTTTATACTGAATTTATACTGTCCTTTATAAATATGTACCTACGATTTTGTTTAAATATTTATTGTACATAAAACGATATATATTTTTCTTATACAAACAATAAAAATCTATTTATAACTGTTACGCAAACTATTTATTTATTAATTTCCCTTCTTTATATATAATTATTTTATGCTTTTCTTTACAAGTACACACACATTATAAAAAATATAAAATAACAAAAGGTAACAAGAAAAAGACAAAATGAATCAAAATATATTTCGATACAATTCTCATTTCAAATTCATAACAATTTCTTGTTTTTGACACCATTCTTATTACAAATACAGAACAATTCGATACTATTCCTATTTCAACAACAGAACAATTTCTCGTATTCGATACTAATCTCATTTCAAATACAGAACAATTTCTCGTATTCGATATTATTCTCATTTCAAATACAGAACAATTTTTAGTATTCGATACTATTCTCATTTCAAATACAGAACAATATCTCTTATTCGATGCTATTCTTATTTCAAATACGGAACAATTTCTCGTTTTTGATACCACTCTTATTTAAAATACAGAATCGTTGTCTACACCAATAAAAATGTTCAATTTACACAAAGAATTCGAAGATGTCTCTTAACAAAAAAGGCAAGAAAACTTTCACAACATTTTATTATACGCATACTGTCCACTAAGCCATTTTTTAAAGAACCACAAGAAAGTTTATAAAAGAAAAAAAGAAATGTCTTGAAGTCGCTATTTAAGAAAATATTTTAAAAATCAAGCTACGTAATATATTCTACTATAGTTAACCTAATATATTATATTTATGTACATAATATACGTATGTTTATTTTCTTACTGCATTGTATAGTACACGCCAAACTTTAAGACCAGCCTGAAGTTGACCAGAAATGATGTGTTATGCGAGTTTATTGATAGAAAATGGCATGCCCATATTTTTCTCTGTCGCACTTATGTTTTACGCATCTTTCTCTTTCGCTTACGTTGAAAAGTCACTAACTGCGCGAAGTTGCCTCGAACCATGCTCAGCCCGGTTTTAAAGTTTGGCGTTTACTATAATATTATATTGCACCAAAGTAGCTTCGTGTTGAACCCAGTACTCACACAGATGCACTGCTTACATACATCACATTTCAAACTTGTTGGAAAAAAATATTTCCAGCATAATCAAAAAAAAAACAAATTGGAAATCTTTTCGATAAGTATACAAATTCGATGATAGCACGCATGTATTGTCTCGCTCTCACTATTAATAATAAGTTGGCATAAGCAAGACCAAGGGCTGTTTCTCAGTAACGCATAACATGGGCATCAATGGCGGAAGTGAATATATAATGCACCTAACATAATTCTAAGTTTGTCCTGTTCGGGTCAACTTTTATTGCGCGACCTATACCTACAAATGAAAAACACTTTTACGAGGTAAATTTAATAAATTTAATTATTATCTTACATCGATAACACTTCAAGGTCTCATTTTTGTCGACGGTTCGGAAAGCCTAGCAATGAACACCATCAGAGAACATTCCCTTCAATAATACATCGCATCTACCCTGATAAAAACTATTCGAAATGTTGTTGAGAAAATCAGAACACAAAATCTGAAAATATTTATTATCGAGATTTTTAATGAACTATACTCAGGCTGTTTCAACCTCCATCAAAGTTGACAGTTGAATGATCCCCGTTAAACACTGATATCGCTCCGTTTCAGCGTTTGATCAATTAAAAACTGAATCAATTACTTTTGACGGGGGTTGAAAAACTCCTAACTAAGTTTAATATTTAAAACATCCAAACCTTTTGTATGTAAAAGAAAGATATAAAAATAAATATTTTATTTTATCGTTTATAATATTCAATTCAGTAATTGGCAGCCCTGAACTATTAAACTTGATTTCTCCTCGCAAAACCTACATCGAGGCAATATCTCCCAAATTATTGTGAAAACTCCAACACGGAATCACTCGTCGTATACAGAATTTGGGTAATGTTTTTAAGGATGTTGTTGACATATTTAACATACCAATCACTAAATTTAAACAGGTCATAGTAGAATCTATATCGGAAAGCTGAACAACAAATTTAATTGACCAAATTCTGCTTCGACTTACTTCATTTTTTATCGTACTATTCCTAATCTACTATTTTTCCATCGTGAATTTTGCAGTATTTTGTGTTTGTGATCGACCGTGTTGTGTTCATTTAGATGTCCTTTGTGTTACAAAATAAATAAACATAAAAAATATATAAATGTGTGCAGTTCACACGCGGTAGAAGTGAAACCTTCAGAAAAGTAAAGTAGACATGAATGGGGAGGCAACGAAGCACCGCACAAAGAGGAGACCGATTAGTCCGTCTCATTCTCTCGCAGGCTAAATCCTATAGATGTACCTAAATCCTATAGTGTGTCTGCCTCTTTTTAGTGTCGCTTTTTCGTTTCATCGAGTTTCAATAATTACCAGTGTGCGGTTCACACGCGGTAGAAGTGAAACCTTCAGAAAAGTAAAAGTAAGTAAATTAGACAAGAGTAGGGAGGCTAAGAAGCACCGCACAAAGAGGAGACCGATTAGTCTATCTTATTCTATCGCAGGTTAAATTCTATAGATGTATGTGTTTGTCTCTTTTTAGTGTAGCTTTTTCGTTTCATCGAGTTTCAAACCGAGTTTGAATAATTACAATTGTGCAGTTTACAGACGGTAGAAATGAGACCTAAAATGTAAACTAAAGTAGACAAGAGTGAGGAGGCTATGAAGCACCGCACAAAGAGGAGACCGATTAGTCTATCCTATTATCTCGCAGGTTAAATCCTATATAGATGTGTGTGTTTATCTCTTTTCAATAATTACAAGTGTGCAGTGCACATGCGGTAGAAATGAAACCTTCAGAAAACTAAAGTAGACAAGAGTGAGGACATTACGAAGCACCGCACAAAGAGGAGCAGGTTAAATCCTATATATGTAACTCTGTGTCTGTCTCTTTTTAGTGTTGCTTTTTGGTTTCATCGAGTTTCAAATCACAACGGCGCTAAAGTAGTTTTCACTTCAAAAATTCAAAATAAATTTCAAAATTCAACTTAGTAAAAAAGCACATGTTCGGTTATGTACTTGAATTAAAAACAAGCTAAGATAACGCGTTTTGTTCCAGTGGCGCATGGTTCGAATACCGCATCTAAAAAGAAAAGAAGAAGATTTCGGTGGTCATATATAATTATGATGATTAAATAACTCGACGAAAACGACTCCCGCTTCACGCAACAAATTTCCACCAAAAATTCAATCAAATCGAAGACACGGAGTAAAAAAAAACCTGCGTTGTTCGAAGTGTTTTGATTCCGAGGAACGTTTTGTTACTACGTGGCTTCAGGAATTGAGGTGATTTTTTTGAACATCCGACCCATGCGTAGATGCGTACACTTTCTACTTTCCTTTTCATTTTGGTCGTAAATTCGAGGCCGAATCAAAGCAGGGCTGTCCAACCAAAAAATAAATAGAAATATCGTTTTATTAATATTTTGTAATGTTGGCTGTGTGTTTGTAGATGTTTGTTTAATATGAATACAGTACAACAGTCCTAACAGCTTCTCTGTTCGAAGCCACCACTCCAAACGGTGACTTAGCACTCATGAGATTTTGCTTGAAATGCTGTTGTCGAATAGCCAACATAAAACAATAACTCTTCAAGAAACTCTTAACTAATACTGTTTTTTTCTTTATTTCAATACAATTCTGTTGATCGGGAGTTTCAACAATTCTTCAGTTCAGAGATTACGAGACTAATTTATTATCTTCACCGGGACAAGAGTGCTTCTGGCTGGGGTGGTACAATCGTATCGTATCGTATTTACAATGAATATCTAGCTGAAAGATGCCAGCCTGTCTATCCTCGTAATCATTCGGGTTTTACTATTACCAATAAAATCTATTGACACACATTAAAATTACTTATACCAACGACATCTGTTGAGAGACATTGAAATTACATACATATTCACGTTCATTGCATTTATGATATTTTTTACGTAGGTACCTATCTTTCTTTAAATCTCTACTTATCTACGAGATGTTTTCAGTACGAATATATTTAATTTGTTGTGTATTTATGTACATTTATACAATATGTATATTTAATTACATTTTTATCTTTTTTCTTCGAAAAATGATTAATAAATATGCTTATCCTTGAGTCTTGAATATTTCTGATATACATCTGATGATAAAGTCCCTTTTTGATGCATGTGCTAACTAAAAATAACTAAATATGTAGTTTTTATCGTTTTTCCACGAAAAATACATAATATTTCTTATCATTGAATCTTGAATGTTTCTGATATGATCTTGTGATAAAATCCTTTTTCTTCTTTGCATATCCTAACTAGAAAAAACTTATCTGCATTTTAAAAATCAAAACAAATAAGTTGGTATAATTATTTTGTCTATATCTCCATCGATAAACAAATTTCATCTAATGTTCTTCCTTAATATTATTAATTAATATATTTCAAATATCACTGAAAAAAAATCCTTTAGGTGAGAACCATATCAATAATTGATTATCTGAAATATGATTAGAGATTTTTATGACAAAAAGTTTTATCGTGATTCATTTTTGGGTTATAATGCCATATTGCGCCTCCTCCACCTTTAGCCGACGTTTCGGACAGGGTTACATTGTCAAAAGTGTTATTTTCTTGTATTATCATCTAGAAAAACAAACAACAGTCCCAACTGCTTCCGTTTGGGGTCGGTGCGACAATGGCTTCCAAAATTGGGATATGTTGTGAGGTTGAAGGTAGTGAGGAGGGGAAGAGGAAGAAGAAGGTTAGGAAGTGTCTGGATAACCAAACACGGCTAAAGCCATTTCAAGCAACGTTTCAATTCTGAATGGTGGTCCTACACCAGGAAGATAATGAGAGTATCTTCCACTCAGAAACGTGCCGCAAATATGCTATACAATTTTAAATGAATGAATTGTATAATAAAACAAACAAATATTTGCACACATTTTTTCCTGGGACACCTTGTATATTGTACTCGCAGTTAATAAATATGTCTAAAGTTTTTCCGGATTTATTTCTATTCTGTATGTATCTTTTTTCCATATTGTTTTTGTGTTTAATTCGTAGTCCTTTATTTTTTTTAAATTTTATGACATTATTTTGCAAGTATTTAACTTTTTTATTATTTTGACAACTGTTTCGGCTTTCATCTTATTTATGTTTCATATATTTTTCTCTTTAATTTCATTAGAATGTCATTAACACTCTTAGCTGTGAAAATAATTTCTTATTAAAATTAATAAATCAATTTAGACACCTTCAAAAATCGATATTTAAAATCGTAAAAATAAGTCCACTGAAGTGGTTTAACCACAGTTTTAAAATGGCCGTATAAGCCGAAACAGCTAAAATACTTGCAGAACTTAATAATAACTCTATTTAATTTATTTTAAATTAAATTTAAAAAATATGTTTATAATTATTAAAACCGTCCTAAGCTACGAAAGTTGGATAGCCCTGACTATACTAAAATTCGTGTGGCCACACCATCTCGATAAGCCAAGCTCTGCCCAAAGCGAACCTTGAAAATGCCCCCCCCCCCCCCTTCCCCCTCCACGACTGCATTAACTTCCACCGGCGCGTCTCCAAATTTCACTTTTTCCCTGCGTCACCTCCACTTCTACCTGTTCTACTCGTATCTACCTCTACCTACGAGTATCTACCTCGAACAAAACAACTTCATTGTCGGACCGATCAAAAATTTTGTATTTGATAGGTTGACCCAAGTTCTTGATAATTCAATTCAATACACTGTTTTAAAAATATTACAAAATTATTTATTTTATTGCGATTTTAAATATTTCTGTAAAAGAAAATTACTTAAAAAACAAACACTAGGTAAGTATATCCATTTATTGTTATTTAAGTATTCAATAATATTATTATTTATTTTATAAAAACATTTTATTTATAAAATACGAGCGAGTTCCCGGCATGCGTTGCAGTGCCACTTAACCCCTTGGTAGCCAAGGGCATGCTTAATTTGAAAAAAGGCGCGAAAATTTTGCTTCCCGAATCATTTCATTTTCGGTTCATTATTGTTGTTATTTTTACATAAACCTGATTAGACATCCTACGTGAAAAAACACATTTCAAAGGTGATTGATAATAAATAAATACCTTTATATGCATTTGAAAAAGGAACAAAAATGATAAAACTCACGTCTTTTCGGTTTTGACAGCGGTCTGAAGTCACAGATAAATTAATTACAAAAAAACTAGAGTTGCCATATGAATGAAATCTTTTACCCTACTTATAGGGATATTTGGCGTAAGCGATTTTGACCTTGTTTTCATACAGTTTCTTTATACATAAGGGTCAAAATCGCATATAAAAGTTTTTATTTTTGAAATTTCATAGGGGACACCGGTGTCCCCATGGCCTCCCGGGGGTTTTAAAGGTATAGCTATGCATAATTTCATGACGGCACTTCAGACCCATAGATGGTTCATTACGAACATATCCAAAAGAAATTCAGTAGGGTACACCGGTACACCCAAGAGTAGTACATAGCCCAAGAGTAGTAGTAGCCATACTCCCTCACGTAGAGAAATCTCAGAAATGATCATATTTGTTCAAGCCACATTTAAAATCTTGGTCAGTGGCTAAGTTGGCATCGCGTTTGTGTCCCCACCCGGGCGTCGCGTGTTCGATTCCTCGGCTGGCTAAGTGCTCCATAACGACACAAACAACGTTTTTAGCTTACTGTGATGGTAGTAGGAGATTTTCAAGTATTGTCAAATTATTTATTCGTCTTGAATATCTTAAAAAAAAAATAATAAAAATAATGTACAATATATCAAACTCTTCTCAAAATATTATTTAATTTTATTTATTATTTAACGTTAATTAAATATTTTTTTACGTATTTATTTAAATATATATTATTATATTTTAGTTTATTTTAATAAATTAATATAACATTTAATCAGTTTATGTACAATATAATATTAAAATGTATTATTTTATCAATAAAAAAGTTATTTTTACATAAAAACATTTACTAACTTATTTCAAAAATAATTAAAATAATTTTTATACTCAACTTATCTTATCTTTCTTCTTTAGCCAAAGTTTTGGACAGCATTTCTGCGTCTATCATCTGGGCAGATGTGTAATATTACACTATTCATAATTTTATATTATTAGTGGACACTTCAATGCTGTCCGAAACATGGCTTAACACCCCAAAAATAAATCAAGATAATTATTTTGTTCGTGAAAATTTAAATTCATAACCATTATTCATCTTATATATATTTTTTTAATGATTATATTTCCACCATTAATCTGATAATCTCTCACAGCCACATGTGATAAAAAAATTCTAATAAGTATTCAAATTAAAATGTAGAATTAATTTAAAAAAGGGGTACAATTTAAATTATTTATATTTATTTACTTTCATTAAAGGTTTACAGGAAGTAATTTCTCTTATTCGTCGCCCGCATGGTAAATTGCACGGTAATACATATGTCTAGAGTGTCCCTGTGAGATATTATGTACACGCTCAAAAATATCCTAAGCCATCATTTAGTTTGGTAAATATTGAACTCAAACTGGGTACCACGTTTTTAATGGCAACAATTTTTTCTCGTATCAAAATTTTACGCCACGATAAATGTTTAATAGCATGGTTATTTTAAAATGCGTTTTTAAAATTTCGAGTTGGAAACATGGGATGTTTTAATTTCTAAAACAAACATAACATTTTTAACTAAAAATATCAATAAATGTACCATCGTATCTATGCAGTTTATTTTGTAAATCAATTTGCTTGCATAATGTGAAAACTTCTTTGTTACCGTTGTGATTTGGTATTCGATGAAACGAAAAAGCGGCACTAAAAAGAGATAAACATATCCATATATAAGATTTTGTCTGCGTTAGAATGAGATAGAATAATCGGTTTCCTCTTTGTGCAGTACTTTGTAGCCTTCCCACTCTTGTCTTGTTTTCTAAAGGTTTCATTTCAAGGTGTGAATTGTACATTTGTAATATGTTTCATTACATAATCATCGATATTTTAGTCGATATACATAATATATTATATCAGAAAGTGCAGACCCGTGAAAAATCACGGAATAGTCTGAATTCTTAACACATTAGTTCCAATTTGGTAAAATAATTATATTAAAATAATTTCCTGTGAAAATATTATGTTAATAGAAATTCGTCACATAATCAGTTCAAATTATTAAAACTACGGATTTTCACATTTTATAAGTGGTTTATACAAAGTTGCATTGTTTCATTTTATTAAAACTACGCCTAAGAGGGTGTTACCAGAGAAAACCAGAAATGTGTCATTTTTAAATCAGATTTTAGACGTATTGACTCTTTTCCACAAAAAATTATAAATGGATTTCGAAAGATTGTTCTTTTATTCTAGCATTCGGATGTTATAAATTTTGAGAAAAAATGTTCATTTTTAGTATAATAAGGTTATAGCGTAGGTCGTTGGCAGATTTGTTAAATTTTCAAAAAAGATTTTGTATTATACCACAACCATTTGAAATCAATTAAACATGCAGTAAAATAAATCAATACATTATCTGGGTATCGCATGTTTTAGAATTTTAATTTTAGTTTAAATAAAATCATTAAAAAATATATACGTACATGTGTTTCTTGAAGAAAATTGGTCGGTTTGTGTATTTATTTGCGCACTTACAAAGTAATATATTTCAGATTTTTTTAACATTCTTATTTTACTTAGACATTATTGAAAAATGATAAATACTTATAGCATTTTTGGATGTAGGTATAAATTAAAGCAAATTTGGAATGAAATCAAATCAATATTGAGTAATAATTTTAAAATGCTAGTACGGAGAGTAATTAATCTTTCTCATTGTAACCGCCCTGCACGATCGTAAGAACAACTTTTGACGAAATGTCGATTTTCGTCTGCTGGCTGGTTAAACGCTTTTAAGCAAATCCCAGTTCATGGAACCAGAGATACACAGATAAACAGACCCATAGCCTAAAATAGTATTTTTGATGATATGCTTTAAATAATGTAAATATGTTAAACACAAAACTGGTAAATTTTTAACTTTTTTTTTTGCCAAAATTATCTGACTTTGGACTCACTTCTTTGTGCCACCTAGTTTATTTCACATAAATGACAAGATTCTTGATCCACGTTAGTCACAACTTATCACCTATATAAAACTGTTTGCAGATTTTATCTTTTTACCGTAATCAAACTTATCTGATTTGGGCACACTTTTTTGTGCCACCTAGTTTATTTTACATCAATGACCAAATGCTTGTACCACGTTAGTCAGGATTTGCCACCTACATAAGTGGCCGTAGGTAGGTGATTTAATATCGAACGGACCTCGGAAATAGGTCAGAGTGGTTTGGCCACAACAAAGGATCTCCAAACTTTCTCCTCTTGTGTTCTTTGTTCACCTCTGACCGATACGGATCTTACATATAACTTACGCGAACTGTAGACAGATATCTGTTATGTGTTATATATAGGTATTACAGCGAATATTGTTGCAAATGGTGACCCCGACATAAGTATTATAAAGTATTTAAGTATATTGTATATAATTTTTCGTTCATTATTTACCAAATTTTAATCTTAAAATCGAATTAAAAATTCCTTTAATAATAAGTTGGTATGGATATTAAACGAATTTAATTCCTGTATCGATTTTTTGTACTTGTTCGCTGGTACAGTATATAGACAAGTAGTTTTTTCCTTGATGCATTTGAATGAAAATATGTATTGCATACCTTTGTTATTCAGCGGTAAATCCTCTCTTTCAGGTACTCTTAGTTATGATTTTTTTAAGTAGGTATTTAACGGTAGGTATTATCGTGATTATTTTTTGGTTTATTATGCCCTGTTGCGTTTCTTTCTTCTTTAGCCAACTTATTCGACAGCGTTAGAGTGTTCATCATCATTGATCACATCTGCCTTGATGATGGACACTGCAACGCTATCCGAAACGTCGGGTAAAGAAGGATGAAGCGCAGCACGGCATAATAACCCAAACTTTATCACTAACACTTTTTGATAACTGTAAAAACTTTCTAATAACAATAAGTGTGCGTAAACACGACATAAGGCTGTTTCTCAGTTACTTTTGGCATGGTCTGTTGAAAGTGTACCTTTAACTAACTAACTAAATAATCATCACGCCGTTTCACCGCAGGGGTAGGCAGAGAGGACAGACCACCAAACAACTCGGCACACTGTCTTTGCCTCACTGACATTCACACATCGTCTCAAACATACTCTTCTATATTCTGACTTTTGACATTGCCTGACTCAAGTATCTGATTCACTTGATCGTGCCATGTCTTCCTCGGGCGTCCCCGACTTCCATTAACATTTGCGTCATATATTCTTCTCACACTATTTTCTTCTTTCATTCGCTCTACATGCCCAAACCATCTGAGGGTCCCTTTCTTAATATTACTCATTATGCTTACATTATTTGCGGATATCCACATTTCTCACACGATCATACATGGTTTTACCACACATTCGCCTCAGGGTTCTCATTTCAACAGCATTCAATTTACTTTCATCCTTCCTCTGCCAGTTCCATACCTCACTGCCATACATCAGGGTAGGTACCAGGACTACCTAGTGTACCTTTATACCATATATACACCAACACACACAATCCTAATCTTCTGTTGTTTGAGTCAACACTAAAACTATTACGCTCCCTATTAATGTACGCAGATGTTTGCATCATTTGACGATTTCTATGCCCTTTATTGGGTTGGTACACCTATGTAGCTGCTAGTTCAAATTCTGAAACACTAAACACAAGATTCGTTGACGTGTTATCTAAACCGATTTGAAAGAAAATTGATGAGAAAGCTGAATGAGGAAAATTTTGCCTTATTTCGGACAAGTCCACAATGTACTACCATAGATTTATCTCTTCAGTGGGTTCATGGTTCGGTTTTATCTTTCTTATCACGTGTTGTACTATGTTATAGATTACATTATTCTATTATGTTTTATTATATTTTATGACTATTTTACTACATTAAATATAATATAATATAATTATACAAACTCTTTATACAATATTATTGTGTATTTCATTTTATTACATTTTTTTTTTTACTGTTCAGTTATGGATTTAGAAAAAAAGTATTTATTATGCATATTAATTTTAACTATTTCATATTTTTTCATTTTTTAATTATTTAACATTTTAATTTTACATAATTAACAAACTGATTGCAATATTTAGAGCACATGCGTCGGATGGGAATGCTGTCCTTGTTCTACCGGTATTTCAATGGAAGATGCTCCACAAACTAGCGTTATTGACTCCTTCAGCACCGGTGCACAGTCGGGAAACACCGCCAAAACGGGCGCCCAACATTTGTTTGTCATTTGTCACATGAAAACGGATTCGTTCTTGAGTTCAACAGCTCGACTTTGTGTTTCCTCCCTCCTACAACACGGTTCCCTTCAAGATTTACGTTAACTCCTTCCTGTCCCCCAAAACATCCTTCACACAGCATCCCCAAAGATGACATAGACCCTGAGAGAAATTAATTACCTCGGGGCCTATATTTTATATATTTAAGTCTACCGTATTTTATAACATCATCAGATTATATAATATAATATAATATAATATAATATAATATTTCGAAATCTCCAAAATTATTATTTCTAATATATTTTATGAAACTTCAATAAATTATTTAAATTCGTATGTACTTATATATTATTTTTTAATATTTCTAAATATTAATTATTTTATACTTATAAAATAACAATATTAAATCTATAATTATATTTTTCTTACATTATGATATTTCAATTATTTAAATGATTTTCTTGTATTATATTTTAATATAAGAAAATATAAGATAAGCCGCCATAGCTCAATTGGGAGAGCAGCTGACCGGCAATCAGAAGGGCACGGGTTCTAGTCCCGTTGGCGTCATGTATCTTTTCTCGGAAGATTTTTCAATGTGGATGAGTGTTTCAGGCTGATAATTATTGCTTATAATAATTGTTACCCTTTGTGCTATGCATAAAAATCTTGTCTTAAAACGTTAGTTTAAAAATTAAAAATAATAATTATTATAGACATTATTTTCGACTCATTTTAATTTTCCAATTTATTTAAAATTGATTGTCACTTCAATTATTTGTTATTATTTCGTCGACTTTTATTAATATTATTTTATCACTTGTTTTAATTTAACGTAAATAATTATTACATCAAGTTTTATATTACCTGAATACGGACAATACATTATTTATCAATTTATATATATTTAACTTTATTATATTCAACCTATTTATAAAGCAAAATTTTTATAAAAAATAAATTTGAAATTCTGTAACAATTTTTTTTATCTAACTCTACCCCATTACTTTATTATTTTATTTTTTCAATATAATATCTTCATTTAAAAATATATTTCCGTTTATCTTATATCAGTATTTTTATATCAACTTTTTATTTCAATGCATCTAAATTATTATTATTATTGTCTAATAAACTATAATAAATTTCAATTATATAATATTATTTTTTAATATATTTTATAATATTTCGATTGTCTAAATAACTTCTTTTCATCATTCTGTAATGCAAATGATTACTTAACATGAAATTTAGTAATATTTCGATTTACCTAATTTACCTTATTATTTTTTTCTTCGTAATACCTAAAATTATAATAGATATTGTGGATACAAATATATTTTATAACATTTTTACATTTTATAATATACCAATACATATATGTACGGAATATAATTCAAATCATATATGATAATATCATTTTCTAACAAATAAAATATTATTATTATCATTTCATTATTTATTACCTTCATATTTTAATATATTTAAGTCTACCATATATTAGTATATTTTTTATTTATTACCTTTATATTTTAGTCTATCGTATATTAATATATTTTATTATTTCATTATTAATGACCTTCATATTTTAATTTATTTAAGTCTACCGCATATTAATATATTTCATTATTTATTATCTTAATATTTTTAATATATTTAAGTCTATTGTATATTAATACATTTTATTGTTTATAACCTTCATATTTTAATATATTTTAGTCTACCGTATATTAATATATTTTGTTATTTCATTATTTATGACCTTCATATTTTAATATATGTAAGTCTACCGTATATTAATATATTTTATTATTTCATTATTTATTATCTTCTAATTTTTATGTATTTAAGTCTACCGTATATTAACATATTTTATTATCTATTACCTTCATTCTTTATATATTTAAGTCTACCGTATATTAAAATATTTTATTATTTCATTATGTATTCCCTTCATATTTTTATATATTTAAGTTTATTTTATATATTTTATTATTTCATTTTTTATTACCTTCATATTTTTATTTATGTAAGTCTACCGTATATTTATATATTTTATTATTTCATTATTTATTACCTTCATATGTATATATATATTTTTTTTTACAATAATAATGTTACATTATCAGTTTTATGGTACATTATCAGTTTTTATGGTTACCCAATCAGTAGAGAAATATTCTCGGGTCTAATTGGGGAGCTAGTCTATGTACTTATATTTAGAACTGCTTATAGATAATATGTTACAAAAATGAAAATAAAATACTGTAAGATATTACAACAAATTGTAAAATTAGAAAAATACATATTATTATAGAAATATAATATCAGCAAAATATTTCAGATTGTATCTGAAAATCATCGATACAAATAAGATAATCTGTTGCTTATCTGTATAAATACAACGCGAGCTTTTTTTAAAATTTAAGATAGTTTTTCTCACTTTTTATTGCATTGGGTAATTCGTTATATAGCTTTGGGCCTACGTATTCATAATGGTGTTGTGCAGCTGTCGTGTTGCATCTAGGTACATATAAGTTCCCAGATGTTCTTCTAGGTCTTATATTTCATGTTGAGGACACTTCAGATTCTTTAAAAACTGTTAAAATAGCCCTTTTTTAAAATAGTTTTGAAACCGGTAGGACCTTAAATTTTTCAAAAAGTTCGTTGGTTGGGAAATTTCTTGGTTTTTTAATAATAACTTTGATGATCATTTTTTGTGTCGTTACGTAAGTCTATCGTATGTTAGTATATTTAATTATTTCATTATTTATTACCTTCATGTCTTTATGTGTTTAAGTTTACCGTATATTAATATATTTTATTATCTATTACCTTCATTATTTATATATTTAAGTCTACCATATATTAATATATTTTATTATTTCATTATTTATTACCTTCAAATTTTTATATATGTAAGTCTACCGTATATTAACATATTTGATTATTTATTACCTTCATTATTTATATATTTAAGTCTCTTTCTCTCTGGTTTCAATCCTGGGATTGGTTTGCAGCAATTTCATCTATTCGTTTCTTCCACTCTTCCCTGTTTTGTGCGGCTCTTTTGAAGTCTGCATATGATGAGCAGCGCACGTCCACCAGCAGGTCCTCCAGGTACTCTCGGCGTGGGCGTCCCCTAGCGTTTGTCCCCTCGGTGATACCCTCCATTATGGCATGCAAGAGGCCTTCTTGTCTTATTGCATGGCCGATCCATCTTGCGCGCCTTTCAGACAAGGTCCTGAGCAGGTGCCTTCCTCCTTCGATTCTTTGGAGAACCTCCTCATTTGTGATGTGGTCTCTCCAGGAAATTCCTAGTAGTCTTCTACAGGACCACATCTCAAAAGCCTCTAGTCTCCGTTTATCTCTATTCGCTCTTAGACCGACCGTCCCATGTTATTTTGGTCCCGAGGTAGACAAACTCCTTGGTGTTCTTTAGTGGAACTCCTGACATCTCTACTCTCATCTGATGTTGCGTTCGGCCTACAGTCAGCAGCTTTGTTTTGTCTTTATTTATCCTCATGTTGTAATTGTTTTGAAGAATGCTTTGCATGGTTGTTAAGGCCTCTTGCAGTTCTTGTTCGCTTTCAGCAACCAAAGCAATATCGTCAGCAAACCTTATCATATCCACCTTTTGCCCGTGTATCTTTACACCTTTTCTGTGACTCATTCTCTCTCTCAAGTCATCAATCGCACTTTATATATATGAGAACAGGTGACAGAGAGCATCCTTGTCTCACCCCTTGTCTTATACTGGCTTCTTTTGTATCATTGTCACATCTAATTATAGCGGCCTCATTCTTGTATAGCGCCTGGATTATTCGTCTATATCTATATTTGATGTCAATTCTCTTCAGAATCTCCAAGAGTCTTTTCCATTCTACTTTGTCGAAAGCCTTCTCCAGGTCTATGAATACGATGAATGTGTTTTGGTTTCTTTTTAATCTTTTTTCTAGTAGTATTCGTAGCGACAATATTGCTTCTCTGGTTCCTACACCTCTTCTAAAGCCAAACTGGTCTCCGGAAAGGATGTTCTCTACTTTTGGTTCGATTCTTTTTAGAATGATATTAGTCAATATTTTTGAGGCATGGGATATTAGGCTAAGAGTTCTGTGTTGTTCACGTTTCGTCGTGCCCACCTTCTTTGGTAATGCGACAATTAGGCATTTCTCGAAATCCTCTGGTATCTTTCCAGTCTTATACATTGTCTGTATCATTTTAAACAGGGCATCTATAGTTCCTTTTCCTGCTGGCTTAATTAGTTCAGCCGGAACGTCATCGATTCCGGGTGCTTTCCCGTTTTTGAGATTTTTCAGTGCGAGGTCAAACTCTTCTCTAGTGATTGGATCTCCCAAATCATCTGCGTCTACCTCATTTTCTCTTTCTATCAATGTTTCGTTGTCATTTAAGTCTACCGCATATTAATATATTTTATTATTTCATAATGTATCTATTACCTTCAAATTTTTATGCATGTAAGTCTACCGCGTATTAATATATTGTATTAATTATTTATTTTCATGTTCTTATATATTTAAGTCTACCGTATATTAATGTATTTTATTATTACATTATTTATTACCTTCATTATTTATATATTTAAGTCTACCCTATATTAATATATTCATTATTAATTACCTTCAATTTTTTATGTATGTAAGTATACCACAAATTAATATATTCTATTATTTCATTATTTATTACCATAAAATTTTTATGTATGTAAGTCTACCGCGTATTAATACATTTTATTATTTTATTATTTATTAACCTTCATTTTTATATTAAAGTCTACCGTATATTAATATATTTTATTATTTCATTATTTATTTATGTGTATTTAAGTTTATATTTAAGTTTACCGCATATTAATATATTTCATTAATTATTACCTTAATATTTTTATACATTTAAGTCTACCTTTTTATATCATGTTCAAATTATATCAACATCTTCCAGTTATATTTTATATCATCTTCAAATTATATAAAAATCGATGTCTCTAAATATGATATTATTATTTCTTATATATTTTATAAAACTTCAATAACTTATTTCAATTCAATGTACGAGTAGATATTTTATTTTATAATGTTTCATTAATAATTTTTTTCTAATACATTTTATAAAATTTCAATACATCTAAATCTATAATTATTATAATGTTTTAATACATTTTTCGATATTTCAAATATCTAAATTATTATTCTTTTCAATTATTATAAGCAATAATTATCAGCCTGAAACACTCATCAACATTGAAAAATCTTCCGAGAAAAGATACTTGCCGCCAACGGGACGTGAACCCGTGTCCTGATTGCCGGTCAGTTGCTCTTGACCCGTTGGCGGCAAGTAACTTTTCTCGGAAGATTTTTCAATGTTGATGAATGTTTCAGGCTGATAATTATTGCTTATAATAATTGTAACCCTTTGTGCTATGCATAAAAATATTGTCTAAACGTTAGTTTATAAATTAAAAATTATAATTATTATTCTTTTCCATTTTATTCATTTAAAATTGTATTAAAGTATTATTATTATTTTCTAGAAAAACCCATTTTTATAAACTTTCAAATAATGTACTACACTCTGTGTTACCCTCTGCTTTTTCTGTGACACTCTCATCTATGTTCATCAGATCTGTACTTTCTTAACACCTTAGCGTCCATTTCTTAGTACTGTTCAATATCCTTACTAACCTTGCATTATTTTCAGGTCTAGTCAGCAAATCGACCTTACATGATTTTACATTTCCTTTCCAATATAGTCCAACCCGCCTCTTCACCATCTCAGTCCTCTGACCACTCTTTTCAATCTTATTAAGGATGCCATCGTCCCAATATATATTTGGGTATTTGGGACTATTGTGCGGTATCCACACATGCAAAAAAAAGCAGAACAATAATCAATAAGTATTCCACATCCAATTCAATAATATTACCTACAAAATTCAAATTCGTGTCAATCAATGAAAGATTTAATTAATTTTGAATATTTTAAATGTACGCAGGAACAGTTTTATATTAACGTCAGCAAATTGTCAACATTCAAAACCTCGAATGATATTTTGAATATTTGTTAATAAAAATAATTTTTATCGTTATCAGTAATTTATATCGCGTCTTACCGATGTGCACCAACTTCATTGATAAAAAACCTATTTTTCAGCAATTTAATAAACATTAAAAAATCATTCATACGTGTATGTACGTATTTATTTCATTCAAAATTTTATTATCAGTAACTTGGATAAGCCTATGGTTTTATAAAAGTTACTAGCAGTTAAAAACCCACCCGCAGGTTTTTGCTGCTAGGCTCTGCGGATGGCTTTTGGTTTGCTTCGTTCAGTTTGAGTGTTGGTAACCATTTTACAAATCCGATAGGAAATGGTTCCAAAAATCGGATCCACTGGGATCTAGTGACAGCTTGTCACCGGGACATGACGTCTTATATAATATGTAGACGCGTGATATAATTATTCACAACTGCCAATTACAATAATAACCATATTTTCATCAATCTCTCCATATCCGGAGAGATTCACGAAATGACAAATCCAATAGTTCTTACACCTACCAGGCGATGCTCTTCACGCTTGCTGTTAATGGTTGCACCATCTTTTGGCATAGCTTTAATTCGATTATTTTACAAAAGTGGATTTGTATACAAACTCTACGTACGAAAACGGTTTTGCGTAAGGCATGGCGTCAGAGTTGCATTCTTAACCGCTATACTATTAATACTGTTTGATTTTTAATGAACCATTTATTTAACACCAAATAATTTTAATAATACGAAATTTCAATTTATTAACCTGAAACCAATAAAATTGTTTAGTTGTGTTGAATTTACTCCAGATTTTAAAACATTGTTTTTGAACGGTAATAAATTATATTACAATATAACATAAAATAAGTGTATTTTTTTATAAATTTGTAAACATTATGTTGTATTATAAGTGTGTTTGTATAATTATTAGATAAGACACTTAAATTTCTGATTTGTAGACTGCGTAAAAATAATACAATTTTGCTAGACTTTACGAAAAATTATTGTTCCTTTGTACATTATTATTTTATTTTGTTTATATTTTTTAATGTTTTACCTGTGCTTTCTTAAAAAAATGTCGTGTATTGTGTGTTAAAACTGGTGACCCGATAGTTGATCCGCCGACAATTGCCCCCCTTCCCCCCCCCGAAATTATATTTACTATAATAAATTTATAATTATCTGCGCATTATTTACATATCAAACGGAAAATCGACTTCAAAACTACTCTCAATGCGCCGCTACTCGAATTTCTACTGATTTTTTATATATATCCCTTAAACATTTGAAGTTTTTAACATATTAAAAAAATATATGTTATTTTAAAAGATAATATCTAGACGCGTTCCATACCGAAATGTAAATTATATAAAATTCCCTCGATAGAAAAAAAATCGCAAAGTATGCTCCGAAAATTATTATAAACACGTTTGTTTCAGTTATTTTACAAGTTATAGTTGTGAAAAAATTCACAATGTTTCTTTAAATGATACTTAAGATGCCTTCCACGAGACTTTTGCTCTATTTTAAACGAGTCATGCTTTATTAAACATTTTCGCAATTTTCGCATCGATTTTATCGCTTTAAATATTAGCGCGCTTCTCTAACATTCGTAATTACATATCTCTCCATCTTCCTATTTTTGAGCGCGGATGAGGCGCCTTAATAGGCCACTTGCATGGACTTCATAACGACTTGGAAAAAATCGTGTGGATAGATTTTTTTACTTAGATTAGGAAAATGTTAGTAAAAATTTTTAGAAATGCACAGCTTTTTTTATTTTTAAATAAAAAAATCCATTATTTGGGCTTGTGACGTCACATTCCAAAATTCCACACTGATTTATTTTTTTTATATGACATCACTTTGATTTCAGGCAAATTTTTGAATCTGACATTTAACGTTCACTAGATTTATTGTTTGTTCTCTGCGAACGTATCATGTGGTTTGATTTTTTGACAGATGTTATGACGTACAATAAATTTACGTTGTCCGTACGTGTTTTAGAGGTATAATGATAATGGTGCGGATTTTAAATAAATCAAATTTTATAATATTCTACATTGAACATAATATAGACATTGAACATTATAATGATTTATGATCAATAAGATGGATCAAGGAAAAAAATATTTATTAGATTTAATATTTTTGGTATGCCTCGTTATTCTCCTGTGCTATTGGTGTGGAAAACGTTATTTTTTTTAAATGATTTTCGGCCATGTAATTATCGTTTTTTCGCACCTATAAAATTATGTCCCGTCTTTCCGGTTTATAAAAAATGGTCTGATTTTTCGGATTGAAATTTTCAAAAAATCGCCACGGTTTCAAAAATACGATTAAAAAATAAAAATACAGAATGTCTTAGAATATTTGCCTAAACCGGATTTTTTTTTTAAAAATGTGATGCAAGTGGCCTATTGTAAGTGATATGAATATCAAACGAATTTATACACAGTGTCGATTAATTTGTATTTATACGTTGGTATACACAGTAGGTATATGGAGAAGCAGATTTTTTCTTTTTGATGCATTTGAATTAAAATATGTTTTTACTTTTGTTATTAGGCGGTACATAATTCTCTCTCATAACTCTCTGCACATAATTTGTGTAATTAGGTGTAGATACCGTATTTTCCCTAAGCCGACTGCACATTTTATATACGTACATAGGGGGGTAAATTGTCGGCGGATCAACTGTCATGGAACCGTTAAATTTAGTGTACAAAATAATTATTTCTTGAGTTACAAAATATTAAAAATTATTTTTGTAACCTTGTAAGATACAATCAATGTGTTCATTTTATAATAATCTTTGAGACGATTCCATTGAGCGATTGATGTGATTTGTACAGATAGTAATTTAAGGATAATTTTATAATATTGTTAGATACTTTATATCATTGATAAAGATAACCTTTGAGAGGTCCTTTGCTTCTAACAAACCCTTATAATGTTTCACCTTAGATTTGAACTCCTCCACAAAAAGTTTTCATTTTTCTCCAGTCCTTCATCGAAGCCTTAATTAAGGTGGCCTCTCAGAAGCTGTGCGTTTAATGTAGTACAGGGCCCACAGATAATTTAACCCCTTAGGCCTCAACCATATAAATAGTTGGTCAGAATATTTCCGCTTTGCAATCTAAATAAATTTAACATTTATAAAGTAGTCGAAAACTTAAAACTGTTTTTAAAAGGTGATGAAATACGCTTTGAAATTCTATTTTTAGAAATAATAATGTAATTTTTTAAATACAAAAATATGAATGCAAACTCAAAAAAGTTTTAAAAATGCCAAACCTTTGTTTTTTCTAACTAAAGTCAGTGGTAATGGAAAAAAATAAAAATACATAATCACCTCACTTCTTCGTGGCTTATGTAAAAATACATATTTTTTAAATTCACAAAGTTTTTTCGATATTTGTTTTTGGGGGGTTATGCCGTATTGCGCTACCTCCTTCTTTAGCCAACGTTTCGGACATCGTTGCAGTGTCCATCATCAGGGCAGATCCGGCAAATCCGGTAGTAGTGGATCCGGTTACCGGTAGGTAGCGCAACACGGCATAACACCCCAAAAACAAATATCGAAAATGCTTTTGACCTTGAAAATCTTAAAACTTATCTCACTAAGTTTCATGATTTTTTTTTTCAAATCGCGTTCGGAAACTTTGGTTTAATAAAGGTGTACATTTTAATTATTTTATGGTTGACTTTTAGATTTGAATATTCAGCGTTGTCTTTCCTCTTTCCAATGCCGTTTAGATCGTGTTTTTCACTATGCTAATAAGGAGATATAACGAATTTTATGTGACCTGTATCAGTTGTTCCGAATAGCGGAAGAGGGGTTAATAGTACAACCTGCTAACCCTGAACTAATCTCAAATGCGCCCTACGGTTGAATTTAGCAGCCACCTCTAATATGAAGCCTTAAAATGCCAGAAAAAAACCTTTGACTAGTTTGATGAATCTTAACAAACTGATTGCAATTTTTAGGGCTCAGGCGGGAATGCTGTCCTTATTCTACCGGTATTTGAATGGAAAATGTTCCGAGAAAGTCATTGGTTCCTTCAACACCGGTGCACAGTGCATTTGTACACAATTGCTATTTGTCACATGAGAATGGCTCGTTTCTATGACTCGTTCTTGAGTTCAACAACTCGGCTTTATTCTGCTTTAGTTTTCGGAAAGTTTCACTTCTACCGCGTATGAACTGCACACTAGTATTTTTTTTTTGTTTTTATGGGTTGTTTTTTTCAGTGATTTATATCGTTTTTCAGATAATTTATTTTCTTTTCTCGGCAAATGATTTGGAGTGAAACAATTCTTGCTTAACCACCGTTAAGTTAGTCATTCGATGATTTAGTCCACCAATTTCACAATCGTATAATTCTAGTACTAAAGGGCGTTAATTCTAATCAGAGATCTTTAATTCTTTATTAAAAAAATGTTGCGGTAACGGATAGAAGGAAGCGAAGACGACAGCAGAGCTCGCGGACTTTAAATAGGTCACCCTCACTTTCTCTTCTTCGTTATGCAATGATCTGTGATGCTTCACGAAGACACGCCGCTCGATTATCCGTGTCGAATCCGCCGTCTTTTGTTTTTATTTATTTAAGTTCCCTTTTATAATTAATATGCTAGCTGTCAAAAGAGCACCTTTTATATTGCTTCTGTCAAATAACGTAAAAAGAAGAAGAAGAAATTTATTCTTAATATTCTTCTTCTTTTAATAAATTTTTATTTATTTAAATTTCCTTTTCTAATTAATATGCTAGCTGTCAAAATAGCACTTTTTTGTATTACTTCTGTCAAATAACGTAAAAAGAAGAAGAAGAAATTTATACTTTTAATAATCTTCTTCTTTTAATAATTTTTTATTTATTTAAATTTCCTTTTCTAATTAATATGCTAGCTTTCAAAAGAGCGCTGCTTATATTACTTCTGTCAAATAACACAAAAAGAAGAAAAAGAATTTCTCTGTTGATATTCTTCTTCTTTTAATATATATTTTTTTCATTATCATTCTTATCCTATTTCTGGTGTCCTCTCATATCGGAGGTAGGCTATCATCAGGGCAATCCCTGCAGATTACGGCAATCCCTGCAGAATAAGCTACGTAAATACGAAGTGCGACCTTTGTGACGTTACCATCAATCTTCCCCGTATTGTCATTTGGATCAATGTTCTTTTTATCGTTTTCTCATTACATGGTGTCCGGAAACTAGTGGTATTTCCTTTGACCTTACTATACTGTACTCTACATTTATGACAAAACATACTTTTATAATTTTTACATTTTTAAATATTTTTATTATATTTCTCACCTGGAACATTTAAGTATTAACTTTTAACATTTATGATATTAGGTATACAAGTTTATATTTATTTCTACCATTTTATTTTATATCTGACCTAGAACTTTGTAGTATTTCCTTTGACCTAACTACATTTTCCTTACATTTTATAATTCTTTCCACCATCTTTATATTTTTGATTTCAAACGTTGTAGTATTTCTGTCTACCTATTTATGTTTTATTTTCCATTTTTGAAATTATACCCCTTTTAAATCTTTCTACACTATTAGATATTTACTATTACATTTCTGACCTGGAACATTGTAATATTTCCTTTGACCTAACTTTATGTAATTTCACCCTTTCATTTTTCTTCTGCCCTCTTATAAATATTTAATTATATTGCTGACCTCAAACATTATAGTATTTTCTTTGACCTAGTTATATTTTATGAAATTTAACCCTTTTATACATTTCATTCTGCCCTCTTGTGAATATTTCATTATATTTCTGACCTGGAACATTGTAGTATTTTGACCTAGCTACATTTTATTTAACATTTATGTAATTTCACCCTTTCATATTTTCTTCCGCCCTCTTATAAATATTTAATTATTTTTATGACCTCAAACCTTGTGGTATTTCCTTTGACCTAACTTTGTTTTATTTTCCATTTATGAAATTAAATCTTTTTTAATTCCTTCTACTCTTCTGTGTTCCTCACGCTTCTACCTTTTGAGTATATATTTGGCAAATAAATCCAGCATGAAGATGTAATTTTCAAGATGTTTTTAATTCGGTTGCTATCGGTTTTTTCAACCATTATTTATCCTATGATTAAATTTTAAAATCCGTCCAAGCATAGTTAACTCGACTGCAAAAGTTTGAGCATTTAACTTGCAAAACAAATCGTAGATTCGAAATCGAGAAAAATGTAGATTCACAAGTTTTCCGCTTGTATCACTGGTTTTCGGCTACAATTTTTCCTCATTTAATGACAAGTACAATTCCATGTTTTTCCTTTTAACTTAACTGTTCACAGTATTTTAAAGGTATTCCAACATATATGTTCATATTTAACAAACTCCCAACCAATATCAATCAAATCAAAACAAAAGATAACCATGCTGAATACATCAAATTTTTGCTTAACGAATTATCGGAAAAAGAACTGACTAGTATTTTTATACCACCGTCAAAGAAGTTACTGAAAACACCCTACTCAAACCACGAAGTTGAACCATAGAAGTCGCTGGAAGCTTATCCAAGGCATAGTTAGCACAGCACAGGATCTGCTAGTGAGGAGGACTAAGAACACATTCTACAGCATCTTTTATATCTATATTTCATATAAAATGCAATATATCTTTAATATTTCAAAATTATATTTCAAGTTTTCAGTAATCCATGCCGTACGCACTTAGGAAAACTTGGCGATTTTTTTTATACGTATATGCATATTAATTTAACTACCGCTATTCTCTCTCCATCCCTTATATTTATAATATGCTTAGTATTTTATTTAAAAAATATTTATTTGTGTTTATTGGGGCCGGGTTTAAGGCTTCTCCGCTCGTCTCAGTCCCAGCTAGTCCCAGCTACCTGATCATAGTCCCCTTTTGCTGGTCCTCTCTTTTTTACGACTGTTATTTATTTTTCAAACCCTTTATACTTTACACCTATGGTCATTTATTTTTTTGCAATAGTATTTCTACCCTTCACTTTAAATACATATTTTATTAGTTTATTATCATATGAATATTTAATAAAACTCTTAATTTATAAGCAGCTGTAATCAAAATCATTTTTCTTAATTATTTTAAACACAACAATCATATAAAATTATTAATTATTTTCTAAAAATAAATTCTCATTAATTTATTTGTCCTTGAACACCTTGAAGTTTCTCATACCTCACTGTTTGTTTCACTATTTTTTTTTTTAATTTTTAATTTATGAAATAACACTTTTTGGTTTTCCATCTAATCCCCTCCGCAACGTAAGCAGATATATACAATAAGAGTGTTTATACGTCAGCGCGTGTCTCCATAGAAACCGTTATAACTCCGTTATTGTTTTAGTTACATCCCTAAAATAAAAAGTGAAAGGTCGATAGTGAATCATGCTGCACATCTCTATTCAAGTTGTACATAGAAATACATAAAAAGAACATTCTGTCAGACGCGCAATCTGACACATAATTTATCCCGCCAAATTTCCTACGGGCGGGTCGACAACGACCGACATTGTTAATTTTTATTAAATATTTTTATATGAAATGATAAAAAGTGTGGCGACAAAACTGTTTATTACACATTTATACAATAGAATGAGTATTGTTGTTTACATAATCTGTGATTTTAGTACCGTTTTCACATAAAAACATCACGTGAGTCATTTTCACTTTTTTTTAATGTTTGCATTCTAAATTTTAATATTTACAAATATTTATATTTATTTGTAATATAATAATTCAAAAGCTTATTTTGTAACCTGTCTAAAACAGTTTTTACTATTCCGCTACGTTCAGAAATGTTTCATTTATAGAGCTTTAATTGTGAAGCGGTAATAACACAGTTTTCGTAAAATGTCACTTCGTTAAAGACATTAAAAGTGAATATTGGCGATTTTCTGAGGTGTTCCTTATCTATTATTGTATTGTAGTATTTCGTATATAATATCTTATTTTTTATCTATCATTTTATTATATTTCTAACTACTTGTGTTTTATGACACTACACAATATTTATATTTCCTTCTACCCTTTTAAATTTTTTTAATATACTCGTATCTCCGCCATGTACTTTACTTTATGACAGTGCACAGTTGTATATTTTCTTTCTCATCTGGAACATAGTAGTATTATTAACTTTGACCTAACTCTACTTTATTTTACATTTACGACATTAGGTACACACGTTTACATTTTCTTCTACCATTTTTTTTTTACCTACTACATTTTCCTTTACAGTTATGACTTTACACCCTTTTGTAATTCTATATATTTTTTTATAAAATTATATTGTCTTCTACCCTTTTATATATATTTCATTATTTTTCGGACCAGGAACGTTATAATATTTCCTTTGGTATAACTACATTGTATTTTACATTTATGACAGTAGCACTTTTTATTTCTAACCAGGAAAATTTTTGTGTTTTCTTTGCCTTAACTATACTGGAAATTACATTTAGTTTTATATTTTTACTTCTATCCTTCTTTATATTCTATATTTCCGATCTCTAACATTGTAGTAATTCTTTTGACCTAATCAGATTTTATTTTACACCTATGACATTTACCCTTTTATATTTCCTTTTACCCTGTTTTATATTTTTTATTATATTTCTGACCTCTTTGTAGTATTTCATTTGAATTAACTATTTTCTAGTTGAAGTCTGTGACAGTACATACTTTTACATTTCCGTCTACTATTTTAAATTTCTGACCTGAAACATTGTAGTGTTTCCTTTCCTAACTGTGTTATTATCTTCATTTAATGTATTACACCCTTTTATATTTCACTCTAACCTATTTTATATTTTTTTAGTATATTTCTGAACGGGAACAATGCAGTATTTCCTTTGACCTGTCTTATTTTTTTTTACATTTATGACCCTTCACCTTTTATTTATTTCTTTTGACCTGTTATATATTTCTGGAATATTGTAGTATTTCCTTTGATCTAACTAAATTGTAATTAACATTTAAGAGAGTACGCATTTTTACATTGCCTTCTATTCTATTATATATTTCTGACTTGGAACATTGTAGTATTTCCCATGACCTATCTATATTTTATTTTACATTTATGACCCTTTTCCCTTTTATATTTCCTTTTGACCTTTTATATACTTTTAGCGTACTTATGAGACATTGTAGTATTTCCTTTGATCTATATAAATTGTAATTTACATTTATGAGAGTACAAATTTTTATATTTCCTTCTGTTCTATTATATTTTTTTATATTTCTGACTTGGAACATTGTAGTATTTCCAATGACCTATCCATATTTTATTTTACATTTATGATCATTCACACTTTTATATGTCGTTTTGATCTGTTATATATCTTTAGCTTACTTATGGAATATTGTAATATTTCCTTTGACCTAACTAAATTTTAATTTACGTGGATGAGAGTATACACACTTAAATATTTCCTTCTATTCTATTATATATTTAACTTAGCACATTGTGGTATTTCCTTTTTATCTAACTATACTGTAATTTACATTTATTATATTACCTACACCATTTTATCTACCCTTCTTTTATATTTTTAGTGTTATTCCAACCTGGAAAATTGTAGTATTTCCTCTGACCTAACTATATTTTAATTTACATTTATTACCCTTTACCCTTTTATGTTACCTTTTTGTAGTTATATTTCTGGACCATAGTAGTATTTCTTTTGATAATTATGTTGTAATTTACATTTATGACACCAAGCAATTTTATATTTTCTTCTATCCATTAATATAAATTATATTTCTTACCTGGAATATTATAGTATTTCCTTTGACCTAAAGATATTGTAATTTACATTGACATGACACGGGTTCAAGTCCCGTTGGCGGCAAGTATCTTTTCTCGGAAGATTTTTCAATGTAAATGAGTGTTTCAGGCTGACAATTATTGCTTGTAATAATTAATTTACATTTATTATATTACGACATTATATATTTCCTTCAACCCTTCTTTATATTTTTAGTGTTATTCCGCCCAGGAACATTGTAGTATTTCCTTTGGCCTAACTACATTTTATTTAAAATATATATTCCATCACCGTTTATATTTCCTTTTGACCTGTCACATACTTTTTTATTATATTTCTGACCTATAACATTGCAATATTTTCTTTGACGTAATTATATTTTTTTCACATTTGTAACATTGTTGTCCTTTGTTCATCATAAATATAATATCATGTATTTCCTGCATTGAGTAGGGGGTAGGGGGTAGCTTTTTTGTAAAACTTATTTCTAATTTCTATGACTTATTAGGTTTAATTGATGTTGGATCTCTTTGTATCTCGTTCTTCCATATTATAATATATTATAGACTCTCATATAGATTTGAATGGAAACCAACACAGCCACTAACTTATCTTAATATCTTTTGGTTATAGGTTATAGCCGATTTAGCGCTCAGTCTCTCTTACACTTGCTAGACGTCTTATCGCTGCTATCCCATTTGAAATTTTAAATGATGATAAAACACAGTTTAAATACAGCAAAGCGTGTTTTTAAAAATCAAATATCAATAAACGATCATTTAGCTTAATAGGGATGGGCCGATGCTCTGTAGGACCCGCTTGGTGTAAACTGTGCGCCCTAAAGAAGTTTAGACTTACGGTATTCAATACTTCGTTTGTGTGTAAGCACTATGAAACAATACATGATTAGATATGCATTATCTGTAAGAAACGTTAATGTACGAGTATAATATTGTTCTTTCAATACCTGTATTGGAAATTTGTGGCTCGATTTGCCAGACTTTTGGACCCCGAAACGCTCCCACAACTTTCTTCAGTTCTTTTTTATTCCATGCTTGTGACATTTTATATTTCCTTCTTACATATTTTCTTCTTTTATTTATATTTCCTTCTTATATATTTCCTTATCTCTCCACTTTTTCTCATAATATTATTAATAACAACACCTCTGCCATAGGTCACCCCAAGTGGTTCGCTACGTTTGGTGATTTAGCAGAGGTGCCCGGGTTCATGGGATGAGGTGTGTTTAGGTCTGATGACCAGGACACACTGAACCCCAGATTCCTACCCACCCCTTAAACCCTTTTCCTTCCCAGAACCCTCCTCTCCTTCCTTTCCCTAAAAGACCCTCCACACAGCATCCCTAAAGATGACATAGGCCCTCAGGGAAATTATTTGCCTCAGGGCCTCCTGTGTGGAGCTTATGTAAAAAAAATTTCTCATAATATACTCATTACTTTCATTGAATCAGATTATCTCAAATTTCTCCATTATATCAAAATATTATTATTACTAACAGTAATAACAGACCCGGCCACATGTTCTGTAGCTAACGAAACACAACACCACGCCATTACCCAACCTTTATAACCAACGCCGTCTATTAAATCAAATCAACACCGCTCACCCGCTGCCCGCTTGCCAATCCACCTTTAGTTATATATTTCAACCAATTTACACAAAATCTTGACAAATTATATTCCTAAAAATCTTCCTCGTGAATCACTCAATCGATTGGTAAAAACAGCATGAAAATCTGTTGCGTAGGTTAAAAGATCTAAGCGCACAGACAGCGGGAGATTAAATTTATTTTTAGCTTCATGATATGGTATATACTACGTCGACTATTAATATGAATTTTTTCTTTGGTTTATATTCTGTGGTTATAGTGTTGTCCCGGAAAGACAGAGGTCCTAAGTTCAATCACCAGGTGCGACCGTTAATTTTTTTTGTCCTGATCTGTTTCATGTTTCTTTTAGATGTATTAATATTATCTTCTTTTGTGATTAAATTTATTACATTGACACAAACCATCAAAGTTAATCCAAATCAATCGATGTCCATCGACCGATATCAAACTTTTTATCAATTACGTGGAAAAGATTATACATTATTACAGCATTAAATTATATCGCATTACAATAAAAGTGGCCCGATTTCTCAGAATGGCATCATTCACGAACGCACTCACATTTATTTTATCTTCATACCCACTGGAGCGCTTTTTGCCACAATATGGCACCTTTTAAAATACCTCGGATTGCTTTGCAGCCGGTTTTAGGCAAATTTTCACTAATTGCATAATTTTTTTTTTCAATTTTTTCATATTAAAATTCGGAGGTATGAGTTTTTTTGAGGCGGAAAATATTCAAAATGGTCACTAAAAAAATCACGAGCAATCGGAGAAAAAAGTTAAAAATCGCGCTGTTGCTCCAGTGGATACTAGCGAGTTCCCGGCATGCGTTGCTATGCCACTTAAAAAAAGAAATTGTTTCTCTCTGCGTGTCCTTTCCCATTCGTTCCATTCCCCTTTCCCACTCTCCCGCGTCCCCTTCTCCTCACGCATTTTCACTCCGCCTTCCCCTCTCCCCTCCCGCATTCCATGCATTCAGTCCCGGTACATTCAGTTTTCAAACAGCTCGCGTGATACCTTTTTTTAACATTTTTTTTATACAAATTTTATAATGCCAGAGGTCACCAGTATATGTAGAAACATTCGCATTTTGTCCATAGCATACTAATATATATTTTTTTCATTATCATTATTTATGAAACATTTTTTTATTATTATATATTTCAATCTATTTTATCGTACGTACTATATTTTTTTATTTTATTACTCATCATCAGCCCTGGAGACCTAGATAACGCTAACTAGTAAAATTCTAGTGTCAGCCAGCGCCTGTTACAGTATGGCGCAAGTCGATTGGAGCGTTAAGAATTACCACCGTTACGACTTGTGAAATATAACTCAAAATTTTCTTGTAGAATTTCCCTAATTTGTATACTATGTTCGAAGCAGTATCGCGAATAAATAAAAATAATATTTTAGTATAATTAAAACGATTAGGCTTTTGCATATAAAATTTGTATTTTAAGGAGCGCTTTTCAGAATATTATTCAGTACATGAGACCTTCTGTAAAAACAACGGATTTTTTAAAATTTTATTTTATATTTGTATAAAGGAACATATTTCTTTAAATTAAAATAATGTTGCTTTTATTCAAGGCTGCTGGAATTGGAAAATGTGTATTTATATTATAATTTGCGAAGAAATTGTTTAATTTCTTAAAACTGCTAAATATTGTAAGTGATTTTTAAAAAATTTTGAAAAATATCAGCTTTTTTTATCACGTGTACATTATTATTGTTTTTCACTTAAAATATACCTAATTGTTAACAACAATGTAAAATAATAACAGGTGATAATACAAATATTAATTTATTTTTCCGACCATTTTTATGTTAAAAATTACATTTAAATGTAATTGTAGTGTTATTTGACTTTTCATTTATGCTAGGTATGTGCAATTTAATGTTAATTTATTACAAGTTAAGATTTAATTAATTTTGTGCTTCGCTACATCGACTTTCTATATTTAATGTAAAAATGGGTTTATTTTATATTTATGTATAAAGCATTACGTGTAATTATATGTAATTTGTATGAAAACAATGTTAATTATTGAATATTGTGTTATGTGTTAGAAAAAGATCATTTATTTTTACTGTATATAAGATTAAATATAACATATTTTAATATAAATATCTTGAGTTGTATTTTCTGCCACCCATTTTCATATTTTCAGAAATAATAATAATAACTAGCTGTTAAAAACCTGCTCCGCAGGTTCAGCTTCGCCCGGTTAGTGTTGGTGACCATTTTATAAATCCAATAGGAACTGGTTTCAAAAATAGCTCGTACCTCGGATCCACTGTCATCCAGAATAGCTAGTCACCGGGACAAAGTAACCGAGACAGAGCAATGACGTCATATGTAATATATAGCCGCTTGATACAACATTTATTACAGTCAATCTTTCCATATCCGGAGAGATACTACATATTCACAAATTCGTAGCAGTTATACCTAGGGGGCTGACGTCCCCATCCGATCTGCTGGAAGTAGCGACATCTTTTGACGAATTCTTGAATTTGAAACCGAATTATAACAGTAGCTTTGTGTGAAATTCCATCTATACAGATGTTATTTGTGGCGCGGCGCGTAGTCATGGCGTGGCGTCAGACATGCACTTGATGTTGGGTTCTGAAATTCAAGCACGCAGACGTTACCGTATTATTACTGTTCGATAAGAGTTTATTCCAGAATGTATGCAGGGTTAGTGCATTGCAATACATTCCATATTTCAAAATAACAAAAGAAAGACAAATGATAAGATGAGTTAAAAGGTAAATAACGAATAAGCATGAAAAATTAAACTGAAAAAAATATAAAACACTGAAATAAATGCAAGCAGCCGTTTTGGAGGGTATTTCACCGTCTCCCGCCTCCAGAGGGCCATCAGGGGGGACTCCATTCTTCGAGGTTCTCAAGGAACCGCATTCTTTGATTGAAGCAGTCTGCGCTATAAACTTCCCAGGCGGTAGCGGAGAAGTGCTCGGAAAGTGTGCACTCGTCCTTCCAGAAACATTTCTGTAGTACTGCAGCACCTCGGTAGGCGGAAAAGTTGGCGATAAGCGTTATTGTAGGCAACTTTTTTCTTATGCCATTGGGATGCAGTATTAAAAGTACGAGTAAAAAAATATCCAAAAAGCAGTGGACTATGCATGCTGTGTGGCTGTAAGGAGAAGAGAATAGCGGGAGATGGAGGAAAGGTAGGTTGGAAGTAACTGGTAATTTAAATCTGGTCACTCAATACGACTAACGCCACTGTAAAGCAACACTTCGATCTCAATGGTGATCTTGATCAGTCATCAGCCAACATACTGAATGTATCTAGTATCTACTACTCTGTAACTTTCTGCAAATATACTGTATATGTATATATATATATACTGTATATGTTATTTGAAAAATTGTAAAATAATTTGTGCAATTTGGGAGGCGGGTATGGATACCGCGCCCCGGGAACCATTCAGGGCCCGCAACCCGGATTTCTACCGATTTATTACATATTTCCCTTAAACACGGTAAGTTTTAAAGCTCTTAAAAAAATAAATGTTATTCTTGAAGATAATATCGAGACTTTGCCCGCGCCGAAACGCAAATTATATAAAATACCATCGATAGAAAAAAATCGCAAAGTATGCTCCAAAAATTATTATAAACAAGTTTGTTTCAGTTATTTTACAAGTTATATGTACGAAAAAATTCAGTGTTTCTTTAAATGCTGTTTAAGATAATGCCCGCGAGATTTTTGCTCTATTTTAAACGAGTCGTGTTTTATTAAAAATTTTCGCAATTTTCCCATCGATTTTGTCGCACTCTCCTCTAACATTCTTAATTTCGTATCTCTCCATCTTCTTCTTTTCGAGCCCGGTTGCAGAGCCTTCAGTGGATAACCAACACCCCTGCCATAGGTCACGCCAAGTGGTTCGCTACGTTTGGTGTCTTAGCAGGATATCTTAGAATAATTTTGGAGACGAGTATGGATGCCTCCGCCTCGTAAACTATTTATTAGATACCCAACATCTCTGCCATAACCCAAGTTATTCAGGGCCTTCTGTGTAGAGCTAATGTAAAAAAAAACATGTGTGCAGTTCACACGCGGTAGAAGTGAAACTTTCACAGAACTAAACTTCGAGAGAATGAGACGAATGTAGAGTATCAGGAATAGGATAATTGTAGGGTTAATTTATTATAAGTATATGTTTGCCCTGAAGAAGGAACGGTCGTACCGAAACCGGTCGGCTTTACTCAAATATATAAGTGGTTCAAAGGAAGTTAAATTGTTTCATTCATTATAGTATTGTTTCATTATAATATTCTATTATAATATTGTTACCGCGTTAAAAAAATATTTTACATTTTATTCTACGCTCATAGAAGAGGCCGATCGCAGGCTAATAACTATAGACGTATGTGTTTGTTTCTTTTTAGTGTCGCTCATTTCCATTTTATCGAGTTTCAAATAACAACGGTGCTAAAGAAATTGAATCGAAGGGGAAAACAATATCTTTTTTATATGAATAGCGCACAAGAGTCCCAACTGCCGTCTGGAGCCAGTGAGACTATGACATCCCCGATTGGGGTATGTTGTGAGGCTGAAGGTAGAGGGGAGGGGAAGGAGATGGGGAAGAGGAACGTGGGGAAGTACCTGGCTGTACAGATCTGGTCACCAAACACGGCTTAAAGCCATTTCAAGCAACGTTTCAATTCTAAATGGTAGTCCAGGGCGATACTGAGAACATCTTCCACTCTGGAACGTGCCGCAAATATACTATAATAATATATAATTCTGAAATCACACAAATTAATAATTCAGCATTTGTTTACCCCGCAGCATAAAAAGAAATTAGAATATAAATACAGCACTAGATTCACGCGCAACGACGCGTTAATAGTTCCGAAATTTAATAATAAGTACGGACAGAGAACGTTTGAATACATCATACCGAAGATATTTAATTTATTACCTGACACTATAAAGCAATGTAATTCTATGAATAAGGTTAAATATATGGTGAAAAATTAGTTATCAAAAAAAAAATATTTATCTTGATATTGATATGAAAAAAAGTTGAATCTGTAGATATAAGATGTAAATTTTAAATTTTAAAAATGTATATGAAACTAAAATATAAGCACTTGTTGACAAGCCAATTCAATTGGCTTAGCAGGACTTGTTTGTTGATTATATGTATTATCTATTCTTTCAATAATTTTTTTTTTTTTAAATCAAATAAAATTTATTTGCCACGCCGGGATTCGGTCCCGCGACCTACGGATTGCGAGTTAAGAGTTACCGCTAGTAAGACTCTATTTAAAGATACCTACCAGCCCAAAGTTTCTGCGATAAAATAATTTAATTAGGTGTAAATATTAATTTCTTATTAACACTTATCGCATTCCAAGAATTCCCATTGAATTAAATAAGTTCATTGAGAAATATCATTTCATTGAAGTTTTGAAATATTATGTTTAATTGTTGATATAAAATCAAATGCCGACTATCAGATTAAACAATATCAACTTCCCTTATTGATAAAATATTTTGGATTGATACAATCTTAAGAAAAAAGTCAGACCATCCTGCGAACATATCGATGGCATAGAGTTAAGAGGGTAACCGACTCAACCGCAAATATGTCTGGTTGGGCGTTTACACAATAGAGAACTCCAGTCCAATTTTTTAATTTTTTTATTAATAATGGACCTCTTGACTTAAATAACTGCATTTTTTTAGAGTTTGTTTTAATAGTTGAAATAATTTTCGTAGTTTTAATTTTTCAAGGTCCCCCGAAAGACACTCCGCGTATAGTGAATCGTGTGACGTCACCACTCCTGAAAAGTTTTTCAACAGGTGTTCATTTTGTATGACAGTTATACGCAAGAAAGTATGATACTATTCGATAAAAACATTATTTAGGCGGTATTATTTATTTTTTATATTTTATTTATTATGTTATTATATTTTTTCAATTGAGCCAATTCACTGAACCGGATCTATTCATTCTCGTTCAACTGAGCCGCTTTGCCCGTGTCTAGGTGCATTATATGATAGCATTATGATGTGGCATATTATACAATTTTTTCGTACAGTTTAAAGTTTTTCAATATTTTAAATAATAGAGGCAAACTAATAGAGATACCTCTATTTTTGATACTGAATTATTTAGGCTTAAATATTGTTTCAATAAACACAACAACTAAACCTCTATAAACAGTATGAAATAACGAATAACATGAAATGTTGTTAATACTGATGGCTTGTGTCATACCTACATAATCAAATATTTCAATAAAATTACTGCTATGAATGGTGGGGCGTGACGTCAGCACTCACCATTCAATAATACCACTTGGCGCTGTGTTTTGACGAGAGGTTTAAAAATGCACTTTTTAATAATTTTTTAAGAACTCTGCGTTTAATATTATGAAATGAAACTTCTTTATTCAGAATCAGCGTTCATTGGTCTGTGTGAAAATATTTTTTTAAAGCCATAATATTTTTCACTGTAGTTCCTTATTCATAGCTACACTTACCTACATACATCTACATATATCATAGATTCTGTTCTTGTAGTTTGATTGTCACATATTCCTTACCTACCCATCCCTATGTACCTGTTATTTCGTTACCATAACAAATCAGTCGTCAATCGCGACTCGCCGCGAAAACATCTAATAATAATCATACCACGTAATTCCACTTACTAAAAATACTACGATTAATAAATAGCCTTACGACTGTATATCATTTACCTCAGCCGAGATAGAAGAAAAAGAGAAGTGCCACTAGATTGCGCAGAAAGTCCCTTCATTCCCATTCCTTTATGTGCATTCATTTTTACTTGTGCAGTGGTCTTTCATACATTTCAAAACACACACAAGGTCCTTCGATATCCGCACTCAAACCACACATTAATGTCATTTTTAAATCAAATTAATAAGTATCGACCCTGTTTGACAAAAAAATATAAATTGATTTCGAAAGATTATTATTTTATCTAGTAAAGTTATGTTTTAAATATTGAAAAAGTATGTTTATATAGATAGGTATATAAAATCAAAATATACTTGCTTATATGTACGTAAATTGTCAAATTGTCCCACCTCGGCCCAATATTCTTCTTAATATTCATTAATGACATTGTAAACATATTTAAAGATGTACAAGTCCTACTTTTTGCAGATGATCTAAAATTGTTTAAAAGAATACGAAATATATATGATTGCCTAATTTTACAAGCTAATTTAGATGAATTTTTTAAATGGTGCGAACAAAATATGTTATTTTTGAATATTTATAAATGTCAAGTAATACGATTTTCCAGAACTCATTCTCATATTTTACATGAATATAATTTAAATAATGTTAAATTAACACCAGTATTACAAATTCGCGACTTGGGAGTTATATTCGATTCAAACTTAACATTCACAGCACATGATATAACTAATGATATAATGATATAACTAATAAGGCTTTAAAGATTCTTGGCTTCCTTTGTAGAACCCTAACTGATTTTAAGTCCATGGATTGCATGAAAACACTCTACATTTCATTAGTTAGATGTCAAGTAGAATATAATTCACCTATTTGGTCCCCTTTCTATAAAGTACACTCTAACAAAATAGAACGTGTTCAACACAAATTTCTTAGGTACTTAAATTCCAATAGAAAACATTAATTATTTAAGTTTAATGAATCGACTAAATTTAATTACGCTGTCCGACAGAAGAATCATTTCAGACCTAATTTTATTGTACAGAGTTATGAACAACCTAATTGACAGCCCTGCCATCGTTTCTAGTATTAAACTCCATGTACCGACAAGGAATACTAGACAAAATATAACATTCTTTTGCAACACATACACAACCAACTATCAATCACACTCACTTACCAATAGGATGCATGATTTAGGCAACAAGTTTGGTGGTATTGTAGATGTATTCGCTGATTCCCTTTACATTCTAAAATGCAATTTAAACCAACACTTTGTGGAATCCTACAAATTATTGTAACGTGGGTATAATATATTTAACGATTTGATGTGTTATTGTAATGTTTTATATTTTGTTCTATGGTATTGTTAAATATTACATTGTTTAAAATATTTCACAGTTTTAAGCAAGAATATACAAGTGGTTTTTTCTTTAAAAACTACTTATATATTCTTAAAAGTTTTTTCACTTTTATAACGTTTGATATAAATTCTATGTATGTGTAATCCTCGATATCTTAAATATTATTTTATAATCTATGTAAAAGCCCCTACGGGCGTATAAGAACAATAAATAAATAAATTAATAAATGTGTTGCTATATTAAGCATGGGAAATGGTTTAAATTTTAAAAATACCTTCTTTCCACCCCAGCGAAGGTTTCCGGATAGTTACAATCACATGACAATACATCTGAAAAGTTTTTTAATCATTCCAAAAACTCTTACGAAACTGTCAAAATGTCACAAGTTGAGAATGACATTTTGCAAAACCATCGATTTTCCAATCAAAATTCAATTTTAGAATAAACTCTTTAAATTACTGAATTTACTTGAAGTACTAAGTTAGAATTATAGGTATTTTATAATATACTAGCAGACCCGGTAACACGTTGCTGTAGCTAATGAAACCTTAATAACCAACGCCAACTGTTAAATAAAATCTACACCGTCCGTTTGTTAGCCCACTTCCCGCTGCCCTATGCAGCTTGGCCAAATGTTTTTTTTTTTTTACAGTGAATACCGCACAAGAATCTCAACTGCTCCCGTCTGGAGCCAGTGAGACTATGGCATCCCCAATTGGGGTATGCTGTGAGGCTGAAGGTAGTGGGGAGGGGAAGGAGGTGGGGAAGAGGAAGGTTGGAAAGTACCTGGCTATTCAGATCTGGTCACTAAACACGGCTAAAGCCATTTTCAAGCAACGTTTCAATTCTGAATGGTGGTCTTACACCAGGGCGATACTGATAGTATCTTCCACTCTGGAACATGCCGCAAATACACTATATATTATTTTTTTTAAATGAATTAATTGTGAAAACACAAATTAATCAAATAAAATTTATTTGCGCATGCCGGGTTCGAACCCGTGATCTCCGGATTGTGAGTCAAGAGTCTTACCCACTGGACTACGGAGGTCGTCAGACGTCGTCTGTCGGGAATGGGTACAGCCGCCCCGGGAACCTTTATTGGATAACCAACACCTCTGCCATAGGTCACCCCAAGTGGTTCGCTGTGTTTGGTGATTTAGCAGGGGTGCGCGGGTTCATGGGTGAGGTTTGTCTAGGTCTTGAAGGCGGGTGACCAGGACACACTGAATCCCAGATACCTACCCATCCCTTAAACCCTCTTCCTTCCCAGAACTCTCCCCTCTTTCCTTTCCTAAAAAAAACCCTCCACACAGCATCCCCAAAGATGGCATAGGCCCTGAGGGAAATTATTTTCCTCAGGGCCTCTTGTGTGGAGCTCATGTAAAAAAAAAAATTGCCCCATATTCGATTGATTGTTCTTATAATAAACAAAAATGAATGTTTGTAGTAAAAAGTTTATACCTCTTTATGGCAGTTATGTTAAATATTTAACAAATTGTTATATTATAGAACACCCATTTCAAATCATAATATAATCACAGTAAAATATATCAAAATATTATCTAGAGAAGGTTCTTTAAAAATTTAAATTTTAGTACAGCGCCCTTGAGGTGATTTTTCACAAAAACGGCGCTATATAAATCATCCAAATAATATTATTATTAAAAAAATACGCGCACGTGTTTCGTGACAAAATACTAAATTTACGAACTTACAACTAATATATTTCTGAATTTTTTACACACTTATTTTGCTTAGACATTATTGAAAAATTATAAATACTTGGATTAAAAAATAATTACAAAAGTACATTATTAGTTTTATCAACACGCGTTTAAGCATTTTTATTGTTAACTTGGATGAAGGTGTACATTAAAGTCAAATTTGAATTAATTAAAATCGATATTGAGTTATTGGTTAAAAAAGCTGGTACGGAGAATAATCAATCTTTCTCATCGGAACCGCCCTGTACACTTGCAAGACCATCTTTCGACGAAATTTGATTTCTCGTTACGATTTTAGATTTTCACGGCCAAAAATTATTTTGTTATTAGTTTTTGACAGCGTTTCGGACAGCGTTGCAGTGTCCATCATCAGGGCAGATGTGTAATAGTTAGGGGTGATGTTAGTACTTATCTACTTAGGAGCGATACCGTGTCGCCAGCTCCACTCCTCTACGAGCTGGCGCTACAATATACTTCAACATGTTTTTTTGCGTTTAGCCTTGATCTAACCGTCAATTACCGGATACCAAGAACTATTAAGTTTAGCTCCGTCGTCTCTATTAATATTTATAGGATTTTTGTGAATTTCAATTGCCTCCGTAATCAGGCGTGCTCTATGAGTTTTCGGTCTTTCCAGGACTTCAGGAACAAATCCAAAGTAATGGCCGGTTTCAATTAAATGCTCGGCGATTGCCGATTTGTCAGGGTGGCCAAGTTTACATGCTCGAAAGTGTTCCGATATCCTTTTGGAGATCGTCCGCTCTGTATGGCCCACATAGACCTTATCACATCCGGAACAGCTGAGTTTATATACTCCATCTGTTTCCAGAGGAAACTTGGTCTTTGCAGGCCTCAAAAAGTCTCGTATTTTTGTCGTGGTTCCGAAGACAGTCTTGATGCTTTCTTTTTTCAATAGCCTGGCAATTCTGTCTGTCACATTGTGAACGTAAGGCAGGAAAGCGCAGCCCTTTGACTCTTGTTCAATTCTGTCTTCGTTTGGTGCAGATTTGGCTCTTATGATTTGCCTTGTCTGCCTTGCTGGGTAACCGTTACGCTCCAGTGCATCGGTCAGTTTTGTAAGCTCTGCTCCGATTTTTGTTTCTTCACATATTCTGGTCGCTGGGGTCACCAATGTATGGATAAGTCCTCTCTTCTGCGCTGGGTGGTGATGGGAATCAGCATGTAGATACCGATTTGTATGAGTTGGTTTTCTATACACTGTGTGTCCTAGACTACCATCTTCTTTTCGCATCACCTCCACATCTAGAAAAGGTAGGATCTTAGAGTCATTTTCCAGCTCCATTGTGAACTTAATTTTAACGTGGAGTGAGTTGAGATGGTCCAGAAATTCGTTCGTAAAAAGTAAACAACAATACATAAATAAAATTTAAAAAACGAATAAGCATGAAAAATTAAACTAAAAAAATAAATACTAAAATGAATGCAAGTAGCTGTTTAGGGGGGGTATTTCACCATCTCCCGTCTCCAGAGGGCCATCAGGGGAGACTCCATCTAGGCAGTCATGGCGGTGATGATCGCATTCTTCGATTAGCGTAGTCTGCGACATAAGCTTCGACATGGCGGAGAAGTGCTCTGGAAGTATGCACTCGTCTCTCCAGGAACATTTCTGTAGCACTGCAGTATCTCGGTAGGCGGAAAAGTTGCTGAAAAAAATAATATCAAATAATTTTTAAAAATTTCAACTAATCCATATTTTTCATCTGATTTTTTAAACTCTTTATTAACCTCATTCTGAATCTTTCTAACGCAACAATACTGATAAAAAAACGAAGATTATTTTTAAAAAGAGGAGAATGTTATTATTTCATAAACTTATTTCTTATGGCTTATCATAGATTTCTTTCCGCCAAGATAATAAAAATCGAAATAATACTTTAATTTCGGGCTGTATAATCTGGACTTTCTGTGGGAATACCTTCTCAAAAACTTACCTAACTTTATTTTGGATTCTTTTAATTGTGTGATTAAACTTCATCATTTAGAGACCAAACTGTGGAATTATATTCGGTATGACTTCTTACTATTTACATATATACAATTTTTTGATAGTATTGATTTTATGAAAGTCATACATGCTTAAAAAAATTGAGTTTCCTGTCAAACCATATACAAGTTATTTGAAAATGTGTGGCAATCTTTATTCAAATAACTTGTCCAAACATCGTATGATATGTAGAATCGAAAAACTTGATGGAAACAAGAAAATTGATGGAAATAAGACACTTATAAAAATAAGACACTTGATTGAAACGAGAAACTTGGTGGAAACAAGAAACCTGATGGACACAAGACACTTGATGGACAAAAGACACTTGATGAAAACAAAACACTTGGAGGAAACAAGAATCTTGATGGAAACAATAAAATAGATGGAAACAAGAGATTTGATGGAAATATGACACTTAATGAAAAAAACAAGAAACTGCATGGAAACAAAACAATTGGTGGAAGACACAAGACACTTATGCCTACAATACACACATCTTTTTTCAGCCCGATTCCAATTAGAGACCAAAGTCAATATTTTTCGCCTTACGCGATCGCTATTTTCATATTTACGATTTCAGTTGGCATCACAGCAAACAGCATGGTTCATGTGTTGTTTGCAGAGAAACCTACTTTATAAAAACAAAATACTTGATAGAAATAAGAAACATGATGGAAACAAGAAACTTGATGGAAACAAGAAAATTGGTGGAAACAATATACTTGATGGATACAAGAAACGAGAATGATGTAAAACAAGATGGATAGTTAACTATTTTGTTTCCATTAAAAAACTTTTTTTTTTAATAAGAAGAAACCAATGACTAATCTTCGAATATTGGATTACGGGCTGTCAGTGTTGACTCCAAAATCCCGATTCGGGTCGTTTCTCAAACAGATCGGAGTGTGGGGGACACCCGCGCATGTTAAATACAGATGTTCAGCAAAATAATTAACACCCAATAAATATTACACCCCGTTTGTCAATACTAGTCTGGCCGATATTAAATTTTTAAAATTATTCAAATAAAAATGATTAAATTACTTAGTTTGAATAGGAAATCGCGAAATACAATAATTAATATATTAATTGTTTAAATCAAATAAAATAAAATAACACATATTTTCAGTAACTTTTCAAATAACACTTAGTTTCAACCTAATAACATTAGAAACATCAAGTTCTTAACGCAGGAAGGGAATTAAGACTTGTAAATGATTTTTGAGGTTAATACGATTGGTGCCTACTTCCGGAAATTGTTATTCTGTATTTATTGTAATATTACGTGCATATATTTTAAAAATAATATTTATTTCTATAATTTGTTTGATTGTTATGACATCTCTTCCCAGATCCAGTTGTTTTTTATTTGTTTTTGTAGGTTGGTATTTTGGTTCATTATAGATTTAATTGCTGGTATTAATGTGTATTGTAGTATTAATTGCGGGAATTAATATGTCATGCGAGTGTATAGTAATATTCGTTGATGGTATTAATATTTTATGTGAGTATATTGTAGTATTAATCGAGGAACTTAATATTTTATGCGAGTATATTGTAGTATTAATTGAGGGACTTAATATGTTATGTGAGTATATATAGCAATATCCATTGCGGGTATTAAAATGTTATGTGTGTATATAGTAGTATTCATTGAGGGTATTCACATATTATGTGAGTAAATTGTTATTAATTGAATGGAATTAATATGTTAAGTGAGTACCTACATAGTAGAATTTATTTAAAATATTAATATATTATGTGAGGATATATTGTTGTTTTCATTGTAGTAGTAGTATTCATTGCGGGTATCAATATGTTATGTGAGTATATAGTAGTATTAATTGCGTGTATTGTTACGTGAGTAGTAGTAGTATTCATTGGGGTTATTTTTTTATTTTTTTTTTACATGAATACCGCACAAGAGTCCCAACTGCTCCCGTCTGGAGCCAGTGGGACTATGGCATCCCCAAATTGGGTATGTTGTGAAGCTGAAGGTAGTGGGGAGGTGAAGGAGAGAGGGAAGATGAAGGTGGGGAAGTTGCTATTCAGATCTGGTCACCAAACACGGCTGATTCCATTTCAAGCAACGTTTCAATTCTGAATGGTGGTGTTACACCAGGGCGATACTGAAAGTATCTTCCACTCTGGAACGTGTCGCAAATATAATATATATTATTTTAAATGAATAAATTGTGAAATAACACAAATTAATCAAATAAAATTTATTTGCCACGCCGGGATTCGATCCCGCGACCTTTGGAGTGTGAGTCAAGAGCCTTGCGACTGGACTACGCCGGCCGTCAAATTATTATTAAATAATTTATTATTTATAAATTATTGCCGCCGGTTATTAATATGTCATGTTAGTATATTGTAGTATTCATTGCGAGAAGTAATATGTTACGTGACTATACAACAACATTCATTGCGGGTATTAATATGTTACACGAGTATAAAGTAGTTTGTATTGCGGGTATTTCCATATTAATGTTTAGTGGAATATTTTTTTTTAATAGCGCGAGCGAATTGAAAACCGAATACGCAGAAATTTTCATCGCTTAAGGTATGTATTTTGTCAAAACCTCATCGCTCGAGTGACGATTATTCGTTAGCTTTTTTTATTATTTAAAAGGAAAGACTTTTGTAATTTTATTTATTTATTTGCAAAAACAGATAAAAACAATACATAATAAATACAGTTAAAATAATACATTTAGTTTAATCATAAGTGCTATTTCAAGCTTAAAATCATTGTAGGAAATGTGGATATTTTCCACATTTCCTATGTGGAAAATCCGCAGGCAGTTAATTAACCTAGTGAGTCTTCCTAGGGACATCACCATTGGTAAGTTAGTTCTGCATCTGGGAAGAATCAAAAGCCTGTGTTGGCAACCTCGCGGGAAATTATCCGGGACATAGAATCCTATTTCAGCCAGCATGTCTGGTACCGATATAAAACCATTTAGAATTATAAGCCATCAGCAGTAATGCGACATCACTTCTAGAACTAAGGATGCAGATACCCAGCATTCCCGAGATAAAGGCTGTTGGAAACAGCCATGGGTAAAAAACTAACTCTTTCATATAGAGGAATCGAACACGGAATGTCTGAGTGGGACCCAAACGCGATGCCCACTCAACCGCTGACCGGTTCATATAAATTGTTTTAATTTTTTTTCGAAATTATAAAATATGATTGAAAAAACCCGCCCTGTACCGCAGTGCATGCAGTTTCCCATTATTGCCCTCATCCCGGGTGCAGCGGGCACGGTTTTTAGGTCGAGAGCTGTCCACTGTCCGCTGTCCGCTGTCCACCGCCACATGCAGCGCGCCTGTGACACATTTGGCACAAGCCCTTGGCCCACAGCCAGATACGAAAAATAACACTTTTTAATGTTGCACACTGTACTAGGTATAATGGAATATGTTATAAACAATCATATTTTATCTAGAGAGTAAAAATATGCCGAATTGAAAAGTTAATTTATTTTTAACCACTTTATTAGAATGTCAGTAAATAATACTCTCCTAAAGAAGGTATAACCGAAACTAGTTTATTTATTAAACGTCATAAAATGGCTTTTACATTAAAATGATACATGAGATTATAAGTATAGAGTGGTGTACAGGAGAATATCAGTTTCATTTTAAGATGAAGCCATACTAATTCATGCAAAATCATACAAAATCACATGTTTTTGCTTTGAAAATTTGATCGTTTAAAAGTATAAGTAGAATAGATGCTTTAATTAAATACTGCGTGTAGAACATACCTTGGCCCTTAAATCTTTTAACAAGCCTAGAAATAAATAAAGCATTAGGTCTATAAAAATCACTTTCAAGTGCAAACTCTCCTACTTATAAACCCCTCTTGAGATATGGTTTTATTGTTTAACGTGGCAAATTCGGTTTCTTTTATAATAATCGTAAAAAAAATTATATTTACTCCGAACTTCACAAAATAAAATAAAATATGCATTTTCTCGTTGTTATTTTTGATATCAATCATTACGGCCCGCACTCTACTAATTTGGATTCTTAAATGACCCTTATACCATGAGCACAAGAACCATGCACTTGGCACACCCATTTCGAAACAGTTACGCCCCGGCCGGAGCGAGGAACAGACGTGTGGTTCCACGTCGCTTGGTTCCGTGAAATCAATTTTAAATTTTGTTTTTATTACAATAAACAATGCGTAAAAAGGGAGTTAATGTTTTTTACATGCCTTTACGAAATCAACCTGTAAAAAAAATTCTCAATTACCTTTTTCCAACCTTTCCAAAAGCATTTTCTCAAGCATTTTTAAACTCCATAAAGGGGCATGAATTCCGATTTGGATTTTTTTCTGGACTATTGGATCGCCTTAAGAATAAAATGAGAATTAATGAGTACACAAAAATAATATCGCTGATGTGATACAGTTGTTATTAGAAGTACAATGAGATAATATTGAAAAGAAACACAAAAGAAATGTGTACTCGTGTAATAGGTTAAATATACACTGGTAATAAATATAAGTATTCAATTGTACACAGGAGGGTGTAAGTAGTATTAAGAATGAAATAAGAATGAATGAGTACACGATAATAATATCGCTGAAGTGATACAAGTGTTATTAGAAGTACAATGAGTACAATGAGATCAATGTACAGAAACTTTATTCAAAAAATATTTTATTTAAACTGAAAAAAAAACATATATGTATACTCCACTGCCCAACATAAATACTCAACCAGGGCAGTAAACAATAACATCCTGGTTACTCCCAGTTTGAACACATCTTTTGGACAGAGAAATAATAAATTCCATGCTATGAAATTATACAATGCTCTACCAGATCAAATAAAAAATATAAAGGAAATGAATATATTTAAAACAAAAGTAAAAACATGGCTGAGAGATCAAAGTGATAATAAAATTACAAACATCATGAAGACGATATAAAGACAATCCATAACCAAATAAAAATATTTTAAAAAACTACAGGCCACCTCAGAACAGGAAATCCTAGCGAGGAGGTCTGTGTAAAAAAAAGAATCTATACTTATACTATACATTACACATCCATGTACAAACCTTGCTATTGAAACTAATAATAAATAATAAATATATAAAAAAATAATATTGAAATGAAATACAAAAGAAATGTGTGCTCGTGTAGTATACACTGGTAATAAATATAAGTATTCAATTGTACACAGGGGGGTATAAGTAGTATTAAGAACGAAATAAGAATTAATGAGTACAGAATAATAACATCGCTGAAGTGATACAGTTGTTACTAGAAGTACAATGAGAAAATATTGAAAAGAAATACAAAAGAAATGTGTACTCGTGTAATAGGTTAAATATACACTGGTAATAAATATAAATATTCAAATGTATACAGGAGGGTATAAGTAGTATTAAGAACGAAATAAGAATAAATGAGTACAGAATAATACTATCGCTGAAGTGATACAGTTGTTACTAGAAGTACAATGAGATAATATTGAAAATAAATGTGTACTCGTGTAATAGGTTAAATATACACTGGTAATAAATATAAGTATTCAAATGTATACAGGAGGGTAAAAGTAGTATTAAGAACGAAATAAGAATTAATGAGTACAGAATAATTATATCGCTGAAGTGATACAGTTGTTACTAGAAGTACAATGAGATAATATTGAAAAGAAATACAAAAGAAATGTGTACTCGTGTAATAGGTTAAATATACACTGGTAATAAATATAAGTATTCAAATGTATACAGGAGGGTATAAGTAGTATTAAGAACGAAATAAGAATTAATGAGTACACAATAATAATATCGCTGAAGTGATACAGTTGTTATTAGAAGTACAATGAGATAATATTGAAAAGAAATACAAAAGAAATGTGTACTCGTGTAATAGTTTAAATATACACTGGTAATAAATATAAGTATTCAATTGTACACAGGAGGGTATAAGTAGTATTAAGAACGAAATAAGAATTAATGAGTACACAATAATAATATCGCTGATGTGACACAGTTGTTATTAGAAGTACAATGAGATAATATTGAAAAGAAATACAAAAGAAATGTATACTCGTGTAATAGGTTAAATTTACACTGGTAATAAATATAAGTATTCAAATGTATACAGGAGGGTATAAGTAGTATTAAGAACGAAATAAGAATTAATGAGTACAGAATAATAATATCGCTGAAGTGATACAGTTGTTACTAGAAGTACAATGAGATAATATTGAAAAGAAATACAAAAGAAATGTGTACTATACTAGGTTTATATAATACCTGACATAAAACAAAATGATGTAGTTATGAGATAAAAGCTAGTATTTAGGTATTGGATTCAATTATATAATGTGTGTTACAACAAAAACAAAAAAAGAATATGAAGTAAATTTCATATTCTTTTTCAGAATAAAAATATGTAAAAAGGGTAACTTAATAGCAAGTAGAATCGTGCAAAATTGTCAACATCAAGTTTATATATTCATACATTCGCATTTGACGATATGACGGTTTGTACATTCTAATAAAGCGATTAAACGTAAAGTTACCTATCGTTTAAGTATAGTTTATTAGTGACGTTATGTCAGTTGATCCCCCGAGAGACGCAACTCCCAGCATACTTATATTATACAACTAGCTGGTCCCGGCATGCGTTGTGTCACATAAATAATTATGTGACTAATGCAGTTCTTGCTTAGGTGGTTATTTTGTCTATGGTGTTTTTTTTGGACACTGGTAATTTTTGGAAAAGAAAGAGTTCTTTTTTGTTTATGCACACTTCCTGCCGATCAACTTGGGCAGTTGGGTCGGAAATTGGTCACTCACCATCCTGGTGTTTAAATTTACGTTTAATCATGAGAATCTAAGTCGATTTTAAACCTAAAAGAACGCGGGGTGTTTTTTACGTAACACGCGAGGTTCGTGTACGAGTTATTTTTAGTGGATGACGTGTAAGTCCCACTTTTTTCCGATGTGGCTGGTTGGCCGTGTTGTGGATGTATTTCTGGAAAAGGAATCGTGAAGTGAATTGCTCCTGGTGTTGGCTACTATAATATGCCTTCACGACCCCGCGTCGCAATGTCACGGTCTGCTAACCGTAATACGCCAGACTTGGCTACTGATGGGGACCACGTGCCTTTGGATTGGAGTTCGTAGAGATGGCCCGTGGCTGAATGCGCTCCTTGGAGGTATAGCGTCCTCCTGCCCAATTAGAAGGACGACCTTGGTGCTCTGGGTTCCGCGCCGTTCCCATATGGGAAGACTGGAGTTCCCGTCCCGTCTCGTGTTTTCTCACTGCGAAGCAAGATCGCGTTCGTCTACCGGGGTTATTTCCGTATAGTTAGCTTAGCGTGTCCATTAGGAGTCCATCTGGTATGTGTATTTTTGTATTTCCTTTTTGTTAACTTGGTACGAAGTTTGTACACTTCCTTGTTACTTTTTGTGGTTTTGGATTCAATACATTTTTATAAAGTTACTCTTCTTTTATTTGATTGAAAACCCTACCTACATGACAGATAACTACTTGGCCCACTATCCTGAGCCCTGGTCTCTGCTCTGCCGCAAGGTTACCTTTTTAATACGAACATGATACGTTTCAGTTGCTATGCCATTTAATAAAAAAATTGTTTCTCCCTGAGTGTCCTTTCCCATTCGTCCCGTTCAACTTCCGCCTCCCCTTCTTCTCCTGCGTCCTCTTCCCCTCTCGCGTTCCCACTCCGCCACCTCCACCTTCCCTCTCCCCACGCCACTCTCCTCCCCTTCCCCCGTCCTGCGAACTCCCCTCCCGAGTTCCCCTCCCCCCTCCCAGGTCCCCCTCCCCCCTCCCAGGTTCCCCTCCCCCTCCTTGGTTCCCCTTCCACCTTCCCCGTCTTCCCTCTCCCCTTTCCCGCCAACCCTCCTCCCGCATTCCATATATTGGCCCGCGTGCCACCTTTTACAATTTAAATTTCCATTTTTCATGTATATTAAATTTGGTACCTAACACAGGTACCTGTATAAAATATCTAAAATTGTTGATTCGATTCAAACTATTAGGGGAGTACCTACTTTAAATAAATTTATCAACTTAAAGATTTTCAAAAATAGAATCCTGATTTAACAATAATTGTTTTGCAAAATGTCATTCTCAAACACGCGAGCTGTCAAACGTGCGATAGTCGTTAGGTTTTCTGAAATTATCCAATTTATTGCGCAATTTTCTTAATTTTTCTCTCCGTAAGAACCATCCTCGTACTTCAAGGAATATTCTAAAAAAAGAATTAGCGAAATCGGTTCAGCTGATCTTGAGATTTGCGCTTAGCAACACATTTAGCGATTATTTTTATATATAAGATATGCAGTCAATTTAAAGAAAATACGGTATATCCACTTCAACAAATCATAACTAAAAGGCCCAAAAGGGATGTGCAGAAAGGATGTATCGCCGAAAAACATTTTGTTTTAAAGAAAGATAAACATTCCCGGGTTCCGAATAACCCGGCAATATTTGAAAATCTCCTACTACCACCACAGTAAACCGAAAATGTTGCTTGATTCGTGATAAGTCTAATGTCTAAAGTCTAAAGTCATGGTATTTGAAAGAGAGAGTATGAAATCAATGTACAACAACATAGTTGTGAATGATGAGTATTTGGAGCAGGTGGATGAGTTTGTGTACTTGGGAAGTATGTTTACGAGAGATGGGAAGGCTGACAGAGATATCGAAAGAAGGGTAAATGCAGACAACTCTATTAATGGAGACCTGAACGCCGTTGGCGCCAACAAAAAACTGTCCAAACAAGCGAAGTAAGCCGTCTATAATGGAGTGCTGGTACCTACCCTGATGTATGGCAGCGAGGCATGGAACTGGCAGAGGAAGAATGAAAGTAGACTGAATGCTGTAGAAATGAGATCCCTTAGGCGAATGTGTGGTAAAACCATGTACGATCGTGTGAGAAATATGGAGGTCCGCAAGTAAGATTAAGAAAGGGACGCTCGGGTGGTTTGGGCATGTAGAGTGAATGAACGAGGAAAGGAGTATAAGGAGAATATATGACGCAAATGTGAATGGTAGAAGAAGTCGGGGACGCCCGAGGAAGACATGGCACGACCAAATGAATCAGATACTTGAGTCGAACCATGTGAAGAGTCGGAATAATAGATGAGCATGTATGAGACGATGTATGAATGTAAACGAAGTGTGTGCCAAACAACTCGATCTTGGCACACACTCCTCAGTCCGTCGTCTCTGCCTACCCCTGCGGGGAAAGGGCGTGATGGTTAATTAGTTAGTTAGAGTCGTGATGAGGACTTAGCCAGCCGAGGAATCGAACACGGAACACCTGGGTGGGACCCAAACGCGATACCCACTCAACCACTGACCGGTCATAAATAATAATAAATTAATACATTTTATATTTATAATTCACAAATATAAGATGTATTTTTATTCAAAAGAGTCAAGAATAAAACAGGGTGTCTACGTACTGTGTATTCCAGCGTAAGTTCAAAGATTCGACACTGTAAATAAGATCATTTTACATCTATTCCAACTTATTATTAGACACATTATAAATTAAAGTCCACCGCGTCTGTCTGTCTGTTCGCGTTTAACTCATAAACTAAAACACGGATTTTCATGTGGTTTTCACCAATAGATAGAGAGATTCATAAGGAATGTTTAGGTATATAATTTGTCAATTTTTTTTATATCAATTGGTTGAAATATGAGAATGTTTGTATGTGATGGATGAGATTTGTATGCAAATTAACAGATGGCGGTGTGAGTTGAAAGGTTAGGTAACCATCCAGTAGATGGCGTTGTGTTTCGTTAGCCACAGTAACGTGTGGCAGGGTCAGCTAGTGATTAGATATTTTAGAAGTCGATTTTATGTTCGACATTGGTAAAAAATGAACAAAAAATATATTTTTATTATAATTATATTTTCAAGGGGCCAACTGCAAAATTAGCACAAATGAAACAGTATCAAAAATAAAATATACGATTGAGATCATTCTCAAGTGTAGTGTTGGATAGGACAACACATCAGGATGAATTTGTATGAGGTACTCAAATACTAAGTATGTTGCCTGTTGTATGCTGATGACGCGGTGCTGATTTCTAACACTATGGAAGATCTACAGTCTCTAGTATCTAGGATGAACGAAGTATGTATGAAGAATGAGCTAATGATGAATGTAAGTAAGTCTAAAGTCTTGGTGTTTGAAAGAGAGAGTACGAAAACAGTGTGCGATATAGTAGTAAATGATGAATACTCGGAGCAGGTGGATGAGTTTGTTTATCTGGGTAGTATGTTTACGAGAGATGGGAAGGCTGATAGAGATATTGAAAGGAGGGTAAATGCCGGTAACTCCATGAATGGAGGACTGAATGCCGTTGGAGCTAATAAAAACCTTTCAATAATAGCGAAACTAGCAGTCCACAATGGAGTCCTGATACCTACCCTGATGTATGGCAGTGAGGCATGGAACTGGCAGAGGAAGGATGAAAGTAAACTGAATGCTGTTGAAATGAGATCCCTGAGACGTATGTGTGGTAAAACCATGTATGATCGTGCTAGAAATGTGGATATCCGCAAAGAATGTAAGGCTGATGTAAGTATAATGAGCAAAATTAAGAAAGGGACCCTCAGATGGTTTGGGCACGTAGAGCGAATGAACGAAGAAAGTAGTGTTAAAAGAATATATGATGCAAATGTGAATGGTAGAAGAAGTCGGGGACGCCCGAGGAAGACATGGCACGATCAAGTAAATCAGATACTTGAGACGGGCCATGTCAAAAGTCAGAATAATAGAAGAGTATGTATGAGACGATGTATGAATGTGAGTGAGGCAAAGAGTGTGTGCCAAGACCGAGTTGTTTGGCGGTCCGTCCTCTCTGCCTACCCCTGCGGGGAAACGGCGTGATGGTTAGTTAGTTATTTAGTTAGTTACTCAAATACTAAAATGAGGTGTTGAGTGTCCCACCTCAGTTGAGCAGATCAAGGATCAAAAAATGTATATATATTTGCAAAATCAATATCCAATCTTCAAACCACTCCAAAATGAACACGTAAAGAAAACACAAAAAAGCGACATCTAGCGACTCCAAAGAAGAAAACACAAACACAAAGCTGTCAAAATGTATAGGAAAAGGTGCACGGGAATTCGACGACAAAAATATTGAAAAAATCATCCTTCACATTGGTAAGAAATATGCTGCGTAGTCTTCCCACTCTTGTCTACTTTAGTTTTCTGAAAATTTCACTTCTACCGCGTGTAAAATCTTCCGAGAAAAAATACATGACGCCAACGGGACATGAACCCGTGCCCTTCTGATTGCCGGTCAGCTGCTCTCCCAATTGAGCTATGGCGGCTTATCTTATACCCGCCAAATGATTCAATATATACTAATGTTTCATTCAACAATTACTGCTTATTTTATTTTTTCCACCTGAAAACAACCAACTTTATTTTTGCGACAGAGACGCTGTTAGTGTTAAATCCGTCGCTAGGTGGCGTCGAGACAAATTATGTCTTCATTTATTGGGGAAATACTTAAACTTGTCATATATTAATTATTATTTTTAATTGTTGGCGTTGGCGTCATGTATTTTTTTTCATTTGGCGGGTATAAGATAAGCCGCCATAGCTCAATTGGGAGAGCAGCTGACCGGCAATCAGAAGGGCACGGGTTCATGTCCCGTTGGCGTCATCTATTTTTTCTCGGAAGATTTTTTCAATGTGGATGAGTGTTTCAGGCTGATAATTATTGCTTCTAATAATTGTTACCCTTTGTGCTATGCATAAAAATCTTGTCTTAAACGTTAGTTTAACAATTAAAAATAATAATTTTCATTGACCTATTATTATTTTTATTAACACGTAGGATTAGGTGTGTAGATAAACTCGAAGGAAAATCGTGAACATATCTGATAAAATGTTGAAATAATATTTCTTTGACAAAAGTTGAGCACTGCTGATTAAAATTGGCATTCATTCATATTTCGATCATCCGGTTGATTAGTCAGATATTTCCAAATACATTTGGAGATAATGAGGAAAACGACATTTGAAGGCTCACCTTAAATCACTCACCATATTATATTATTATATTATATTTATATTTATCCACTGGAGCGCTTTTTGCCACAATATGGCACTATTTAAAATACCTCAGATCGATTTTTATTTTTTATTGTTAAACTAACGTTTACGTCTCAACGCCACCTAGCGAGGGATTTAACACTAACAGTGTCTCTCTCGCAAAAATAAAGTTGGTAGTTTTCAGGTGGAAAAAATATAATAAGCAGTAATTGTTGAATGAAACACTAGTATATATTGAATCATTTGGCGGGTATAAGATAAGCCGCCATAGCTCAATTGGGAGAGCAGTTGACCGGCAATCGGAAGGGCACGGGTTCAAGTCCCGTTGGCGTTATGTATCTTTTCTCGGAAGATTTTTCAATGTGGATGAGTGTTTCAGGCTGATAATTATTGCTTATAATAATTGTTACCTCAGATTGCTTTGCTGTCAATTTTGGCAAATTTTGCCTTATTTGTAAGTAATTAAGTAGAAGTTTACGATTAATAATATTTTTTTGTATAAATCCTACGAGTATGTGAAAATCTACAAAACATAGGTGGATTCATTGGCTATATAAAACTATAATGAGTTTGTATGTCTCCATATCAAAAGTCGGAGGTACGATTTTTTTAATGTGGGCGGAAAAAAACCACCAAAAAATCTCGAGAAATCGGAGAAAAAGGTTATAAATTGCGCTGTCGCTTCGGTGGTTATTAAATATGCTTAAAAGTAGTAAGATATTTTAAAATTTTCTTCTGGTAACCCAGAAAACATCATTTTTTGTTTATTTCAATGCAAGTTTTTCTGCATTATAATTGATTTGGTGATGTTTACGAGTATTCAGAGTATTGTATAAGATATATGGTACACTTTTACTAATATAACTCCATACTCAAATCAAATTTCGATTTTTTAGAGATGTCTGACTAATAATCAACTGCACGACCGATATACCTACATCAATCAAAAGTACATACTTAAGTTGTAATGCTGATTCTTTACTAATCGTCTTCTATTAATTATGAGATTTTTCATTAAAGTGAAGTGAAACCTTAAGAAAACTAAAGTAGACAAGAGTGGGGAGGCTGCAAAGAGGCGACTGATAGACTACTAAGCACCGCACAAAGAGGTCACCGATTATACTCGTTCTCTCGCAGGCTAAATCCTATAGATGTTTGTCTCTTTTTAGCGTCGCTGTTTTTCGTTTCATCGCGTTTCAATTCACAACGGTGCTAAAGAAGTTTTCACTTTATAAAAATAATTTGTTTCGTAAATAAATATCTTCTACCAAATCAGGGCCGTATTTAGGCCCAGACAATCTAGACAGCTGCCTAGGGCGGCAAATTCTAGTTATAAAGGTGGCAGTTCGCCACAGGTTCAAATACTGTTATGTAGGCAACTGTAGGGGTAAATTTGCAAATCCGATATATTCCAATTTTTACCTAATTTGGCCTGTGTACGCAATATTTTTCTGAATACATTTCTACACAATATTTTTGCGATACGATGTTGCAAAAGTTACTTGTCCCCATAGAAAAATAACTTTAAAATTGACGGTTTCTTTCAAACTCGTCTTTTTCCATTCAATGTTGTTATCAAAACAGACTTATTCCATTTCAGCCAATAAAAACAGAACATTTGGTCACGTGAAAAAATGGCCACCCAGTTTATTTGTAAGAAAGTTGCTGTGAGTTTTGTTATATGGCGTTTTTTAAATCAGCTTTTTGCAAGACAGTTGGTTGCAAAATAGGATTATTCCAAGACTGTCTTCCAAAACAGACTTTTTCCAAATATAAATTGTAAATATCTTATATTACTAAAGTCGTCTATTAGATGCTAAAAAATACAGATAAAATTTTTGAATTTTAAAAACATAGATATTTGACATGTGTATCGTTTTTTGCGATTTACCAACAAAACATTAAAGTGGAAAAAGTTATTTTTGCAAAAATACCCTCATAAACCTCATAAGATGCACAAGATCTTGCTGCCACCGTTTTGGATACTCACATTCTTGACTTAGTCATCTATTGTAGTCAATATTATCGTTATATAATAGAGAATTTAGCAGCCTAGGATGACTTAAAACCTAAACACTGCCTCACATAAAGTATCACCAAGGAGAGAAAACACATTGCTTCCTCTATTTAAAAAATCCATATTCTGTGCTTGGGTAATACTTACTTCAGTTATAATTTAATGTTAATTTGTATAAAATCATAAACTTTATGTGTTGTTTATTAATTTGAGGTCCACTTTCACCTAAGCATCTGAAAATCCTCTATCGACCTAGCGCGTATCTTCTATTTAAAGATGGCCTAGTTGCGATCCCTGCGTCACGCCGCTGCAGAGTATTGGTTCAATGTCGGTGACCAAACTGCAGTACTACAGCGCACTGGGATAGTTATAGAGCGAGTATACTGAGTGCATACCGCACTTGCAGTGTGTATGCGTTATGTGCAGTGTTGTGTTGTGTTGGGGACCACTCGGGTTTAGTTTAGACGATGCACTTCGGCGATACTATTTGCAGCTTAGAAATGGGACCGCCATCCTAAGAATTTATAGCGGCCGGTCAAACAGAAGGATTTTCTATGCCAAAGTAGTCTGTTATTGTAGCTGCAGTACACAGATGATTTTGAAAAGCGTGGGAGAGGTAGAAATAATAATGTTAACTAAAACTTTTTTCTCTTAATATTCAATTTATCAAAATATTTACAAAAGATTTGAAAGCTCACTGTTTAAGCGTTGAAAATGTTCCTAAAGAGCAGATTGTGTTTTATTTTTTGTATCTGTTCTACATAACATCACATTACGAATGATTTTTTTTTATAGAAAAGAAGTTGTCAAATTTCCAAATTATCATTCTGAAGAACTCTTTCAGATTATCTTTGAAATTAATTTATTATATGTACAAGGTAACTTTTTATTGTCTCGATAAATTAGCTTAGGACGAGTTGTTTCAAAAAATTTAAACTATTCATCAAATATTTGAAGTTAATTTTCGCGTTCTGTGAAAGTTCTATTCAAGTTCTGCCATTATTTTAGTTTTATGGAGTAACTAGCCTATAATGATACAATAACAGAACTTGCGTAGAACTTACACAGAATGTGAAAATTTATTTAAAATATTTGACGAATTGTTCAAATTTTTTTAAACAACCCGTCTTTTAAATTACTGTTAATTTTTTGTTTACTTTTTATTTCATTTAATGAAGTTTTTTTACATTAACTCCACACAGGAGGCCCTGAGGAAAATAATTACTATTGGGGCCTATGTCATCATTCAAGATGCTATGTGGAGGGTCTTTTTGTAGGAGAGGAAGAAATGAACATTGGTCTCGTTCTTATGTCCGTGTACATACGTTGGGCGCGGGTTTGGCATGTTTTCCGACTATGCACTGGTGCTGAGGGAATCAATAATGCTAGTTCCTTAGATCATCTTTCATTGAAACACCGGTAGAACAAGGACAGAATTCCCACCCGACGCCTCCGCTCTAAAAACTGTAATTCGTTTGTTATGGTGGGAAAATCAATCAAACTGACCGCCTATTTCTGCACAGAGTCGAGGGATTTTTTCAAGTATTTTGGGGCTCTATACCAGAGTTGGCTTCCAAATTCCATCGTGAAGGCCACTTGTGATTTGTGAAGGATGAGCAGTTGTGTACTATTAAAGTATCTGCGGGTCCTGTACAGTACCCTCTGTTATTGAGAGGCTAACTTACATAACTCTGGCTTCGATGGAGCCCCCGTACTTGAGCTGGAAATATAGATATATAAACAACAACGAGGACCCTGAAGAAAACCACTCATTTAAGGGCCAATGTCATCTTTGGAATTTCTAGGAAGGATAAAGGTTGAAATTTCGGTAGGAATTAAGTCAATCTATCAATCCATCTCTCTCACTGCGGTGTTTGTCAACGGGTCAAGAGAGTCAGAGAGGTCTAGATTAGGTCTCCTTCAACCGTCTCTCTCGATCCGGCCTGCCATGCTGTAGGTGGTTGAACGACGGCCTCCTTGATCGAGGGGATTTCATTTTTGGATTCACAGGCTATTAGACATTAATTGGAATAAATCGGATTTGCAAAAATACCCCGATGATTGTGTACATAACAGTCTTTAGACCAAAACTTTGTGGCAAACTTTGTTTTTCTTAATAAAATAAAATACTTTTTTGTTTAAAACCACGAAATTTATTAATTTATGAACCAACCGGTTTTGCTTATCTTAAGCCTCTTCAGGGTAAAATTAATACTAAACAAGAAGTACATAATGTGTGCTTATATATAACAAAATATAGAGGGAGACAACGTGATACAAATATAACAAACACATAGATGGCCATAAAATACATTAACATAAGCACTCAAGTAATGGGAAAAATAGAAAGATAATTAGGTAGACTAATGGGTTATAATTTATAATAATAAATTTGGAGAAACAAAGCATCAACTGGCGTAGTAGTAAGGAGCACTGGGAATTTATTTTTTATTTTAAGGGTTTATTGGTAACAGACCTAATATTGGACTACTTGATATGTATAATTGATTATTAAGTATATGACTTTTGGTTTTTACGGCTTTTTTATGGTGGTCGATTTTACATATAGTGCAATAAAAAATCACTCGTTCGTGTAATATTTAAAATAAAACACTGTAAAACAAATTCAAACCAAAATGCTTGCCTTGCCTTCAACATAAATATGATAACATTCTATCTGATATGGATATTTTCAATTGTGACGAAATTAAATATTAAAACTCTGTCGAGAGTGCATTAAAAATGTATTAAATGAGTACGAAACTGCATCAATGTAATGATATATTACGTAATAACATATTTTTTGAACTTCTTACCTCCTGTTATAAAAATGAACTACCACACAACTAGAATGTGCAGTCCTCGACAGCTGCCTAGATAGTCTAGGCCTAAATACGGACCTGGTTTAGTAGAAGATATTATAGTTCCGCGACAAAATATCTCCGTCAAAATATCCTACGGACAAAACAACCCCCAATAAAAAATATATCTACTAAAACCTAACCTAACAAAAAAAGGGACAAGAATAATACAGACACTTTACTGTTTTTGAACAATAATTGATTGTCTTTTCAGGATGTCTGTATTATTTTTGTCCCATTTTTTTGTTCGATTAGGTAAGGTTAATTTTTAGTAGATATCTTAATGGGGGTTGTTTTTTCCGTGTCGGAGGATATTTTATCGTGGATATTTTGCTCAAACGCGGATTATTAAGATATTTCTTTTACGAATGAAATGATTTTTTTTCCTTAACGAAAAAAAAACGCGTAATTAACAGAGGACGATAAGTAAAGAATTTAATACCATTACGATTTACTTAAGTACTTTTGATTGATGTAGGTATATATGAATGAATATAAATTTTAATCAGCAGTGCCCCAAGCGTTATCACACAAATATTATTTATACATCACACATGGTACACGATTTACCTTCGAGTTTATCTACATACCTAAGCCTACCTATTAATGTAAATACTTCAATTATTATCTTACTAATTTTCATTAATAAATATGTATGAATCAATTTTATATCACTAACTTTACTTATAATCATGTTTAAATAAATTTTATTCAAACACGTTTTTTAGATTAGATTTAGACATTTCTCGGAAAAAACGTTTTCATAATTTAGAAATTTTTTTGAAGAATTCAATCATTTATTTATTTACTAGCTGACCAGGCGAACTTCGTAATTATTAAGTTAAAAATTATACAATGAAGCAATTATCATATATTATCAATTATCAATTATTATATATTGAGTTTCGCTAATATTGTCTTCATTTAATTAAATATTACAATTTAAGGTTTTACTCATAAAGTTAAAAATAAAAATAAATATTCATCCCAGTCTTGCTAAAAAGTCAATAGATGTCGCACATTAAAAATAAAATGGAAAAAAATTACTTTGACCCTATCTAGATAGTATTTAGTTCGGGTTTGAATCTTGCAATAATAATGTGCCTTCGGAAAATGAAGATAATGTTGACTTCGACTAAGAACTATGTTGATAGTTCTTAGTCGAAGTATGATACAGTTAAAAGTGACCGAATTTGATATAGACACCTTAGCTCAGTTGGTAGAGCTGTTGCCATGAAAGCAGAAGTTCCTGGGTTCGAGTCCCACATGTGCCAATATCTTTTTCTGATTTTTCTGTCTCTAGATTTTCGATTGAGTTTCGCTAATTCAAATGGAAATAGTTTTTGATATAAAAAAGAAGATAAGTCCAATATGTCGGAGTGTTTAGTTCCCACGATGCACCACTAATCAGTACTTAACTGACTTTGATGGCGAGGATGAATTATTCGACAATCAAATAACACAAATTCTGGATGTAATCCAAGATGCGACTTTTGGGTTCGTGATTGTAGTGGCTTATTGTTAACTGGACTTGACTCTCTGCAAATCAGAAGGGAGAGGTATACCGCCAACCACTTATTCAGGCTGCTGCGAGGCTATATTGACAACTCGGCTATTTTGGAGCGCATGAGTCTCTATGTTCCAGATGACTATCTTAAGCCATAATGGAATAAATTCGGTGTTTGGGCTAAATTCCTAAAAAATAAAACTAGTTATTTTTATACTAATTTGGGGTCGGGGAATCCGAATCTGAAAGAATTAGGCGGCGGCAAGCAATATTAACTGAGTTACACGACTTTAAAATTTTTTATACACATACAGGAAAATAGCCATTTTGGAAGCATTTTGATTCCTAGAAAATCAAACTAAACTAACTTTAGCCATAATTTCTTATACAAAATGGAATAAGTTCGGTTTATGGCCGAAATTCCTAAAAAATAAAACTAGTTATTTTTATACTAATTTGGGGTCGGGGAATCCGAATCTGAAAGAATTAGGCGGCGGCAAGCAATATTAACTGAGTTACACGACTTTAAAATTTTTTATACACATACAGGAAAATAGCCATTTTGGAAGCATTTTGATTCCTAGAAAATCAAACTAAACTAACTTTAGCCATAATTTCTTATACAAAATGGAATAAGTTCGGTTTATGGCCGAAATTCCTAAAAAATAAAACTAGTTATTTTTATACTAATTTGGGGTCGGGGAATCCGAATCTGAAAGAATTAGGCGGCGGCAAGCAATATTAACAGAATTACACGACTTTAAAAAATTTTATACACATACAGGAAAATAGCCATTTTGGAAGCATTTTGATTCCTAGAAAATCAAACTAGTTATTTTTATACTAACTATGGGCCGGGGAATCCGAATCTGAAAGAATTAGGCGGCGGCAAGCAATATTAACTGAATTAAACGACGTTAAAATTTTCTATACACACACACATGAAAATAATCATTTCGGAAGTATTTTGACACACGCAGTACAAAGATCATAGAAAAACAAGAAATATACAAAAACATGTGCCGGCAGTGTTACCAGCTCTCAAAAATATTTATCTCTATATCAATAATTTCCGACACGATAATTCTTCACATAACACATTAACCTGATGAATTACGACTATCTCAACGGCGTATTCTTAAACCAAAAGTATGAAAATACGTAGTCTTAAAAATGCGTAACCTAACGTTAGGTTTGTGTAACATGGTTTGTGCCCCTTTATACCGCCTGCTCGCGTCCCTAACCTAACCTAACCTAACCTAACGCTAGGTTTGTGTAACATGGTTTGTGCCCCTTTATACCGCCTGCTCGCGTCACGGCAAAAAAACATCCCTGTTTTCGAGTAGTTTAGCGGCTACGCTAGGTTTGTGTAACATGGTTTGTGCCCCTTTATACCGCCTGCTCGCGTCCCTAACCTAACCTAACCTAACCTAACCTAACGCTAGGTTTGTGTAACATGGTTTGTGCCCCTTTATACCGCCTGCTCGCGTCACGGCAAAAAAAAATCCCTGTTTTCAAGTAGTTTAGCGGCTACGCTAGGTTTGTGTAACATGGTTTGTGCCCCTTTATACCGCCTGCTCGCGTCACGGCAAAAAAACATCCCTGTTTTCGAGTAGTTTAGCGGCTACGCTAGGTTTGTGTAACATGGTTTGTGCCCCTTTATACCGCCTGCTCGCGTCACGGCAAAAAAACATCCCTGTTTTCAAGTAGTTTAGCAGCTACGCCGGGTTTATGTAACATGGTTTGTGATACAAAAGAACGTGCCCCTTTATAACGCCTACTCGCGTCAAGGCATAAAAACTCCACAATACTAGTTGGTGTACCTTCCTAAAATATTTGAGAATCAATTATAAAAAATAAGTACTTAAAATATAAACATGTTATTTTACGTTATAAATATTAGTGCTTAATGGCAACACTTAATTTTGTGTGGTAAAAACATCTATGTTATCGTGTTTTTCTATGATCTTTGTACTACATGTGTCAAAATACTTCCGGAATGATTATTTTCATGTGTGTGTGTATAGAAAATTTTTAAGTCGTGTAATTAAGTTAATATTGCTTGCCGCCGCCTAATTTTTTCAGATTCGGATTCCCCGGCCCATAGTTAGTATAAAAATAACTAGTTTGATTTTCTAGGAATCAAAATGCTTCCAAAATGGCTATTTTCCTGTATGTGTATAAAATTTTTTAAAGTCCTGTAATTCAGTTAATATTGCTTGCCGCCGCCTAATTCTTTCAGATTCGGATTCCCCGACCCCAAATTAGTATAAAAATAACAAGTTTTATTTTTTAGGAATTTGGCCCATAAACCGAACTTTACCCTACAAAATTCATAATGCCAGAACTCAACGGTAGTTTTATGCAAAAAAAAACGAACAAAAAAAAGAATTATCCAATTTGGTTCAGTCGTTCGGGTTTATGCGTAGGTATACATACATTTTGGTGATTCATTTTTATAGATAGTTATTAAGTACGAATTATTATTCTTCTTTTTGTATTCTACCAAAAAATCCAGTGCTTAAGTTTTATACTTAAAAAATGCGATACCTGTCTATCCAATTAAAACAATAATTGTTGTGTGACATTATGTCAAAATTTGAAAACGACATTTTCAAAACAAAGATTCTTAAATAAAAATTCTATTTTAGAAAATATTTAAGCGAATTTATTTGAAGTACCTACTTCCCTAATAATTTGAATCGATTAAAGAATTATAGATATCTTACTAATCGTGCCACCTATTGCAATTTTTTCATACAAATTTCTTAATGCCAGAGCTCTGAGCTATAGCCTATATGTTCATATTATTGTAAAGTTTCATTAAAATTCATTCTGTAAAGTAATTTTAACATCAAAGGGATGACCATAGTAACCTAATTAAACAAAAAAAAACATCGTTTCCAAGGCAACAATTGGCGTTTGCAATAAATCGATTTTGTTAGCGACAGAAAACGTATGATAAATAATTTCATAACGCCAGAGATTATTCATAACGCCAGAGCTTACCAATATATATATAGCCTATAGATCTCGCAAATAATGTAGCTTTCTATTAGTGAAAGAATTTTTAAAATTATTCAGTAGTTTTTGCGTGAAAGAGTAACAAACATACATCCATACAAACTTTCACCTTTATAATATTAGTAGGATTTTGCTGTTTACGAGGACAATAATTTATTGAACAAACATGGAGGTCATAATACAAAGATATTTATTTATTTATTTATTTCGAAATACATGGCACCACAACTAACCTAACATAATCTAACTGACATATAAATGGTCATGGTAACAGACTAAATAATTTAGAAGCACTCAAAACAAAGAAAGCTGTTAAAACAAAAACCCAAATTCTTAATATTCAGCTAAATGTGTCCAATAGTCCGATATTAGGGATTTTTACATACATACATACCTACATAAATTAAGTTTTTTAAACTGCATACGCAATATTACGTTATTCCAATATGCTATACATAATTGCAAATCCAGCCTCTGCCAGTGCTGAAGATATTCGTCAACACTTTGGTTCTCATAGATATTAGTCAGCAGTTTGAGCTCTAGATATTCGTACGCACTTTGGTTCTCATAGATATTAGTCAGCAGTTTGAGCTGTAGATATTCGAATGCACTTTGGTTCTCATAGATATTAGTCCGATTTTTTCAGTTTTTGGAATTCCTGTAGATATTAGTAGACGCCTCCGCCGAAACAGCAGTCACAAAAATAAAAATTTAAAAAATCAGCGGAAAGATTCAAAATGAAAATTCTCGAAAAATCTTCCCTCGTTGACGAGATCCTCGTCGTTGCTTTATTTTTTTTGTTAAAATTGTTATATTTAAAAAATATATATATATATTTTTTAATGTTCTATTTTGATGAATATTAATTGTGTAATTTCTTAAATATAAATAACAGTTTTTCAACAGGGCAATATTGATAAATTTCAACTAAGAGATAGACAATGTACGTAGGTGGTGTGGATAAGAAAAATACGGGGTAGATGAAGATGGGAAAGTACCTGGCTATCCAGATCTGGACACCGAACCCATAAGCATTTTCGTTATTTGTTAAAACAAATAATTTCGTCTAAAACTATTTCAAACAACGTTTTAAATTGAGGCTATGAGTGAAATAATTTCTCTCAGGACCTATGTCATCTTTGAGGAGGCTGTTTGGAGGGTATTTTAAAGGAAATGATAAAGGAAAAGGGTGTGAGGGGTGGGTAGGAGAGTGTCCAGGAGTGATGGACATAAGAGTCCACCTTTCCTGTAAGGGTCTCCTCCGGCCTCTCTCAGTTGGTAGGCAAACGCATCCGCCACCAAGACATTAACAAACCCCAACCCATTAACCAGGTACCCCTGCGAAGTCAACGAACCGCTTGGGGTGATCCACGGCAGAGGTGTTGGTATACCCGCCTCCCAAATTGATTAAGTGTGACCCACGAACTCTTTCCAGAAGTCTTTAATAAAGATTTAAAAAAACACATTTTTATGATTTGCTGTTGAAAACAGAATTTTAAAAAGAAAAATGTCGTGAAATGTTTTCACCTGCCTATTGATAAACAAATACATAGGTCTCCGTAATCTATATAAATAAAAATGAATCGCCGAAATGTATGTACGCGCATAACTTCCGAATGACTGCACCAAATTGGATAATTCTATTTTTTTGTATTCGTCACTGTCAGACAAGGTTTGTATAAAACTACTGGTGAGCGCTGGCATTATGAAATTTGTATAAAAAAATGCAATAGGTGGCACGCGAGCTGTTTGAAAACTGAATGTACCGGGACTGAATGTATGGAATACGGGAGTGGGGTGGGGGTAGGGGGAAGAAGGGAGGGGGAGGATGGGGGGAACACAGGAGGGAGTTTGCGGGACAGGGGAAGGGGGGAGTGGAATGAGGAGAGGGAAGGTGGAGGAGGCAGAGTGGGAACGCGAGAGGGGAAGGGGACGCGAGAGAGGAGAGGAGGCGAAAAGCGAACGGGACAAATGGGAAAGGACACGCAGGGAGAAACAATTTATTTATTAAATAGCATAGCAACGCATGCCGGGAACCAGCTAGTTTGGAAAATTAAAAAAGGTTTTGACTAAAAATGAGGTGTGTTTTGTGGGTTTGTCAAAATTTCAGTCAATACGAAATTATAGATTTTTTTTATAATCCTTGATATCAGCGATAGACAGTCAGGGATAATAAATTAATAATTCGTAACTTCCAACTCGACTGCCTGCCTGTCAGTCTTAAAGAAAGTGTTTATGATATATATACGTCAATGGAGATAATTATACCTAATTTAAATTTTCTAAGAATTACAACTCTAGCGTGCGTAAGTTTGTTTCTTAGTAATTTTGTTACAAAATATATCAACTAAAATTCTCTCCTAAATCCGCTCTAAATTCCTCCTTAATCGCTAATTTTATTAAAATTTTACGATACATTTTTACTTGTCACTGTTACACACACATAAATTGTGTGTATTTTCTTTATTTTTTTTTTAATTTTAACTGCATAATGTATTTCTAGGTTTTCATTTTTATTATACCTATTTACCTTTTACGCATATTTTCTGTTTTTTGTATCTAAAGTATATTCAAGTTGGTTGGAACTTAATAATAACATTCTTTTATTTAATTTCAATAAAATAAAATAAAAATAAAAACTAACGCTTATTGCATACATACCAATAAAAGATAAAAAGCAATGCTTCTTGTAATCTTTTGGGTGCGAAATAATGAACTTTCTTTTTGATAAACGTTTTTGTAACCCAATGTTAGGAACCAATCATTTTGGTTTTGGTGTCATTTTTAACATCCAAACGCCATATCTCGATTTCGTTGGTCAATGGTTGCAAGCAATGAATTTAAAATTTAATTTTAGTAAATTTTTTGTGATATTTAATATTAAAAAAAAATCGAGTGCAGTTTACACTCGGTAGAAGCAAAATGTTATCAAAAAAAACTCAACCAATACTTGAAAAGTGAGGTCATAATCAACACGACCAATGAGTGCAGACCAGCGTAATTTCCATTTCATATCTCAACCAATAGGAGTCTTTAAAAGTGACATCATGATCAAAGCGGTCAATGAGCGCAGTTGATGCGTCGCAGGTGCAGTAATCGTCATATTCGTTTCATCCGAAATTCAAATCATCGCGTGGCTTTAGAAGTATCACTTCAAAAATTAAATTAATTTTCAAGTTCGTCACAAAATATTTTCACGATGTATTGCGTAAATGTGTATGCACGTGATTGAAGCGAACAACGTGTACCAAGAGTATCTATTGAATTGCGGATCGCCATCTCTGCCTATCCCTCCAAAGAAACGGCGTGACGGTTAGTTAGTGAGTTAGTATTTTTGACTTGACCCTTTATACCTCTGTGCCTGTCACATTTTCAAAGCTAGAACAGATAGCCCTGCCAAAGTTCTGCTGTGATGCGTTTACTAGGACAGCGGCATAAATAACTGTGCCACAGGGTAGCCTGCACGCGCACCTAGTACCCACCAAGGGCCGCGTTTGGATTCCGAACCACCCTGTTTTATTCATCCTTTTTTTGTGAATACTGTACAAGAATTTCAACTGTCTTGAGTACTTTACAACCACCGGATCATTTTTTTAATTTTTTTTTTATTTAATATTCGCATGTTATTTATAATACGTATACATTGTTATATAGAATCCTAAATAATACGATATCTTCCCCGTATCTTTTATAAAAAATAGATATTAGAGTTCCTGGTCGCAATGGCAGAAACGTATCCCTTGTTTATAACAGCCGCTCCAACACCAACTACTTACAAAATGAATTCATACATCGAGCCTGCCACTATCATAACACACACCTCACATATACAGACATCTTCAATATAACTTTCAACAAATTCAAAGCAACACTATTAGATAAATGTAATGCATCACAACACACCACGTAACATCCATATTTATATATATTTATTGTATTATTTATGAGATTTCTTTTCCTAATTTGCAATATATTTACATATTCCCTAATTACATACATATCATCCTTATACTCCTATAAGATCATAAGTTTACCCTTTATTGTGTTTTTCTATATTCTTATCATGCATATTTAAGTATTTAGCTTCTCTTAACTATTTATTTTTTGTTTTTCTTGTCTAAACTAAAAAAAAAAAAAAAATTATCAGCGAAAACATGTTTTTAGGCTTACTGTTTTATTTTAGCACTCTTTTTGTATGTATCTTTGTAAAGCTGTTTGTTTTCCAAATAAAGATATTATTATTATTATTATATGTTATGCAATGAGGAAGGAATATAAAAATAGCCTTTCCTCACCAAAAAGAGACAAGGCTCTTGTATTTGGAGAGGGAATTCATGCTCATGAAATCATGTAAGTAAGTAAATAATAAAATATTGCAAATAATAACAAAAAGATAAGAAAGAAAAACTCAAGATTTATCAAAAATAGGTTTCAAAATTTAAAAGAAATAATAGGTAATAGTAGATACGAACTTTCAGGTCATTTTTCAATTTAATAATTTTTAGAATTCGTATATTTTCGATAATTTTAGATTTAACGGGAGATTGTTGAAATACGTTATACCTAGATACAGGTAGGTATTTTGAATGTGTTTGATATTAAATGTTGGGATTTTAACATTATTCTGATATCTTACTGATGTATTGAATTGTAAGTTCTTTTTTGTTGTTGTTTATTTTGGGGGTATTATGCCGTCTTGTACTACCTCCTCCTTTAGCCAACGTTTCGAACATCGTTACAGTGTCCATCATGAGGGCAGATGTGTTATTGTTAGTGGTGAAATGTGTGCTTATGTACTCGGAAGCGATACCGTGTTGCCAGCTCAAATCCACTACAGGCTGGTACCATTGTGAAACACCCCCCCAAAAAAAACAACAAAAATACTTCTGGCCGTGAAAATCTAAAATCATATCTGTAAGTTAATTGGCTGTAGGTAATTCTTTGAATTTTTGTAGAAAGTATTAAATATTTTTTTTATATATTTTGCCTATTGTAGGTACATTGAATATTAAAAAGACCTATTCAGTAGAAAATGTAGATGATTTTTTCAGGATAACCTTAATTATCAACCTTTGAACTATTTTGAGAGGATTTAAAATAATTCAATTCAATTTATTTATTCTTTCAAAAACATTACAAAATTTACAATTTTAATGCGTTTTTTTAATATATTTGTAACAGTATTACATTAAACATAAACATATATGGTTGGCAAAAAAAAACAACATAAGTATTAATTGAGCTTGCCTTTTAAAAGCAGCTTCACCGACGCTAAATATGTCGATATCCGAATAGGCCACTTGCATCACACTTTTTAAAAAAAATTCCGGTTTAGGCAAATATTCTAATACATTCTGTATTTTTTTTTTTAATCGTATTTTTGAAACCCTGGCGATTTTTTGAAAATTTAAATCCGAAAAATCAGACCATTTTTTATAAACCGGAAAGACGGGACATAATTTTATTGGTGCGAAAAAACGATAATTACATAGCCGAAAATCATTTTTAAAAAAAATAACGTTTTCCACACAAATAAAACAGGAGAATAACGAGGCATTCCAAAAATATAAAATCTCATAAATATTTTTTTCCTTGATCCATCTTATTGATCATAAATCATTATAATGTTCAACGTCTATATTACTAAATCAAATGTAATATACTTGTACTTGTAAATTATAATAATAATAAGAATATTATAAAATTTGATTTTGTTAAAATCCGCACCATTATCATTATACCTCTAAAACACGTACGGACAACGTAAATTGTACGGGGTTCTCGTCATAACATCTGTCAAAAAATCAAACCAAATGATACGTTCGCAGAGAACAAACAATAAATCTAGTGAACGTTAAATGTCAAATTCAAAAACTCACCTAAAATCAAAGTGATGCCATATAAAAAAAATAAATCAGTGTGGAATTTTATAAAAATGATAGGAACATTTTCGGCGACGGGACATTTTCATGTAGTGACGTCACAAGCCCAAATAATGGATTTATTTATTTAAAAAAAAAAAACTGTACATTTCTAAAAATTTTTACTAACATTTTCGTAATCTTAGTAAAAAATCTATGCACACGATTTTTTCCAAGTCGTTATGAGGTCCATGCAAGTGGCCTATTAATTCTGTTCAACAGCAAGATTGCTCTCCCGACTGGCATAACCATTGGCAAGTTAGTTCTGCAAGCCGGGAGATAAAATAGTCTATGCTGTCGGTGACGGAGATAACCATCGGGAACATAGAAACTAATGTTCTCCATGATAGCCGAGTTTTCAAACCTTCCACGAATCAGTCTGAAGAAATGTGTTACAATGAGCGCATCCCTTCTGACCCGTAGAAGGTTCACATATGTTGATAACATATGTTCCTTCCCAACCTATAATACCGTATTATAATATAGATTGAACCATAGACATCAGAATGAATAGACCAGAAGATACAGGTGAGGGGTAAAACCAAACTATGGGGGGCGAAGAGAGGAAAGATACTGTGATTCGTTGAAAAATCAATCTGACAGTATATAGGCCTCTCGCATTATAATATCACCATTTAGTTCTTAAAAGCAAAATCTGCTTTGAATGAATAGACCTTTTTACATGGGAGCTCGAATTGCTTGCCACGTTATTAACATATTTGCTAAGGCCAAATGCTTGCTCCAAAAACATTCGCCCCAATTCACATAGCAATATTTTGTTGCCGTGTTTAGTTAAGACACTTTTACAAATGTTTCATAATTTGCTTACCCCTGTAACCAGCGACGAGGATTAAGCTCAAAACAATATGGTTTCACCGCGCAAAAATCAGCCGAAGATGCAATTTATGATGCAGTCGAAGTCATAAAAAGAAAAATGAAGGAAAATGACGAAGTAATTGTCATATCTCTTGACATCAAAGGAGCCTTCGACAACGCGTGGTGGCCACAATTATTAAAACAGCTCGTAGAAAAAGATTGCCCTTCCAGCCTAGTTACATTAGTAAGAAGTTACACAGAAAATAGAAAAGTAAGAATAAAACACGGAATCCATTCGAGCGAAAAAAATGTCTCAAAGGGCTGCATTCAAGGATCGATTGGCGGGCCAATCTTTTGGAACGTATCACTGGATGAACTACTGCAAATGGATCTTGGCCCAGACGTTTACATCCAAGCGTACGCTGACGATGTCCTTCTGATTGTAAACGGAAAAAACCTACAAACCACTAAAGAAACGGCGGAAAGAGCATTAGGAAAAGTAAGCAGTTGGGGTAAAAAAGTAAAATTAGAATTTTCAGAAAAAAAAACGCAGATCATGGTAATGAGTAAGCTCCGGGATAAAACAATTAACATAAAAATGAACGGTAAAGAAATAAAACCAGTAAAGGAAGTAAAAATTTTGGGTATGGTAATGGACAATAAGCTTAGATGGGATAAACACATAGATTATATTTGCTGTAAAACCTCAAGAATATTCAAAGCCTTATGTAGAGCGGCAAAACCAACGTGGGGACTATCGCCTGAAATTTTAAAAACTATCTATGACGGGGCAATCGTACCAATATTTACGTATGGATCAGGGGTCTGGGGAGACACGTGTAAGAAAGTTAAGAATAGGAAGAAACTAGCCAGCGCTCAGCGACAATATGCAATTAGAATTTGTAAAGGGTACAGGACAATCTCCACCACCTCAGCTTTAGCCTTAGCGGGAACACCACCAATAGATCTAAAAATAGACGAAGTAAAAGATGTGTACAGAATTAATAGAAGGGGAATAACAGCTAACTTCCTTCCGGCTGACAGGGAAATAATGACCACGTGCAGTGTTAACGAACTACCGCACCCAGGGAAAACAGTTAAAGAAAATATAACAATTGAACTAGATAAAGGAAATAAGATTAATGAAGATGCTATACAAATTTATACAGACGGAAGTAAACAAGAAGGTAAAGTGGGCGCCGGGGTAGTTATAAAAGTAGATGGACAAGATTGGGTATCAAAATCTTATAAGTTAGAAGATTACTGCACTGTATACCAGGCGGAAATGATTGCAATTCAAAAAGCAATAGAATGGGTACAAATAAACAATATAAAAGGGAAAGATATAACTATAAATTCAGATAGTAAATCATCTTTAGAAACGCTGAGCAAAGAGAGAACAACAAATAAAATAGCAAGAGAATGTTTAGAAAAACTAGGAACATGCAGAGAAAATAAAAACAGGGTAAATTTTCAATGGGTAAGAGCGCACAACGGCTTAGAAGGTAATGAAAGGGCAGATACAGCAGCGAAAAGGGGAAGAACACTTAAAAAAAGACCAGACTATAGCAAGGTACCTCAAAGCTACACAAAAATAACTTTAAAGAAAGTAACTGAAAATAAATGGAACAAAAGATATATAGAGGAAAGCACGGGAAAAATTACAAAAAAATACTTACCAAATATAAGCACGGCACTTCAAAAAGGAAAACACGTTAAAAACAGTTTTACTGCAACCCAAATCTTGACAGGACATGGGTGCTTCAAAGAATATCTCAAACGTTTTAAAATAATAGATGATGACAAATGCCCGTGCGACAAAACATCAATACAGGACAGCGTACATGTACTAGAAAAATGCTCTATCTTTGATGCAGAGAGATTCAGACTAAATTTTGAACTAAAAAACTATGGAATAACAGAAGAAAATAGGCAAGAAATCTGGAATCAGAAAAAACCAAGCGAAATATATATAGCGTACTTAGAAAAAATTACCAAAAGAATAAAAGAAATTAACGAAACAATAGATAACTAAATAAATAACTTAAAGATACATATAGTAAGAAAAAAGAATTAGGAGAAACCTTGTGCGTAACAAGCAAGGTACCCATAGAAGATACTAACAATCCATACAACCAGCGACGAGGACACTGGAGAACCGCCCACATTCGCTATGTCTAAATAATATGTACCTATAATGTATAGCGCAAGCTGCCATCTTTGGCGTGTTATTTCGTAAAACGTATAGACGTTAGTTTCGCGCTGGTCACTACAAGAATGATGACGTCACATATTTTAGATTTAAAATCCCCTCCCCATGGAGCGAGCTGGCGCCAAGGCGGAGCTATAGCCGGTTCCATGGGGAGGGGGAAATATACGTTTTATTACTTAGGGCAGGTCCAGATATATTCATATGTCCGTGGATTGAACCATCATAAATACAAGGGCGGATTTACGGGGGGGCGGGCACGGGGGCACATGCCCCCCACCAGAAGGTATTTTTGTGTACTGTGGAGATTCCATCACAGTACAGAAAACTGTCTTTATTAAACATTTAATTTTTCTATTGTTTTGACACTTTCATAAACCTTCCTATACATATTTGAACTTGTAGTATCATACTTCAAGTATATTTCTAACAGTAATTATTGTTTTTTTTGACCGACCGCTCCTTGTGCCCCTCCCAGAAAAAAATCCTGGATCCGCCCTTGCATAAATATATATTATTTTTAAGGCCAATTTAAATAAGAAAATAAGAAGAAGATTAGATATTTTAGATGGTTTGAAGATAAGATATCGATCGTCCAGTTGGTTAGTCAGACATCTCCAAATACTAAGTTTTGAGATAACGAGAAAAGCAAGCAATTATGCTCATCATAAATCAAATATTATTTACACGTGTCTGCTTTTTTAAATATTATATATGCTATTAAATAATATTGGGATGTATAATGCTCCGGTACTTTAGAATGACATTTTGAAATATCCTACTAGTGACCCAGAATATCACTACAAGTTTTTCTGCGTTGTAATTGATTTGCTGGTTTTATGGGAAATCTGAGTATTGTGCCAGATAGAGGTACACTTTTACATATAAATGCATACTCAACTGTAATTTAGATTTTTAGGAAATGTCTGACTAATCAACTGGACGACCGATATTTAAATACGAATGAGGGCGGGCCAATATTTTTCAAAATATATAATTAAATGTATGTAAGCGATTGTTGTGATAATATTGAATAAACACGAGTACTTGTATATATATATACAAATTTATATATATATGTGTATTTTCCTGTATTTGTCAGTATTTTTTATATTCAGTCCTGATGATGGTACGGAGGTACCGAAACCGGTAGACGGAAAAAAGGGAAAAAAATAACAATAAAGTGACGTAAAACAAAGTGTTTTCTTTTTATTTAGTTAAAATGTCAAGTCACAATGTGTTTGCTTCTTTTGAAAAAAAAAAGATATATTATTATGTAATGACATATATTAGGTACTACCTACCTCCTGTTATAATAATGTAATTTCTTCTAGTTGTAAGATTACTGTTTAATTTCTAGATACACAATATAATAGTATAATGGGGAAATCTATAATTGCTTTCACAGTAAGGTAAATTAAACATGTATAAATTAATCTTTCAATTTGGATTCAGAAAACATAAAAGCACCAATGATGCTATAGCCACGGTCACTGACCATATTTCTGGCCACCTGGATAAGGGCTTGAAATGTCTATCGGTATTTCTCGACCTATGTAAAGCATTTGATACAATCTCACACAGCAAATTAAAACGCAAAATGTTTAATATAGGTATTAGGAACAAAGAATTAGGCCTCCTCTCCAGCTTCTTGTCTGACAGATCCCAATGCGTTAAACTCAGTACCACAAAGAGCCAGAACTTGCCCATTAGTTACGGGGTCCCTCAAGGCAGTGTTATAGGTCCAACGCTCTTCCTAATATATATTAACGAGTTATGCAACCTAGATATCGATGCCACTATTGTCAGTTTCGCCGATGACACTGTCCTACTCTTCCAAGCAAAAGATTGGCTTACCGCATATTCCAAAGCGGAGGAAGGAATTCAACAGGTAAAATATTGGCTTGACTCGAACATATTAACTCTAAATGTACAGAAAACCAAATACTTACTGTCTAATCTCACCAATATCCCAAAGTCAAACCTAGCCCCGCCATTAAAAATACACAAATGTAAAAACCGGAACTGTGACTGCCCATGCCTAAAGCAAGTAAACATTATCAAATATTTAGGAGTAACCTTCGATACACACCTGAATTGGAAGCAACATATGCATAATACTACAAACAAAATCCGAAAATCTATATACTTTTTCAAACAAACACGCATTTTCCTTAACCTAAAACTTTTAAAAACAGTATATTACTCATTGTGCCAATCTCACATCGAATACGGAATTCTAGCCTGGGGTAATGCATATTCCAATGCCCTTGATCCCATCATGAAAGCACAAAAACTAATCATAAAAATAATTCTTAAAATGCCGCTTACTACCAGCAATGATACTATCTTCAATTCCTTCAACGTTATGGACATAAAACAGCCCTACTCAAGATCCATATTACTTAATTTACACAAAAACAACAAAACACCATACAAAGCTACATAAACAATACACAATACCCGAGCCAAAAACAACGAACTTCTCCAAACTCCTTTTTTCAAAACCACCTTCGGGCAAAGACACTCTAAATACATAGCTTGCAAACTATACAATACACTACCAACTACGATCAGACAAAGTGACTCCTTTACAAAATTCAAACAAGATATTAAAAAATGGATAATAAGTATTGGACGCCACACTATCACAAATATCTGTTAAATAAATCACACATAGACAGAAATAACCATTCACATACAACCTAACCCATATAAAACAAATGAAAATAATGGAATCCTATCAAATATCCTTGTAACTACTATATTCATTTATATACCTGTACGCCTGTCTCGACACAGGTATACCCTAGTGAGACAGGCATACAAATAAAACCATTGTAAATATATTTTATTATAGATAAATAAATAAAAAATAAAAAAATAAAAAATCAAAATCTAAACTTTTGATTTTCCTAAAATAAATAAATAAAATATAAACTGCTTACTGCAGCTTAAAGCCAGTGAATCCATCTAGATTTCACCAATTATCCCATATTTTTAAGTTCTATAAAAAAAATCATTTAATTTATAATTCATAAAAATCCACCTACCTACCTATATTTGAATAGCCTTCGCACGAGAAGGTCATAGGTAGGTCACCTATTTAAAAAAATATTTTATTTAATGCGCAGATCAAACGTAATAATAGCAAATAGATAACGGTTATCTCCAGTCAATAATTAACAATTATCCCTAAAAATATTATTACGATGATTTATTGGTCTTAAGCATTGTTTTAATGACATTATTAGATACGTTCATTAATGTAGTGAAGGCTTGAATGGTCTCAAGATAAATAGTTGAATCCATTCAGAACATTCATTGATAAAGTCTAGCCATCATCGAGACTAAAACTAGCACTATCTTATTTATGTAGTAATAATATATGTAACAGACTCATTGCGCAGAAAGACAAATATCAAAGGATTTCAAATAAAATAGGTCACTTGCCTGGATTTCATAACGACTTGGAAAAATTCGTGTGGATAGATTTTTTTACTAAGATTACGAAAATGTTAGTAAAAATTTTTAGAAAGGTACAGTTTTTTTTTTTTAAATAAATAAATCCATTATTTGGGCTCGTGAAGTCACTACATGAAAATGTCCCGTCTCCGAAAATGTTCCTAATAATTTTGTAAAATTCCACACTGATTTTTTTTTTTCATGGCAACACTTTGATTAATTTAATTATTTACAAGTACATTATATTACATTGTATATGACATTGGATTTAGACGTTGTACATTATAAGATGGATCAAGGAAAAAAATATTTATTAGATGTAATATTTTTGGTATGCCTCGTTATTCTCCTGTGCCCTTTCTTGTGGAAAACGTTCGTTTTTTTTAAATGATTTTTGGATATGTAATTATCGTTTTTTCGCACCCATGAAATTATGTCCCGTCTTTCCGGTTTATAAAAAATTGTATGATTTTTCGGATTGAAATTTTCAATAAATCGCCAGGGTTTCAAAAATACGATAAAAAAAATAATACAGAACGTCTTAGAATATTTGCCTAGACTGGGAAAAATTAATAAGAATGTGAAGCAAGTGGCCTGTAGATAACTATTAGGATCACCCCACACAAGAGCGACCAAAGGGAATTAGGTATATACGGTGCCAAAATTAGGAAAAAGCATTGTCTTTACTAGTCCTACTAATGTTATAAAGGTGTATGGATGTAAATGTATGTTTGTTACTCTTTCACGCAAAAAAATACTGAATGGACTTTAAAAATGCTTTCACTAATAGAAAGCTACATTATTTGTGAGTAATACAGGCTGTAAGCTTTGGCATTATGAATAAGCTCTTGCGTTATGAAATTATTTTTTAATCGTTGCTTGGTAACTGTAAGAAATTATTTGACGTGCGCTGACATTTTGTTATTTGTTTAGGTTACTATGGAGAGCCCCTTGACAGTTAAAATTCAAATATCTATAAAATACTAATGTATACTAATATTATAAATGCGAAACTGCATGTGTTTGATTGTTACGCTTTAATAAGTGGCATGCGAGCTGTTTGAAAAATGAATGCAACTGGTATGGCGGGTTGAGGGGTGTGGAGGGGGGAGGGAGGGGGGAGGGGGGGGAGTGGAGTGGGGATAGAGAAGGTGGTGAGGCGAGTGGGAACCCCCCTACACTAAATATTTTTAAAACATTCTCCATAAACCAGTGCAAAATAAACCGTTAGAATTTATTATGTGTGGTGTTCTGATATTTGATAGACACTAGCAGATTCTCCAACACACTTTGGATGGAGATAACTTTAGGAATAAATAGAATCTGGTTCGTTATCTGCGTTTATTCATACTTCGCGTATACAATGGATTTCGGTTATCAACCTAACTAGGAGCTGGCTAAAATGGTTCTGCCCAGTGATAATTCAAACACACCTTCTCAGCTTCCCCGATCCCCTGCCGGAGAGCTTAGGCACTACGCTGCCTGCCATCTAGAACTTCGTTCCCCACAAGACCGTGGGCCTCCTTATGAAGGGCATGCTCAGCCGAGGCAGGAACCCCTTCATCAGAATGGGAGGCACACCCATCCGATTTGCAGAAAACACCAGATATTTAGGCGTAATTTTGGACAGATCTTCCTCGTTCCTAGCCCACGTCAAGAACGCCTCCGACAGGGCCCAGGCCCTGTTTCAGAAACTGAGAAGACTCTCAACTGCCGAGTGGGGATTGCGTTCTCCGGCGATTCGCCTGCTGTACAGAGGGGTATATGTGTCGCAAGTCTCATATGCTGCCTCTGTGTGGGAGCATCGCTTGGATAACGTCTTGATAAACTCGGCTCTTAAACGGGGTCAGCGGACTCCTCTGTTGGCGCTCTTGGGCGCTTATAGGACTGTGGCCTCAGATGCATTACCGGTTCTGGCCGGCGTCCTGCCGATTGACCTTGAAATTAGGAAAATATTGACCAAAAAGGAACTTATTAGAGGCAGGGCTGCTGTCCACCTGGGAGTCGAGCTGACACCGGAAGGAGTAGTGGCCCTCCCTGACTTGCTCAAAGCGATGCGTGAGAGGACGTTGAGTGTATGGCAAGAGCGATGGGATAGGTCGACGAAGGGCAGATGGACTTTCTCCTTCTTTCCTTCAGTTAAATTCAGAATGGAAGGGGCATACATTAAACTAGATCACTACATGACGCAGATGCTTTCTGGGCATGGGGAGTTCAGGGGTCGGCTTCATAGCTTGACCCTCTCTCCTCACCCAAACTGCGCATGTGGTGATACTAACCAAGACGCCAAGCACATTCTGTGGCACTGCGAGTTGATGAAGGAAGCACGAGAGGAAATGTTGGATGGTTTGCGCGGAATAACAAGACCAGCGTGGAATGCTGACCTTGTGTCGAACAAAGAGAATTTCGAATGCTTGAAAAAGTTTGTCAAGTCCTGGGTAGAGAGATGGCCTGTACTTAGAGTCGCCGACCTAGACTAAATTCATCTTTGTTTCAGGTGCTACACGTATTGCTCCCGTCTTCTTCGGTCCTCCTCTATTACTCTTTATTTAGTGAATATGCTTTGAACTATCTATAATATAACTTATGTGACCTATAAATTACTGATTATGTTTGACTATTTTTTTTTCTTCTCTGGTCTCTGCTAACAATGATTTATGTTTTTACCTCGATAGGTCATCTTGGTGAGCGATGGTAGTGATGACAGTATCGCTTGATACATTATCACTCTGTACTGATTCTAAAATTATGTTTTACATGTATAAATGCTCTTATTATTTTCTATTTTTCTTGATTAGTTTTGGTTTCCATTCTTTGGTGGCGCAACTGAACTGTGCATGTTATGTATCGTCATTCCCCCATAGAAAGGGGGTGGGATAGACCCTGTCCATGCACATTGCCAGGCGAACATACAACAGAGCGGTCTTCCCGCGATCCGCCCGCGCCTCCCCCATCGACATGCGTTGGCCTGAGGCGTAACCGTGCGGTCTCGATGTCCTTCCGTCCCCCCTCCGGTAACCCGACGCTCATCTTTCCTCAAGGTCTTCAAAAACTTCCCCTTCTCTCCCAAGTACATTTCTTCGAGGCAAAATCGGGGAACCGGCTAAAGGACGCGGACTTCGAGCATCGTCTGCGGTTGGGCCGATAGCTATACGCATTCTCATTGGGACTGCCCGGTGGTCTATGGAATACTTTCTCTGGCTTTTTTTTTTAAAAATATATTTTATTTTATTTCCGCTACTATAGTAATTACTTACATTATAACATAATCATATAATTGTTTTTTCCTCATTACTTATTTTATTCACAGAAGGTTTCTTCGACTGGTCATAGCCGTTATTTTTATTTTTATTTTTCTTTTACTAACACTATTATCTCTTTTTGATGTTACCTATTTCAGAAGAATTATTCCACGGGCTGCTACTTCTATTTATCTTTTGAATAATGTTAATGTAAGTACTTGCATACTGCTTACTAACCACGTATGCATGGACATTGGAGGGTCTAGAGTCGTTCAAATAAATGTAGCTTCGTTCAAAAAAAAGTAGAGTCTTGACGTGTGCGGTGAAGGAGGAAACCATATGTTTCCTTATAACGCCGTTGGGAAAGTGGTGGGTCCCCTCCAATGCCATCTAGTGGATTATACCGATAGCTGATGTCACCGCCATCTGTCGCTACAAGTCGGAAGCTTTTACGATACATCACATCATGCGAAACGCAAACCAATAGCCTGAGCATGAGCGCAAAGTCGAGAAATGTATCGAGCTGAAATAATATTTTTCTTTTAATCCTGATGCGTTGACGGGGTAGCTACGCTCGTACTGTTTTCCGTATTTAAAAATCAGAAAGTTTTGTCGACAAGAGGGAATTGAAGAATTTTTCTAACTTTGATTCTGCGTGTAGGCTAACTGCTAACCCTGTAGAAATCGCAAGTGCACCCCACGGTTGAATTTGGCAGCCACCTCTGCTCTGGAGCCCTAAAATAACTGAGAAAACCACCAACTCCATGCAGAAATAGGATTGCAATCTTTATAGCACAGGCGTCGGGTGGGAAAGCTGTCCTTGATCTACCGATATTTGAATGGAAGATGTTCTGAGGAACCAACGCCATTGATTCTTTCGACATTAGTGCACGGTTGGAATCACGAAGAAAGCGCGCCCAACATTTTTACACACTTGAAATTTGTAATATGAGAACTGGTCGTTTTTACAATTAGTTCTTGAGTTCAACAGCTCGGCGGTGGTACGATTTGGCCTCTGTGTTTCCTCCTTCCTACGACATGGGTTTCTTCAAGACCCGGGTTCATTCTTTCCTCTCCACAAAACGAACCTCCTCACCACATGCTTAAATATGACGTAGGCCGTGATGAAAAGTATTCACTCCTGTGTGAAGTTTATGCATAAAAGGCAAAAGAAAAAAATCGATTTTTTTGAGTTGAGACATCTTTGATCAAAAATTAAACGAACTTTATGGAATGCACATGCTGCCTAGCTTCACAATTTGGGAGGCATTATGGGTACCGCCCCGCCGCCGGCCGCCCGGTAACCATATAATGGAAAACAATTACCACCACCATAGGTCATTCGAGTGGTTCGTTTGAGACTTAGCAGGGGTGCCCGGGTTTACGGGGTGAGGTTTTTCTAAGTCTTGGCGGCGAATGTGTCTGTCCACCTTTTTCGTGGCGGACGGATCGAGAGACACTGGTAGCGGAAGGCCTTTTGACCTCTCTAGCCGCACTCTCCCGCTCCATGACCTTGCATCACAGTGGGAGGGATAAATTCATACGATCGTCACTCCTGAACATTGGAGGTTATCCACCCCTTACTCACCCTGGTAAAAGTAATAGATGATTACTCCTTGAAGGAGACTCTATTTTTTTTGAAAGAACGAAGCTACATTTAGTTAAGAACGAATTTAGATCTCCAATGTCCCTGCATACGTTGTTAGTAAGCAGTATGCAAGTGCTTAGCGAGAAATACAGATAAAGTGTGTGTTAGTATGACAAAATATAGACAAGACAATGGGACAGGTTGGTGAAAGTCCACGAGCTGGCAAGTGCTGGGTGATCGTACCCAGCGTATCCATCAAGCACCTGTTTAGGAGGAAGACATAGTACATAAATAATAAGGGCATTGCAAACCGTTGGGAGTCCTCTCCAATCGATTTGAAGTCGCAGCAGGAATGCGCATGACATTCGGTCTAGCCGTAAACCACACTCAGCTTCCGCGCCCCTTAGCCGGTTCCTCGGTGATGCCTCAAAGAAAAGTAAATAGGAGATTGGGGGGAAATGCCCGACGACCCTAAGGAATTCAGCGTCGAGTAGCCGGAGGCAAGGCGAAAGAGAGCCAAGGCCACCCCCCAAACCTCACTCCTGAACACATTGACCCCCAGATACCTACCCACCCCTCATACCTTTTTCCTTCCCATATATTAACTTCATATCCTTCCTTAAAAAGACCCTCAACACAGCATCCCCTAACACGACATATTCTCTGAGGGAAATTACTTTCCTTAGGGCCACCCGTGTGGAGCAAATATACTTACTTCACGACGCTCAACATTAGTGGTATAAAATAAGATTTTTCTAAATTATAATATGAACCGTTTACTTTGCGGGCCAAATGGAAGCAATGTACATTAACGATAACAAAATTATCAGTAGTCAATGATCTTACATGATAAGCCTCGACGTTCAATCATAAATAACACCAAGAAAATAATCTACAGACTGTTTGCCGACTTCCTAAATTTTTGCCCCCACATTTTTTCGCCTTTCACGTAGACACAAATGGGTACCTAGTTAGGATTTATTCTTCTATGTTACTCATAATAACGGGTGGAAATACCGAATAGAAAATACACAAAAGTGTGATAATATACGTACTAATCTAAAAAAAAACAACAAGAACAACACCAGTAACAAAAATATTTTCCACATCGCACACTCAAAAACATATTCCAAATTGCACACTCAAAAACATATTCCACATCGCACATTCAAAAACATATTCCACATCGCACACTCAAAAACATATTCCACATCGCACACTCAAAAACATATTCCACATCGCACACTCAAAAACATATTCCACATCGCACACTCAAAAACATATTCCACATCGCACATTCAAAAACATATTCCACATCGCACACTCAAAAACATATTCCACATCGCACACTCAAAAACATATTCCACATCGCACACTCAAAAACATATTCCACATCGCACACTCAAAAACATATTCCACATCGCACACTCAAAAACATATTCCACATCGCACACTCAAAAACATATTCCACATCGCACACTCAAAAATATATTCCACATCGCACACTCAAAAACATATTCCACATCGCACACTCAAAAACATGTTCCACATCGCACACTCAAAAACAAATACACAACATTTATTTCCCAAAACGTGCACAAAATTTAATAATATCTTTTCAGATGATATTTTCCATTTGTCTTCAGGTCAATTTATTAAATGCATAATAGAAAAAATTAAAACAAATTGTTAATTACGAACCCTCTATCTCTGCCGCTCACTCTCAGAATGTTGTTTTCTTTTTACAACTTCACTAGCTGACCCGACGAACTTTGTACCGCCTCGGAATCAATAACTGTTGAATTAAATTAAGTTTTTTTATTAAGTTAAAAATTACACAATGAAGCAATTATCGATGCCCAACTGTCCGTGTTTTGTTTTTGTCAGTATCAGAGATGGCGTTGTGTACGGATTTATATTTTTTGAGATTTTCTTACTTTTCCACTTACTTGCGGGAATTTTTGAAAGGAAGCGGAAACGGGTGCCGCCGCCCCGGAAACCATTTAATGGATAACCAACACCTCTCCGCTAGGTCACCCCAAGTGGTTCGCTACGTTTGGTGATTTAGCAGCGGTGCCCGGGTTCATCGGGTGGCTATTGTGCGGGTCTTGGCGGCGGATGCGTCTGCCCACCTGCTGCGTGGCGGGCCGGATCGAGAGAGACTGGTTGAGGGAGGCCTTTTGACCTTTCCAGCCGGATTCCCTCGACCAATGAGTACGGCTGGAAAGGTCAAGGTAAAAGGTCAATTCCGGTCAAGTCAATGGCCTTGCACCGCGGTTGGAGGGATGGATTCACTCCCGGATACACTGACCTCCAGATTCCTACCCACCCCTCATGCATTTTTCCATCCCAGAACTTTCTATCCTACCCTTCCTTAAAAAGACCCTCCACACAGCATCCCCTAAGATGATATAGGTCCTGAGTGGAGCTTACGTAAAAAAAATCGTTTCATTTCAGCGATTTATTATTATTGTATTTTTCCTTTGGAGGGGTGCAGAGACATACGTTCACCGTTTGTCTCTTTTTCAACCATTGACATTTAGTGTGTAAGAAAGAGGGGCAGCATTATATTATGATTAAGAACAAAAGAAAAACAATCAGCAATTGACATTTGACGTTTTTGAATTTTTGGAATTCACGCGCAGTTAAATATTATGCCTATCACAATATTGCTGCAGTTCTTTCAAAATATGAGAATTCGTTCCATACAAAATGTATGAAAAAATTAATTTTCTTCATAACTTTCTTTTTCGTGAATTTTTACGATGTTTTAATAGTTATTCTGTTATCCGGGGCGGAGACAAATCCAACAAATCAAAGATCATCAAAATCGGTCCAGCCGATCTCGAGTTATAAATAGTGTAACTAACCCAACTTTGTTTTATATATTAAATTAAGATTATGATGTGAAAATATATTATTTTTATATAGGTTCATAGTTTGATTTCATATTATATGTCCTACATACTTTAATCTGTGTTGTTTTATTTCCCTTTTAAATATTTTTCTTGTTTTTCTACCAATTTATCTTTTCTTTAATGGCTGTGTTTTTCTATGTATCTATGAATTTTAGCGGGAACTTTGCTGGTTCATGCAAACATGTTTAACTGTTTGTTTCCCTAATAAATAAAAAAAACCCCGCCCACCTTCCCCTGCACGGGTTTTTATAAGGAACAATTTTAAATTCAAATATGGATAGAAAATTATTATCAAAATGAAATATTACATACTTTGTGTCAATAATTAGTTATAGTATACTAGCTGGTTCCCGGCATACGTTTCTATGCGTTGCGTTGTTAATAAAGAAATTGTTTCTCCTGCGTCCCCTTCCCCTCTCGCGTTCCCACTCCGCGCCTCCTCCACCTTCCCTCTCCCCACTCCATTCCCCCCCCCCTTCTCCCATCCCGTACCCTCCTCACGGGTCCCCCCCCCCTCCCACGAACCACCTACCCGAGTTCCCCTCCCCCCTCCGGCATTCTATACATTCAGACCCGGTACATTCAGTTTTCAAAATTTGTCTAATAAAATATGTGGGTGTTCTTAATTTTTTAAGTGAAAACTTCTTTAGCACCGTTGTGTTTGAAACACGATGAAACGAAAAATAGTGACACTAAAAAGAGATAAATACATAAATCTATAGGATTAAGCCTGCGAGAGAATGAGATAATAATAATAATAATATAACTCTTTGTGCAATCCTTCGTAGCCTATTGGTCTCCTATTTGTGCGGTGCTTTGTAGCCTCCTCACTCTTGTATAGTTTAGTTTTCTGAAGGTTTCACTTCTACTGAGCGTGTTTGTTATCAACTGAAAAAAAAAACGTAAGATGTGCCATTTTTAAAACTTTTTCACGTATTCATTAAAAAAAATTACTTTTATAATTATATTTTATAATAATAAAAGTTTATTTTATCACCTTTTAAAAACAGTTTTCAAACGACTTCAAAAAGGAGGAGGTTCTCAATTCGACTGTATTTTTTTTTAATGTTTGTTACCGCAGAACTTTCGGCTGGGTGAACCGATATTGATGATTTTTTTTTATTTGAAAGCTGGTGCTTTCCGTGTGGTACCATTTTAATTTGGTCCAGTTTCGACAATGCCATCTACGAGAAAACCATATAAGTCTTAAATTTGCATTAAGTATGTGCGCAACAAATGGACGAATAACTCAATACCACGCCAACCGATTTCGATGATTCTTTTTTTATTGGAAAGGATTTACTGCAAAGGTAGTTTGATGGGATTTTGGTTAGGTTCTGATTATCGGATTCATGACAAAGTAACGGAACTCTTCAATTCTTAGGAGCAAATTAACGAAACTCGGCCGAATCTCTTAATTTGACCCTAACGTCGTTATGGTCAAATCATGTCTGCACATTTAGTAGGTCTACCCGTATTCAGACAAATTAGTTAGTGTACTTCAGATTCACTAAAAATCAAAAAATAAACAAAAATTTTAACAAAACAAAAAACGACTTAAAAAAATGCACTAAAAAGTAAAAAAAATCATTTCGCATCTACAACTTCATAATCAACTTACTTTTTCTACTCATCAATATGTAGGTACGATTTTTATTTTTGGAGTCGGTGTCAGCAAAGATACCCGGCCCGGCGAGTTCACTTGACAGCTCCACTCACGCCGCGGCCCCGCTCTCGCCTCGTCAAGTCGCTTGTGCGACACAAGCACATCTCACCTATAACTATGTATGTAGTTACAAACCTACCTTGACTGACACCGACTCCAAAAGTAACAATCGTACCTACATATTGATGAGTAGAAAAAGTAAGTTGATTATGAAGTTGTAGAAGAATAGGAAATTATTTTTTTACTTTTTAGTGCATTTTTTTAAGTCGTTTTTTGTTAAGTTAAAATTTTTAGTTTTCGGATTCGTTCATAAATATTCAATTTAATTTGATTTAGATGCAAAGCCTAAATACTCTGAACTTCTGGCAGAATATGCCAGAGGCCTGAGTGGGTACAATTTTTAAAAATCTGGCATGTTAAGAGTGAAAGAATCAAGAAGTATATGTCAAGATAGAGATTAGTATTAAGTTTAGATGAGAAAAGAAATCAGCAACTATGGAATAACCACCTGGGGACACGTGGGTGCTATACCAACCACATTAACACTCTATTCAACAATCATAGTACCAACACATTTCATTATTCCTTTGATGAATACTTGCGAGATTCTCCGGTAGATCTTTTGATACAAAAAGCCTCCATTGATGATTTTGTCTTACACAAGTTTAGTAGTGACAGGTTGCAGGTTGCAGGTTGTCCCAGTGACACGGCTACAGGCAGTTACTTTGTCACAGTTACAGACTTTAACTCGTGATGAAATGGCGTCTCGCTAATGTCAATTTACGATGACTACCTGTAAAAAATATCGAATTAGCTTCACCTGGAGACGAATTAAGAAAGTTACGAAATTGTTTAGTTAAGATGATTACATTGGGAAATGTTGTTTTTTTGAAAAGAGGAGCTTGTATTGGGTCATCCACCTCTTGAAGCGTATAACAAACACTCATTAAAAAAAGCCTATCTAACCCATCGGACCTCGGCCCTATTTTGTTAGGGGGTCCATATATTTCTGCTTGCAAGTAATTGGAATATTTCTGAATGTAAACTAAAAATTACCAAAGTTTGAAATTTATTTTTCAAATTGCACATTTTACTTCATTTGTGGTTAATTTTTAGATTTGAATATAAAGCCTGGTGTTTTGTCTTTCTAACACCTTTTAGATAATTTTTCTTATGATAGTAAGGGAGCCACAACCATTTCTACGAGTGTTTCCGAAAAGCGAACAAATTGACCTGACGTGTTAACAATAATTATTTTTTACATTATCTCCACACAAAAAAATCCCTCAGGCCTATGTCATCTTTGAAGATGCTGTGTGGAGGGTCTTTTTAGGGAAAGGAAGGAGAGGAAGTTCTGGGAAGGAATAAGGTAAAAGGCGAGGGAAGGAATCTATGGTCAATGTGTCCAGGAGTGACAGACGTATGAATTCATCGCTCGTACTGCGTTGCAAGGCGACGGGTCGGGCACCACTGCTAAATTCACCAAACGTAGCCAACTACATGGGTGTTATTTTTCAATAGTTGGTCCCCGGGGGTGGCGGTCCCTGCACCCATCTCCCGAGTTTAAATATATGCAGGGTGTTAAAAGGGGTACTTGAGTTACTTTAATAAGTGGTTCCTTAAATTTATATTAATATTGGATTTAAAAATGTAAATGAAATTTTTGTGACTTTTTGGTGTTTTTTTTTTTTAATGTGCTCAAAGCTAAACAAAAAATAAATATTTCAAAATCCTGCCCAACCCCATAACCCGATCGTACATGTCTAATACTTACTGATTTTTAAACTTTTAAATTGAAAACAAAACAAAAAAAAACGTTTAAAACGTTACCGGAGACCAAAATTACACTACATTTTAGCTCCGAATAATATGACGAATCACTGATTAAAATGCGGTGCTGATTTCTAACAGTATGGAAGATCTACAGTGTCTCGTGTCTAGGATGAACGAAGTATGTATGAAGAATGAGTTAATGATGAATGAAAGTAAGTCTAAAGTTATGGTGTTTGAAAAAGAGAGTACGAAAACAGCGTGCAATATAGTATGAATGATGAATACTTGGAGCAGGTGGACGAGTTTATGCATCTGGTAAGTATGTTTACGAGAGATGGGAAGACTGAAAGAGATATTGAAAAAAGGGTCAATGCAGGTAACTCCATGAATGGAAGACTGAATGCCGTTGGCGCTAATAAAAAAACTGTCAAAAGAAGCGACGCTAGCAGTCCACAATGGAGTTTTGGTACCTACCACGGCAGTGAGGCATGGAACTGGCAGAAGAAGGATGAAAGTAAACTGAATGCTGTTGTAATGAGATCCTTGAGGCGAATGTGTGGTAAAACCATGCATGATAAATGTGGATATCCGCAAATAATGTAAGGCTGATTGATGCATAATGCATGATAAGCATTATAAGTAAGATTAAGAATGGGACCCTCAGATTGTTTGGGCATGTAGAGCGAATGAAAGAAGAAAATAATGTGAGAAGAATATATGACGCAAATGTGAATGGAAGAAGAAGTCGGGGACTCCCGAGGAAGACATGGCACGAACAAGTGAATCAGATACTTGAGTCGGGCCATGTCAAGAGTCAGAATAATAGAAGAGTACGTATGAGACGATGTAGGAATGTGAGTGAGGCAAAGAGTGTGTGCCAAGACCGTGTTGTTTGGCGGTCCGTCCTCTCTGCCCACCCCTGCGGGGAAACGCCGTGATGGTTAGTTAGTTAGTGAAGTTGAAGCGAAGTCAAAAGTGGCAGTTTTTTTTTCGTATTGGTTTTACACTACATAATATTCTCAAATCAGTTGAAGCGAGATTTTGTCCAAATTAACTTCCATTTAGTCGTAAATAATTAGCGAAATTAATCACGAAAAATCGGCATCTTTAGTGGCCTATATATTTTTCATTGGAATTTCTTGATCTAACACGTTTTTTTTACAAAGTGGTAAAGAGTTTGTTTAATTGTTTTATTCTAATTTGCTGATGGTATAAAATCCTTTGTTCCACTTCGAATCAGTATTGCAAATTGAACGTTTATTTATTGTGAAATCAAATAATTGAATAAAAAAACAGTAATCAACTGTAAACATTACCTAATTAATTATGATTTCAATTCACAGTGTCATTCAACTTTAGTGGTGTTAATGGTTGGGGCCGATAATTTTTCTGTTTTATTTCTATTCAGAAACAGCAATACAAATTATTGTTAATAATCTAATCTGTTATTATTCAATATTCGATACCGCTGCCCCGGGAACGACGTATTGGATTACCAACACCTCTGTTATAAGGAAAGGTTTCCTCCTTCACCGCACACGTCAAGACTCTATCTTTTATTGAACGAAGCTACGTTTATTTGAATGACTCTAGACCCTCCAATGTCCATGCATACGGAGTTATCAAGCAGCATGCAAGTACTTACATTAGCATTATACAGAAGAGAAATAGAAGTATAATTCCGTGGAATAATTCTTCTGAATTGGGTAACATAAAAATAGCCGTAAGAGTGTTAGCAAAATTAAAAGAAAAATAAGAGCTGTAACCGGTCGAAGAAACCTTCTGAAAATAAAGGATGTTACGTATTACATGTTTATGCCAGTCTTACAGGGGTGCCGACGGCAGCTGCTGGGGATGAGAACTTAGTCTCGGGCGGTACGGTCTCTCTACAGGCAATATCCAGTGAAACAGGTAGTTGGTATAGACAGGTTTATTGACAATAAGCAAGGTAATGCAAGACAATAGCTCAGTTTAAGTCCTGACTGGCGGGTGCCTAGGAAGAGGTGATTTGGGCTGAGAATCTAAATGGCTCACAAATAACTAGAGGGGGGGGGTATTATGAAGGCTCACGTGTGAACAGCGGCGAAGCAGCGGGCGGCAGGCGCTGGAGCGGGCAGGAGTAGGGCCACGGCACAGGGCTGGTGCGTTGCAGGAGCGTCAGGGGTTTCCTGGAGTTCAGCAATCCTGGCCGACGCTCACTTTAATATTACGAGCGGGAACTACCGTCGCCCAACACGTCCCGGTCGGGAAGAACCGCTCGCTCCCGGTGCCTGCTTGAGAATGCCGTGCTTGTTTCCTTTTTCCCTTGCGTCTCCCCGTAGAGGGAGACGGCTAACCCTATATATGGGCAATGCCTCTCCTATTGGTCCGGAGGGAACGGGTGATGCATGCCGTGGACGCGTGCAAATGACCTAAATACATGACCTTATATGGTAGTAAAAATGTTTAGGGCCTGTTCATTGGCTGCAAGACACGCGTGATAGGCTTCCTGACACGATCTGGCTTCGTGATCCCATAACAAGGAAGTAACGAGGAAAAAAGAACAGTTATACTATAATCTTATAATGTAAGTAATTACTATAATAGCAGAAATAAAATAAAATATAACAAGAGAAAGAAATAGCCAGACAAGGTATTCCATAAATCATCAGGCAGTCCTAATGACAATGTTATGTCCTTCTACAGATCTAAAAATCCGATTGTTTTCGAATACAAATTAAATAATAATTGCCTGACAACTGTTCAATCTATTAAAGATCTTGGTGTCTCTCTTGATAGCAAGCTTTCTTTCCGGGAACATATAAAAGTTATTGTTAATAAATCTCTCAAGCTACTTGGTTTTATCACTAGAACCACTTCTGACCTCAAAAACATAAATACCCTAAGAACTCTTTACTGCTCCTTGGTTCGCCCCCATCTTGAATATGCTTGTATTATATGGTCTCCTTTTTATGCTGTCCATATTCGTCATATTGAATCCGTTCAACATCGGTTCCTAAAGGGAATTGCTTGGAGGCTAGGATTAGAGCGAGGCAATTACTCGTATGCTGAAATTGAACAAACTCTAAACCTTTCTCCTTTAGAAGACCGTCGGATAAAATCTGATCTCATTTGTTTCTTCAAAATTATTAACTGTTTAATCGACTCGCCTACATTACTACAACTCATTACATTTAATATACCTTCTCGTAGACTCAGAAATAAAGACCTGCTTTTCCTCAATCAGCACTCGACTAACTATGGTTATAACTCACCACTGTCCAGAATGTTTAGACTGGTCAACTCACGTCAAGACCTTGATTTTTTTGGTATTAGCTTAAATGATTTCTGTCGCTTTTTAAACAAATGAAGATATGTCCTATCCACCCTAATTTTTGCAAGGTCTTGAAGTGACTTGGCACTTATTTTTTCTTCTATTTTCACTGTTTGTCTTTGCTTTCATGTACCATCCGAATCCTTACATTGTTCATTTCTATTCTTCGTGATACTTTGTTTTAAATTGGACGAAAATCCGTAAATAAATAAACAAATGTGCATGGCTATCGGCCCAACTGTAGACGAAGCCCGAAGCCGCGCCCTTTAGCCGGTTCCCCGATTTTGCCTCGAAGAAACATACTCGGGAGAGAAGCAGAAGTTTTCGAAGGTAGGTAGGTCACCCCAAGTGGTTCATGAGGTTTGTCCAGATCTTGGCGGCGAATGCATCCGTCCACCAACCGCGTAGCGGGCCAGATTCTTGAGGGAGAAGTTTTGGCCCCTTCAGCAGAACTCTCTCAGAACATCGCCTTGCCCGCAACGAGAGGGATCGATTCATACATCTGTCACTCCTGGACACACTGATCTCTAGATGCCTACTCACCCTTCATACCTTTGTTCCTTCGCAAAACTTCCTCTTCTTCCTTTCCTTATAAAGACCCTCCACACAGCATCCCCAAAGATGACATACTGAGAGAAATTATTCTCCTCTGAGTCTCCTGCATGAGTTAATTTTAAAAAATCTACACCGAGAAAAAAATTACAAGTATTCAGTTCACACGCGGTAGAAGTGAAACCTTCATAAAACTAAAGTAGACAATAGTAGGAAGGCTACGAAGCACCGCGCGAAGAGGAGACCGATTTTACTATCTCATTCTCTCGCAGGCTAAAATCCTGTCAACGAAAACGTTTCAACGAATTTCAAATCACAACGGTGCTAAAGAAGTTTTCACTTCAATAACATTGGCGAAACAACTTGGTAACATGAGAACCAATAAAAATAAAAAAGTGATATTAAAGTATTACTGCTTTTGGTTTTCATGTATTAAATTAATATTTGTCAAAATTATTCACGGGCCATTATTAATAAGATAATAAATACACTGTTTTGGGCAGAGAAAGTGTGGCCATACGGTGTCCCTATATTCAGGTTGCTACTTACTGTCTGCCCACCACTCAAATCAGCATTTCTCTTTATCGCCTTAATTTTGCTCATTGTTGATAGAATTGTTTGGTGGACGGTTTTTAACCCTCAGTATTTCAGATTAACTTTTCAAATACTTGTATTTGAAGTAAACATCGATATTTCTAAATAATGTTACATGAAAATATTGACAAAAATACTTGCCAAAACATTTTGACTAGAAATGTCCATAATATTGAAAGAATTCAAAATTTAGAAAACTCTCTCTATTTGTTTAGGGAATCTGAACTGCGAGGTTTGCTACGTTTGGTGACTTAGTAGGGGTACCCATTTTTTGTTCGGTCTTGGCAGCGGATGCATCTGCCCGCCAACTACACGTCAGGCGGGATCGGGAGAGACTAGTTGGAGGAGACCTTGGAGACCCTGCAGCAGGACTTCTTTGGAACACCGCCTTGCACCACAGTGGGGTGGATTGATTCATACGTCCGTCACTTCCTTCCCAGAACTTCTTCTTCTTATTTCCCTTAAAATATCCTCCATCCATCCTCAAAGATGACATAGGCCCTGAGGGAAATTATTTTCCTTAGGGCCTCCTGTGTGAAGCTAATGTAAAAAAGTAAGAATTCTGTCACTTCCATTTTTATACCGTAAAACTGGGAAGACTTCGGTGGTTGGGTCATGTGGAGAGAATGACCGAGCATCAAGCACCAAAGTCCCTGCCGAACTCAAGACCGATAGGGCGAAGGAGCCTGGGAAGACCAAGGTTAAAATGGAGTGACAACGTCCTAAACGACATATCTATCTTGGAGCTTCTAAACTGGAGAGAGCTGGCACAAAACCGAGATGAATGGAGGAAGACTCTTCAGGAGGCCAAGACCCACCAGGGGTTGTAGAGCCAATAGTGATGATGATGATGATTATTTAAAAAAAAATACTATACATCATTTTTAAATTTTGGAGACGAGTCGCAGTAGCTGTCTACTATCAGATCAGCTGCTCGCACTGTGTAATCAGGCCTTAACTCTATTTGTCCTTTATATAAATATACCGGCGTTATTTGCGCTTTACAATTTTTACTTCTCGTGGATATTAAAAATATTACCCGACTATAATAGACTTCTGTTTTTAGGTGGGACAAATATTTTTTTGAAAACCCCTACAAAAATTGTATAGCAATCCGCAAAAAAGTTGCCCAGGCCATATACATACTGTCTGTTTTTGTTGTGAGGAGAGGGAAGGTATCGGCTATGGTCTATCTATACGTTTTGCGTAAGGTAATCCATAGAAAACCATATTTGCGTTGTAATGTATGAACATACTACAGATTCCTATTACTATAATACCTAATACCTTACTAATGATAGTTTGACAGATTACGTTGATACTTGCAATTACTTACAATGCCCTTTTTCCATTGTTCGAATATTAACAACATTAACGCAAACCCATTACGGCAAAGGCCTTTTCGTTATAATACCCCTGAGCAATGGCCCTAGAAAAGAATTTAGTTCCCGGAAGAAAGAATGCGGATCCGAATAAATTTACTGTTAAAGTTTTCGCTAACACCAAAAATACCGAACCTTTACTAATATATATAATATAGCTGTGCCTGAAGGTAATTGTAATTAACAATAACAGAGAAAGCTTAACTCCACAGACGTAATAATGAACTTTATTGATAATTAAATTATATGAATGTATCAATGCCTGTACATTATAATTTCGTTTATAGAAAAGACTTTTGAAATTTTTTTGTAAATAATTCTAAATAAAAATATTTATTTATTTACACATATACAAGGTAATAAGTAGTGTATAAAAACTATAATGTTTTTTTTTAAATATTTTTTTATTCCAGTTAAAAGAAAATTACATTTTTACTCATTTAACTAGAAATAATTATACAAATTAAAATAAAGTAAATATTTCAATACAGCGCTATTCAACATCATTATTTTGTTTATCAAGAATAAATATTAATCTTTTTTTTTAAATTTACCCAGCTTCTTTTCGTTTTTAATCTCGTTTGGGAGGCAATTATATAAGTTTCCTCCCTCGTAACCAATGGATTGTTTACCATAGTTAGTGTGGATGGTGTTTAAATGTATGTTATCGTGTTGTCTCGTAAAGTGTTTGTGTACTTGGGACGTTTTAATGAATTCTGTGTTTGTGTGTACGAGTTTATTGTTTATTTTGTATATAAGGAGACATGTATTGTATTCATATAGTTTTCTTAATGTTAGTAGTTTTGTTTCCATATATATATTTTTTGTGGGTGTTCTGGGCTTGTAGTTAAATAGTTTTTTGATTACCTTGTTTTGTATTACCTGTAATTCATTTATGTATGTTTCACATGCGTTTCCCCAGATTTCAATGTATAAAAGTAAATTATAAAGTGAATAGTATAAAATATAAAGTATTAAGTACAAACTATAAATTATTAGGTAAAAGTAAAAATAAAAATTTAAAGAGAGAAATAAAACAATAAAATGTAAAATATACAAATAAAAGATACCTATCTCAAGGTACCTACAAATATAAAAATATAAAAAGTAACAAATCCTGGTTTATGTTAACGAATATGATAAATTTTACAAGTACCTATGATTTCTAGTGCATTGATAGTTTTAGAGTGAAGTATTGGTAGGCATATTATGTTTATATGATGTATTATATTTACGTGGTACTAGCAAACAAATTAAGTCTAACGCATCTTTTGTATGAAGCCAGATTACCGGCGGCGTAATCAATATTAGCATATTCATTGCCTAAAATATGCAAGCGATTTATGGTTGAGTTTTGTTCTGCGTTCGTCATAGTATTGTCACAGTGGAAAGATGTTTTGAGTCGAGTTGGTCTGCAAGGTACATGGTAATTTATTGCTGATGATGCGGTGCTGATTTCTAACAGTATGGAAGATCTACAGCGTCCCGTGTCTAGGGTGAACGAAGTATGTATGAAAGTTGAGTTAATGATGAATGTAAGTCTAAATTTATGGTGTTTGAAAGAGAGAGTACGAAAACAGTGTGCAAGATAATTGTGAAGGATGAAAACTTGGAGCAGGTGGGTGACTTTGTGTATCTGGGTATGCAGAGCGAATGAACAAAGTTTTGACATATAGAGCGAATGAACAGAGAAAGGAGTGTAAAAATAATATATGACGCAAATGTGAATGGTCGAAGAAGTCGGGGACGCCCGAGGAAAACATGGCACGATCAAGTGAATCAGATACTTGAGTCGGGCCATGTCAAAAGTCAGAATAATAGAAGAGTATGTATGAGACGACGTATGAATGTGAGTGAGGCAAAGAGTGTGTGCCAAGACTGAATTGTTTGACGGTCCGTCGTCTCTGCCTACCCCTGCGGAGAAACGGTGAGATGCTTAGTTAGTTAGTTAGTTAAAAATATACGACTGCCGATAGGTCATTTTTTGAGACTTGTTTTTCATTTATGAGCATAATGTCTTAATCTATGACCATCACTGGTCTAATTACGCATTTGATTTTTTTTAAATGGTGTTCATCAGGGCTCGCATCTTGGTCCACTGTTATTTTTTTACTTCACACTACCAAACATGGATAATAAGTGAACTACACTGATTTGAAGAGAATTGATTTCACCAACATTTCTATGCTTGGCGTATCTGAAAGGTACGCCAGGCAGGTAATTTTACGCAAAGAAATCGATTAACAATCGCCTTTCCTAAACAATTCACATATTTGATATATGCACCTCTAGTTTTCATCCACAGGTGTAATAGTTCTATTTGGGAGGTGGTTCATGTATGGTTTGCAGTTTGTATGCGGCGAATGCGTCCGCCAACTGCGTGGCGGACCAGATCATGAGAGACTGGTTGAGGGAGACCATTTGATCTCTCCAGCATGACTCTCTCGATCCATCGTCTTGCACCATGGTGGGAGGGATGAATGCATTCGACCTTCACTCCTGAACCCACTGAAGTCCGCATAACTTCCCATCTGTCATATTTTTTTCCTTGTCAGAACTTCCTCTACTTTCTTTACTTAAAAGACCCTCCACATAGCATCCCCAAATATGACAAAGGCCCTGAAGAAACTTATTTTCAAAGTTAAAATTTAATTGAATATGAAAGAAAAAAAAAATTAATTCACTTCACGTGAAAAAAAGAAAAATAACCCATTAAAACGAAACCCACAAGAGATCTTAAATGAATCAAGGAAATTTAGAAAATACATTCAAAATAATTTTTTTCTGTACATTAACAGAGTGAACTTCTCAGAACTATCCCAAATATCATGAAAATATAGTCAGAAAATCCTGGCTTTTTGATATTTTTGTCCTCTGTTGTAAAGAGTAAAGTCCCGACATAAAGGCTCTTTGCATGGACAACGTTCTAACTTCACTTTACTTGTTCTGAGATATGAGGCATCAAAGTTTGCATGGACGATTTCTCATAATCCATTTACAGATTTCTGATTTTGAGATTGAATCTTATTGAAGTAAAATCATGTATTGGTTTCCATAGTGCTTTCACACAAACGAAGTATTGAAATCCGTAAGTCTAAACTTAAACTTTAGGTCGCGCAGTTTACATCCGCGCTGTGCAAGCGGGTTCCCCACAGAGCATCGGACCATAACGTGAAGGAACTAACTAACTAACCATCACGCCGCCGTTAGCTCGCAGGGGTTGGCAGAGAAGACGGACCGCCAAACAACTCGATCTTGGCACACACTCCTTGCCTCCTTCACATTCATACATCGTCTTATACATGCTCTTTTATTATTCGGGACTATTGACATGGCCCGACTCAAGTATTTGATTCACTTGGTCGTGCCATGTCTTCCTCGGGCGTCCCCGACTTCTTCTACCATTCACAATTGCGTCTATATTCTCATTACAATCCTTTCCTCGTTCATTCACTCTACATGCCCAAACCATCTGAGCGTCCCTTTCTTTCTTTATCTTACTCATTACGCTTACATCAGCCTTGCATGATACACTTACGCCTCAGGAATCTCATTTCTACAGAAATCAGTCTACCTTCATCCTTGCTCTGCCAGTTCCATGCCTCACTGTCATAAATCAGGGTAGGTATCAGCACTCCATTATGGACGGCTAACTTCGCTTCTTTGGGCAGTTTTTTATTGGCGCCAACGGCGTTCAGTCCTCCATTAATAGAATTACCTGCATTTACCCTTCTTTCGATATCTCTGTCAGCCTTGCCATCTCTCGCAAATATACTTCCCAAGTACACAAACTCATCCACCATGTGAAGTATTTACATATTATAGTATTTTAATTACACAATTTTTGTAGGAAAGTGTTTAAATAGGACGTATACTTAAATTTAGAACAAACCTAAACGTGCAGATATGTAACATATGCAACCAGCTAAGTCAAAATAATTCATTGCATAAGGTTCTTACTCCATTTCCCTAACGCCATTCCACGCCAGCATTAAGTTCTCATTAAGAGCGTTTAACCAGCCAGCGGACGAAAATCCACATTTCGTCGAAAGTTGTTCTTCCGATCGTGCAGGACGGTTACAATGAGAAAGATTAATTATTCTCCGTACCAGCTTTTTTAAATTATAACTCAATATCGAATTTATTTCAATCCAAATTAGCTTTAATTTATACCTTCATCCAAAAATGCTGAAAGGCGTGATGATAAAACTATTAAAATAGTGTACTTTTTGTATTTATTTTTTGATTATAAGTATTTATCATTTTTCAATAATGTCTAAATTTAATAAGAATGTTAAAAAAATCTGAAATATATTAGTTTGTAAGTGCGCAAATAAATACACAAATGGACCAATTTTCGTCAAGAAACACATGTACGTACATATTTTTTAATGATTTTATTGAAACTAAAATTAAAATTCTAATACATAACTTTGCTAGATAATGTATTGATTTATTTTACTGCATGATTACATTATTTGAAATAGGTGTGGTATAATACAAAAACTTTTTTGAAAATTTAACAAATCTGCCAACGTCCTATGGAATAACCTTATTATACTAAAAATTAAAAAAAAATCTAAAAATTTATTACATATGAATGCTAGATAAAAGAACAATCTTTCGAAATCCATTTATATTTTTTGTGGAAAAGAGTCAATACGTCTAAAAACTTATTTGAAAATGACGTATTTCAGGCTTTCTCTAGTAATGCCCCCTTAAGACGCCGCTACCAGCATTTCTACCGATTTATTGCAAACCTCCCTTAAACATTTGAAGTTTTTAAGCTCTTAAAAAAATGTATGTTATTTTTGAAGATAATATCTAGAAATCGCAATAATATAAAAAAAATCTCAAAGTGTGCTCCAAAAATCATTATAAACACGTTTGTTTCAGTTATTTTACAAGTTATATGTATGAAATAATTCACATTGTTTCTTTAAATGCTGTTGAAGACAACTCTCGCGAGATTTTTGCTCTATTTTAAACAAGTCTTGTTTTATTAAACATTTTCACAATTTTCGCATCGATTTTCTCGTTCAAATATTAGCGCTCCTCTAACATTCGTAATTACATATCTCTCCATCTTCTTATTTTTGTGCGCGGTTGCGAGGCCTTTACGTCCCTTTAAAATATTTTTAACTAAAATCCTTTACACAAGATTCAACCTCAAAATCAGAAAAAGTTAAATAGATTATGAGAATTCGACTTTTACACCTCAGAACATGGTTAGGTTAGGTTGCCTGGTAAAAACGGTCAGTTACAAACAAATTTGAAGTTAAATGAAACGTTTAACTTTGTTCGAACCAAAAACGAACCAGAAACCAGAACCAGAAAGAAACGTTGGCTAAAGAAGGAGGTAGCGCAACACGGCATAATACCCCAAAAACTAATAACAAAAATATTTTTGGCCGTGAAAATCTAAAATCGTAACTTGTTTGAACCAGTTTTATATTTGAGTAAATTTGACCGGTTTCAGAACGGCCGTTCCTTCTTCAGGGCAAATGTATACTGATTTGACAGTTTTGAAATATGGATGGGAACAATGTCATATTATGGTAGGGATGGAGCCGTTGCTAGGTATTAATGAAGAGTGGGTGGGTAGGGGAACATATCCATGATTGGGCTATAAGGCAATATTTTTTGTTTGTTGATAATAGATTAATTATTTTTAAGGGATTTTTATTTATTTCCAATGCTTCTAAGTTATCTAAACGTTTTCCTTTATGATTAATATGAAGAATATTTATCCCCATATTTTTTTCAAAACTGTCGTTATTTTCAATGATATGGTTAGCGAACTCAGAAAAATTATTATTATTAAGACACCTTAAATGTTCTTTCATTCTGATTTCAAAGTTACGAGTTATTTTTACAATATAAAATGAGGGACAATCATTACATTTGATTTTATATATTCCGGAATTAGTCAATTTATGGTCTTTATCTTTAGCATTTCTCAAAAAGTTACCGATATTATTTCTTGTATAAAAAGCTGGTTTAATATTAGAAGGTAATTTAATTTGATGGTAATTGCAAAAGGTTCAATGTGATGTTAGAATCTTGCAAAATAAATGCAAGTTTTGAAAACTTGATGTTCGCACTTCGTCATATAAGTATCTACGGAATTACAACGCAGATGGGTCTGAAAATTGTTTGGTTACAGAAATGAGCAAAATATATGGTTTTTGCATTCAAAGGTTATTTATTAAAAAAATCATTTAGAACCTCATCCAACTTAGGTGACGATAATGCTATAAAGGTAATAAACACTTGCTGTTGAAAAGCAGAACGATCTGTTTAGTCACAAGTGTTTCCAAGTACTCAGAATGCTATTACAGTAGGTACAAACCAGGCAGTATTATGAACATTACCCGTGGTACCGCATGAGGAATGCAGGTGAAATTCGGGCAAACGACCTTCGGTGACTTACAAGTAGTAACTTATTATCCCCCCCGGCTTTAGGAATTTTACAAAAAGATTCACCGACATCCATAGGGTATCTACGTATTCGTGCACTTCATTAAATGTGATGGTAAGGCTCTCGACCAGCAATCCGAATATCGCGGGTTCAAATCCCGACAGGTGCAAATAAATCTTAATTGATTAATTTATATTATTTTATAATTCAATCATTTAAAATAATATATATGTAAGTGCGACACGTTCCAGAATGGAAGATACCCTCAGTATCGCCTTGGCGTAAGACCACTACTTCCGACTTCAAGTATTACGTAGTGGAACCCGAAAGCTTGTCAATGCAAGTAATTCTGGACTATCGACTACAACATTTAATATTTTATATAGATATACCAAAGATAGTGAAAATCCTTATCTGACAATTTAAGCATATTCGTGTCATTGAAATGAGTGTTGTAGTTCAACATAATTGCTGGAATAACCATTTTAAAATTTAGAAAATGTAAGAATTATTTTGTTTTCTTTCTAATAGCTTGTAACAGTTAGAATGAATATTATAATGTGGGTTCCAGACTGGAGAATTGTATTCAAGGATATTTCTAACAAAGGCAAAATAAAATAGTTTAATGCACTTAATATTGTAAAAATGCATAGTTAGCCTAGTTATAAATCTGAACATTTTTGTAAAAATCCTTAAAAGATATTTTCATTATGTGGCTAACAAAGTAAAGATTTGATTTGGAAAATTTGTGTTGATGTCTCGAGAGCATTGTTATCAATGATGTAAAATTGTAGGTCACTGGATTTTTTTTTTCTTTTTGAGATATTTATGTAGTCTATTTTCAATGTACCAAATTAACAATTTGCTGATTTTATGTTGAAGAATGTGTTACATCGATGTGCGTAATCTATATATATTATAAAAGAATGTGTAAAAAATGTGCGCCGCGCTAAAATTCAGAAACGAGTCCCGGTACGATCAATATAATGGTGTGGTAGCCCTCTATGCCCCATCCATGAAGAAGTTTCCCATTTTTATCTGAAGGGCGTGCTTTTGAAGATAGCTGGATAAGGGCTGGACGTTTCGAACTCTAGAAAATTCTAGAATAGTCTAGAACAGTCCAGAACATTCGAGAGTTTTCGAGAGCATTCCACAACATTCCAGAACATCCCGGAACTTTCTAGAATGCTGTGGAACGTTCTGGAACAGGTAATCTGGAACATCACAGTAGAACATTTCAGAACATTCTGAATGTTGTGGAATGTTCTAGAACGTTGTAAACCATTCCATGCCTTTTTTGTATGAGTGGGATACCCATTGAAAGGGGTATAAAAAGCGGATCCGCCGTTGGTTCGAACGTCAGTTCAATCTCAAATCAACTCCCTGGGCGAAGCCGGGTACCAGCTAGTAACTAATAAATAATCTTCAAAAAATATTCCGATAAATGGAAATTAAATAAAATAATTCAAAGACTAGATTTAAAATTTTCCTAAATGGATATTTATAATCGCAATTTTTTTTCACAATTCTTCGTAAAAGACAAGATTTTAAATATTGAATCACCTTCCCTCTCCTAAGAACATATTTCTTGATGGCGTGCAATATGACGCACTTACATTACAGTCCATATTATCATTAGTACCTACGTTTCGTTTGTCAGAATCAAGTATGTGAAGTATGGCTTTTGGCTTAGGGGTAAACCTGACTGACCAAACAGTGAATCACTCTCAGACATTGGAGACTGGTTTTCATTGACTAATTTTAACCAAAACATCATTAGCATACGTATCTAGTACAAATTGCACGTTTAAAATTGCTTTCTTAAAGAATTTTTTTACATTACGTCGCACTATGGAATCGCCCGGATGTTCCGGGCCGTCTCATAAATCGAAAAAGGGTGTATTTTTTCAGATATACCTACAGCGGTTTAAATGATTGCAAAATTTTTACCCGTTGGTAAAAAAATTATTTTTTGTACTTTTGTATGCTTAAAATAATGTCAAAATACGGGCTCAGGCTGAGATATTTAATTTAATCAAAATGTGGAATATTTTGTGGTAAAATTTCAAGCATTTGGGCTAGTTTATTATATATCATTGCAAAGGTTGTTTTTTAAGCTTTATTTATATATATTTTTAATATATTATTTTAAAAAAATACTTATTTACAAATAATACCGAAACCAGATTTTGACAAAGTTCGGGTAAACTTTCAACTAGTAGCAGGGTTCGGACCTGTGGATCTGGAAACACAATTATAAAATGTAAGCCTTTTTTTAATAGGTTCATTAAAAAACGTTTGCGGATTTTATGCGTTTTAGCGTCAAAAACGTTTTTTCCGCTGCTCATTTTTATCAGAAAATTACCTTGTCGCAAATAAAATTGTTTTTGAAATGTCTTGTTTAGAATCAAAATATTAACAATTCAATAAATAAAAATATGAAATATAAAGATTGTTTAGTTTTTCGTCAGCACACCAAACATAGAAGTTACAGTTACTAACATTAAACTCTAAAAAAACACGCCGTATGAAATAAACATAAGGATCCATTCTGCACCACACGCTCAACAACACCACTGTAACTTATTGTGTACTAATATTGAAATGAAAACTTCAACCAAATATCTAGGAATCACTATTGACCAATGTCTAAAATGGATACCGCATATAACCATTCTTAAAAACAGAGTAAGAAAATTGACATATATTTTTAGCTGTTTGAGACACATTCTAAGTAAGGAACTACTGAGAATGACTTACTTCGCATTCTGTCAATCCATAATCCAATATGGTATAATAGGATGGGGTGGCGCCTATAAAACTCACACACAATCTCTTTACATTGCGCAAAAACTAATAATTAAAATAATATTAAAAGAATCATTTCTTTATCCATTTGAACTAATATTCAAAGAATTTAAAGTCAGAAAATTAAATACTCTCTTCCTGTATCATTCGACCTTACAAGTTTACAAAGAGGATATCCTAAACAAATCCATACCTTTCAAAAACACAGTAAATCTCAGGCAAAAATACATGTTACCAATTCCCATTTGTAAAAAAACTTTGGGTCAACAAAACTATAAATACTTAGGAACAAATTTCTTTTTCAAAAATTTCAAAACACAGTTAAAACAATATACTGAAAACCTGAACTAAAAAAAATAAAAAATAAATAATAATTAAAAAAATATATACATATACACACATATGTTTCTCTTATTCTTAATATAAACTAAATTTAAAAAAAAATCAAAATAACCTAACAAATAATACTTCCTCCCATACACACAAGCATTTGCTTATTATGGGAGAACATTTTTAAAAAATATGTATATTTGTATTTAATAATAATTTTTTTTAATATACTTTCATTATATTTATGTATCTATTGTATGTACTGTACCAAAAAAAAAAAAAATTTTCAATTTTTCAATTTCAATACAGATTTATGATTCGATAAAGAGCTTTTGCAACCACTGTCATTATGGAATGGCCCGGAACAAGACCGTCTCATAAATCGAAAAACTATACTTTTTTTCGTATTTTACCTATACTGGTTTTAACAAGATAAATAATTGATAAATTTTTATATCTTGGAAAAAAATATTTTTTTGTTCTTTTGTATATTTAAAATAATGTCAAAGTACGGGTTCGGGCTGAGATATTTAATTGAATCAAAATGTGGAATTTTTTGGGTTAAAAATTTAAAGCATTTGTGCTACTTTATATATAGTGTATTATATATCACCGCTAAGGATAATTTTTAATCTAAAATAACGTGTTTTTGAAATATTTTATTTTTTCATATGAAGCGGATACTTTGTGATGTGACATTATTAATTTAAAATAAAACAATAACTTTGTAAACACCACTTTTATTTTTATACTTTATGCCGACCGGGTTTCGCTACAACCGTAGCTTCATCAGGGCAGTATAATACTCTACTAACATTAGGTTACATTTGTGTTATAATATATATTTTACCAAAAATGGGCTGGGCTGGACTCGTCAAGTGGAGGAGGAAGAGGGAGGCCCTATTGATAAAGAACACGTCCGTTCCCTTCCCAATTCTCCATCTATTTTTTTAATGTTTTCTGCGCAACAGCGTCAAAAACGGTTTTGCCGCTGCTCTTTTTTATCAGAAAATTACCTTGTCGCAGTACTAAAAAAGGATAAATTGTTTTCGAAATGACATGTTTTAAGTCAAAATAATAATAATTCACTAAATAAAAATATGCAACAAAAAGATTGTTTAGTTTTTAATCAGCGTAACATTTTTTTTTTGTTTTATGACAAGAAACAAAGAAGTTACAGATTTATGAGACCATAATGAGCATTTCCAACCACTGTGCGTCGCTCAGTTCTTGTTTGTTCAATAGACCATTTTAGTTTTGGTTCAATCTTCACTTTAAAATTAAAAATAAAGTATGGTTAATCACTTAACTAAGAATTATTTAACTAATGAGACCTTTACCTTTAGGGAAATAGCTTTATCTTAAACACCTATCATAAAGTTATATTGAAACAATTAACGAAAACCTTCTCCTGTAAAATTTTCGAATGGTCTATTGAACAAACAAGAACTAAGGCGAGATTAGGGACCGTACCAATACTACGTGAACAACTTTTTGCAATTTATAACCCCCCCCCCTGCCCCCCCGGTGACTAAAAACCTAAGCCCCCCTCCGCTCATTTGTACCAAGCGTTGTATTTTGAAGACCCCCCCCCCCTGAATGGGTCACGGTGTATGGGTACGTTCCCTTAGCTCTACACAGGAGTAAAGTAATTCCCCGCGGGGCCTACATCATCTTTGGGGATGCTGTGTGAAAGGAATTTTTAGGGAAGGAAGTTCTGGGAAGGAAAAAAGTATGAGGGGTGGGTAGGAGTCTGGGGGTCAGTTTTTCCAGGAGTGACACCCACTGCGGTGCAAGGCGATGTTCCAAGAGAGTACGGTTGGAGAAGTGAAAGGGACTCCCTCAACCATTCTATCCTAATCCGGCCTGGCATGCAGCTGGTGGGCAGACGCATCCACTGTCAAGACCCAGACAAACCTCACCCCATGAACCCGAGTCACCAAACATAGCGAACCACTTGGGGTGACCTGTGGCAGAGATATTGGTTATCCAATAAATGGTTCCCGGGGCGGCGGCCCCCATACCCGCCTCCCAAATTAGTAAGTAGAAGGTAAGAAGGAAGGTAATAATTAGGCTGTTTTTTATGTCTTACGAAAGTCTCAACTATCCGGAAAACGTGAAATAGTTGAAGAATTTTAAACCGTTTTATCACAGGAGACTAAATTTGTCACAGCTTACATAGGTCTCGTATAAATCGTTTTATCTCCTTTACCGTCGGTCGTAGTGAAAAATATGATCTTAAGGGGCCAAGAATTCAAATTTTGCCGAAAGATAGACTTGCGATCGCAATCTAAGGACTATACGGGGTGGTTCCGATGTGAAAGATTAATTAATCTCCGTACCAGCATTCTTAAATAATAACTCGATATCGATTTTATTTCATTCAAAATTTGCTTTGATAACCTATTTACATTAAAGAATGCTGAAACTTATATTATTATTTTTTTTTTTACATTAACTCCACACAGGAGGCCCTGAGGAAAATAATTTCCCTCATCTGGGATGCTGTGTGGAGGGCTTTTTTGAGGAGAGGAAGGAATGAACATTGGTCTTGAAGAGACCCATGTTGTAGGAAGGAGGAAACACATAGGCCGGCAAATAATTCCACAGCCGAGCTGTTGAACACAAGAACGAGTCGAAGAAACGACCCGTTCTCATGTGACAAATGTCAACCGTTTACAAATGTTGGGCAAGCGTTTGGCGTCTTTCCCGACTACGCACCGGTGCCGAAGGGGTAAATGACGCTAGTTCCTCGGAGCATCTTCCATTTTAATACCTGTAGAACAAGGATAGCATTCCCACCCGACGCCTGTGCTCTAAAGATTGCAATCCGGCTGTTAAGATGGGAGAATCTATTAAGCGGACCGCCCGTTTTTGCACAGAGTCGAGGGTATTTTTCAGGTATTTTGGAGCTCCAGACCAGAGGTGGCTGCCAAATTCAACCGTGGTGCGCACTTGTGATTTCTACAGGGTTAGCAGTTGTATAGATACTATTAAAGTATTTTCGGGCCCTGTACAGTACGCCCAGTTTTTGTGAGGCTAACTTTACTCTGGCTTCGATGGAGCCCCCATACCTGAGCTGGTCACTTAGGGTTACACCAAGCATATTAACGATAAAACTATTCAAATTACATACTTTTGTAATTATTTTTTGATCGTAAGTATTTATTATTTATTAATAATGTCTAAGCAAAACAAGATTTTAAAATAAATCTGAAACATATTAGTTTGTAAGACCGTAAAAAAATTGACCAACTGAAGTATTTTCGGCCCAACTAAAATTAAAATTATGAAAAGTAACTTTCCCAAATTATTTATTGATTTATTTTACTGCATGATTATATGATTTTCAATGTGTGTTGTATAATACAAAAAATCTGCTAACGACCTACGATCAGGGTTGCCAGGTGTTCGGTATTCTACCGAACCGTTCGGTATTTTAGCACCGTGTTCGGTGTTCGGTATGAGAAATATACCAAAGTATGAGCGGTTCGGTATTTTTTTCTGATCAATTTTTCTCCCTAATAAACGATTCGGCAATCGATGTTGCGGAGCATCCTTACTTGGTTTGTGCGATGTTGCGGCTTCGTGCACGGGCTCACTGTTGGATTAGTGTTACAAACACATCAGGTGGCTACTTGCACTTGCGTAAATGTGATTTTTCGAATAATTTGACTGCTTACATTGTTTCAAAGTCTGACAACCCCCCCCCCCCCCCCCCCCCCCCCTCCGACTCGGGTTTTGATTTGATTTGCCAAGTTACCGCCCCAATCTAGGGAAATTTCACCTCGAAATTTTTTTTGCTCGATGTTCGGTATTTATTTGGAAAAGACCTGGCAACCCTGCCTACGATATAAACTTATTCTACTATAAATAAACATATTTTCTCGAAATTTAAAACATAACTATACTACTCATATACGAAAGAACAATCTTTTTTAATCAATTTATACTTTTTTCGTGGAAAAGAATCAATACGTCTAAAATTTTATTTAAAAATGACTTATTTCCGGTTGTGTCTGGTTGTTCCCTCTTAACAGTGTAAGAAAGAGAAGACTCGACGATTTATATTCAAATCAAGCGATTCTGCATGGCAGGCCGGATTGAGAGAAACTGGTTGAAGGAAAACTTTTGATCTTTCCAGCAGGACTCTCTCAACTCATCGCCTTTCACCTCAGTGGGAAAGATGAATTCAAACGTCTGTCACTCCTAGACACAATGACTCCCAGATTCCTATCCACCTCACGTATCCTTTCCTTTCTCAGAGCTTTGTGTTTTAGAAAAATCCTCCATACGAGTACTCACTAACGAAATTCTTTATTTATTAAACTACGTCGACCAATTTACTAAACATATATTATCACTACTTACCGTATTAATGCATGCAAGTTATTAAATGTATGTTTTATTCATTATAAACCATTACAACCTGTAATTTCATTTAGTTATTAAAAAAATTTCTTCATCTATTCAAATTTGGGTAAATAATGTTACCAACCTACAAAAGTGGCTATTCTTATTATGTTGTTCACAGATTTTCTTAATTTTACCGTTTCGTTGGAAATGAGGTTTATTTCCTGTAATATGTAGACATCTCAACTTCAAATATACTTTACTTTTTAATTTTTTTTTTACATTTACTCCACACAGGAAGCCCTGGGGAAAATAATTTCCATCAGGGCATGTCATCTGAGATGCTACGTGGAGGGTCTTTTCAAGGAGAGGGATGAATGAGAGGGATGAATGTTATTGTTATTATTAATGCAACCAATCTATTGTGCGATTATTTTCTAATATAGGTGTAGGTATTTTCACAGAATTATAAATTGACGTAAAATTACTGCCTCAACACAGGCTAGCCTAGTGAGGCAGGTTACGAGAAACCTACGTTTATAATTATAAATTCAAAAAAAAAAAAAAAAAAAAATGAATATTGGTCTTGAAGAGACCCATGTTGTAGGAAGGAGGAAATACAAAGGCCGGCAAATCGTTCCACAGCCGAGCCGTTGAACACAAAAACGAGTCGAAGAAGCGTCCCATTCTCATGTGACAAATGTCAACCGTGTACATATTATGTTGGGCACGCGTTTGGCGTGTTTCCCGAATATAATGACGCTAGTTCCTCGGAGCATCTTCCATTTAAATACCGGTAGAACAAGGAAAGCATTCCCATCCGACGCCTGTGCTCTAAAGATTGCAATCCGTCTGTTAAGATGGGAGAATCTATCAAACGGACCGCCTGTTTCTGTACAGAGTCGAGGGTATTCTTCAGGTATTTTGGAGCTCCAGACCAGAGGTGGCTGCCAAATTCAAATGTGGGGCGCACTTGTGATTTGTACAGGGTTAGCAGTTGTGTACTATTAAAGTATCTTCGGGCCCTGTACAGTACGCCCAGTTTTTGGGAGGCAAACTTTACTCTGGTTTCGATGGAGCCCCCGTACCTGAGCTTGTCACTTGGGGTTATACAGATAAATAAGACATTTTATTTTATTTATTAAGGGGATAGAATTCTTATCATCCGTGCGCTTGGTAACTAACTGTACGACAAGTTGTGATCTAGCCTTTTACATAGTAAATTCACTCGTAAAATCCATGCTAAATCGTGCAGCACTCTTGAAACGATTTTTCGCGAAAACAGCGCTATATTATTATTATATACCTACCCTTTTTTTTCGTTTCGGTGTCCAGGTTTGGGGGAAAAATAAATGGTCACGTTAGTTACACTTGATACAATGTTATATCATGTAAAAACCGAAAGGCGTTAATATTATAAGAAAATAAATAAATAATATCACCTTTTTTTACATGAGCTCCACACAGGAGGCCCTGAGGAAAATAATATTCCTCAAGGTCTATGTCATCTTTGGGGATGCTGTGTGGAGGGTTTTTTAAGGAAAGGAGGGAGAGGAGAGTTCTGGGAAGGAAAAGGGTTTAAAGGGTGGGTAGGAATCTGGGGTTCAGTCTGTCCTGGTCATCCACCTCCAAGACCTAGACAAACCTCACCCCATGAATCTCGGGCACCCCTGCTAAATCACGAAACGTTGCGAACCACTTGGGGTGACCTATGGCCGAGGTGTTGGTTATCCAATAAAGGTTCCCAGGGCGGCAGTACCCATACCCATTTCCGCTTCCCAAATTGCAACATATGTTATTATTTTTATTTGATAAACTAACGTTTAAGACAAGATTTTTATGCATAGCACAGAGGGTAACAATTATTATAAGCAATAATTATGTAATAAATAGTAATTGTTCAATGAAACACTAGTATATATTGAATTATATGGCGGGTATTGGATAAGCCGCCATAGCTCAGTGGTCAAGAGCAGCTGACCGGCAATCAGAAGGACACGGGTTCAAGTCCAGTTGGCGGCAAGTATCTTTTCTCGGAAGATTTTTTCAATGTAGATGAGTGTTTCAAGCTGATAATTATTATTGCTTATAATAATTGTTGCAATATACGTTTTGTAAATGCCCGTATGAACGTGTATTAATATAAATAAATAAACTAGACTATAAAAGTTTTAACCTCAAAATGAGAAGTCGATAAATAGATAACGAGAGATCGTCTTTGCAAACTTTGATATCTCATATAAAATATGGGATGTGCAAGGTGCCTTTATGAGTGGAAAGGGATGCATGGACCAGATTTTATCCTTGCGTATACTTACTGAGAAGTTTCTGGCGAAAACTCAGAAACTTTTCTGCGCCTTTGTAGATCTACAAAAAGCAAACGACCGAGTCGACAGGAAAAAGCTATGGAAGGTTTGGTCCAAGTATGGAGTGAATACAAATCTCATACAGGCAATTGCGTCTCTGTACGAGGGAAGCGTTGCGTGTGTTAGGGTGAACGGTGGTTTTACGGGGTGGTTTGACATCACAAAGGTGTCAAGCAAGGCTGCGTAATGTCACCATGGTTATTCAATCTATACATGGATAATTGTATGCAAGAATTGAAAGAGGTGGGATTGGGCGCGAAATTGAGTAATCTGAAAGTATGTTGCCTGTTGTGTGCTGATGATGCGGTGCTGATTTCTAACACTATGGAAGATCTGCAGTCTTTCGTATCTAGGATGAACGAAGTATGTATGAAGAATGAGCTAATGATGAATGTAGTAAGTCTAAAGTCATGGTGTTTGAAAGGGAGAGTACGAAAACAGTATGCAACATAGTTGTGAATGATGAATACTTGGAGCAGGTGGATGAGTTTGTGTATCTGGGTAGTATGTTTACGAGAGATGGGAAGGCTGAAAGAGATATTGAAAGAAGGGTGAATGCCGGTAACTCCATTAATGGTGGACTGAATGCCGTTGGCGCTAATAAAAAACTGTCAAAAAAAGCGAAGCTAGCAGTCCACAATGGAGTCCTGGTACCTACCCTGATGTATGGTAGTGAGGCTTGGAACTGGAAGAGGAAGGATGAAAGTAAACTGAATGCTGTTGAAATGAGATCCCTAAAACGTATGTGTGGTAAAACAATGTATGATCGTGTGAGAAATGTGGATATCCGCAAAGAATGTAAGGCTGATGTAAGCATAATGAGTAAGATTAAGAAAGGGACCCTCAGATGGTTTGGGCATGTAGAGCGAATGAACGAAGGAAGTAGTGTAAGAAGAATATACGACGCGAATGTGAATGGTAGAAGAAGTCGGGGACGCCCGAGGAAGACATGGCACGATCAAGTGAATCAGATACTTGAGTCGGGTCATGTCAAAAGTCAGAATAATAGAAGAGAATGTATGAGACGATGTATGAATGTGAGTGAGGCAAAGAGTTTGTGCCAAGACCAAGTTGTTTGGCGGTCCGTCCTCTCTGCCTACCCCTGCGGGGAAACGGCGTGATGGTTAGTTAGTTCAGAACAAGGTAGTAGGCAATAAATACCCTGTCCAACCAAATTGACGATGTGCCGAGACAGATTTGTGTGACGGTATATCTTCTCTGCTAACCTCTTTCAGAAAACAGCGTGTTGAGTTGAGTTAGTCTAGTGTACGCAGAGTAAAGTGGTAATACTAAGTTACTTGTACTTTCCCATCGCTTAGTGCGCTCCACGTTCAACCCACGTGCGTTCTCCAGTGTTTACAATCCACCGGGCGCTGATGGGAGGAGTGTGGTCGGAGGGGGAAGAGGGGACTGAGAGGGGCAGGAGGAGGGTCGGGTGGAGTGTACCCGCGGGGGGAAGTGGGTCACAAGAACTGCGTACACGTGTGCGACGGGGAATGTCAAACTGTGTTCACTATGCAGCTAGCGAGATTGCATTTTTGTTAAAATATTAAATCAATTTTTGTTTGAATTTAGATACTTATAATCATGGTATAATGAAAAATTAATTTCTGTGATAAATCGTCCGCATAGAAATTATTTTTATTTCTTAATGTGAGTTCTGCACAGAGCCCCGAGTGAATCCAAATTCTGGAGCCTGTGAGACTATGGCTTCCCCAATTGGAGTGTGTTGTGCGTCTAAAGTACCTGGCTATTCAGATTTGGTCACCAAACACGGCTAATTTAAAGCGACGCGATGTTCGATGGTGATCTGTTTACCAGGGCAGTTCTGAAAGTATCTTCCGCTCTGTAACGTGCCGCAAATATACCACATATTATTTTTAATTAATAAATTGTGAAATGACACAAATAAATCTAAAATAAAAAAATTATTTTCTTGCGCACGCAGAGTTGATCCCGCGACCTCCGGATTCGTTGCTAAATATCGTAACCTTTACAAACGTTTTAGGCTAATGCCTGTAACATGGTAGTTGTTCGTAGGTTGTAATATTATAATATATGTAATAACAAAAAAAATAATATTATCTACAAAAATTAAAATTATATCACGATGGCAGATCACGATGTGGCTTGGCGCATCATGATCCGCCTGATTTTACGATCGGCCGCCGACATGTACACTCGGACAGATCCACGTGATGCACATTACAACGTACATTCCACCCATTCCACCAACCTACAACTAAAACAACTTTTGGACAAAGAAATATGCAATATTTCTCTATATAAACAAAAATTTTAACAAAACAAAAAAACGACTTCAAAAAATGCACTAAAAAGTAAAAAAATAATTTCATATTCTTCTACAACTTAATAATCAACTTACTTTTTCTACTCATCAATATATAATAATAATAATAATATATCTTTATTGAACAAAAAAAATGAAGATTTATAATTACAAAAACAAAAAGTACATATATATAGGTACGATTGTTATTTTTGGAGTCGGTGTTAGCCAAGGTAGATTTGAAACTATATACATAGTTATAGGTGAGATGTGCTTGTGTCGCACGCGCGACTTCACGAGGCGAGAGGTGAGAGGCGAGAGCGGGCCGCGGCGGGAGGGGAGCTGTCAAGTGAACACGCCCCGGGCTGACACCAACTGAACTGAACTCAGATTCGTTATTGCCATTTAATGCCCTAGTAAGGGTTAAAGAACATCTGAGGAAAATTTATTAAAAATAAGAAAGCATATTTTTGCACGTATACCAAGAAATTGCCACCAAATTACTTATAATTGTAGGTTCCTACGCATATCTAAAGATATCTAAGATAGGTGCAATATCTTGACTTATAATTGCCTTCTTTGGGTTTATTTTGATAAATGTGGAATTGCTTTGAATGCACTTCGATGTGTAAGTGATAACACATAATGCTCCCAACTTCCCGGAATAACTTATATAAGATAAGAATACGAAGAAGAGAGGAAATATGTGTGTTGGTAAGTACGTACCGCCGCCCCGGGGACCGTAATAGATATTATTTTTTTTTATTTTAAAGAAAAACAAACATTCCCGGGTTACGAATAACCCAACAATGTTTGAAAATCTCCTACTACCATCACACCAAACGGAAATTGTTGCTTGTGTTATGATGGAGAACTTAGCCAGCCGAGGAATCGAACACGCGATGCTCGGGTGGGACCCAAACACGATGCGCACTCAGCCACTGACCGGTATTATATTAATAAATTGACATTTTACGAACAAAAACACGACTTACGCAGAGATTACAAGATATAAATACATATCATAAACCTAAACCACGCAGGGCACTCAGCGCGCGGTAAAAATAATCACAATTGCGCATGCGTGATTTGATGTTGCCAGATTTAAATAATAGAGTTCAACCCTAACTATTGCTCAATTATCTTTTTCCTGTGTAACGAACGAGAACAAAATAAATTTAAAATTCTCCATAATAGGGCAATGAGAATAATACTTCGGCGAAATAGATTTTAATAAAATGTTAAAGGAACTAAATTGGCTAACCGCGAAACAGATGCTGACCTTGAATACGATGATATTTATACATAAAATAGTAAACAACCTGTTACCAAAGTAATTATCAAATTAAATTAAATTCAACAAGGACATTCACAGACATAACACAAGGACGTTCAAATAAATCAGGCTTAAAAAAAAAGGATAAAGCGAATACGCAGAACAGTTTACTGTACAAAGGGATGAAATTATATAACAAGCTACCAGAAATTTAAGTCCACACCAATTGGAAAGTTCAAGATGTATTCTAGGAGGTACATAAAACTAGGTAAAATATGGTTTTCAATATGAAATATTATAATGAAATAATTAAGAAAAACACTTTGTTTTTACCACGATAATCTTTATTAAAAAAAATCAACATGTTTCGAGAACGATGTTCTTTTTATCAGGACATTATATGTACTAAAAACTAAATTATCAAGTATAGAAAGACAGGCGTAAAATAAATTTTATTTGATTAATTTGTGTTATTTCACAATTAATTCATTTAAAATAATATATAGTATATCTGCGGCATGTTCCAGAGTGGAAGATACTATCAGTATCGCCCTGGTGTAAGACCACCATTCAGAATTGAAACGTTGCTTGAAAAATGGCTTTAGCCGTGTTTAGTGACCAGATCTGAATAGCCAGGTACTTCCCAACCTTCCTCTTCCACACCTCCTTCCCCTCCCCACTACCTTAAGCTTCACAACATACCCCAATTGGGGATGCCATAGTCTCACTGGCTCCAGACGGGAGCAGTTGAGATTCTTGTGCGGTATTCACTGTAAAAAAAAAAAAAAGGCGTGGATAGAAATGGAAGTAGTGTGATCAACAGGGGGAGGGGGGGAGAGGTGGAAAGGTGTGGGGGGGGTGCTATGTCAATGAAATATTATAATTAATTAGCAATTTGTAAACATAAATGTAGAAATTACTAAAATAAATATTAAAATTTGGCGCCCCACACTTTGCCAAGCACCGTGACGCACGAAATATTTCCGCACGTGTCCATAGTAGCACTCACACAACCGCAGAATCGTACGATGCACGTGTGTTTGTAAGTCCACTACCACCACAAATACTAGCTGCATTATAGTGACTGATGTGTACGTTATAAAAACCTGTTGCATGTGGTAGTGATCGTGGCAGGAATGAACTGTAGTACTATAATGGGCCCTTTGTAAGTTGCAAGCAATGGAAAGTTCGTTGGAGATTGTGTGTGTGTTTTGGTTGATTTTAGATTTGGGAGTGTGAGTGTGTGTTTAAGAGTTGAGATTAGACGCAGAACGAGAGGACTGATAGGAGAGAAGGTGGGAAATACATTTTTATTATTCGCAAACACAACAAAAAAATTAAATTAAAATCTATCCAATTTTTTTATGTAAGAAGAAAATAATTTCGGTATCTTAGCCTGTCGTATTGAGGAGTTGCGGATTCAAGATTTTCGCCCAACTACATTTTTTCAAAGTGTCTCTCCACATGACCTCCTAAAAAACCCTCCACACAGCATCCCCAAAGATGTCAGATGACTGAAGTTTGTGAAACTCATCAGAATCTTAGTAGAAGAATGGTTTAGAATTAGATGTGTGTTTTTTTAACATTAGCTCCCCACAGGAGACCCTGAGGAAAACAATTTCCCACCGGGCATACGTCATATTTGGGGATGCAGTGTGGAGGGTCCTTTTGGGGAAATAAAGTTCTGGGAAAGAAAAAGATAAAAGGGCAGGAATCTAGGGATGAGTGAAGAGTGACGGACGAATGAATCCATTCCTCCCATTGCGGTGCTAGGCGATGGCGAGGGGTCGAGAGTTAGGCTGTAGTCGTCAAAAGACCTCACTGAACTAGTCTCTTCAGATCCTGCCTGCTACGCACCAAGACTTAGACAAGTGTTTCGCTAAGTTTGGTGGCTTAGCAGAGGAGCCTGGGGTAATGGGGTGAGGTTTGTCCGGGTCTAGGTGGTGGATGCATCTGCCCGCCAGCTGCGTGACAGGTCTGACCGGGATAGACTGGTTTTTGGCTTGCTTATTTGGCCTTTCGACCTCTCTAGCAGGACTCTGTTGACCTATCTTCTTGCAACGCAGTTGGAGGGATGGATATATACGTCCGTCACTCCTGGACACATTGACCCTCAGATTCTTACCAGCGCTCATACTATTTACCTTATTTCAAGAAATTTCTCTCCTTCCTTTCCTTAAAAAGACATGTAAGTTTTCAGTTAAACCTTTATGCTGTTCTTGTAAGCTGGAGTTCCTCTCCAATAGTTTATTGAAGGTCACTCGCTTCCACTATCACATCTTATTTATCCCTCGACGTAGAACCGTTGACCCGACAATCTCTCATATATTTTTGTTGATATAATTCTACATACATATATTTTATAATATTGTCAAATTAATTCGCCTAACTAGAAATTTTAACGGTATCTTGACGTATTATAAAATGAAGTCACTCCCGCTGTATGTGCGCTTAGATCTTTCAAACTACGCTACGGATTTTCATGCGGTTTGCACCAATAGAGTGATTCAAGAGGAAGGTTTTTATGTATAATAAATGCATATTTTAGTAGATAAAAGTCAAGAAATTCAAAGATTCAATTCAGGCAGCGGGCAGCTGGCAAGCGGGCGGTGTGAATTTGATGTGTATGCAAATTTACAGATGGCGTTGGTTATAAAGGTTGGGTAAGCCACAACAACGTGTGGCCGGGTATGCTAGTTAAATATATTAAACTGTTATATTTTTCCATCGTTAGAAGTCAAGTTGAATACAATTCTTCCGTCAGGATTTCATGTTATAATATTCAAGTTATTGAAATAATCTCTACATATTTTATAAATTAAAGTCCTCCGCCGCGTCTGTCTTTCTGTCTGTTCGCGATAAACTCAAGAACTACTGAACGGATTTTCATGCTGTTGTCAACAATAGATAGAGTGATTCGTGAGGAAGTTTTAGGTATATAATTTATCAAGGTATTGTGTAAATTGTTTTTTTTTTTTTTTTTACATGAGCTCCACACAGGAGGCGCTGAGGAAAATAATTTTCCTCAGGGCCTATGTCATCTTTGGGGATGCTGTGTGGAGGGTTTTTTTTAGGAAAAGGAAGGAGAGGAGAGTTCTGGGAAGGAAAAGGGTTTAAGGGGTGGGTAGAAATCTGGGGTTCAGTGTTTGAAATATAAAGGAGAATTTCTGTGTATGGTGGACGAGCGGGCTGGCAACCGGGCAGTGTAAATTTGATTTGTATGCAAATCTACAGTTTTATGCTGACGTTGATGAAATTTTGCACACGTGACTTTCAAAACTCAAGGAAGGTCACTGTCTCAGAAAACTCTGTGTAAAACCCGGGCATTGCCGGGGACTTCAGCTAGTACTAAATAAATTCATACGTTTTCTAAATTTTAAAATGGTTACACCCAAAGATATTGAAATAAAAGAGAGATATGCTATGATGTCCGCCCGACTGTCAACCTATTGAGGATAGTTTGCATACGGAAACAATTTGTTTATTTAATTGATTTTTTTAATGCAGTAGTATTCCTTAACAATATAGTTTGAATACGGAAAGAATTCGTTCATTTAGTTTAACGTTCGTTTAGTTTATTCGTTAATCATTCGTTCATTTAGTTCATTCGTTAATGGGTTAACAATATCGGCGACACCAGAAAGCACAGTCCCACCAACTAAAAATTGTGGATAGCACATCTTTTATATTTCAATATCTTTATGTAAGCCCAATAGGCGTCCATAAATGACCATCCGTTTGTCTATTATTTTTTTATACGCGATGACATTCGATTCGCAAATTTTCCCGTGATTTTCACGAGTTATATCTTTGGTTATACCAGCAATTTTGTAAAGCTACAACTAAATAACTAAATAACTTTTAAATTATATGAATTTGAATAAATTGTCAGACGGATTTTCACTATTTTGTTTTTTTGAAGAGTTTTATTAAATGTACATTTGTTACTTAAATTAAATTTTTCCGCGACCGGTTTCGATACAACCAATAATTATTCCGAATTGGCGAATCATTTAATAGAGTCAGGCCATAGCTTTAATAAAGAAAAAACAAAATTTAAACATTGCAATATAAATTCATACTTTAATCTTTGTGCTTTAGAAACGCTCGAAATAAACAAAAAAATTAAATCTAAAATTAATTTAGTGAATAAAATAATAGCGCCTTGCAAATCTCCTTTACTAACCATGTTTCCGTATAATATTGACTCCTCCCACCGCTTTCCCCCTCCCCCCAAAATCATCCCTCCCACTATTCCCACCTAATTAATCCTTGGTACTTGCATTTATTTTTTAAGTTAGTTTTAATTCTGCTCGTGAATGATACGGTTGTATCGAAACCGGTCGCGGAAAATTTTAATTTAAGTAACAAATGTACATTTAATAAAACTCTTCAAAAAAACAAAATGTCTAGAAATTGTTACATAGTTAATGCCCAAGAAATACAAAAAAAAAGGATTTTCACTAACCTGGTATTTCTATACAAAATTTTAAATATTGTAGTTGATAGTCCAGAATTGCTTGCACTGATAAAGCCTTCGAATTCCACTTGAAATTGTGATTTATTTCAGTGCGGAAATTCTGGGACTAGCTTCCGTATAAATTCCTCTTTGTCCAGAATATCTACTAATGGAGGGAAATACTGATACCAAGCCAGTGAACATCTTTAATGTTACTGAGGCAGTTCAGCTACGTATAATAAAAACTGTATAATTTTTACTATGTAGCAATAAAATCCCTTAAAAAATGCATTAATAAATAAAAAACGACTGGACAAAACTCGCCCAATGAACCCAGGTATCCCAGCTAAGTTATCAAACGTAGCGAACGAGGTAACTTATGACCTAGGGGTGACATATGACATTTGGGTGTAATATGACCATGGGGTGACCTTCGACCTTGGGGTGACCTACGACCTTGGGGTTGCCTACGGCCTTGGGGTGACCTACGAACTTGGGGTGACCTACGACCTTGGGGTGACCTACGACATTGGGGTGACCTACGACATTGGGGTGACCTACGACCTTGGGGTGACCTACGACCTTGGGGTGACCATCCTTATCCTTATCACTCAGCAAGTCAAGTGTGCGTAAAGGCCCGACCGTTCGCTTAGCAATCGATCACCGTTCGCATCGATTACCGTTCGCATGACATTTTTCGTAACAATCACCGCTTTTCGTAACGCATTCACCAGCTTGCCCCCCAAGTCGGGCGTGCGTAAAAAAGTTTTACTTCAATGAATAAATAAATAAAGTCTTCATCATTAACTTACCTACATACTCCTAGTATGCCACGTTATAACTCATAAACAATATTAAACACTCGATTAGACTAAGTACTGTTTGTTTGTCGTCAGTTTTATCGATCTCAAATTTCTAAAAATAAATTCGTCTAAATTTAGAAATTAATATTATCTTCTTCCTCAATGATATGTAAAACCTCCAAAATAATCAAAAAGATAAATGTGCGTAAAAGCCCGACCGTTCGCCTAGCAATCGATCACCGTTCGCATCGATTACCGTTCGCATGACATTTTTCGTAACAATCACCGCTTTTCGTAACGCATTCACCAGCTTACCCCCAAGTCGAGCGTGCGTAAGGAAGTTTTACTTAAAAAATTTAAAAATGGTTCACCTTACGATTTTTCTAACTAAAATGACTGCTGTCGGAAAATGTGAATTCATAAATGTGTACATTTTAATTATTTTGCGGTTAACTTTTGTATTTGAATATAAAGCGTGGTGTTTTCTTCTTCCAACACCGTTTAGATAATATTTCTAACCATGATAGTAAGGGAGACACAGCAATTTCTATGAGACCTAAATGAGTTGTTAGGAAAATCGAACAAATAGACTTGATAGGCTAAACTATTGTGGCGGCCTCCATGTATTATTTGACAGACTGCATTATTCGAAAATATGGTGACCGGACAACTTAGAATCATGCTACTTCAACATCTCCTTTGAAAAGTCATTAAAAGTGATGAAAAAAAAAGAAATACAATTATTATAAGCAATAATTGTCAGCCTGAAACACTCATCCACATTGAAAAAATCTTCCGAGAAAAAATACATGACGCCAACGGGACTTTATTTTTGTCTCTGTCGCAAAAATAAAGTTGGTTGTTTTCAGGTGGAAAAAATATAATAAGCAGTAATTGTTGAATAAAACAGTAGTATATATTGAATCATTTGGCGGGTATAAGATAAGCCGCCATAGCTCAATTGGGAGAGCAGCTGACCGGCAATCAGAAGGGCACGGGATCATGTCCCGTTGGCGTCATGTATTTTTACACAGAAGATTTTTTCAATGTGTTTCAGGCTGATAATTATTGCTTATAATAATTGTTACCCTTTGTGCTATGCATAAAAATCTTGTCTTAAACGTTAGTTTAACAATTAAAAATAATAAAAAAAGAAATTGTTAAATAAGTTACTTTAAGTTAAGGTAATGGCTTTTTTCATAACTTTTCTAAGGTGTGTTGAAATTGCATGATTCTGAGTTGTATTGGAACCCGTACATACATATTTTTTGCATAACACAACAAAATAACACATATTCTAGGAGGGTATTTTGAGGAGAGGGAAGGAGTGATCCTGGGTCTTGAAGAGACCGAAAAATCGTTTCACAGACGAGCTTTGGAAACGACCCGTTTTCATGCGATAAATGTCAACCGTGTACAAATTGTTAAGCATAATAATAATATTTGGATATTTATAAAGCGCCGTTTTTGTGAAAAATCACCTCAAGGGCGCTGCTCAAAATTGTAATATATTTTCAACATCTAGAAAACTACAAGCTAGACAAACAATTAAAAACAAATTATGGCTAAATTGCTCCACACTTCAACTACTGCTCAAGTATACTTTTCCTTTGTAACGAAAGAGAACAAAATAAGTTACAAATTCTCCAAAACAGGGCAATGAGAATAATTCTTCGACGAAACAGATTTTCAAAAATTATTAAAATGTTAAAGGAACTAAATTGGTTGACCGTGAAACAGATGCTGACCTTGAACATGATGGTATTTATTCACAAAATATTGAACAACACGTTACCAAAATACTTCTCAAATAAAATTTTATACAATAAAGACATTCACAGATATAACACAAGGACGTGCAAGGAAATTAGGCTACAAAAAAAGGACAAAGCGAATACGCAGAACAGTCGTACAAGGGAAAGAAGTTATATAACACACTACCAGAAACTTTAAAGTCCACACCAATTGCAAAGTTCAAGATGTATTGTAGGAGCTACATAAAACTTGAAAAAATATAGTGAATATGAAATATTATTATCAATTAGAAATTTGTAAACTTAAATGTACAAATTACTAAAATAAAATTATTATTATTATTATTATTATTATTAAAAATTGCATCCACCGGTTCATTGATCACCGATACTAAAATATACATATGTACAATGTTTTGACCAATGAACGCTATGCTGTCTAAAATGAATGAATACAGGACCATACTTACCTGGGAGGTCGCTTGAAATTAATACTATTTATTGTCGATTTAGAGAAATTTAGATGGAGTTCGCACGCAGATATAATTGTGAACACATGTTATAAAAAAATGAAAAACATTTTAATGTGAATATATAATATATTCTTTAATGAGTGTATTTTGGAAAGTAAAAGCAACATTTAATGGTGGGCGGTGCAGTAGTACAAGGGTTTGATCTTCCTAAATGTGATTCGTCAAGAGACAGATTGATGTGTAAAGATTCGAGTAATTTTAATTCAGTTAGAAAAGTGTGATTAAAACATATCATAGGCAAAAATTAAAAAAAAAAAAAAAAATTAAAAATTAAAATTAAAACATATCAAATATGATTCTCTCAGATAGGTATATTTAAATTAAGGGTATGAGAGCTCAAAAAGGTAGGTTTTTAGTTTGGACCTAAATTCTGTTGAGCATGTTATGCATCTTAATTCTGGAGGGAGCCTGTTCCAAGTCTTAGGCCCAGATACTGCGAAAGCACGATCTCTAAACTTAGTAGGTATTTGGTTTTTGTTTTTGTTCTATTAGTCTGCTTATAGCCGATGAAGTTATTGATCTAAAGGTTAATTACCTCGGACCAGTATTTTCAGGGACGCATAATTTAGAGATGTAAGGTGGGGCCATTTCATTAATTGATTTAAACACCATCCAGCATAATTAACACTGGATTCTTTCAGGGCACTTGAGCCAGTGAAGGTTACGAAGGTGTTCTGAAATGTGCGAATATTTAGAGACCCCGGTTATGAGCCTTGCTGCTGCATTTGCATGCGTTTGGCTTCTTTCGCGACATAGATAAGTGATGCTAATTCTTCAGAGTACCTTCTATTGAAATATCGGTAGAGCAATGACAGCATCCCCACCTTACGCCTGAACTCCAAAGATTGCAATATCTTTTGTGTTTCCTCCTTCCTACAACATGGGTCTCTTCAAGATCAATGTTCATTCCTTCCTCTCCTCAAAAAGACTCTTCACACAGCATCTCAGATGACATAGGCCCTGTGGGAAATTATTTTCCTCGGGGCCTCCTGTGTGGAGTAAATGTAAAAAAAAACCTTTGTTTAGGTAGCGGAATCTATCAAACGGACCTTCCCGTTTCTGCACAGTCAAGTGTTTTTTCTGGTATTTATTTGATTAGATAGTTACTTCACTCGCCTTCCTCTACCCCATCTCCACTACAACATAACCAGTAAAATTCGGGATGCCATAGGCCAGGTATATCTGTTGATTTTAATCTCGGCTTGATTATAATGGCGAGCTTAGCCCGGCTTGGAACATAATCCGTTTATAGTACATATCACCAGTATGACAAGGGTTGTCTGTGATTTTAATAGTGTTTCTTTTTCTTTGAAAAACCAAACTCCTCTCTGCGTGTTTGACATATCTATGCTTTCTACTGTCGTCGAGAGATAGCGATCTTTGGAAACGTCAACTTGTAATTTCATAAACTTAATATATTTTTGAGTTGATTTTTAACCGTAGAAGCCCAAGCTAGGTCAATTTTACCTATACGCAAACAAATATCTGCTTTCTCTTTCGCACACTTCTTTCGATAGTTCTGATTGATCGAACCAACTTAGTACCCGTCAAAAGCTACAGGGGACAGCGGTGTTGCCTTGGTAAGTTCCTTTATATTGGAGATATCGTACTGTTGTAGGTCAATTTGACCTATGTTTAGGCTTTTTGTAATGTGATGTTGTGTGTGAAAAGTGTTTATAAAGAAAAAATAATTATATATAACTTTTTAATTGTTATAAAACATTTTTTAGTAGAAAAAAGAAAATTTTATTTAGTTTTTTTTTTTTTTTTTAAAGAAGCAAATCGTAAGGATCTCATTTTTAAAATTTTTGTATTAATTAATAATATTTGTTTTTTTCAAAGTCTAATAAATTATTATAATTATGCATTTTTTCATTTCCAGTTGACAAATAAATAATGATAAAAAAATATGAAATTACCCAGTATTTATTAGATATTTAAACAGTATTACACTGCCCTGAAGAACCCGGTTGGCATAAAGTATAAAAAATGAAAGCGGTGTTTACAAATTTATTGTTTTATTTTAAATTATATTAAATCCACGGACATATGAATATATCTGGACCTGCCCTAAGTGATGAAAACGTATTATTTCCCCCTCCCCATGGAGCCGGCTGGAGCTCCTCCTTGGAGCCAGTTCGCTCCATGGGGAGGGGAGATAGCCTCGCTTGAATCTAAAATATGTGACGTCATCATCCTTTCCTGTACAGTGTGCAAGTAATATCCATACATTTAACGAAATAACACGCCAAAAACGGCAGCTTGTGCTTTTACATTATACCTACATATTATGCGAACATAGCGAATGTGGTCGGTTCTCCAGTGTGCTCGTCGCTATGTAAATTATGAAACATTTGTAAAAGTGTCTTAACTAAACACGGCAACAAAATATTGCTATGTGAAAACGGGAGAATCTTTTCGGGGTGTACATTTGGCCTACGCAAATATGTTATTAACGTGGCCAGCAATTCGCGCTCCCATGTAAAAAGGTCTATTCATTCAAAGCATATTTTGCTTTTAAGAACTAAATGGTGATATTATAATGCGAGATGCCTATATACTGTCAGATTGATTTTTTGATGAATTACAGTCATCTTTCCCTCTTTGCCGCCCCATTGTTTGGTTTTACCCCTCACCTGTATCTTCTCTTCTATCCATTTGGATGTCTATGATTAAATCACATCACAAAGTATCTGCTTCATATGAAAAAAAAGTATTTATTCATATAGGTAAATTTCACCTATGATTTGGCTTTTTAGATAGCAAAATATGATTGGGCTTCTAGGGTTTTAATTACTTACGTTTTCCACTTATATGAGCTTGGTGCTATATGAGGGAATACTAATTTGAAATAGTATTTGTTTGCCGGAGTTTTGCACTATTGGTGAAATTAACCGCTGAAAATAAACTGTTCTGACATGGAAACTTTTAACATCGCTTATCAGGCTACTTCAGATTGATTATCAATTAATTACATCAACATTCCTCATCGCTCAACTCTTATAATAGTACATACTTATAAAATTAGGCAATTAACGTTATTTTCGGCGAAACGGAAGTATTCAATATAATTTAAGTATGTAGATGTCAGATTTGACGTGTGACTGCTAGCGCCTCATTGCGCATTAGCTCGCTTAAATTTGAGCGAGGGATGTCGAACATGGCGAGGAAACGGACTGGCTGAACCATCGGGCCATAGTCTAATTGGCTCCGGAAGATTGTGACTATTGCGAGGCACTCAAATAAAAAAATAAATTTGTGTGCAGTTCACACGCGGTAGAAACTTTCAGAAAACTAAAGTAGGCAAGTCTCTATGAAGAGGAGGCTACGAAGCACCGCATAAAGAGGAAACCGATAACCGATTATACTATCTCATTCTCCTGCAGGCTAAATCCTATAGATGTATGTGATAGTCTCTTTTTAGTGTCTTTCATCGAGTTTCAAATCACAACGGTGCTAAAGAAGTTTTCAAAAGGTCTCCTCTTTGTGCGGTGCATCGTAGCTTCCCTACTCGTATCCACTTTAGTTTTCTGTGAAGGTTTCAGTTCTACCGCGTGTGAACTGCACACTTGTATTTTTTGTACGGATTTGACGTTTGCGATATTTTGTTTCAATCTAAATCATCATCATCATCATCATCACTATTGGCTCTACAACCCCTGGTGGGTCTTGGCCTCCTCAAGAGTCTTCCTCCACTCATCTCGGTTTTGTGCCAGCTCTCTCCAGTTTGGAAGCTCCAAGATAGATATGTCTTTGAGGACGTTGTCGCTCCATCTTAGTCTTGGCCTTACCAGGCTCCTTCGCCCTATTGGTCTTGAGTTCAGCAGGGACTTTGGTGCTTGATGCTCGGTCATTCTCTCCACATGACCCAGCCACCGAAGTCTTCCCAATTTTATAAATTTTGCGACGTTTAGCTCCTTAAACAAAGTATAGAGCTCATTGTTATAACGTCTAAATACGAATGAATTACTTAGTTTACCCAAACTAATCATAATCTGTTTTGTGCGCTATATACATTGACGAATGATATCTAAACGTGCCCTGTGAAATGCAAAATGACGCCAGAAACCAAATAAAAATTGGCTCAAGGCCTATTTATGAAAAAGTGCGTGCATTGTTTTGCACTGTTTAGATCGCATGGTGCTCTGTGTTGTACAAAAATTACACAATAGGTTAACTCGGTGGTCAGTTGTATATTGCCGGGAACTTGTATGCAAGACGGCGGAATTCGAAGGAGAGTTTTATTGCGGTATTACTGTTACTGGCGTTACTTTTATTCTGATGTTTTATACGAGAGGGCTCGTCTAGGGAATATTTGGTCGAAGGCTATATATATTCGTTTCTTGTAGTATTTGTTGAAATGAAGTGTAACTTTTACAATCGGTGCTTAAAAGTGCTGCGGCTTATGGAACTGTATATATATAAATCAAAATATGCTTCCGTCTGAATATATATGTGAGTATTTGAGATGTATATGCGTTGCTAAACCATTCAACCGATTGCGATGAAAATTTGGGGATTTGATGTGTGCATGCCCGCGATGGTTTCTATATATAATAGTGAACTCTGGCATTATGAAATTTGTATAAAAAAATTGCAATAGGTGGCACGCAAGGTGTTTGAAAACTGAATGTACCGGGACTGATTGTATGGAATGCGGATAGGGGTGGGGGGAGGGGGGATGGGATCCCGCAAAGGGGGAGGGAAACTCGGGAGGGGGGTTCGCGGGATATGTGGGAACGCGAGAGGGGAAAAGGACGCATGAGAGGAAGGGAAGGCGGAAGGGAATTGGACGAATGGGAAAGGACACGCACAGAGAAACATTTTTTTATTAAATGGCATAGCAGCGCATGTCGTAACTATTTAATAAAAATGTATATTTTTAATATTTATTTTTTTATTATTGAGTTAGTTTATTATACATGAATATAAACTAATAAGCACAATGTAACATTTCATTTGATAAATTTAAATGTTTTTACAGTGAGCATAACATTTCTTTTTAAATACATTCATTCTTTCTTAATTCTTCATACTTTCAGGCATTTCATCATACATCTTTAGTCCTCTGTACATTAGGCAGTTCTGTGATTTTGATTTCTTCATTTGTGGCAATCAAACTTTGTTTATATTTCTTGTTTCGTAATTATGAATGTCTTTATTAAAAACAATTTCATCCTTGTATTTTGTAGTATTTTGGCATTTTGTTTTTCATAATTTTATGCACAAAAATTAACACGTTAAATAGTAGTCTCTCTTTTATTGGAATCCAATTAAGCTCCTCTATCATTTGATTAATCCTTGCGTATTTGCCTTTCCCCAGTATACATCTCATAGCTTTGTTTTGTATAACTTCTAGTTTGTTCAAACTTCCTTCATTGGCCAAATATAACATTGTAGAGCAGTAGTCCATGGCATACAACTTTACTATATCTCCACAAACTAAACGAGTACATTTGTGCATTCCCTCTTATGAGCAGGTACGGCACAGCCTCCGAGGTACCAGATGAGCAGATGGGCCGCATTAGATAAGCGGAGGAGGCAGGGGCAGGGGGCAGGGGGTTGTGGGGAGGAGGTCCGACGAACTAGACTAGGCCCGTGTAACAATAATAATAATAACGCCGAACATTATAAAATACAAATTCCATTCGGTAAGTGTGCCGGTTGCGCAATGCGCCGTGGAAAAACTTTCACATTGGTCGGAGGCTCTCAAACTGTGGGATTAATATTTTTAATGTTATTATTTTTTTATGTGAATACCCTATAAGCGTCCTAACTGCTTCCAACCGTCTGGAGATAGTGAGACTATGGCATCCATGATTGGGAAGGTGAGGCTAAAGGTAGTGGGAAGGGGAAGGTGGGGTAGTATCTGACGGGACAGTGGCTGAGTTGGAATTGCGTTTGGGCTCCACCTAGGCGTCATGTGTTCAATTCTTCGGCTGGCTAAATCCTCCAAAATACGACACAAGCAACATTTTTTAAAGAAGGAAGTACCTGTTTTGTTATTTTTTTCTATAATATATTCAATAATATTATTATTCAATTTATTTATAAATAAATTTTGCTAGGTAACTATTCTTACGCACGACAGCTGTCAAAACTGATAAAGCCTTCAGAAAGCGAAACAGCTATCATGCATAATAATAATTAGATACTAGAACTTGTTTATAAATAAATTGAATTATAAAAGAAATTTAAATTTAAATGGAGTTCTACAAATTAAACTTGATAAGAATAAATTTAAAAAAATTGAAAGTTACCTGCTTATTCAGATTTGGTCATCAAATACGGCTAAAGCCATTTCAAGCAACGATTCATTTCCAAATGATGGTCTTACAAATCGGAGTGAGAGTATCTTCCACTCTGGAATGTGCCGCAAATATACTGTATATAATATTTAAATTAATCAATTGTAGAATAACACAAAATCAAACAAAATGTATTGCGTACGCCGGGATTTGAACCCGCAACCACTGGATTGCTAGTCGAGAGACTTAACCCTTATAATAATAATATACTCTAGAACAGTGATTCTAAACGTTTTTGGAGTTACTGAACCCCCCACCAGTTTCATAAGCATTCACCGAACCCTTCTTAATTGGAAAGCGGGGCGTGTCATCAATGGCGGCGGATTACAACAGTGGAGGGGGCGTAATGGGATAGGATGGGCTATTTTCACGACTATATTTACCACAGCGGGGTGGACGCAATGGGATAGGAAGGTGGTGGTAAGGGGTGGTAAGGGAAAGTGGCAATATTCTTCGTAATTTTTTTTTTCTTATTTATTTTCTTATCAAGGTTCTTGAAAAGAAATAGGTTTATTATGAGTTTACGTATTTACAATAATAATGCTACAAGTCACACGACCTGTCTGTACTAGTGGCTAATTGTATCTGCTGGACTTACTCGCCAGAGCCAGTCCTGGCGGCACCCGTTTGCTCGGGTACTAGTAGCGAGATATGTAATTACGAATGTTGGAAAGAGCGCGCTAATATTTAAGACGATAAAATTGAAGCGAATAATGTGAAAATAAAACATGACTCATTTAAAATAGAGCAAAAATCTCGTGGGGAACATCTAAAATAACATTTAAAGGAACGCTGTGATTTGAATCATACATTTCAGTGGATATGTTATGTTTGGTGATTTAGCAGGGGTGCCCGGGTTCATAGGGTGAAGTTTGTCTAGGTCTTGGAGGCGGATGACCAGGACATACTGAACCCCGTATGACATACATACCCACCCCTTAAACTCTTTTTCTTCCCAGAAATCTCCTCTCCTTCCTTTCCTTAAAAAAACCCTCTACACAGCGTCCCCAAAAATGACATAGGCCCTGAAGGAAATTAATTTCCTCAGGGCCTCATGTGTGGAGCTCATGTAAAAAAAATATATAACCTAAAATAAGTGAAATGAACGTGTTTACAATAATTTTCGAAAGTTAATTTTTTTTCTATTGAGAGAATTTCATATAATTTGCGTTTCGGCGTGGGGAATGCATAGATATTATCTTCAAAAATAACATATATTTTTTTAAGAGCTTAAAAACTTCAATTTGAGGGGGATATGTAATAAATCGGTAGAAAATCGGGTAGCGGCGGCTTAAGTAAAATAAGAACACATATATTTTCGAGCACTTGTAAGTTTAAGAACCGCAGCGCAAACAAGCTCGTAAAGAGTTCGAGTCGTATATTTTGGTTAAACGCGGCATTTTGTTCCCACTCCGCGGCCTTTTGCCGCCGTTATATTATATCACGTCTGTTTTGTGGAACTACATCGCCATTGCTGTTACATAGCCATTTTACTTGTACCACTAATAATATAATGTAATAACATGACCGACATTAGGCAGGGCCATTAGGTCGCCATTACCGTGCGATGACCGAAAATCGACAAATATCGTACGATCTTTGTGGACACGATTTACATGTCAGAACATCCAGAAGAATGCCATTTAAACCCTAGAGTCTAGAGTCTCTATATTATTCAATATTTTTCAATGTATTTCACGCGAAGTGTCAAAATGCAGGCCAGGCGGGGAATGTTTTGGCCGTTTTTTTTTACATGTACCTATATAAAAGTAGATAAAGATTTTACCAAAGGACAAAAGTTTTTTTGGCATTAGCTCCACACAGTTTGGGAGTTTTTTTTCAATTTGGGAGGTGGGTATGGGTACCGCCGCCCCGGGAACCATTTATTGGATAACCAACACCTCTGTCATAGGTCACCCCAAGTGGTTCGCTACGTTTGGTGACTTAGCAGGGGTGCCCGGGTTCATGCGGGTGAGGTTTGTCCAGGTCTTGGCGGCCGATGTGTCTGCTCACCTGCTGCGTGGTGGACAGGATCGAGAGAGACTGGTTGAGGGAGGTCTTTTATCCTCTCCAGGCCAGAATCTCTCGATTCATCGCCTTGCACTACAGTTGGAGGGATGGATTCATACGTCCGTCACTCCTGGACTCACTGACCCCCAGTTTCTTACCCATCCCTCGTACCTTTTTTCCTTCCCAGAACTTCCTCTCCTTCCTTTCCTTAAAACAACTCTCCACACAGCATCTCCTAAGATGACATAGGCCCTGAGGGAAATTATTTTCCTCAGAGCCTCCTGTGTGGAGCTAATATTAAAAAAAAACACAGGAGCTTTGAAACTCGATGAAAATAAAACGACCGACACTAAAAAGAGGCAACGAGATAATAATATATTGCTTAATCCCATATCTATAGGATTAAGCCTGCGGGAGAATGAGATAGGAATAAAATATTTGGATGGGTTTTCACGGCCAAAAATATTTTCGTTATTTGTTTTTGGGGTGTTATGCCGTGTTGCGCTACCTCCTTCTTTGGCCAACGTTTCGGACAGCGTTGCAGTGTCCATCATCATCTGGGGCAGATCCGGCAGATGTGTCGGCGGATCTGCCGGATCTGCCCTGATGACGGACACTGCAACGCTGTCCGAAACGTTGGCTAAAGAAGAAGGTAGCGCAACACGGCATAACACCTGAAAATCAAATAACGAAAATAAAATATATATTTATTTCACGGTGAGTCGTCTTCAATATAATACGAAAAATACACAGTCTCACGCAAGTGTACTTTAGTGTAGTAGTATAAAGCGCCTGAGGAACCTCTGCGGACATTCAGCGGACCATGGATCGAATCCCACGAAATTCAACAACAAAAAAGTTATTTTTTTTTGTAAAGTCAATATTCAATTTTCAAACCAATCCAAAATTACCACGCATAAAATGCAAAAAAGCGACATCTAGAGACTCCGGAGAAGAAAACACAAATACTAATAAGATGACCAAATGTATAGGAATAGGTGCACTGGAGTTCGAAAATTCATCCTTCACATTGACAAAAAAAGTGCATCTTATTCTCCTCACTCTTGTCTACTTTAGTTTTCTGAAGGTTTCAATTCTACCGCGTGGGAATCCATTTTTCTTACGTTAGCTCTACACGGAAGGCCTAAGAAAAAAAAATTCCCTCAGACAAACGTTTTATTTTACATTAGCTCCACACAAAAATCCCCTCAGGGCCTATGTCATCTTTGGGACTGCTGTGTGGTGGGTATTCTTAGGCAAAGAAAGGAGATAGTTCTGGGAAGGAAAAAGGTATGATGGATGGGTAGGAAACTGGAGGTCTTTTTGTCCAGGAGTGACGGACGAATGAATCCGTCCCTCCCATTGCGGTACAAGGCGAGGGGTTGAAAGAGGCCGGCTGGAGAGATCATAAGATCTGCCTCAGTGGCGGACTAAGCCCATCAGAGGCCCGGAACGACAAAAATTGAATGACCCCCCCCCCCTCCCTCCCCAAGTGTTTAAGAAGTTGGTGTAATTTTATAAGCTTTTTATTCAGTTCACACGTGCCTGGGGGGCCTCCAAATGTTTCCACGTGCCCTTGATCAAATCATAAACAAGGCTGAGGCACCAGGACATTATAAAAAAAAATAATTTTCTGAAAGATGTCTTTGTTAATAATGCTCTCACTTAATGTTTTAAGAAAATTTTGTAACACTGAAGGAAATACAGAATTTTATATGAACCCGTTTCAAACAGTTTGTGTGTTCAATTGTTTTTTAGCAAAACTTTGAACGCATTTTTCTCGAAACTCAACGTTTTTCAACCTGATTGACAACATATTAGAAAAATATACATCCGATTTGAATTTACCAAGTCTTAAACTGTTCAAAAATCTAGTCACTGAGGCACCACGTAGGGCTTTTTTGATAAATTAAAAATTTTTTGAAATGAAAATTTTCCATAAAAAATTAAAAATAAATTTCGCTGGTTCGCCATTTTTCATTTCTTTTTAATATCAAAATTCATGTAAGTGCGATAGACACTGGATTTTCGAACAGTTTGAGACTTGGTGCATGGAAATCGAATGTATATTATTTTAATATGTTGTCAACAGGTCGAAAAACGCGTTAAAAAAGATTCGAGAAAAACGCATTCAAAGTTTTGCTGAATGATAATTCAACTTACAAACTGTTTCAAATGGTTTCACATAAAATTGGGTTTGATCAAGGGAACATGGAGACCTTTAGAGGCCCACCAGGGCATTGGGTGGGCAAACGCATCCGCCGCCAATATCAGGACAAACCTCACCCCATGACACCGGGCACCAGAGATGAGAATGTCGTAGTAGGAACTTGGGTCTCTTATAGGACATTAGTATTTAAAAAAAATTATATATGTGTCAGTCTTTGTATTTTAATAAATTTTAATAAATTCACACTACAACATTTACTAAAAATAACTTTTCTATCTTGCTGCCTAATTCAAGCGACAATAAAAATATTCAATATCTACATCTCCGCAATAAAACATTATAAATAAATAATCCGAGGTACAAAATCCCATTGATGATTTATCGATGTCAGTAGGTGAGTCCTGCCTCTACCAGACACACACATCATATTATATTACTATACAGGGTGTAACAAATCGAACAAGGCTTCAAGGCTCCGTAGTAAGCGTCTAAAAATAAGATGATATGGTTTGTAAAGGAGATATTATACATTTATTTTTAATTTTTAACTTAATTAGTATTAAATTATAATATTTAATTAAATGAAGACAATATTAGCGAAACTCAATCGAAAATCTGGAGACAGAAAAATCAGAAAAAGATATTGGCTCTACTGGGACTCGAACTCAGGACTCTTTGCTTACAAGGCAAGTGCTCTACCAACTGTATCTTATATAAAGTTAGCAGCCAATAATATGTGCGTTAAGAAAATGAAGATAATGTTGGTAGTTCTTAGTCGAAGTATGATACAGTTAAAAGTGACCGAAGTTGATATAGGTTCCGTAGCTCAGTTGGTAAAGCACTTGCCATGTAAGCAAATGGTCCTGGGTTCGAGTCCCGGTGGAGCCAATATCTTTTTCTGATTTTTTTGTCTCCTAATTTTCGATTGAATTTCGCTAATATTGTCTTCATTTAATTTTTAAAAATATTATATAATTACGAATAAATGAGGGAGCGTGCTTATATTAAAAAAAAGAAGCGATAATATTTAATAAAACACGACTAGTTTAAAATAGAGCAAAATTCTCTCAGCAAATTTGTAAAGTAGTATTTAAAGATACAAGTGAGTTTTTTCTTAGCTATAACATGTTAAATAACAGAAAAAATGTGTTTTTAAGAGGAAATAACTGGACAAAGCCGGAAATATGTCCTTTTTAAATTAAATTTTCGACGTATTGACTCTTTTCCACAACAAATTATAAATTGATTTCGTAAGACTGTTTTTTAAGCTTTTTTTAAGCTTAGTTTTTTAAGACTGTTTTTAGTTAAAAAATTTTAAATAACGTTTTTAGGAAAATACTTCAGTTTATCTATTTATTTACGGACTTACAAACTAATATGTTTAAGATTTTTTTAGATTCTAATTTTGCATGGGCATTGTAGAAAAATTATAAATACTTATGATCAAAAAATAATTACAAAAAGTACATCATTTTAATTGTTTTATCATCACGCCTTTTAGCATTTTTGAATGTAGGTATAAATTAAAGCAAATATTGAATGAAATAAAATCGATATTGAGTTATTATTTTAAAAAGTTGGTATGGAGAATAATTTATCTTTCTCATTGTAACCGCCCTGTACGATCGTAAGAACATCTTTCGACGAAATATAAATTCTCGACCGCTGCCTGGCCCTTAATTCTTTTCGGACCATACTTTGCGGTTTTTTTTCTTTTCTTTTATTTTACAAATATTTTTTTTTGAAAATATAAGTAGGTAGTACCTAAGTCTTTGCAGCTAGTACGAAAAATACAAAAAAATCTTTGGCGTAAGTGCAAACACTTCCATGACACTTCTATAATTTGACACTTGTATCACTTCCATGACACTTCTATAATTTGACACTTGTATCACTTCCATGACACTTCTATAATTTGACACTTGTATCACTTCCATGACACTTCTATAATTTGACACTTGTATCACTTCCATGACACTTCTATAATTTGACACTTGTATCACTTCCATGACACTTCTATAATTTGACACTTGTATCACTTCCATGACACTTCTATAATTTGACACTTGTATCACTTCCATGACACTTCTATAATTTGATACTTGTATCACTTCCATGACACTTCTATCACTTGATATTTCTTCGTGGGAATTTCATATACTTAATTACCATTTCGGCTCAACAAATGTATAGATAATCTTCGAAAATAAGATATAATTTTATAAGAAATAAAAAACATAAAGTGTTCAAGGAAAATTTATTTTAAATCGGAAGAAATTCGTAATACCGGGTCTTAAACAGTGATTCCTGTGCTTACTTGAAGAAAAAAATGTAAAGATCATATTTGTCTCCAGTAAAAGGCTTAAATTCGTCTTTTCAGAATGGTAGATATTCTTCACCTCACTTAAATGTTCTTTTCTTTGCTGTTTTACATGCTCTTTTGAGTTGTCTTTTACTTATTCTTTCATTTTGCCTTGTTATTTACGCACGTTCATAACTTTTGTTTACCATCCTTTGCTCTTTTACGCGCTTTTTTATCTTTTTTTATATCTTATTTAGTATTTTTTGTAAATATTTTAGCCTACGGGCAATGGATGCTTTGTTTTTATTTTTATGTGAAAATTTGTCATTTGATTTTATTTGTATTGTTTTAAGTTCATTATATACAGATTCGACTGGTCAGTGGTTGAGTGGGCATCGCGTTTGGGTCCCACCCAGGCGTCCCGTGTTTGATTCCTCGGCTGGCTAAGAGCTCAACTGCAACATTTTCCATATACTGTGGTGGTAGTAGGAGATTTTCAAATGTTGTTGGGTTATTCGTAACACGTAAATGTTTGCCTTTCTTTAAAAAAATAAAAAAATAAAAATGTTTAAAAAAATCTATTGATTGAAAATAAATTAAAAATTTATTACCTACGCAATTCTAATTTTCATGTTATAGTTTATGCCTTATGCTCTAAGTTATTTGTAATGGAAAAGCCGAAAATCGTTAATGATACAGATAAAAAACATACTCTCACTATAAAAAAAATAATGAGTACAAATCAAGAATAAAAACATGGATGAAAGAGGTCAACTAAAACATTCTAATGAAGAGACTAAAAACGACATAGAGGACAAAAAAACTATAATTAAACAATTTTAGTCCGCCTCGGCACAGGAACCCCTAGTGAGGAGGACTAAAAAATACAATATCTTTACCTAACATAACCATTATATTTTGTATATTTATAGAATTATTTTATATAGTCGCTTAAATAAAAATAAAAAATAAAAAAATCACTGTCAACTGTGTTTGGTGTCCAGGCCCCCAAGCACAGTCGATCGAAAAGGATTGATTAGATAACTTTCGGTAACTTCTCATCGTTCCCTAGGACAACTGCAGATCGCTAACGTACAAACAACAGTTGACGTCGAATATATTAAGAAAACTTAGTTATTGTGAACTATCATGTTTGACAAGCCCCCAAAGGGCTCACAAACTCCAACAGCTCGTAGGGCTTTGAAGCAAAGAATGGACGGTTACCTCGAGAGTGTTTTCTCTTGGGGTAAAAATAATCTCGTTGAATTTAATGTTTCAAAGACCCAGTCTTGTCTGATTACGTCTAAAAGGGATCGAAATGAAAATCTAGTCTCTTTCAACGGAAGCAATCTTCCGAACAGCCCCTCCATTGATATGCTTGGTGTAACCCTAAGTGACCAGCTCAGGTATGGGGGCTCCATCGAAGCCAGAGTAAAGTTAGCCTCCCAATAGCTGGGCGTACTGTACAGGGCCCGCAGATACTTTAATAGTACACAACTGCTAACCTTGTACAAATCACAAGTACGCCCCACGGTTGAATTTGAAAGCCATCTCTGGTCTGGAGCTCCAAAATACCTGAAAAATACCCTCGACTCTGTGCAGAAACGGGCGGTTCGTTTGATAGATTCTCCCATCTTAACAGACAGATTGCAATCTTTAGAGCACAGGTGTCGGGTGGGAATGCTATCCTTGTTCTACCGGTATTACAATGGAAGATGCTCTGAGGAACTAGCATCATTGATCCCTTCGGCACCGGTGCATAGTCGGGAAACACGCCAAACGCGTGCCCAACATTTGTACACAGTTGACATTTGTCACATGAGAACGGGTCGTTTCTTCGACTCGTTCTTGTGTTCAACAGCTCGGCTGTGGAATGATTTGCCGGCCTCTGTGTTTCCTCCTTCCTACAACAAAGGTCTCTTCAAGACCAATGTTCATTCCTTCCTCTCCTCAAAAAGACCCTCCACACAGCATCCCAGATGACATAGGCCCTTAGGGAAATTATTTTCCTCAGGGCCTCCTATGTGGAGTTAATGAAAAAAAAAAAAATTCGCTGGCGATCTGCAGAACGATAAGAAGTTACCGAAAGCTATCCTATCAATCCTTATCGATCGACGTCGCTATGGGACCATAAACGGCCATGAATTCCCCTTCCCCATTGTGTTCCCGTTCTCACTTCCTTAAGAGGAAATACTAGCGGCGTTTTTTCCATACAAATGTATTCCCCGTTTATCTCTCTGGATTTTGACCCTAGAGCATTTTTTTTACATAATATAGATATTGACCACTAGCATGTCGGTACGTTTTGCTTTTTTGATAATTTACTTCTTATAGAAGTTAGGACCTTCCAAAAATGAATAAAATTGCCTGGTTTAAACGCCGTCAAAAGACGTTCAGTATACAAACTAAACAATGTATTTTGAAAAAAAAGCAAAACGTACCAACATAGAACATTTTCTTCTAATACAGTTAGTGAAAAAAAATTAAAAATCGGTCCAGTTTTGGAGAAGAAAAATGGGGAATACAAAACATCGATTTTGACGATTTTATTTAGGTATTTTCGGTCCGATATGCAGTTGTCCCTTTCGCTCAGTTCCCCTGAGGGGAGCGCGGAGTGGAACAGAAGACATTGGTTACAATACCTATCGACGATATTTTTAAATGACCGGCATAGCTCTTAACTCTCACAACATATCCCAATTGGGGTTGTCATAGTTCCACCGATACCGGGCAGTTGAAATTCTTGTACTGTTTTCACATTTAAAAAATATATATTTATAACATCCTGTATAACTAATATTATAATAGAGAGTGAGTGGCGGGTTGGGTGTTGGGTGTTAGTGTACAGGTTGTGAAATAATACATGGCAGATGTCTTCTTCTTGTTCCGATGGGTTCGAGGTTCGATCCCCTTCGGTACGAGAGTAGTGACTAGTGACGCCATCCATCACAAGCTGGGTTCGGTTTACTTGGGCGTTTGACTTATAAGGACACAAGTGCAGTTAAAATGGGGATATTCAATGTCTAACTGTCATAAAATAAAATGATACTTATACTTAATATTTATATACGTCCGGTTTAATGAAAAGGAATTTCCTTAAAATCAATAACTTTTTCACTCGCATCGGAGTGAACATTTTAGAGTTAAGAACAATTTCGTTTTCAATCCTCAATTAGAACCGGATTTACCCCTAAAATCGTAAATTTCAAGGTTAAGGACAATTTCCTTATCCTTATGTAAAACCGGATTCGCATCTAAAGTCGCTAATTTTAAGGTTAAGGACAATTCCTTGTACTTAAGTAGAACCGGTTTCGTCCTTATTTCTTTTTACATTAGCTCGACACAGGAGGCCTTGAGAAAAATAATTCCCCTCAGGGCCTATGCATCTTTAGGGAGGGTCTTTCTGGGGAAAGAAAGGAGAGGAATTTCTAGGAAGGAAAATGGTATAAAGTTGGGTGGGAATCTGGAAGTCAGTGTGTCCAGAAGTGACAGACGAACGAATTCATGGCGGGAATGGGTACCGCCGCCCCGGGAACCTTTATTGGATAACCAACACCTTTGCCATAGGTCACCCCAAGTGGTTCGCTACGTTTGGTGATTTTGCAGGGGTGCCCGTGTTCATGGGGTGAGGTTTGCCTAGGTCTTGGAGGCGGATGAGCAAGACAAACTGAACCCCAGATTCCTACCCACCCCTCAAACCCTTTTCCTTCCCAGAACTCTCCTCTCCTTCCTTTCCTTAAAATAACCCTCCGCACAGCATCCCCAAAGATGTCATAGGCCCTGAGGGAAATTATTTTCCTCAGGGCCTCCTGTGTGGAAAAAAATATCCAAATCCTGCTGAGAGTCCTGCTGAAGAGGTCAAAAGATCTCCTTCAACCAGTCCTTCTCGATCCGGTTTGCCACGCAGTTGGTGAACAGACGCATCCGCCGCTAAAATCTGAATAAACCTGACCACCAAATGAAGCGAACCTTGGGGTGATCTATACTGGTTTTGGATATCCAATGAATGATTCCATAACCATACCTGCCTCCCAAATTGAAAATATTATCCTTAATAATCCTTACGAGGGCATTATTACCAGAGAAAACCAGAAATATGTCATTTTCAAATCAGATTTTAAACGTATTGAATCTTTTCCACAAAAAATTATAAATGGATTTCGAAAGATTGTTCTTTTATCCAGCATTTGCATGTAATAAATTTTGAGAAATTTTTTTAATTTTTAGTATAATAAGGTTATTCCATAGGTCGTTGGCAGATTTGTTAAATTTTCAAAAAAGATTTTGAATTATACCACACCCATTTCAAATAATATAATCACGTGGTAAAATAAATCAATACATTATCTAGCAAACGCATGTTTTAGAATTTTAATTTTAGTTTCAATAAAATCATTAAAAAATATATACGTGCATGTGTTGCTTGACGAAAATTGGTCCATTTGTGTATTTATTTGCGCACTTAAAAAATAATATATTTCAGATTTTTTTAACATTCTTATTAAATTTAGACATTATTAAAAAATGCTAAATACTTATAATCAAAAAATAACTACAAAAAGTACATTATTTTAATAGTTTTATCATCACGCCTTTCAGCATTTTTGGATGAAGGTATAAATTAAAGCTAATTTGGATTGAAATAAATTCGATATTGAGTTATAATTTTAAAAAGCTGGTACGGAGAATAATTAATCTTTCTCATTGTAACCGCCCTGCACGATCGTAAGAACAACTTTCGAAGAAATGTGGATTTTCGTCCGCTGGCTGGTTAAACGCTCTTAAACAGAACCGGAATCGCCCCTAAAGGCTAATTTTAAGGTTAATTACAATTCCTTATCCTTAAGTATAACTGTAATCGCCCCTCTAGAGGCGGATTGCCGTTGGTAATCCTTAACTATGGAATATACCTATCCCCTCATTTTAGCTTTGGAATAAATTAATGTGAGTGAGATAGCCGAACTAAGCACAACTAATCGATGAAACGTAGATGTTTCATCGATCTTTTTTACCATCGATATATTTTGATTCTTTGTCATAGATAAATTCTCGATCGATTCTTGAACAATCGAATCTCGCTTATCTGTCAATATTTATTCGAAAAAACCGCTCAGAAAAAGCCAGATTCTTCAGCAGGGTGCTACTGAAGGTATCGATCACTGAATCTGAACCCACCTTTAACAAAACGTGCGAACGAATCATGATTTACAGTAATGTTATGACTATGGTTCACTAAGTGTGGGATTCCCGCCCATTCTGCTCTGCCAGAACATGCTCCTACTCGTCTCTAATAATGACATACAAACCGCTAACAATCCATCTTCCCTTTTAGGAACAGCGACTATAATACTAAAGTTACTGTTATCCTTCGAGAATGGTTTATGGGTTGAAGAGTAAAAGTTATTTACTTGTGCTCTATAAATAATAATGTAATCCTACTTTATCAATGGATTTTGGCGCAGACGTTACTAAAATGAGCTATATACTCTGTTTAAGGAGCTAAATGTCACAAAATTTATAAAACTGGGAAGACTTCGGTGGCTGGGTCGTGTGGAGAGAATGACCGAGCACCAAGCACCAAAGTCCCTGCTGAACTCAAGACCAATAGGGCGAAGGAGTCTGGGAAGGTAAAATTGAGATGTAACAACAACTTCCTCAAAGATATATCTAACTTGGAGCTTCTAAACTGGAGAGAGCTGGCACAAAACCGAGATGATTGAAGGAAGACTCTTGAGGAGGCCAAGACCCACCAGGGGTTGTAGAGCCAAGAATGATGCTGACTTTATCATTTAGCAAATCCATATATTTAAACAGTGGAGTAAAGGACCTACTTGACTTACTTTAACCAGTGATTCCTGATATTATTTGGAATAAAAAATTTAGAAATGTTGGTTTCGGATGACATTTTTGATGTTTTATTTTTTTTTTAATCTAAAAACATAAAAAATAGTAGGTATTGGACAGTTAGGCGCGGGGTGAGGTGTATTCGACTGACTGACCAGTGATAACAAGAGGAAGATTTTTTTGTTTGATTTTGAAGAAAATTTTTTAAAAAGCCATGAAAAAGTCATCGGAGACATGAATTTCAGTAACGTTTTTTTACTCCACATAATGTCCTAGGAATCAAGATTAAAGTAAATCAAGTACGTCGCTTAACACTCCGTAAAGAAGAGCTTTCTGGTGTGGGTTTGTGTTTTAAATAGATCTACAGTTTTATTCATTATATTTGATGAAAGTTTGCAGACTTAACCTTTAGAATGGAAGAGTCTATAAGAGATTTCGAAATTATTCGCTCCCAGCCATCTAAATCAGCGGTTGTCACACTTTTTTTGGTCAAGGGCCACAGTGTCCTGCGATACCATACTGTTCAGTGATACCTCCCCCACATTGTCTTGTGGGTTAGGTATTACTGTTTGCCGCACACTTATGAATTGGATATTATGTACTTTAGCAACCCAGGCCTAACCTTATTGTGAATGAATAATAAATAAAAATATATATTTTAAGTTTTTATTAGAACCACAAACCGCCATTTAATTTAAGTAATACGAGGGCCTGGTAGAATACAAATGTCTTGGCTGTGAAATGTACGAGAGTGGACTGGTATTAGAAGTATGGTGGAGCTATTCCGTGCAGCGCAAGATAGAGATACATTTACCAGAGTTATCGCCAACGTCGGGGGGACGTGATAGGGCACACGAAGAAGAAGAATATGATGTTGTACTTTTTTAAATTATTTTTTTTCTGTCGTCGTCTTTGGGACTACATGCAATGCTCACTGCGTCTTCTAAATGAGTGGAAAGGCGATTGGGGTGTTGGTTTTTCAAGAAAATGAAGCTTCATAGAGAAAAAAAATAAGCTTCTTAGAGATATGTCGAAGGAAATATCGCCAAAAATTTATGTGCAATCGTAAAAATTTATATGTAATTGTTAGGCACATTTCTCCAAAACTCAATGCACTCCTGCTTTTCGCGATGTTGAATGAAATGAGCTTTGAATTGTGTATCGTATTTTAGTTTGAACTTTGCTCATCAACTGTCTTCTTCTTCTTCTTCCTTGTGCTGTCCCAACTCATTGCCTATCATTTGCTCATCAACTGTGTTTTAGGAAAACTAAGCTGGCTGAATAATTTCATGTCACGTTTTCAAAATGCCAAGGGTTTTCTAAGTTAATAAAACAGATTTTAATATTTCTCACATCATCAAATCTTTTCTGGATTTCTGCCAAATATTTCTTCAAGTAGGATATTATGTCTTGTAGAAACTATCGACAATAGATATGTCGGATCGCAGATCAGCAACTGTCCAATATTTGGAAAATTATAAAAGTCTCCTGCTTCTTGTTGTTCTCTTTCCGCGTACTTCTACAAGGATTATCCAAGAATTAAAGACCGTTCTAATTTTTAAAATCAGAAAAAAATTATATATACAAAAAAAATCACATGAAATTTTAGGAAAGAGCCGTGGTACTAGGTCCTTGACTCCCTTTTCGCAGAACTACGCCGCACATATATGCTATCATTTCTTTCTCCGCGTCCTAGTAGGTCTCCAAATGTTTTCCTGCTAAATGTTTCTTCCGATGAAGAAAAAGATGCAAATCTTGTCATTGATTATCTTTTTGATTCCGGGGTTAGGTGGTAAACCCATTTTTCAACCCAAAAAACCTTCGCCATGGTTGGAAAAGCGGTTCGAAGAGATCCGAACGCTCTCCATACGATTTTGCTCCTCAGCATTTTGGGAACCCAACGAGCACGCAACTTGCATAAGCCATTTTTTCCTCAAAATCATTTGTGTGGTAGACTTATTGACGATTGCGATCTGATGAGAATAATTGAGCGCACCTTGCAGGCAGCGGTATTTGAGAGTGGAGCGTCGATCGCAAACGGATGCAAAAATTGCACTGAAGCAGCTACCAAGCCGGATCACCTCTCGTTTTTAGGGAAAAGTCTAAGCAACACGCTAGTTCCGCCATATTTTGAGAGATAATGTCCACGTCCCGAAAATGATGAACTAATTCTTGGACAAACCTAGTAAAATCAGCTTTGGTAACGGTGTCCGCTAAAATTATTTGATGTATCGCGGGCCGCACATATTATATGTATATGCCCCGGGCCGCAGTTTAAAGTCTACCAATCTAAACGGTAAGTCTTACTTTCTCAGCTTTACCCTGATGATGCATATTTGCAAGGCTACTCGAAGCTTTGTATCCCAAAAAATATATTGTATCAAGGTTGTTCAAAGCGTCTACAATCCACCAATTATTTACATCTATTGAACACAATTTTCAGTACTTACCGCTTTCTTTTGGTAAGTGCAAGGGCACCTAGAGACTGAAGAACAATCAACTAGTATTCAGGAACTCTATAATTATTTATAATCGATCCTCTATAAAGAATATTGGTTTAATTTACGAGTTACGGGACCTTCCCGCCTTGAAGATGTGTTCAATGGCTTATATAATTGGTTGGATGATGCATTGGCGAGCTGATGAATCTATCTTTTATCTATCTATCTTTATGTTATATTATTATTATTATTTTATTATATATATACATAAATAAAAATGAATCGCCGAAATGTATGTGTACGTGCATAACTTCCGAACGACTGCACCGAATTGGATAATTCTTTTTTTGTGTTCGTTATTGTCAGGACGAGATTTGTATAAAACTACTGGTGAGCTCTGGAATTGTGCAATTTGTATAAAAACATTGCAATAGGTGGAATGCGAGCTGTTTGAAAACTGAATTTATGGAATGCGGGAGGGGGGACGGGCGAGGGGAACTCTGGTAGAGGATTCGCGGGAGGGGGGTGGAGAGGAACCCGGGAGCGGGGAGGGGAACCTGGGATGGGGGGTTGAAACTCGGGAGGGGGATTCGCGGGACGGGGGAAGGGAGGCAGTGGAATGGGAAGAGGGAGAGGGAAGGTGGAGGAGAAGGGGACGCGGGAGAGGAAGGGGACGAATGGGAAAGGACACGCAGGGAGAAACAATTTATTTATTAAATGGCCTAGCAACGCATTCTGTGAACCAGCTAATTAAAAATAAATAACATTACGTAGCGTCTCTTCGTTAACGTAAATCTACTTTGAAATGTTTTTAATGAGAATAAAATTTAATTTTAATTTTATGACATCATTTAAAATAATCACATGTTTGAATATTGACCATTACCGGAAAGGGAAAGCGTTTAGTGTATAAACTTCCCATTCAACGGCTTTTCATGTTTTCTCTATTAATATTATTTATTATGATTAATTTTAATAATAATATTTTAATAATATTTAATATTGAGTGAACTGAAACAAGCTTAAAATGTTCTTAGCATTTTGTATACGGAGGGTGTTAAAACACCTCGGGCCCCTAGCATACTTCAGAGTATTTTCGCATTCAATTTGGGAGGCGGTTATGCGTACCGCCGCCCCAGTAGGCTTGTTGAAAAAGTATCGATATATCGATATTTTTATTCAATATATCGATATTTTTAGCCGATATATTTTGATCCGATATATCGATACAAAATATCCAATATCGAAAATTGTATCAAAAACGACATTTTTTAAAATTTATGTATTTAAAGTCACTAGAATCCAAAACCGTATAGGAACGAACGGAAAAAGTAACTGTATTGGGTCATGACATCTGGCGGTTGAAATTTTAACTATTAATAGCTTACAAATCTTTTGTCTTTGCATTAGTATTTGTAATCACCAATACTATCTCATGTGTGTAGGTACATACATAGAAATGTATGCTATTTTTCGCCATTTTTTTCTAAGCCACTCCTATGTGTTGGTTCGCAATTGTCTGTGATTATTGACAATACCTTGTTCCAAACACGAAGTCCTTTTCGACAGATTAATACGGCAATAGAATGTTACTGAGACGCATACAAACTTTGTATGCATCTCAGTTTACATATAAGTTAGAAGACAGCTTTTTAGTTTTTGATATTTTTGTAATTATTACGTAATAAAAATGAATAGTGATAAAAATACCTTAATTTTTATTGAGATTTTTGTACATACAAAGCAAATTGTGTACAAAAATTACTATTGATAATATTGAGATGAATACACTATTATTTTAAAAATGCAAAATCTCTTGAAAATTTGACCGATATATCGATATTTTTTCCTCGATATATCGACGTCGATATTGATATTTTAATAAATATCGATAAATCGATATATCGATTTCTTTTTAAACTTTCAAGTACCATTGGATAACCACCACGTCTGCCATATGCGTGGACTTGACAGGGGTAACCGGATTCACAGGGTGAGGTTTGTCCAGGTCATGGCGGCCGATGCATCTGCTCACCTGTGGTGAGCAGGGTCGAGAGAGATTGGTTGAGGAAGGTCTTTTTTTCTCTCCAGCCAGAATCTTTCGACCCACCGCCTTGCACCGCAGTTGGAGGAATGGATTCATACATCCGTCACTCCTGGACACGCTAACCTCCAAATTCCTACCCAATCCTCATATCATTTCCTTCCCAGAACTTAATCTCTTTCCTTTCCTTAAAAAAATCCTCCTCACAGCATCTCCTAAGATGACTTAGGCCCTGAGGAAAATTATTTTAATCAGGGCCTCCTGTGTGGAGCTTATGCAAAAAAAAGATAAAATACACTTAAAAATAAAATTGTTTTTTTTTTGGTACTGTATTTTACATTTTATAGTATGTATAAATTAATAATGTTAGCTTCACCGGGTGGATTACCCGTGCTGAGGCCCCCATTTTTAAATATTAAAAATTAATAATATGAAGTACATAACGTACACGTTTTATTATTTTATGTTATAAAATTTTGGATTTAAATAAACTCGTAGATATATCTAGGAATAATAAATAAACCTACAATATTAGGAAACTCTATCGAAAATGTGGAGACAGAAAAATCAGAAAAAGATATTGGCTCCACTGGGACTCTAACCCAGGACTCTTTGCTTACATGGCAAGTGCTCTACCAGCTGAGCTAAGGTGTCGATATCAAATTCGGTCACTTTTAACTGCATCATGCTTCGACTAAGAATTACCAACATCATCTTCATTTTCCTAACGCACATATTATTGGCTGCTGTTGGTAGAGCACTTGCCATGTAAGCAAAGGGTCCTGGGTTCGAGTCCCAGAGGTGTCAATATCTTTTTCTGATTTTTGTCTCCACATTTTCGATTGAGCTTCGCTAATATTGTCTTCATTTAATTAAAAATTATAATTAGAGGTTTTACTCATAAAGTTAAAAATTAAAAATAAACCAATAAGTTTTGAAATAAAATAATTATTTGCAATCGAAATTACAGATAACTAAAAGTAATAAATACACACGTTTTATTACACAAATGCATTTTTAAGATTTGTCGTTTCTCGAAAAATTATTATTCAAAAATTCACAAAGTTTCTATTTTTTTCAAATTGCGTTCGGAAATTTCGGTTTCATGGAAGCAATTATTATATATTTTTATTTTTCTATGATTAACTTTAAGATTTGAATACAAGGCGTGGTGTTTTTTTCTTACTTTGTGATCATATTTCTCTCCACGACAGTAAGGGAGACAACGATTTCTATGAGACCTATATGAGCTGTTCCCAAAGCAAACAAATTAGCCTATGTGGTTAATGGGCGTACTTACTTAATAATTATAATATTTGGATGATTTATATAGCGCCGTTTTGGTGAAATATCACCTCAAGGGCTCTGCAGTTTAACGAGTGATTACTAACATTATTTAAAAAAATAAAAAATATGAATAAAATTTTGGTCTCGGATGATATTTCTGATGTTTTAGATCTAAGAGGCGACGTAAACGTTGGTTAAATAAGTGGTAGCGCAACACGACACAAGACACCAAAAAATAAAAAAAATTAACGGTAATACTTTTGGCCGTGAACATCTCAAAACTTATCTGATTACGTCTAAAAGGGATCGAAATGAAAATCTAGTCTCCTTCTTCGGAAGCAATCTTTCGAACAGGACCTCCATTGATGTGCTTGGTGTAACTCTAAGTGACCAGCTCAGATATGGGGGCTCCATCGAAGCCAGAGTTAAGTTAGCCTCTCAAAAACTGGGCGTGTTTTACGGGGCCTGCAGATACTTTAATAGTACACAACTGCTAACCCTGTACAAATCACAAGTGCACCCTGCGATTGAATTTGGCAGCCACCTCTGGTCTGGAGCTCCAAAATGCCTGAAAAAACCCTCGACTCAGTACATAAACGGGCGGCCGTTTGATAGATTCTCCCATCTTAACAGACGGATTGCAATCTTTAGAGCACAGGCGTCGGGTGGGAATGCTATCCTTGTTCTACCGGTATTACAATGGAGGATGCTCCGAGGAACTAGCATCATTGATCCGTTCGGCACCGGTACATAGTCGGGAAACACGCCAAACGCGTGCCCAACATTTGTACACGGTTGACATTTGTCACATGAGAACGGGTCGTTTCTTCGACTCGTTCTTATGTTTAACAGCTCAGCTGTGGAGTGATTTGCCGGCCTCTGTGTTTCCTCCTTCCTACAACATGGGTCACTTCAAGATCAATGTTCATTCCTTCCTCTCCTCAAAAAGACCCTCCACACAGCATCCCAGATGACATAGGCCCTGAGGTAAATTATTTTCCTCAAGGCCTCCTGTGTGGAGATAATGTAAAAAAAAAAAATTTACAATGGAAGATGCTCCGTGGAACTAGCGTCATTGATCACTTCGGCACCGGTGCATAGTCGGGAAACACGCCAAACGCGTGCTCAACATGTTATGTACACGGTTGACATTTGTCACATGAAAACCGGTCACTTCTTCGACTCGTTCTTGTGTTCAACATCTCGGCTGTCAAACGATTTGCGGCCTCTGTGTATTCATTCGTTGTTTCAATGTTCATTCCTTCCTCTCCTCAAAAAGACCCTCCACATAGCATCTCAGGTGACAGAGGCCCTGAGGGAAGTTATTTTCCTCAGGGCCTCTGTGTGAAGTTAATGTAAAAACACCTGCCTGTTGTATAATAATTTTAGCAGAATATTATTCTAATCGTCATTTTTAAAGATTTTTCAAGAATTCAGACTAACCCATGATTTTCCACGGGTATGCACTAAAAAAAATTATTTGAAATACTTAATAATGGATAAATAATAGCTAGAACATAATGTCGAAACACATCATCTCTTTGTAGACTTCAAGGCCGCGTACGATAGCGTAAACAGGAATGCATTGTACAATGCAATGAGTGAGTTCGGAATACCGCGTAAGCTGATCAATCTGGTGAAATTAACAATGTCCCCAGTAACGTGTAGTCAGGATTGGCAGTGATCTGTCCGAGCCCTTTGAAGCGCTCCACGGGGTGAGACAAGGAGATGGATTGGCCTGCCTCTTATTCAACATAGCCTTAGAAAAAGTTATTCGTGACTCAGGCATCGAGATAAGAGCAACGATATTTGACAACTCTGTGCAACTATTGGCTTACGCTGATGATATCGACATAATCGCGAAAACTCCAGATGCTTTACATAACGCCTTTATAAATCTTGAAAGCTCTGCCAAAAATATGGGTCTCGTAGTAAACCAGCAAAAGACCAAATACATGGCTGTAGGATGCACCCAACAAATCCCAACTCTCTCATGTGGAAACCAAAATTTCGAAACGGTACCAAGATTCACATTCCTAGGCTCCCTGATAACAAACGACAATAATACCACAGAGGAGATCCAGAAGCGCATAGTGAACGCAAATCGCTGTTATTTCCGCCTACAATTAAAGTCCAGACAGCTGTCCAGAAACACGAAGATATTAGTGTACAAAACACTTATCAGACCAGTACTTACGTACGCAGCCGAGACTTGGGTACTAACTAAGAGGAATGAGCGAGCACTGGACGTTTTTGAAAGAAAAAATTTGAGGCGCATCTTCGGACCGGTTCCAAAAAACGGATTTTGCCGCAGACGTTATAACAATGAGCTCTATACTTTGTTTAAGGAGCTAAACGTCACAAAATTTATAAAATTAGGAAGACTTCGGTGGCTGGGTCATGTGGAGAGAATGACCGAGAATCAAGCACCAAAGTCCCTGCTGAACTCAAGACCAATAGGGCGAAGGAGCCTGGGAAGACCAAGACTAAGATGGAGCGACAACGTCCTCAAAGACATATCTTGGAGCTTCCAAACTGGAGAGAGCTGGCACAAAACCGAGATGAGTGGAGTAAGACTCTTGAGGAGGCCAAGACCCACCAGGGGTTGTAGAGCCAATAGTGATGAAATAATATCACTATTATGCAAGTAAACGCAAAAAATAAAATGTAATTACCGAACGCAGCCTTTTAAAGAATATTTGATTTACGGTATTTCTATCTGAAACAATCCATTAATATTTTTATTTAGTAATCAATCTTAAATTCACTAAATCTTCTAATGAAATCTCATTTAATAACATAATCCTCCGTTGTTCTCCAAGTTTGGAGATTTAACGGTTCGAAGGTTGTTTACCCACGATATCGTCAAACTGCATGTTTAATTAGCATCCTAAACTGCGCCCACGCTTGTGCACAGATGGATGCAGATATTATGCAAAATCAGCCCGATATAGGAAACAAATAACAGTGCAATGCAACATGATGCATCATATCTTGCCGATAAACCTCTAATGTGCCAAGAAATTCACTGTCGATTTTTTAGTAGCTCCAATAGTCCAGAAAAAAATCGAAATCGGAATCCACGCCCCTTTATGGGAGGAGTTTAAAAATACTCGAGAAAAAGCTTTTGGAAAGGTTGGAAAAGGTATTTGAGATTTATTTTTACAGGTTGATTTCGTAAAGGCCTGTAAAAATCTTTAACTCCTTTTTTACTCATTGTTTATTGTAATTAAACGGCAATTTAAAATTGATTTCACGGAACCAAATAAGTCACGGAGCCTAGTACGTCTATTCCCCGCTCCGGCCGGGGCCGGACTGGCACAAAATGGGTGTGGCAAGACAGTATGCATAACACTAGATCGAATAAAAATGATATAAAAAATATTCCAAGTTATAAAACCACATTTGGACAAAGAAACTATACATACTTTGCAACAAAACTCCATAACATCCTCCCCCAAGACATAAAACTAATAAAAAATCCAATTGAATCCAAAAAATCCAAACCAAGAATAAAAATATGGCTTAAAGAGGTCAATGAGAAACCCTAGCGAAGACGCTAAAAACGACATAGAAGACAAATGAACTATATTTAAATAACTTTAGTCCGCCTCGGCACAGGACCCCCTAGTGAGGAGGACTAAGAAATACAATATTTTGTACTTAATTTCACATTGCATTTTGTTTGTAAAAATTTTTTATATAGTCGCTATAATAAAAAAAAAAAAAAAAAGTTATTCTTGGGTGGACGGCATAAGGTTCACTTTGAAAATCCAAATTCGTCGACTGCCGCCGTATTGATTGATGTCAAAAATAACATCGCGAAAATGAGTATTGTATTTTATTTTGTGAAGTTCGGGCGTAAATATATTTTTTTGCGATTATTATAAAAGAAACTGAATTCGCCACATTAAACAATAAAACTATATCCGAAAAGGGGTTCATAAGTAGAAGAGTTTGCACTTGAAAGTGATTTTTTACAGACCTAATACTTTATTTTGTTTTAGGCTTATTAAAAGACCGATATATTTTAAGGGTCATACCTTGGCCCTTAAAAAATATATTTAAAAAAAATGACCTATTTTTTAAGGTCCAAGGTGTGTTCTACACGCAGTATTTAATTGAAGCAACTATAATACTTCTAAGCGATCAAATTTTCAAAACAAAAACATATGATTTTGTATCATTTTGCATTATGTAGTATGGCTTCATCTTAACACCTAGTGTGCCAAGAAATCCACTGTTGATTTCCTAGAAGCTCACCGCACTTGATTATTCCTTTTACCCTTTTCCTTCCCCGAACTTCATCTCCTTCCTTTCCCTAAAAAAGCCACAGCATCTTTCCCTAAAAAAGCAGTCATCATCACCACCCCACACAGCATCCCCAAAGATGACATAGGCCCTGAGAGAAATGATTTTCCTCATGAACTCCTGTGTGAGGCTAATATAAAAAAAAGAGACCTGGCCTAATTTCCGTTTCATATCTGAACCAATAGGAGCCTTAAGTGACATCATTTTCAAAGCGGCCGATGAGCGCAGTTAATGCGTCGCAGGTGCACTAATCGTCATTTCCGTTTCATCCGGAATCCAAATCACAGCCGTGCCGTAGAAGTGTCACTTCAAAAACGTAGCTATCTTGAGGAAATTGCATAAATTTGACATATAAAAAACTTTTAAAATAGATGAATACATTATCTGGTAAGACGGTACAATTTAAAAAGATATCATTTTGCAAGAAACAAGAAAGTAATTACGAAAATAGCGTTTGGCATTTTACCCTGTCATTCTAAGGGTTAAATTCTTCATTTCACAGCCTACTCGTTACTTGTCAAGGAAGATAATGTATAGTTTTAGCGCGCAGGCTTTATAAAACAATGAGTTTAGAAGGACATCCTTGTCTTGAGCAATTTATTTGAGAATTAAATATAATATTTTTTATTACAACTCCATACAGGTGCCACAAAGGAAAATAGTTCCCCAGTGTCATTTTTGGGAAAGCTGTGTAGAGGGGCTTTTGAAGTGAAAACTTCTTTAGCACCGTTGTAATTTGAAACTCGATGAAACGGAAGCGAGCGACACTAAAAATAGTCAAACATATACATTTATAGGATTAAGCCTGCGAGAAAATGAGATAGCAATAAAATTAGTGTCCGACCGAAACAGGACTTTCCACCGAAACCAAAACCGAATATTCGGTATCTGTCTCAGTTTCGGCCTAAACCGAAACCTTAACTGAAACTTTTTTAGGCGTGTTAAATATCTATTGTTTACCGAAATTTGGGTAAATTTTTACACTTATAAATACAGTTAAAACATCTTAAATGAAATAAAAAAACAATAATTGAAGTAAGTGTAGTGAAGGTATGTCTTGCAGTATGAAAGAGACATGCGTGTATGAGTGAGACAGCTTGCGGAACGTATAAAAGGCGTGAATTTTGTCCATTCGTCCTCTCTTGTTATCAGCTTCCTAAGAAGAACCTTGTACAGTATTCTCGGATTAAATACACATAGTCTACCCACGTCTATTATTGACATACACCCCATACTGAGATCATCATATCTGAGGAATCTGGATCCATCATAAAGGAGTCCAGAGGTAATGGGATAACCGGCCACGGTTATCACAGTAAGCATTCGAAAAAAAAATTATATTAGGTACTGCTATATAAAAAAACGAAGATTAATTATTAACAAAACATGTTAACTACTTTTTGGAACAAAAAATTGTCAATAATCTACACTTACATTAAAAAGGAAGGACCTCATTAATTGAGTATTTTAATTTTAATCGCGTTAACAATCGCGAGAAATAACATATAAACTCACAACACAATCACGCCGGACTAGCCGGCGAACTCAGCTGATGATGGCAGGTGATACACGAGCCACTGAGGCAGCCGAAGGCAGCCGAACGACGCGCGATAATTCACGAACGCAGAGTTTCAGTGCGGCCGAATGTTTAGCAGATTTTCTGCCGAAACCGAAACTGATTTCGAAACTAGATTTTGCCGAAACCGAAACCGAACCTTCGGTCGGTAAATAAATAAAATATTTATTTATTTCACGGGTATTCGGTTTCAATATAAAACTATAAATTCACGAACCCATGCATGTCCCCTTTAGTGTAGTGGAATAAAGCGCCTGACGAACCTTTGCAAGCGTTCAGCCGATCGGGGATCGAATCCTACGGAATCCAAAATAAAATTAATATTTTTATTTTTGTAAAATCTTAATCTAATCTTCAAACCACTCCAAAATGAACAGGCAAAGAAAACACAAAAGAAAGCGACATCTAGCGACTCTGAAGAAGAAACCACAAATGCTCATAAGATGTCCAAATACATAGGAAAAGGTGCACTGAAATTCGACGATAAAATAATATGCAAAAAAAATCATTCTCACATTGATAAATTGCTACCTAGTCTCCCCACTCTTGTCTATTTTAATTTTCTGAGGGTTTCACTTCTACCGCCTGTGAATTGGACTCACAGATTTTTTTAACGTTAAATCTATACAGAAGGCACTAAGGAAAATAGTTTTCCAATGTCATCTTTGGGGAAGCTATGTAGATGGTATTTCTAAGTAATTGATGTAGAGGAAGTCACACCTGGACATATTTACGCCCAGATTTATACCTACCTCTTACACCCTTTTCCTTCTCAGAAAATTCATCTCCTTCCTTTACTCCAAAAAGAAAAAGACCCTCCAAACACAATACCCAAAGTTGATATGAACCCTAAAGATTTTTTTATCCTCAGGGCCTCTTGTGACTTGGAGGACCTATCGTAAAAAAATACCAAGGGAGTTGATAGTAAATAAACAATAAAATCTATAATTATTTCAAATAAAATATGATAGAATTATAATAATAAAATTAATAATAAATAAATAATCGTTTACTTTTTTAATTAAATTTTTTATTATATTTTAAGAAAATGTTTTGTTTACTAGTTTCGGCATTATTTTAGAAATTATCTTCACGACAGCACACTATATTTAAAACAGCTTTTTAAGCTTACAAAATCTTTCACAGTGTTAATTGTGTCGAAAGTTGTTCTTACGATCATGCAGGGCGGTTACAATGAGAAAGATTAATTATTCGCCGTACCAGCTTTTTAAAATTATAACTCAATATCGAATTTATTTCAATCCAAATTAGCTTTAATTTATACTTTCATCCAAAAATGCTGAAAGGCGTGATGATAAAACTATTAAAATAATGTGCTGTTTGTAATTATTTTTTCATTATAAGTATTTATCATTTTTCAATAATGTCTAAGTAAAATAAGAATGTTAAAAAAATCTGAAATATATTAGTTTGTAATTGCGCAAATAAATACACAAACGGACCAATTTTCGTCAAGAAACACATGTACGTACATATTTTTTAATGATTTTATTGAAACTAAAATTAAAATTCTAAAACATGCGTTTGCTAGATAATGTATTGATTTATTTTACTGCATGATTGTATTATTTGAAATGGGTGTGGTATAATACAAAATCTTTTTTGAAAATTTAACAAATCTGCCAACGACCTATGGAATAACGGTGACCAGACAACTCAGAAGGACCTCAGAAAGGTCATTAAGAGTGATGATAAAAAAATATAAAAATATTGGTTAAGCAGGTTAAGTTAGGTTAGGGTTACAGGCTATTTTAAAAATATTGTTTAGTAGCTTTTAATGACCTTTCTGAGGAGTTTCTGAGTTGGTTTCATTCTGAGTTGCCATGGAACCGGAATAACATTATTATACTAAAAAAAAAATTTAAAATCTCAAAATTTATTACATGCGAATGCTAGATAAAAGAACAATCTTTCGTAATCCATTTATAATTTTTTTGTGGAAAAGAGTCAATACGTCTAAAATCTAATTTGAAAATGACATATTTCTGGTTTTCTCTGGTCCCTCTTAATTAGCAATTAAACCAAATTCGTACGCAGAACGAGAACAAGAGAAACAGGACACTTTCGATTTTCAATGTATCCGGAGCGCAGAAACATTGTGTAGGTTTTTACGCCCAACCTACAAACAGCGGCAAGCGGTAGGTGCTCTATACGTGCCAATTTGCGAATATCATTCTTCTGTAAAACACTAAAGAAATTCATTTTCTCATTCACAGAGAATTAATAAAACGACATTATGTTATGTGAAACGCTACCGAAAACTGTGTCAAAATTTTAGAGAAAATTGGTTCCTTTGTCGTCTATATAACATTTTTTTAAAGTAGGTACAAATACCACTTCCCAATATGAAAAGGAAACCTTTACCTAGTGTGTGTGTGTGTTCTTTGTTTGACATTTTCTGTAAACACGGCTGGGAAAAGAAAGTGAATTCATGCAACACTCATTTAAACAAAACGCATTATTGAATGTTTGTTTAGTTATACATATTTAAGGTTTTAAGTGTTGGGTAAATAGAAATACACGCCGCGGAAATGAAAGGCATTTCACAAAACAATCCAAAAACGCAAGTCCGCGTTTCGCAGGTCAAAATACCAGCGAAGGTTTTACTTGTTCAATTTCGCGCGTTAAAACAAGGTTTTAACCTCTGTTACGTGTATGCTGCCCTGGTGGAAAGGATCCTTGCAAATCCTTGCGAATCCTTTTTGAATTGTTGGGTGCAAAATTTTATTCCAATGTTTAAAATGAATTCCAGGAGAAGAATTAGTCAACTTTTGAATGGATTGAAAATGCCGCCCTGTTATTACGACAAAATATCGTGCAATAAAACGCTGCTTTAATCAACGTTTATAAAAATATTAAGTTCCTTGGCAATCCTTTTTAAATTGCGCAGCTTTCCTGGATGTAATTCGGTACATTATAAAACAAACCTTTTCCAAATAAGTATAATTAATGATTCCTGGTTTCAGAATACTTCATAAAATTTTGTTCATGAATCAAAATGGCATCATTTTTTTTAATAACTTGACTTCTGAAATGATAATTAAATAATACAAAACTAATTAAACTAAGCAAGCTTCCAGAAAGTTTTACCGACTAGTTTAAATCGAACAGCTGATTTACTAAGGTTTGTTCGATAATCGTACTCCGGGCAGCAGAAAGGTGAAGAGGTGTGACCGAATTCGTACTACTCCCACCCGTAAAACAAAACTATCAAATACCTTTTTCAATTTTATGTAACACTGCCACGCTGAATACCAGGAGAACAAAAAAACAAAGAGTTAAATATTTTTGGTTGGTGATTCAAAAACAGCTTATCAAATTTTCTTCAAACGCTCGTCAGGATAAACAATTTGTTCCTTGCGTACCAGGAGTGCAGAACGTCGAGGAGGTGTATTATATTACTGTAACTTTAACGGTCGTGCCAAGTAATAAATCCGGATCATTTGGTTTACCATTGTTTAAGCGTCTGAACGAAATCGAATACCAGGGAAACAGAAAGTGACGCGGCTCTTCCGCGAACATTTTGCGTGCCGTACCGAAGAAAGTATGCCAAGGTAATCTGGTATAAAACCTCCCCACCTTTTCTACCTACATGAAAAATTAAATCACACGATCTCTTTGATAAACAAGTCACACACAAGCAGCTAAAAAGTCAAACACTGAGCGTCGAGTTTATGAACCTTGAAGGTTTTTAAACATAAATTACATAACCACGCTTGTCAACTTTTTGCATGGTCTATTCTGCAAAGTTCGCATACAAGTTTTGAAGTGGAACATGGAATTAAAATGTTGTAAGGGTTTTATAGTTTAAACTAAAGCTCATCTGTTCTGAGTAAGTAACTTCCATACTCTCTCAGGGCGGACGATGGTAAACCTTTTTTTTACAAATCGTCTACGGTAATGCAAAACAAAAGTATTTTCTGTGAGAAAACGTTGTCTCAGGATTGTTTGACGTATTTTATAATTTTTTTCACAAATCAAAGATCAGGGGTCCTAGCATGGTCGGTCGATATAGGTTTTATCGAAAATGTCGGTAACTTGACATCGCTCCCGAGCACGACTGCAGGCCGCTAACGAACAAACAACTGTTCACATCGACTAAGGGTTCCTAATTTATTTGACGTAAACTGTTATTTCTTCGTTAGCGTCCTGCAGTCGTGCTCGGGAGCGATTTCAAGTTACCGACATTTTCGATAAAACCTATGTCGATCGACCATGCTAGGGGGCCTGGAGGGAACCCCCCACTTTCCCAACAGCGTTATAAGGAAACATATGGTTCCTCTTTCACCGCACACGTCAAGACTACTTTTTTTTTGAACGAAGCTACATTTATTTGAACGACTCTAGACCCTCCATACGGATATGCTACTAGATATGCATACGGGGTTAGTAAGCAGTATGCAAGTACTTACATTAACATTATATAAAAGATAAATAGAAGTAGCAGCCCGTGGAATAATTCTTCTGAAATAGGTAACATCAAAAAGAGAAAATAGTGTTAGTAAAAGAAAAATAAAAATAACGGCTATGACCAGTCGAAGAAACCTTCTGTAAATAAAATAAGTAATGAGGAAAAAACAGTTATAAAATATATAAAAAGAAAAGCCAGAGAAAGTATTCCATAGACTACCGGGCAGTCCCAATGAGAATACGTATAGCTGTCGGCCCAACCGCAGACGATGCTCGAAGTCCGCGCCCTTTAGCCGGTTCCCCGATTTTGCCTCGAAGAAATGCTGATGAAATCAAAGATCTTTGGAGGGGACCCACCACTTTCCCAACGGCGTTATAAGGAAACATATGGTTTCCTCCTTCACCGCACACGTCAAGACTCTACTTTTTTTTGAACGAAGCTACATTTATTTGAACGACTCTAGACCCTCCAATGTCCATGCATACGGGGTTAGTAAGCAGTATGCAAGTACTTACATTAACATTATACAAAAGATAAATAGAAGTAGCAGCCCGTGGAATCAAAGATCTGTATAACAGAGTTTGTTATTATATTGAATTGTTCTTTTTTATGTGACTAGCGCACAAGAGTCCCTACTGCTCCCAACCACCTGGAGCCATTGAGACTATGGTATACCCAATTGGGGTATGTTGTGAGACTAAAGGCAAGTGAAGTATTGTGCAGGGTAAGGAGATGGGAAAGAGAAAGGGGAGGTACCTGGCTATTCATATCTAGTCACCAGACACGGCTGAAGCCATTTAAGGCAACGTTTCAAATCTGAATGATGGTCTTACACCAGGGCGATACTGATAGTATCTTCCGCCCTGGAACGTGCTTCAAATATATCTTATAATATAATTTTAAATGATTAAATTGTGAAAATCATGCGAAAGTAAATATTAATCATTCATTTAATATTTACTTGCGCACGTCGGGATTTGATCGCGCGACCTCCGGATCACTAGTCGAGAGCCTTACCCCTGGACCACGGAGGCGTTTAATCGGCTGACGTCCCTAGTGTTGCCCGTGCTTTACTTTACGTGGAGTTTTTCGAAACCAGAATTAGACAGTGGCCTTCCACTTATATTGTAGGTAAAGTGTGCAAAATTTCATCAATCTCGGATTAAATTTGTAGATTTATATAAAAAATATAACAAACACCCGCCCGATTTCCGCCCACCCGCCGGTCACCACAGATAATCTTCTACATAATAAATGGATAGATTGGTTATAATTGAAAAAAAAATGTATATAACAATAAAAGTGCAATTAAATAGAGAGCATATTTGGTATTTTTATACAACAAATTTGGGTAACGGATATTTCTACGTACTGAAAACCGAGATTCTCCCGCATGTGGTTCTTTTAAATTACACAATATATTTTAAGGTAATGAATTTTTCTTTTACCGGAAGGGTGGTGCAATGAGGTAGTGCAATCTGCCATATTACATGTACAACTATTATTATCCAGAGAAATAAAACATTTAAAATATACATACTGTTATGTCGCCAACATACAGGACCCAAGCCACCCTAACAAACCACCACGCCGTCCCCCCCTTACATACCGCTTCTTCCCCTTCGCCATACGCACCGCGGTTGCCCCGCCGGCAGCCGGCAGTCCCGTGCTAGCTCCCAGCGCAGTAACCCGTGTCGGGCAATACCCAAATTGTCCCCGCGCGTCGAGTCGAGTTTGTTCTAGAACTTTCGGCGCCAACGGAAAAGGGACGCGACCACCTGCTTTGTGGGCGCGAGCTGGCCAGCAAGGTGCTGCTGTTGCCACCTGCTGGCGATGGACTACTGTAGTTTTCTGCTGAGCATGGACATACTCAGCTACCATGCCACCAACTCCTGGGCGCCTTCCCCGCGCGGCCGTGAGTAACGAAGCTACCTCCATTTTGTAATGTGTCCCCTCTTACCTCGCGATCTGTAAACACCCCCCGGGAGGGCGAAGAGAGAGATTTGCTTAGGATGTTTTACTCAGCTAGGCATACTTGTTTACCTGTGATTGTTAATTGATGTGAATATTACTGCCCCTTGTTGTAATTGTGTATTTCCGTCAATACAGTATTGTTCCATCCCAGACAATCTTTCATTTGACGAGACATGAGGAAGAGTGTTGGCCTATAACCATGTACCCCCCCATTTTTAGCTCCCTACAACCCTGTTGCAGAGCGTTTCACCTGTTCTGCCGACCTGACTGAGCTAGCTTTGGAGGCAGAACGTGGGTGCTACGCCCGTGGCACGCAACAATACCTACATGTATCTTTTTTTTAAATAGGCAATTCACCCTATAATATGCCTATCTTCTTAAGGTCCTGTAGTAAACGCTCAAAAATAAGAAAAAGGGGAGATATGAAATACGAATTTTAAAGGGAGCGTGCTAATTTTAAAAATGATTATATTTAAGCGAAAAGTGTGGAATTTTTAAAACAGAACTCGTTTAAAATATAGCAAAAATCTCTATGCGGACTCCAAACCACCGATCCACTCTCAAGTCTACTCCTAACCAAATCATTGTATAGAACTACTTTACAATTTGGGAGGCGGGTTTGGGAACCTTTATTAAATCCAGAAGAACAAGAGATAACCACCTCTGCCATAGGTCACCCCAAGTGGTTCGCTACGTTTGGTGATTTAGCAGGGGTGCCCGGGTTCATGGGGTGAGGTTTGTCTAGGTCTTGGAGGCAGATGACCAGGACACACTGAACCCCAGATTCCTACCCACCCCTTGAACCCTTTGCATTCCCAGAACTCACCACTCCTTCCTTTCCTTAAAAAAACCCTCCACACAGCATCCTCAAAGATGACATAGGTCCTGAGGGAAATTATTTTCCTCGAAGCCTCCTGCGTAGAGCTCATTTAAAAAGAAAACAAAAACTGTTAGAACTCGGGTGTCCCCAAAATTTCTCGCAGTGCGTAGGACAAAACCCAACATTATCAGTGAAGTACTACACGTCATTACGATATGAGCATGAAAAGTCAAGCTACTATCAAACACAATACCAAGATCTTTCATAGTGGAGAAACGTTATAAATGTTCAAAATTGAGGGGTCCTTTTAAATAAAATAATTATCCTTGCAAAAAACTTCACTGTTTATTTCACTTGGACATGTTATAAATGTATTATAATACGGTGTCAATACACCGGGCCAAACACTGGCAGTTGTTTACTGTTAAAACTTGCGTTGGGAAGAAGCAATAATAATGGGATGCTAGCACTTTTATAACATAAAAACCTGCACACATTTAAAGAATCTACGATTATACATTTTGACATTCGAAAGCATCTACAAAAAAAAATGGCTTCCTCCATAGTATGTACTTGGTAGTTAAAACAGGCTGCGAACACTCAGCGTCCAGCCAAGCCTCGCACCATTCGAAATATCAACGTCTGGGAGCTTGCTCAAGCAACCCATAGGTGCTGGTAGTATCTCAATTTTTAACATAGCTTCCGCCTCGGGGTTACTAAATCGCCCATACCGATTTAGGAACCCTTCAAGAAAACATAACAAAAACAGGGGAAGACAATCAAGGCAAAAGCAAAAAACACAAATCCTAACTCTAAATACCGTACAAATACTAACAAATAATTTTACCTATTATAAATTAGCAGCCAAAACTAAATGATCCTGCACTGCTTATTATACTATTATTTAAAAATGTACATTCACAAGTTGAATTTTAAGGTGATTAACCTAAACTAATTATATAAACTTCAATTAACCAAAAAAAAAAATTTTTTACATATTTAAAAAATAACTTAACACAAAATACTATTATAATAGAACACAACCCAACACAAAATAATATTATAATAAAACCCAACCCAACACAACACAATTGTCTTTTTTTTTTCAAGTCCATTGGTTAGGATCTTCTCCGGGTGCAGTCCACGATATAAGCACCACAGCGCGGGGTGCAATCAATCATCAATTTATAGGTTGTCATGTTGTTCCTGGGATTGGTATCTTTAAAGGGTCCTTTTTTTTTAATATTTTCACCCTAAAAAGTTTCATCATGGTCGTCCGGGGAGTCCGGACTGACGGAAGGGTCCGGGGCGTCCGTCACAGGTTCAGTTTCCGGGTCCAGAGGCATTAGACATATCTTTGTGATAGGCCTGACAAAGATTCCTTGAGGGGTTTTCAGGGTAACCACTCGCACTACACCATCCGCGCCGGGATGTGTAGATATAACTCGCGCCATTTTCCATAATGGTGGAGGTAAATTATCTTCCTTCAGAATAACCAGATCATCCTTTTGCAGTGCCCGTTGATTACTGGTTTGCCATTTCGTCCTTTTTTGTAGCTCCATCAAGTACTCTCGCTTCCATCTATACCAAAAGGATAACATTAGCGCATGGATTCTCTGATATTGGGTCAGCCTGTTGTCTGGTATGGCTCGGACATCTCTCTCCGGAATGATAGAGGATTTAGTGCCTATGAGGAAATGGTTTGGGGTGAGGGGTTGGTAATCGTGGATGTCATCAGACAAGGAAGTCAATGGACGGGAATTTAGACAGGCCTCAATCTGACAAATTAAGGTATACAAAAGTTCAAAGGTTAAAGCAGAATTACTAGTGACTCTATACAAATGAAACTTTGCTGACTTGACCGCAGCTTCCCACAGCCCTCCCTGACTAGGGGCTCGAGGGGTTATGAACCTCCACTCAATACCTCTGTTAGCTAAATAATTTTGAATCTTGTCGTTGTTCTCTCTCAAACTGGTATACAGCTCCTTGAGCCTATTACTGGCCCCCCGAAAGTTGCTAGCGTTATCGGAAAAGATCTTATCAGGTTCTCCCCTACGGGATATAAATCTCTTTAAACTGTTCAAAAAAGCATTGCTAGATAAATCCGAAACTAATTCCAAATGAACCGCCTTTGTGGAAAAACAAACAAAAATACATAAATACGATTTCACGAGTGGAGCTCTCCTCAGTGGCCCACTTTTGGTTGGAATCGGTCCAGCAAAATCGACTCCCGTGATAGCAAAAGGTCGGCTCGGTGTGATTCTTTCGCTCGGTAAGCTTCCCATGATCTGGTTACCAATACGAGGATTACACCTAAAACACACAATACACTTATGTAATATCTTTTTAACAGTATTTTTCCCAAAAATAGGCCAAAACCTTAATCTTATTTCAGCTAATAGCGCTTGAGGTCCTGCGTGTAAGTTTACATAATGATAGTGACGTATAATCAATTCGGTTAGCTTATGTTTAGCTGGCAATATAATTGGATGTCTTTGTTGGTACGATAGGTGTGTAGCTAAACTTAATCTACCGCCCACATATATAAGACCATCACATAAAAAGGGATGAAGAGATTTTAAGTTACTATTTTTGTTGACATTTCCCTGGTTTTTTAATGTCTTCAACTCTTTTTGAAAGGCATGTGCCTGAGCTGATTTCAGTAGACAATTCAAACTTGCTTCTAGTTCAGCTACACTTAAATTACCTGAAATTTTACTTTTAATTTTTCTGCAGTTATTCACAAACCGCAGTACATATGCTGTAACCCTTTTCAATTTGATAAATGAGGAAAATTTTCCAAATATTTCCCATTCTTGAATATCAGTAGATAAAAGAATATTTTTACTCTTGAGCTCCGGAGGGTTTGAACAGGAAATGTTCGATATAGGCCAATCGTTGACTCCGTCGGTCAACCAATTTGGTCCATTCCACCATATTGTAGAATTTATCAGTTTATCCGCAGTAGCTCCTCTGGAAAGTATATCCGCTGCATTGTCGGATGATGATACGTGTCTCCATTGATCTGGATCACTCAGTTCTTGTATTTCGGCTACTCGATTGGCCACGAAAGTGCTCCAACGAGTAGGTTGACCTTTCAGCCAACACAGCGCTATCGTAGAGTCACACCAATAATATGTGTTGATCTTCATTATATTTAATGCTTGTTTTATAGTTTTCATTAATTTTGCCAGTAGTACAGCACTACATAGCTCCAACTTAGGCAGTGAAATAGACTTCAATGGTGCTACCCTTGATTTGGATGTTATTAAGCGTGAATGCCACTTACCGCTGTGGTCCATTGACACCATATAGATACAGGCTCCGAAAGCCTTCTCAGACGAATCGCAAAAACCGTGTAGCTGTAGCTCTTTTGCTTGCTTGCAAATAATTTTTCTTGGTATTTTCAACACATTTAGCTGAATTAAATCTTGCAGGTAGGTCCTCCAGGGTGCTAATATTTCATTAGGTAACTGATCATCCCATGCTGCTTTGGACTGCCACGGCCTTTGCATTATCAATTTGGCTATGACTATTATCGGCCCTAGGAGTCCCAATGGATCGAAGGTTGATGCGATGCAAGACAATATCTCTCGTTTGCTCTCGGTTGGACCTGATGGCTTCATTATTACATAAGAAAAGTAATCAGATTCATTGTTCCATGTTAATCCTAATATTTTCTCAGTCTTTGGATTGTCAGTAATAATTTTGTCGGAATCGCCTGAATCGGCACACTTAGCTTGGCCCGACTCGGCTGACAATTCCAACGCATTGGACCTCCACTTCCTCAATGTCATCCCCGCAGATGACAAGATGCTGATTAATTCTTCTTTTAATTTTTTACAGGATTCCAGCTCATCTGCTCCCGTTAACAAGTCATCCATATAGAAGTCATTTTCTATGACCTGACTAGCTCTAGGAAAAATTAAATTATTATCCATACCAATTTGCTTTAAGCATCTTGTGGCTAAGAAGGAGGAAGGTGCCAGTCCATAAGTCACAGTCTTCAGACGATAATGCTTGAGCACATCCTGTGGCGACTCGCGCCATACTATCTTCTGTAGGTCCAGGTCATCTTCACACATGTTAATCTGGCGGTACATCTTCTCGATGTCGGCAGTCATGACTATTTGATGTTTCCTGAAATGCAATAGTTGGTTATATAGATCCTTTTGTATAACAGGTCCTGTCATCAAGGCTTCATTGAGGGAAATTCCATTTGAGGTTTTGGCGGAGCCGTCAAAAACGACCCTCACTTTAGTAGTAGTGCTGGATTCTTTCACTACAGCGTGATGCGGTAAAAAATAGGAGTCACGATCCCCTTTTGACTGGTCACACATCTCCATGTGTCCCAATTCTTCATATTCACGCATGAATTTTACATATTGTGTCTTTAACTCGGGATGTGACACAAATTTTCTTTCTATGTTTTTAAATCTTTTTTCGGCAGTGAGCAATGAGTTTCCCAACTGATCAATGCATGCCCGACGCGGTAAACTTACTACATATCTACCGTCATCTTCTCTAGTATGAGTACTTACAAAACTGGCTTCGCAAGCCTTTTCTTCTTGAGTTTGAATTTTAGTGGAATTAATCTCTTCCAATTTCCAAAATTTTTCTATTTGATGACTCAACTTATTTATAGATAAACTGCAAAAATCTGATACAGGCCTTTGTTTGGGGTACACGTTGATAGGACCGGACACAATCCATCCCAGTTGCGTACGTTGAAGCGTTGGTCCTGACTCGAGTTTCAATCTATCGTTGTTTAGCATCTCCCAGAAGCTCTCCGCGCCCAACAGGATGTCGATGGGTGCAGCTATATTGAAGTTCGGGTCTGCCAGCTCCAGTCCTGGTGGTATTTTGAACTCTTTTTTCGCCATTGTCACTTGTGGTAAATTGGTTGTAATTTCCTGTAAAATCAGACATGATATTTCGCGTTTATAATCCGTATTAAGCGACGTCATCTCCACTGAAATTCTCTTTTTTATGTGTGTGATATTATTATGGATCCCAGACACGGGTTTGTTTATCCATTCACATGGTAAATTTAATTCATCAGCAAAATCAGCTCTCATAAAATTACTCTGCGCACCAGAGTCAATCAGGGCGCGAGCTTTAAACATTTTATTGTCGGCCCCCACAATTCCTATGTAGGCGGTTGACAATAATATTATTTTTTCTGCCTTTTCCGATGCAGAAAAATTCGACACTATAACCTCGTTATTAGCATCCATATTTGAGGTCTCCGGCGGAGGTACCTCCTTGTGTAATAGAGTATTGTGGCTATACTTGCCACAAATTTTGCAGGTTAGGTTTGTCTTGCAACTCTGTGCCTGATGACCCAACCTCAAACATTTAAAACACGCCCGGATTGATTTCGTAGCATCAATCCTATCCTGTAATTTTAATTTTAGAAATTTTTTGCAAAAATAAATTTGATGACCTTTATCATTACAATAAATGCAGTTGTTTGCCTTTATTGCCAAGAATACCGATGAATCTTTTTTGTTATTATTGTCGCCTATTTGCATTTTATGTAGGTTAGAAGATTTTTTCTCTGAAGCATTCATAAGCTCCAATACTTGTGCCCTAGCAGATAAACATTTTATGAATTCCTTTAATGTAGGTAATTCACCTTGCAATGTATATTGTTCCCAATTTCTCCGGGTAGCTATATCCAATTTATTTGAAATTATGTAAATAATCAAAGGATCCCAATGATCTACTTTAACTCCGATGTTTTGTAACGCTTTCAAATTGACATTAGTTTCATCAATTAAATACCTTAATGCTACAGGCTCTTCATGTTTCATATCCTTTAATTGAAATAGAGTTTGGATATGTTTATGTACGGTAGCCCTGAGATTCGCAAATCTGTCGTGCAACAATTCCCAAGCCGATAGGTAGTTTAATTCCGAAACTTCTAGATTACTAATTATTTTCAATGCGTTCCCTTTCAGCGCAGATTGTAAATAAAAGAATTTTTGGACGTTGCTCAAGGAACTGTTATTATGAACCAAAGTTTTAAAGGTTTCAACGAAATTTACCCAATCTTTTTGATTCCCATCGAATTCTCTCAATTGGAGAGTTGGGAGTTTGATGTCGACTCTACCCTCGTTAATTGAGTCCATCGCCCCTTTAGCAGTAGCAAGGACTGAAAAATATTGATTTTCAAACGTCTCGCGCTGAAAGGGAACGCATTGAAAATAATTAGTAATCTAGAAGTTTCGGAATTAAATCCATAGGCCGCTGGTTCAAATCCGGTTCGAAGGACCATGTTCAAAATTGAGGGGTCCTTTTAAATAAAATAATTATCCTTGCAAAAAACTTCACTGTTTATTTCACTTGGACATGTTATAAATGTATTATAATACGGTGTCAATACACCGGGCCAAACACTGGCAGTTGTTTACTGTTAAAACTTGCGTTGGGAAGAAGCAATAATAATGGGATGCTAGCACTTTTATAACATAAAAACCTGCACACATTTAAAGAATCTACGATTATACATTTTGACATTCGAAAGCATCTACAAAAAAAAATGGCTTCCTCCATAGTATGTACTTGGTAGTTAAAACAGGCTGCGAACACTCAGCGTCCAGCCAAGCCTCGCACCATTCGAAATATCAACGTCTGGGAGCTTGCTCAAGCAACCCATAGGTGCTGGTAGTATCTCAATTTTTAACAATAAATTTCGAGCTCTTATAGTATACCGGTAAAACCAAATATTGTAGGAATTCAATCTGATTCCATTTTCTCCAGTCGACAATTCTACAATGTCCGATTGGAGTCGAATGCAGTCCTCTAAAGTTTGTATTTCCAAGAAAAGTTTTAGGTCATCAGCGAAAAAAAGTGACATGAAATCAATTAATCATTAAGAAAAATCGAAAAGAAGAGTGGTTTTAAATTAGAGCCCTGAGGAACTCCCGAGAGCACAAGAAATAATTTTGATAAGAATATTCTATGTGATGCAAATTGTTTTTTTTTCAGTTAAATATCTGGCAAATAAAATGAGTAACCGGAAAGAAAAACCTTTCGTTGACAATTTATTTAATAAGACGTCGTAGTTTAGGGTATCAAAGGCCGTTGAGAAATCATTGTATGTGCAATCTACGGTAGCCTTTATCTAAAAATTTGAAAACATAATTTGCGAATACCAATAGATTCGAATGCTGACAAACCCATGCTGTTCCGATATTAAGAACGGCTCTACTTGAAACTTCATATGTTTATGAAGTATCGATTCGAATAATTTAGCCAGGGCAGAAATTATTGCCATTTTATGTGAGTTTGCGTACTCTTCGCATGTTCGCACACGCCACGCCGTCTGATCGCTTTAATCGAAGGTGCCAGCAGCACCATGTCATTCGCGTAATTAATGTTGTTACTGCCCTATCCGCAAATATGACACAAAAATTAATACGTGTTTTAAATGATCAGATAATGATTAATAAACAAGTCGGATATTTAATTTTATAGCTTAAATATTGCTTGTGAGGATAAGCTAATCTACTTCTGAATGAAAATCTATTTTTAATAAATCTCTTTCCAGGAATTAAAAATATGGTTTATGACAAGACAAGATAAGATGCGTTATTTATGTTTTATTTAATTAGGGCTCTCTGATCCATAAATTATATCTAGTTTATAAAATTATTGTTGATAGGTACATGTGTTGATAATATTAGCTAAGTTCAAAGTCTATTGGCTGCTGAGTTAATTCTTTCTTTAGCCACGGCTAAGTTAAAATATTGCACGACAATTTTTTTTCTGTGTTTCAACTTGTCGAATGCTTTCAGATAATAATAATAATTTTTTTTTTTTTTTACAGTGAATACCGCACAAGAATCTCAACTGCTCCCGTCTGGAGCCAGTGAGACTATGGCATCCCCAATTGGGGTATGTTGTGAGGCTGAAGGTAGTGGGGAGGGGAAGGAGGTGGGGAAGAGGAAGGTTGGGAAGTACCTGGCTATTCAGATCTGGTCACCAAACACGGCTAAAGCCATTTTCAAGCAACGTTTCAATTCTGAATGGTGGTCTTACACCAGGGCGATACTGATAGTATCTTCCCCTCTGGAACATGCCGCAAATACACTATGTATTATTTTAAATGAATTTATTGTGAAAAAACACAAATTAATCAAATAAAATTTCCCGAACCGAAAAATTTTAGAACCCGCGACCTCCGGATCGTGAGTCAAGAGTCTTACCCACTGGACTACGGAGGTCGTCATATGTTTACATTAGCTCCACACAGGAGGCCCCGAGGAAAATAATTCCTCTTGGGGCCTATGTCATCTTTGGGGATGCTGTGTGGAGAGTATTTTTAGGAAAGAAAGGAGAGGAAGTTCTGGGAAGGAAAGGGGTATTTGGGGTGGGTAGGAATCTGGGGATCAGTGAGTTCAGGAGTGACGGACGTATGAATCCATCCCTCCGAGAGTACGGATGGAGAAGTCACAGGGACTCCCTCAACCATTCTCTCGATTCGGCCTGCCGTGCAGCTGGTGGACAGACGCATCCGTCGCCAAGACCCGGACAACCCTTACCCTATCAACCCGGGCACCCCTGCTAAGTCACCAAACGTAGCGAACCACTTGGGGTGACCAATATTCACCAAATGGCGTTAAAGTGTGAAGTTTTAACAATAACATTTGTAGGGTGTTGTGTACTACTATTAAAAATATTTAACTTTATGTTTGTTGATTGTTTTTCGTCCTTGGAGCCTTTTACGAGTACTTTCAACAACCCCTCCGAATTTTTGAGAATATTAGCTTTTGGTGTCTTAAACGAAATGACATTTTACGAAAACTTTTAGTTATAACCGCTTCACAATTAAAGCTCTATAAACGAAACATTTCTGAACGTAGCCGAATAGTAAAAACTGTTTTAGAAAGGTTACAAAATAGGCTTTCAAATTATTATATTACAAATGAATATTAGCATTTTTAAATATTAAAATTTAGAACGCAAACATTAAAAATAGGTAAAATTGACTCACGTGATGTTTTTATGTGAAAACGGTACTAAAATCACAGATTATGCAAACAACAATACTTATTCTATTGTATATATGTGTAATAAACACTTTTGTTACCTCACTTTTTTATCATTTCATATAAAAATATTTAATAAAAATTTAAAATGTGGAGCGCGGTGGAGCTGCCGGTAGCAAATTTGCGCGGGTAAATATTTTTGTCAACTACACGATTGACAGCTGATTCCGGTTATGTATTTCCATAGACAATTTGATAGAAATGTGCAGCTTGATCTACTATCGACCTTTGACTTTTTGTTTTAGGGATGTAACTAAAACAATAACGGAGTTATAACGATTTCTATGGAAACACACGCGCTGACGTATAAACACGCTTATTGTACTTGACTGCTGTCCTATTTCTAACGCTTATATCTGCTTACGTTGCGGAGGGGGTCTTTGTCGTATTTTACCTTAATTTCTACAAAAAAATTGTGTTTATATCATTTTGTGTATGCCTTTACTAGAAGTGAACATGTCAACTCATTTCAGAACAATTTTCACCATGTTCTTTTCAAATACTCGTTTATTTATTTGACTCGCAATCCGGAGGTCGCTGGATCGAATCCCGGCGTGCGCAATTAAATTTTATCTGATTAATTTGTGATATTTCACAATAAAATCTTTTAAAATAATATATAGTATATTTCAGGCATGTTCCAGAGTGGAAGATACCCTCACTGTCGCCCTAGTGTAATACCACCATTCAGAATTGAAACGTTGCTTGAAATGGCTTTAGCCGTGTTTGGGGTATGAGATGGGGAAGAAGAAGAAGGGAAGGTACCTGGCTATTCACCTCTGCTCATCAAACACCGCTAAAGCTATTTCAAGCCACGTCTCAATTCTGAATGTGTGTCTTACACCGAAGCGATACTAAGAGAATCTTTCACTCTGGAACGTGCTGCAAATATAGTACAATATTATTTTTAATTAATAAATTGTAGATTATAAAAATAAATCAAATAATTTATTTTTATTTTTTTTATTTTAACTTTATGAGTAAAACCTCAAATTGTAATATTTAATTAAATGAAGACAATATAAGCGAAACTCAATCGAAAATCTGAAAACAGAAAAATCAGAAAAAGATATTGACACATCTGGGACACGAACCCAGGACCTCTCGCTTACCGGGCGAACGCGCTAACCACTGCGCCACCGTGTCGATATCCAATTCGGTCACTTTTAACTGTATCATACTTCGACTAAGAACCACCCACACTATCTTCATTTTTCTTAACGCATATACTATTGGCTGCTATCTTTATTTTTATTTGTCCCAGATGTGTCAATATCTTTTTCTGATTTTTCTGTTTTCAGATTTTCGATTGAGTTTCGCTTATATTGTCTTCATTTAATCAAATAAAATTTACTTACGAATGCCGGGAATTGAACCAGCGACCTTCGGAATGATAGTCGAGAGCATTGTCCTTTGAACACGGGCACCGTAGTACATTTTCTGTATCTATTTGTACATAATTAGAATGAGCCTATTTATAGAAAGACATATTATTTGTTCTTGTGTGCTTGAAATGATTTTTCACAAAAATTATCAAATTATTATTAGCATTGAATGATGCTGTATTTCTCTAAAGAAATATGAACGTTAGAAAGTGCCTGGCTGTTAATATACGCCACCAAACATATCAAAAGCCATTTTAAGCAGTCTTTCAATTCTGTAGTCTCGAGAAAAACGTCACGTAGCAAAAATTCCGGCATGATAAGAATTTCAAATGATACTTAGGCTGTACGAGATCCTAAGGTTACCGACCTATTCTACGTGCAAATTGTGACTCTTTGACCGTATGTGCTCCTGGTAGGCCGAACCTCAACACCGGAGCATAACTCTCGATTTCGTTCGTCGCCAAAGCGTTTTCACTTTACCGTTGCTAAACAAACGCAATGGTTCACCGATTCCATTTCGTTTGCTGCGAAAATTCATGTTGTTTTAATTACAAAGTTTAATTTACACGAGAATTTGGGGGGCGTGTATGTGTGCCGCCGCCACGGGAACCATTTATGGATAACCAATTACCATGCAAGTGGTTCGCTACGTTTTATTGACTCAGCAGGGTTTTTGGGTTCATGGAGTGAGGTTTGTCTAGATCTTGGCGGCGTATACATCTGCCCACTTACTGCATGGCGGGCCGTAACGGGAGAGACCGGATAGACCTCCCCAGCCGGACTCTCTTCACTCATCGCATTGCACCACAGTTGGAGAGATGGATTCAAACGTCCGTCACTCTTAGTCACGTTGAGCACAAGATTCCTACCCACCCTTTACATATTTTTCTTTCCCAGAACCCCCTCTCCTTCCTTTCCCTAAAAAATCCTCCACATGCTTCCCCAAAGATGACATACCCTGTGGTTTTTTTTCCTCAGGGCATCCTACGGGAGCTAATGTAAAATATAATAAAAATAAACTAGCGCAATCCATTGAAAAATCGTGGGATATGTTATTAAATCTATTTAGATATAATCTATTTAGTATGGAGACCTCGAGAAAAAGGAAGATGCGGTTTTTTTACTTATGACTGTAGAATAACACTTTATCATAAAGTTTTAATAAATTAATCATCGATCAATCATCAAACATACTCATATAAAATGATTCACTGTGTTTAGTGACTCAGCAGTGGTGCCCTGGTTCATGTGGTAAGATTTGCACCTATTGCATGCCGGGTCGGATCGGGAGAGGCTGGTTGAAGGAGACCTTTTTACCTCTCCAGCAGTACTCTCTCGGAACATCACCATGCACCGAAGTGGGAGGGATAGATTCATACGTCCGTCACTCTTGGAATCACTGACCCCCAGATTCCTACCCAGTTCGGAATGCTTTTTTAGTAGTCCCTAATTACTCTGATCAAAAAATATTTTTTTAAAGTTTTCTTTACCTGTTTATAATATTTACAGATTCGGCAATTTCCCACTTTTACTACGAGTTTCTGGATATCGTGTAAGCTAATTTTAGTTCATATTATAAGCATTTAAATTATTGTTAAAAAATTTCCGTATTCTCTGTACAAAAGCAAATACTTAAACTAAAAACTGGTGAATACGAAAAGACATTTTTAGAAATGTGATTCATTTAGTATCTACATAAATGTAACAATTCTTGTAGATAGATGTAGATATTGTACCTAAGCATTTATATTTTGCTTCGGGCGCACATACACGCCCACAACACACTTTTCTTCAACTATTCAGTCAATCAGTCTATAAAAACACAACGGTTACACTAAACTAAAAATGATTCTACATAAGTTCCTGAGGTTTATAAACTATAAATTGCACATTCCTGTACAAAATATTGATTAATTACCTCGTGGATAAAATGATCGTATCAAACTTTCATAAAGAAGATTTTTTTATATAAATACCCCACAAGAGTCCCAACTGCTCCCGTCTGAAGTCAGTGAGAGTAGGCATCTCCAATTGGGGTATGTTGAGGGGCTGAAGGTAGTGGGGAGGGGAAGGATATAGGGAAGAGGAAGGTGGGGAACCTGGCTATTCAGATCTGGTCACCAAACACGGCTAATGCCATTTCAAGCAACGTTTCAATTCTGAATGGTGGTCTTACACCAGGGCGATACTGAGAGTATCTTCCACTCTGGAACGTGCAGCAAATATACCATATATTATTTTAAATGAATAAATTGTGAAATAACACAAATTAATCAAATAAAATTTATTTGCCACGCCGGGATTCGATCCCGCGACCTTCGGTGTGAGTCAAGAGCCTTACCGCTGCACTACGCCGGCCGTCATTAACACAGATTTAATATTATTACACAAAATACTGCATTACAAATTGACTGTCCTGAATTATATTCCCAAACGATCTTGCCAACATTTACAACCCTTTTACTTTAACAACACCAGGACCCAGGACACTCTCTCCAAAGTCTTCGACTCCGAGACTTCACAATCTTGGAAATAAATATTTTGATCTAGGAGATATATTTCACCTTTCTTTGATATTGCAAATAGTTTCTGCAATTTTTTTTTATATTGAATATCTTTTGTTGTTAGACTTCTTATCATTTTTACCAAATATTTTATTTTATATTATATGCTTTTGTTGTTATATTTTTTTTCATTATATTATATTTTCTTTATTGTTTTAGTTTTAAATTATTTAAAATAACTGTGATACTTAACTTATAAACAAGAATGTAAAACCCCATTAGGGCGTCTAATAAATAAATAAAAAATAAAATATAATTAAACTAAACGCCGAAAACTACATTAGTATCAGTCAAAGATATTGAAATATAAGTAGATGTGCTATCCGCTGTTTTTACTATGTGGGTCTGCGCTTCCGGGTGTCGCCGATATTGTTTACCAATTAACAAATAAACTAAAAGAACAAATAATTAACGAATAAACCAAACGAAGGTTAAACTAAATGAACGAATTCTTTCCTTATTCAAAATATATTGCTAACCAATATTAATACACATTTTCAAAAAATCAACGAAATGAACGAATTCTTTTTGTATGAAAACTACGCTAATTAGCGCGTAGTCCGGCGACAGTTGCGCGGACACCACAGCATATCTCTTCTGTATTTGAATATCTTTGGTATCAGTATATGCTTGCAACACGGTATCACTTCTGTACACCAAAATACACACTTTACCACAATCTAAATATCTGCCCTGATGATGAAAACTGTAGCGCTGTCCGAAATGTACGATAAAGAAGGGCAAAGCGCAACGCATCGAAATAACCCAAAAATTAAGCACGATAACACTTTTGACTGTGAAAATCTCAAATCCTGTTACCCAAAAATCAATGCATTTAATTTAGCGAACATCTAATTACTTAGATCTATTAAATGACTAATGAATGTCATCTGACGTCACAATAAGATGACGTCACGAATCACGCAAATGTAAATGAAATGGTTCTCGTATATCGTGTAGAGCAGCTCACCAACACCACTAAGCTATTACGAGCACAGTCGGCAACGTCAGAACAAGCGACACCAGTTCCAGTCATAGTCAGGCTTCTCGTGAAAGTTAGGTTGAGTTGAATTCGGTTGAATTGAGGTCGCCGAAAGCGAAAACTCCACCGTAATGGCGACCGGTAATGGTCATCTCGAACGCGCCGAGACGTGAATTTTAAACCATAAAAATAGCATTAATTGTCTGTTATCCAACAAGTTTCGAAACATCTTGCAAAGGTTGACAAAAAAACGACCTGACCGAGAGAGAAATGAGGATATCAATTAATTATTATCGATTTATGACAGTTGAATTAAACAATTTTGACGAACAGAGTAACAAAAAAGTAAAAACGTTAAAATGGGAATTTTTGGTATTTTTTTAGATTAATCTCACCCGGGAACCTAACCTAACCTGACCGAACCTAACCTAACTTAACCAGTGGCGGCTCGTTACTTTTGGGTGTGCTAGGGTGCTAATATTTAAAAAAATGGCATCATGGACGTTGTCGCATGCGAAAATATACATATATATTTTTTTTTAAATCGGTGTTTTGTATGAAGATTTTTCAGAAAATCGATGCGACACACAGCCAAACTGAAACTTTCTGAAATTTTTCATACAAAAAACTGATTTTCAAAAAAATAAAATTTTTTTTTCGGCTTTAACAACATCTATAAAGCCATTTTTTTAATATCAGCACTCTAGCACACCCAAAAGTCACGAGCCGCCACTGAACTTCACCAAACCTAACCCAACATCCCTGAAAACTCTCATTCAGGGCCTATGTCTTATTTTTAGAGGTGACTTGTTGGTGGTTTTTTGATTTGAGGAAGAATTGAACATGATTTTTTTTACATGAGCTCCACACAGGAGGCCGTGAACAAAATAATTTCCCTCAGGGTCTATGTCATCTTTGGGGATGCTGTGTGGTGGAGTTTTTTTAGGAAAGAAAGGAGAGGAGAGTTCTGGGAAGGAAAAGGATTTAAGGGTGGGTAGGAATCTGGGTTTCAGTGTGTCATCTGCCTCCAAGACCTAGACAAACCTCACCCCCATGAACCCTGAAGAGAGGCCAGAAAATTGTTCTACAACCGAGTCGCTGCTCTCAAAAACGAGTTGTAGAAATGACTCGTTTGCATGATAAATTTCAACCTCATACAAATGTTGGGCGTGCGTTTGTCATGTTTCCGGACTATACACCGGTGCCGAAGATATCAATGACACTAATTCTTCGGAGCATCTTCAATTGAAATAACGGTAGAACAAGGACAGCATTCCCCCCCTGATACCTGTACTCTAAAGATTGCAATCCATGTGCTAATTAATATAAGGGAATCTATTAAAGATAACTTAAAATGAACCAAGCGATTGTAGCGCCGTTATTTCTGTATTAAAAATGAATCTACTAACCAAAAATGGAAATAAGTTCTTCGTTGATGTTATTTTAAATATAATGAATGTATGTATGCAACTTTTAAACTGTACTTTTACTGTACTTATGATGTACTTTTTGTTTTTGAAGTTATAAATCTTCATTTTTTTTTTTGTTCAATAAAGATATATTATTATTATTATTATCAATTAGAGAAGCTTTTTTAAATTTTGGGCTTAGACTAAAACAGGTATTTTTAAACAATTTCAAAGCCATTTGGTCAGAGGAGCCACCGTTAGAAAACAAAATTCACGAGCGATCAAAACACCTCATCTTAGAACGAACAAATCCTGCTGTCCTCTGCGAAATTGGTTTTTGGACACAGAAACATGCTTTATCTAGTATCTAGCTGAACGAAAGAAGCTCTCAGTTTCCCCCTGGTGACAGAAAGATACTAAAATATTATATTTAACTAGCTAGTTCCCGGCATGCGTTGCAACGCTATATTCAAAGAAATAAATTGTTTTTCCCCGCATATCCTTTCCCGTGCGTCCCCGTTCCCTTCCCGCATCCCCAAAACTCCCACGTTCCCTTTCCACCTTCCCCGTCTACCACTCTCGCTCCCCCGTTCCGCCAACCCCCTTCCCGCGTTCCATATATTCAGTCCCAGTACATTCAGTTTTCAAACAGCTCGCGTACCACCAATCCCATTTTTTTTTAATCAAATTTTCAATTTTCATATATTACAAATATTCATTTTCCTGTATTATAAAATCCAGCAATCTAATTTAGAGTTTTGGTTTCATGATAATCTTTTAACAATTTCCAATAATTAACTTAATATACATAAGTATATAGAATCTAGATAAAAGATCATAAAAGATCATTTGTAAACTCATGCATGCACATAATCATTCAGACAATTCTTTTGTGGCAAAAAAAACAGTTGCCTGCTAAATTCATTAAATCTTTCCGTTTTTTTAATTTTTCTTTCCGTAAGAACCTTCTACAAAGTATTAGAAAACTTTAAAAAAAGATGAATGAAATAGGTAAAGTCGTTCTGAAGTTATGGCGTGACCAAGGGAAATAGGGATTCATTTATAATATGTATAGATGAAAAGATCTAAAAGTCCAGTACTACACTTACCTACGTTTGAATTAGATGAAACAGGTATATTATATCATTTGACTGATATAATTAACGCCTGGACTACATACACCAGTAAAGTAGATAGTGAACTAATAATAGAATCACATAATAACGCCTTTCATCTCAAACCGGAAACTTAAACAGACTGGTTTCTTTATCGGCTATCAATAGGTCGTTAAAACTGTGTTTTTGCCCTTTTTGTAAACGGAATGCTCCACTTCCGTTTAAATTATTTCCGCGAGCATTATAACTATTTTTAGAGTTGTCACTTCAATCAGTTCCAACGCACGCAGTAATTGAATGATACCAAATTGGTTTTTGGACACGACACGATATGTGCCACATCAGCCAGGAGAATTTCTGTCCCGGTGTGAACGTATCTTACTGACTCTTCTTTTCTCTTCGTGGCTCATCTTCTATTTTCTTACTTCTTGTTATCTTGTTTCTTTCGCTTTCTTCTTTCTTATTCATGCTTCTTCTTCACTCTTCGTGGCTCCCTTAGTCTTCTTTTCCTGCATCTTCTTACTTCATTCTGCTTTTCTTGGCTTTTCTATTCCTTCTTGCTTACCTCTTCTTGCTCATTCTAGCCTCTTCTTTCCCTTTATTATTTTTATTAGACTTACAATTCGTGATGCCCTATGCCTGTCTCACTAGGTAAACTTGTGTTGAGAGCAGCCGCTTTAAAACTTGAGCAGTCTATAATAAGAATACATGGCATTATATCTAGCTCTCTCATTCAAAATTTAGGCATATTAGATTTGTCAAAGAATTTATATATAAAAATGCAAAAATCAGTCATTTTAAATACACGGAGGATTGCAAAAGATTTTTTAAATATTTATGTTGAGGGATCAGTAGGATTTATAGGTCCAATAGGAGTTCTACGGAGCCGAACCCACTGACATGAAAATATCTGGAGTCAGTGAATTATTATTATTATTGGATGAAAATCTTTATATTGCTGGAACAAAACTAGAGAAGGTACAGAGTATTGTATACTTGGGCTGCAATGTAAATGATAGATGGGATCCTTCACTTGAAATCAAATGCCGCATTGAGCAAGCTCGTGCAACCTTTATCCGCATGAAAAAAATGTTCTGCAGTCATGATCTCAACCTTGGATTACGAATGCGAATGGTCAGATGCTACGTGTTTTCGATATTATTTTACGGAATGGAAGCATGGACGCTTACTGAAGAACTTATTAGGCGACATGAGGCATTCGAGATGTGGATCTACAGAAGAATACTTAAAATAAGCTTGATGGACACGGTTACAAATGAAGATGTTATGGTTTGGATGAATAAAGAAAAGGAAGTAATTAAAACTATAAAAATCCGAAAACTTCAATATCTTGGACATGTGATGAGACATCCAGAGAAGTATGAGATCCTGCATCTCATAATGCAGGGAAAGATTGCCGGAAGACGGGGCCCTGGAAGAAGGAGAACCTCATGGTTGAAAAACTTGAGACAGTGGTATGGCCAGTCTACCGTGGAGCTGTTCCGGGCTGCAGTAAACAAAGTCCGCATAGCCAACATGACAGCCAACATCCGTTGAAAGACAGTGAATTATTTTCCCATTTGGTCTCTGGTAGGTTGACATGTTGTTCTTGTATTGTTTTATATTTATTATACTTATATGGTGCACTTGCATAGCGTGGATTGACTAGATTGACTAGATGATCATTTGTGGAAAAGTGTGTTGGAGGTTTAGTTTTTCCTGTGGGGAAGATTAAACCCGGACATAAAGTCGTAAAAAACTATTTTATTAATTATTTTTATATGAAGCGAAAAAAAGACGAAGTATAAACTCTTTTAATTCGTCTGTAATTAAATACATATTTTTTAAATTTCATATAAAGTGGTATTTCTTCAATTTAGAAATAAAATTTTTGAAGTAAGAACTTCTTTAAGCAGCGTTGTGATTTGAAACTCGATGAAAAGAAAAATATTGACACTGAAAAAAGACAAAAACACATACATCTCTAGGATTTAGCTTGCGAAAGAATGAGATAGTATAATCGGTCTCCTTCTTGTGCGGTGCTTCGTAGCCTTACTCTTGTCTACTTTAGTTTTCTGAAGGTTTAACTTCTACTGCGTGTGAATTGCCACTCTGATTTTTTTGTTATTTATGATTATTATGAACAATTCTCATACAAAATCTGTCAGGGACTTCGCAGAACTGTTTACGAATAGATAATATTATTGTCTACTTGTAGGTGTCCAAAAATAAGGGCACCAATCTAATCAGTTTTGGGAACCGGTTAGCCCTTTGACCCAGTTCTGTTATCACGTCTCTCGGTACCACCTACCTACTAGTAGTACCTATGCAGGAACACTGCAGAGATAAGGGCCCGACTCTTCACTCTTCAGGGCTTAGGGCCTTGCATCATCACGCCATTCCTACGACTCTGTTGACACGGGAATTGCTGGTGCATGAAATCACTGTTGGGCGCCATTAGATTTTATTTCAGCTGTGATATTTTTGATAAAAGTTTGAATGCTTTCATGGGGTGGCTGACAGGTGTAACAATTATTATCTTCGTAGAAAAATGTTGTTTCGGGTTGAAACGCCGCAGTTTCAAATCAGAACGGTGCTAAAGAAGTTTTCACTTTAACAGCGTTTTCATGCAACTATTAATAAGAGTTCCATTTATTCGACGTGAACCGTTGTTTGCACATCAGTGATCTACAGTCGTTCTCTGAAAAAATGACAACTTATCAACATCATCGACAAATCCTTTATCGATCGACCTTGCTAGATACCCTACCCTGATAACGGACACTGACGGTGTACGGATCGTTGACTAAAGTAAGGAGAGCGCAACTCGGCATAATAACCAAAAAAAACTAATCACGTTAGTACTTTTGATAGTAAAAAACTCGAATCATTTTATTAAATCGAAATGAATCCATTTATTTGAGCCACTTTGCCACCGCGCTCTCGTCGTGATATATTAATTGATAAACACTAGAGAAATTATTATTTGTGTCCTAGTTTTGGCAAAAAACAACACTATTTTAGTTGTCGATAAGACCAGAGGCAGAGACCAGAGATCAGGGGGCCGATAAAACTGTTTGAACAGAACTAGAAACAAACTAATAATTTCAATAAGAATCATCTACAATGGTACACAATATTCTCTACAGTAGGTATAATATATTGTTATCCGGCAGTTGATCCCCAGACCGTTTATCCCCCGACAGTTGTCCCCCCAATATTTTCTGTACATATTAAAATCAAAATATGCTTGCTTGGGTGCACATAGTTGTCTACGCGTTGCTAAACCTTCAACCGATTGCGATGCAACTTTGGGGATTTGATTTGCGCGTGCCCGCGATGGTTTCTGTATATAAACGTGAGCTCTGGCATTATGAAATTTGTATAAAAAAATTGCATTAGGTGGGACGCGAGCTCTTTGAAAACTGAATGTACCAGTACTGAATGTGTGGCGGGAGGGGGGAGGGGAACTCGGGAGAGGGGATAAGGAAGGCGGATAAGGCGGAGTGGGAACGCGTGAGGGGAAAAGGGCGCGGGGGAGGAAAGGGAGGCGGAAGGGGAATTCAGGTTTGTGTAGAAATAATAAAATTAGTTTATACTAGCTTTTGCCCCCGGCTTCGCTCACACAGTATTAGGGGGTTTCCCACTCCGCCTCCTCCGCCATCCCTTTCCTAACCCTCCCCCCTCCCTCACACACAAACTGCTCGCGTGCAACCTACTAAAACGTAACAATCAAACACGCGTAGTTTCACATTAATAATATTAGTATAGATTAGTATAACTTTAACTGTCAAAGGGATCTTCATAGTAACCTAAACAATTATTAAAATGACAGCGCACGTCAAACAATAGGTCACTTGCAACACATTTAAAAAAAATCCGGCTAATATTCTAAGAAATTCCGTATTTTTTTTTTTTTAATCGTATTTTTGAAACCCTGGCGATTTTTTGAAAATTTCAATCCGAATAATCAGACCATTTCTTATAAACCGGACATAATTTTATGGGTGCGAAAAAACGATAATTACTTAGCCGAAAATCATTTAAAAAAAAAGAACGTTTTCCACACCAATGGCACAGGGGAATAACGAGGCATACCAAAAATATTAAATCTCATAAATATTTTTTTCATTGATCCATCTTATTGATCATAAATCATTATAATGTTCAACGTCTATATTACTAAATCAAATGTAATATACTTGTACTTGTAAATTATAATAATAATAAGAATATTATAAAAATTGATTTTGTTAAAATCCGCACCATTATCATTCATCATCATCACTATTGGCTTTACAACCCCTGGTGGGTCTTGGCCTCCTCAAGAGTCTTCCTCCACTCATCTCGGTTTGTGCCAGCTCTCTCCAGTTTGGAAGCTCCAAGATAGATATGTCTTTGAGGACGTTGTCGCTCCATCTTAGTCTTGGTCTTCCCAGGCTCCTTCGCCCTATTGGTCTTGAGTTCAGCAGGGACTTTGGTGCTTGATTCTCGTTCATTCTTTCCACATGACCCAGCCACCGAAGTCTTCCCAATTTTATAAATTTTGCGACGTTTAGCTCCTTAAACAAAGTATAGAGCTCATTGTTATAACGTCTGCGGCAAAATCCATTTTCTAGAACCGGTCCGAAGATGCGCCTCAAAAATTTTCTTTCAAAAACGTCCAGTGCTCGCTCATTCCTCTTAGTTAGTACCCAAGTCTCGGCTGCGTACGTAAGTACTGGTCTGATAAGTGTTTTGTACACTAATATCTTTGTGTTTCTGGACAGCAGTCTGGACTTTAATTGGTTTTGTAGGCGGAAATAACAACAATTTGCGTTCACTATGCGCTTCTGGATCTCCTTTGTGGTATTATTGTAGTTTGTTATCAGGGAGCCTAGGTATGTGAATCTTGGTACCGTTTCGAAATTTTGGTTTCCACATGAGAGAGTTGGGATTTGTTGGGTGCATCCTACAGCTTACCCTACAGTTTACTACGAGACCCATATTTTTGGCAGAGCTTTCAAGATTTATAAAGGCGTTACGTAAAGCATCTGAAGTTTTCGCGATTATGTCGATATCATCAGCGTAAGCCAATTGTTGCACAGAGTTGTCAAATATCATTGCTCTTATCGCGATGCCTGAGTAACGAATAACTTTTTCTAAGGCTGTGTTGAATAAGAGGCAGGTCAATCCATCTCCTTGTCTCACCCCGTGGAGCGCTTCAAAGGGCTCGGACAGATCACTGCCAACCCTGACTACACGTTACTGGGGAAATTGTTAATTTCACCAGATTGATCAGCTTACGCGGTATTCCGAACTTACTCATTGCATTGTATAATGCATTCCTTTTTATGCTATCGTACGCGGCCTTGAAGTCTACAAAGAGATGATGTGTTTCGACATTGTGTTCTAGCGTCTTTTCCAAAATCTGTCTTAAGGAGAAAATTTGGTCAATACATGATTTGCCGGGCCTGAAGCCACATTGGTAGTTGCCAATGATTTCTTCAGACATTGGAAGCAATCTTTTGTACAAGATGTTGGACATAATTTTATAGCCGGTGTTTAATAGCGTTATTCCCCTGTAATTGCAGCACTCGAGTTGGTCGCCCTTCTTATGTAGTGGACACACAATTCCTAGTCTCCACTCTTCGGGCATCTCTTCTTCTGTCCATACTTTTTGGATAAGGGTATGCAGGTATTGGCTAAACTCTCCACCTGCTGCTTTAAATAATTCAGCCACCAGCTCGTCTGACCTGGCGGATTTGTTGTTTTTCAGCTGTCTTATTGCCTGCTTCACTTCCTCCAGTGAAGGGGGTTCAGCATTGTCAATGTGCAAGTCATCTCCCATGCTCTCCACCGTGTTGTGCTCCACCTCTGCCGAGTTGTTATTGAGAACCATATCAAAGTGCCTCACCCATCTCCTCAGGATGTCAGGCTTTTCACGCTGTATAACTTCGTTCTCGTCCTTGCATATATTTATTTTTGGCTTAAACTCTGCTCTCATATTATTTACTTTTTTGTAGAAAAGCCTACTCTCATTCTTAAGCCTGAGTGCTTCAGCTTCTCTAATTTCTTTTTGTAAATATTCGCGTTTCTTTTTCCTGTGCATCTTCTTTTCTCTCTTCCTTGTTTCCCTATAGGTGTCCGTAAGTTGTCATGTGCAGCCTTGTTGTAACGTTTTTTGATAGAGTTCATTTTTCTTTTTCGTTACCTCTGCGCAGTCTGAGTCAAACCAATGGTTTCTTCTTATAAGGATCTTTTCCCAGGGTTTCGAGAGCAGCTGTTGTTAAAAGGTTTTTGCAGGTCGTCCATTGTGAGTTGATATCTTGTGTGTCACACTGCGCTATCCTGTTGAGCGTAGTTCGAAATTCCATTTTGGTTTCGGGGACTTGTAATTTGTTCGTATTAAATTAAGTGATTTTAGACCTTCTTGTTTTATTAGCATTTGATATTTTAAACCGCAGTCAACCTGCAACGAGAAAGTGGTCAGAGTCAATATTAGCTCCCTTATAAGTGCGGACATCTAGTAAATTTGATTTATGTCTGGCACTAATAATTATCATTATACTTCAAAAACACGAACGGACAGCGTAAAATGAACGGGGTTCTCTTCAGAACATCTGTCAAAAAGTCAAAACAAATGATAAGTTCGCAGAGAACAAACAATAAATCTAGTGAACGTTAAATGTCAAATTCAAAAATTCGCCGGAAATCAAAGTGATGCCATATAAAAAAAATAAATCAGTGTGGAATTTTATAAAATTAATAGGAACATTTTAGGAGACGGGACATTTTCATGTAGTGACGTCACGAGCCCAAATAATGGATTTATTTGGGCTCGTGTCGTTATGAAATCCATGGAAGTGACCTATTACTTAGCAACGCTTTGCTTTTCGTCCGGACAATAAACATATAATAAATAATTTCATAACGCCAGAGCTTACCAATATATACAGCTTATATTACTCGTAAAATAACGTAGCTTTCTATTAGTCCTTTCAGTATTTATGGCGTGAAAGAGTAATAAACATCCATACAAACTTTTGTCTTTATAATATTAACAGGATTTGTGTGAATATACTTTTTGACAATTATTTCCAAAATGGGAAATTTTTTAATAACAACCTACGTTCAATATATTGAATACATAGTTATACTATATGAAATACTTTTTCCGTTCAAATCCGACATTATATCAACTTTAATACACGTTTTCTAAACTTTTACCATGATTCGTGTCAATTATATTGATATATTCCTTTGGAACAATAATGTATCGAAATAATGCCGGGCCGAGAATAAGTTTTGTCGCCATTTTCCACACATGATTGGCGTATTGAGATGAACTTAGGAATAAATCCATAGGAACGGGCAATGAACAATGGCCGAACACATTTTACGGAGTAATTTACAGAATAATTTACTTGTATCTACGTAGGAATCGCCTATTCCCGAATGAAAAGAAAATGGGAGTTTACTAGGTCGTGTTTAGCAAGAAATGCACCTTTAATATTCACAATAGTGACTCATTTTCGCATTTTTAGATTTGCAGGAATATTTCCTACCTCGCTAAATTAAGCCTAGATTAAGCCGCCGCTACCCGAATTTCTACCGATTTCTTACATATCTCCCTTAAACATTTCTTACATATCTCCCTAAAACAGCTCTTAAAAAAGTATATGTTATTTTTTAAGATAATATCTATATATTCCCTACGCCAAAACACAAATTATATGAAATTCTCTCGACAGAAAAAAATCGCAAAGCAGGCTTCAAAAACAATAATAAACACGTTTGTTTCAGTTATTTTACAAGTTATATGTATGAAAAAAATCAGTGTTTTTTTAGACGCTGTTTTAGACAGCCCCAAGAGATTTTTTCTCTCTTTTAAACGAGTCGTGTTTTATTAAACATTTTACAATTATCGCATCGATTTAATATTAGCGCGCTCTCTCCAACATTCGTAATTATATACCTCTCCATCTTCTTCTTTTTAAACGGGATACGGCGCCTTAACATTTAAACAATACGGTGTAATGAATTATTGGAAGAATTGAAGAGATTGTGAATTATCTCATCATACCTACCTATAGGCCTCCGTGGTCGAGGGGCAATTTCCCTCAGAGCCTTTGTCATCTTTAGGGATGTGTATAGGGTATTTTAAAGGAAGAGGAAGTTCTGAGAAGGATAGGTCACGAGGGGTGGGTAGAAATCTAGAAGTCAGTGATTCCTGTCCTCCTCCCACTGCGGTGCAACGCAATGTTCCAAAAGAGTTTTGCTTAAGAGGTAACGAGGTGTCCCTCATCTCTCCCGATCGACCTGCCACGCAGCTGGTGGGCAGACACATCCACCGTCAGTCAAACCTCACCCCATGAACTCGGGCACCTCTGCTAAAGTCTGACGGCCGGCGTGGTCAAGGGGAAGACTCTTGACTCGCAATACGAAGGTCGCGGGACCGAACCCTGGCGTTGGAAAATAAATTTTAATTCAATAATTTGTGTTATTTCACAATTAATTCATTAAAAAAAATAATGTATAGTATATTTACGGCACGTTCCAGAGTGGAAGATACTCTCAGTCCCGCCCTGGTGTAATACCATGCACCATTCAAAATTGAAATGTTTCTTGAAAAAGCGTTAGCCGTATTTGGTGACCAGATCTGAATGGCCATGTACTTCCCCACCTTCCTCTTCCTCATCTCCTTCCCCTCCCCACTACTTTCAGCCTCACAACATACCCCAATTGTGTTGGTTATCCAAAAAATGGTTTACGATGTGGACGTACCCATACCCGCCTCCAAAATTGTATGATACAGCCAAATTGTTATTTTTCAATTACTGAACTCGCAAATAATTACCTAAGTTTCCTCTGAATCATGAAAAATCGAATTCTTTAATGATATATGTATTGAACAATTTATAACAAAAAAATAAATGAAATAGCTTGTATCTATAAGATATTTGCTACATCTACCTTGTGATGTAATCAAATTAATTTTGGTCACATGTAATAATCTAAAATCAAGTTTTGTACGAAAAGGACCGCGCAGCCACGCCTCTAAATACAATAATAATAATTTTGAAAAGATTCATGGATACGTCGATCTGTCGTAATGTTAGAGTCCAAAAGTCAATACAAAAGGATTGTTTACCGTTTAAGATGGATTTGACAATAACTAACACCCAAGTTACCCTTTCTCTACCTTATTCGCCATAAATCTGAAGATAATCCGTATTCGGCCTACTTTGGCAAATAACTTTCTAAAATGAAAACTTTTTTATCCGACCCACGTAAGTTTCTACTGTAAGATCAAAATCGCGAGAAAACTGAAAATTATTTTACGACATTTACTAATTTAATTCAGTGATGTTTGGTGAAAGTGGCTGTTAATTATATTATGTAAAAAAATTTATGTAAATGCCTAATTTTATAGGTTTTATAGCGACGAATTCGCTGGTGTCAGTAATTATCAAAGAAAATGTTGCGGATATCCATTTAAAACAAATTTAGATAACGTTATGTATTAAAATTAACATTTTACAAATACTCAGTGATGATATTACCTACAATAATGATAAACAATTCAAATGCGTAAGAAAAACACACTTTTCAGCGAGAAATGTTTCCTCGAATAGTTTGCCTTTAGAATTATATAGAATTAAAATAAATATCTAATAACTACTTTAACCTTTGGAAATTCCCTTTCTGGTGTCATTTTTAATTAAATGAAAACAAATGACTTTGTAAAACACCACTATTTAAAACTATTTTAATATAAGAGTTAAGGATCATCTAGGGCAGGACTTCCCAACCAGGGGGGCACGCCACCCTAGGGGGGCGTAGAGAAATGTCAGGGGGGGCGTAATAGGTTTTAACCACAGCTCTAGCAAAAACTGAACCCAGAATCGACCAACTGGTACAGAGCATGCAAGCTCAAGTATCTTATCAGTACTTTATATATTGTAGCTGTATAGTAGATCCCTATTTGAAATTCAAATAAATAATTTAGTTAATATATAAAAATGTGTTTCTTAATTTTGCTGAAACTTAAGTAAGGGGTGGTCCATTAATCACGTGATGTTTTTTAGCAACTTTTCAGAATATTATCTTTAAATGTAGGTATAATAAATACACGTGATATCTCATTATACCCCCTTCCCCCATGTGATATTTCGTGATTTTTTTCCGAACCCCCCTCCCCCCTTTCGAGCCTCACGTGGTTAATGGACGACCCCTAAGGGGGGCATGAAAATATTTTTTTTTGGTTCGAGGAGGCTCGGTGAAATAAAGGTTGGGAAACTCTGATCTAGGGTGATACATTTTTAGATTTTCATGTCAAAAGTATTTTCGTTATTTGTTTTTGGGGTGTAACTCCGTGTTGCGCTACATCCTTCTTTAGCCAACGTTTCGGACAGCGTTGCAGAGTCCATCATCCGGCAGATCCGGTAAATGTGTGATGCGGATCTGCCCTGATGATGGACACTGCAACGCTGTCCGAAACTTTGGCTAAAGAGGGAGGTAGCGTAACACGGCATAACACCCCAAAAATAAAATAACGTAAACATCTAGGATGCTTAAGTAATAATTATTACTATCGGCTATTAATATAGGTATTTTGAATTTGCAAACCATTTTTAGAAACAAATCATTCTTTTGATAAAAAAAACCGGATAAACATTTTATACTCAAGTCATATATATTTAGTCAAGTATATTGTTAATCTACAAAATAATCAATGACCATACGTCTATTGAATTCCTAAGAAAAATTGATAAACTACAAACCAAACATACACATGAGACAAGAAAAAGAAAAGAACTAAGACTCCCCTTTAGGAAAAAAACAGAGTCAAAAGTCATTGATGTACGGAGCATTGAAGATATTTGGAGAATTACCAGAAGAAATAAAATTGGAAGAGAGCATAAAGACATTGAAAATTAAATTGCAAAGATATGTGATTGATTTGATATAGATGTGTTATTTTAAGTGTACGTATATATAAGGATTGTATTAGGACATAGATAACTCTACCGCAATTTAAAATACCGCAATAAACAATAATAAACAAACACAACGGATTTACAATTTACAAGCGAATTCTCAAGTTATTGTTCATAATATTGTTATGTTAATTATTGTCTCTATCTGTGTTTTCTCTTTAAATAAAATTAAAAAAAAATTTATGATAACTAAGAGATTTTAGAAATCAGAAAAAGTGTTAAAAGTCAAATAAATATTATTAATAATCAATTTTTTTTTTTTAAATAGCTGTCTTGTAAATTTATTTTCATTATAATACTGACATTTATAATTATTATTTTTATTATTTAGACTTCATCATTATTATTGCTGTTTTATTTTTTTTTATTATTTCAATGCAATTTGTTATTTTTATGTTTCATTTTATATAATTGTTTTTTATGATATTTTTGAGTAATTAATCACATCTCCCTATAACATTTTTGAGTAATTAATCACATCTCCCTATAACATTTTTGAGTAATTACTCACATCTCCCTATAACATTTTTGAGTAATTAATCACATCTCCCTATAACATTTTTGAGTAATTAATCACATCTCCCTATAACATTTTTGAGTAAAATTAATCACATCTCCCTATAACATTTTTGAGTAAAATTAATCACATCTCCCTATAACATTTTTGAGTAAAATTAATCACATCTACCTATAACATTTTTGAGTAAAATTAATCACATCTCCCTATAACATTTTTTAGTAAAATTAATCACATCTCCCTATAACATTTTTGACCATGGTTGTTTGCCTTTTGTTATTTTTGTTAATAATCTAATCCTGAATAAGAAATTTTTGGTTTCGAAACATTTTGATTATTTTCATTAAATAGTGGTGTTTTACAAAGTTATTTGTTTTCATTTATTACGTTATGATATTTTAGGAGAGCAATGTTTTTTTATGAATTAGCGGCCTTCCTATTGAAATATAATATAATTGATACATTATAATATTCAATATTTAGAGGATCGATTTTCCTTGGGACCAATTGGCAGAAGGATCAACTATTCGGGAGATAAACAGACAGGGAAAAACTGTTGGGGGTTTAACTACGGTTGTTGATCACAAAAACGACCCTTTCCTTTGTTGCGCATATCAAATAAATATGTGCGTACGACGTTAGGCACGTTTTGGAGACTTAGGACTGCACCAGTGGAGAAGGTACCATTTTTTTCATGTGAATACCTCCCAAAGTCCCAACTCCTCCCGTCTGGAGTCAGTGAAACCATGGCATCTCCAAATTGGGAATGTTGCGAGACTGAAAGTAGTGGGGAGGGAAAGAAGAATGAGAAGGGGAAGGGGAAGGTGTGGAAATACCTGGTCTGAATACTAAACACGGTTAAAGCCATTTCAAGCAACGTTTCAATTCTAAATGGTAATTTTAAACTACGGCGACACTGAGAGTATATTTCACTCTGGAAAGCGGTGTGAAATACGGAAATTACTGGAGTAAAATGGTTTGAACCCGCGTCCTCTGGATTGCTGGTCGAGAGCCTCTCGACCACGGAAGCCGTCATATTACATTACATTACATATTGACGACCGGCGTGGTTTTGGGGTAAGGCCCTTGACTCGCAATCCGAAGGTCGCGGGATCGAATCCCGGCATGGGCAAATAAATTTTATTTGATTAATTTGTGTTATTTCACAATTAATTCATTAAAATAATATTTTTTGTATTTGCGGCACTTCCCAGAGTTAAATATACTCTCAGTAGCGCCCTGGTGTAAGACCACCATTCAGAATTGAAACGTTGCTTGAAATGGCTTTAGCCGTGTTTGGTGACCAGATCTGAAAAGCCAAGTACATCTCCACCTTCCTCTTCCCTATCTCCTTCCTCTCCCCACTACCTTCAGTCTCACATCGTACCCCAATTGGGGATGCCTTAGTCTCACTGGCTCCAGACGGGAGCAACTGGGACTCTTGTGAGGTATTACTATAAAAAAATAAAAATAAAACGTTTTGAAGAACGCATCGAGATTTGGCATAAGATATGACGTAGGTACCTAAATAAATGACGTCGATTCATCAACATGGTATTTTGAGCAGCCTATAAGAGGTATTTTTCCTGTCCCACTTTAATCGAGTTAGGAATTTCCAGCGATCTGTCCGAGTACATTGTACGTCGTGTGTCGATTACCTCTTTCCCCAGGTAGGCAGTACACTGGTACACTCTAGCCCGTCACAGGAGACCATATTTGTCCCAGCTCACATAGGTCTCATATAAACCGCTGTAACTCCCTTACTATCATAGATAGAAATATGTTCTGAACGGTATTGGAAAGGCAAAACACCATGTTTTATATTTAAATCTAAAAAATAACCGCTAAAAAAGTAAAATATACACGTTTATGAATCAAAATTTTAAATCGCAATTTGAAAAAATATTTTGAAACTTTGAAATTTTTTGTTAATTACTTGCTACGAAAGTATGGTAAGTGTGTGGGAATGGGATCTATAACAGAAAAAAGAATGGAGCGCTGCAGACGATGACCGCCGATAAAAATAAAAAAACACCAACCATTCATTTTCCCAATTCAATGTATCTCATTAATGTAACGGACATATTCATTGTTTGATCTCTTAAAAGTTAAATATAAAGTGTAAAATTAAAATTTCAAAAAAAATCGTACAAAATTTTGCACGGACTGGGTTGTGATACATAAAAAATGCCGAATGAAATTCTCGTGAATGACTTGCGCATGTGTGGATGAAAGTTCAATGAGGCAGATATAGAATAAATAATTTCATTTTATTTGAAATACGAACGAAGGTTAAATTTGTTCATACAAAAATACTAAAATCGCGTTTATAAAATGGGATGTTGGATGGATATAGATTTTTATATGGACCGAAAAAAAGTGAGGTCACAATAATGTTTATTTACTACAATTATTGTCTAATAATAATTGTGTTTTTTTTTCGTTAGCAGTAATTTTAGTTAGAAAAATCGTAAGGTGAGCCATTTTTAAAACATTTGTATGTTCGAATGCAAAAATTTCATCTTTCAAAAATTATATTTTTATTTCGAACTAGCTGGTCCCGGCATGCGTTGCTATGCCATTTAATAAAGAAATTGTTTCTCCCTGTGTGTCCTTTCCCGTTCTTCCCGTTCCCCTTCCGCCTCCCCTTCTTCTCCTGCGTCCTCTTACCCTCTCGCGTTCCCACTCCGTCACCTCCACCTTCCCTCTCCCCACTCCACTCTCCCCCCTTCCCCCGTTCCACGAACCCCCCTCCTCCCTCACACGTCTTCCACCTTCCCCGCCTTCCCTCTTCCTTTTTCCACTCCCTCGCCCCGTCAACCATCCTCCCGCGTTCCATATATTCAATCCCAGTACATTCAGTTATTAAACAGCCCGTGTGCCACCTTTTACAATGTTTATTCAAATTTCCATTTTTCATGTATATTAAATTTGGTAATTACCTAACATAGGTACCTATTTAAAATATCTAAAATTCTTGATTCAATTCAAACTCTTATGGGAGTACCTACTTTAAATAAATTTATTTAAGTATTTCAAAAATAGAATCCTGATTTGAACAATCAATGTTTTGAAAAATGTCATTCTCAAATACGCGATCTGTCAAACGTGCGATGTTTTCTGAAATTATCCAATATTCTGCGCAATTTTCTAAATTTTTCTCTCCGTAAGAACCATCCTCGCACTTCAAGGAATATTCTAAAAAAAGAATTAGCGAAATCGGTTCAGCCGATCTCGAGATTTGCGCTTACCAACACATTTAGCGATTCATTTTTATATTATAGATTAATAATAAGTAAACTTTGAAAGCGCCATTCATTATTTTTCAAAAACAGTTTTTAGTTTTCGGATATTTTCATTTTATTGTAAAGCGGAAATATTTTGACCAACTGAAAAATACGCCAAATTTCTAAAAGAACTGTGGTCATGGCAAAAAAACTGCAATATCTCTTGTGTTCTCTCCAGAGACATTCGTTATTCATCAGCGGGGGAAAAAGTATTTTCAGTATTTATTAGAAGACATGAAATCTTGAGATCAAAATGGTACAGTATCGTAGTTTATAAATATAGTTTAGGAGGAACGACGTCCTTATTAACTGGGAGCTAGATTTTGTCTGCGGAGCTCTTGTAGTGACTGAGCACACCTGCCTTCGGTTACCTTCGGCACATAGCGTAAACGAGACCATGTGAGCCGAAGGCAATGTGAGAACTAATCATAGACTAATTATGATTCATTACAAAAATCTAGTCTACCACTAAATTAGCGGGCAGACGCATCTGCCGCCAAGACCGGGCAAACCTAATCCTTTGAACAAGGGCACCCTTGCTAAATCACCGAGACCTACAATAGGTGTTGGTTATCCAATAAATGATTCTCGGAGCGGTGTGCGGTGGTACCCATACTTGCTTCCCAAATTGATGTTATAAACGCAAGGGTTCAGAACAATCGATTTTAAGAATTTAACAATTTTGATTAACAGGTAAGGCCGTCTATTTTTAATAATTTTAACCACTCTCAATGAAAATATGAAACAGAGAGACACAGAAAATGAAATTAAAAAAATCAGAGTGTGCAATTCACACGTGGTAGAAGTAAAACCTTTAAAAAACTAAAGTAGACAAGAGTGGGGAGGCTACGAAGCACCATACAAAGGAAGACTGATTATACTACCTCATTCTCTAGCAGGCTAAATCCTATAGATGTTTGTTTCTTTTTAGTGTCGCTATTTTTCGTTTCGTCGAGTTTCAAATCACTAAAGAAGTTTTCACTTCAAAAAAAGGTAAATTTCGCAACTTGGACACGAATTCAAGAAATAACAACTTTTATTTTTCGTCAGTTTTCTGAAGTTGAAAATCGTAATGTCTTTTATATTCTCTCATAGATTATTATAATGCATTACAAATGTATCATATTATTTGTTGATAGTTTGATTTGTGAAGTATGTTTTCGAGAGATGGGAAGACTGACAGAGATATTGAATGAAGGGTAAATGCAGGTAACTCTATTAATGGAGGACTGAATACAGTTGGCGCTAATAAAAAAAAACTGTTTAAAGAAGCGAAGCTAGCCGTCCACAATGGATTGCTGGTACCTACCCCTATGTATGGCAATGAGGCATGGAACTTGCAGAGGAAGAATGAAAGTAGACTGAATGCTGTAGAAATAAGATCCCTGAGACGAATGTGTGTTAAAACCATGTATGATCGTGTGAGAAACGTAGAGATAAATGGCAAGTTTGGGCATTTAGAGCGAAAGAACGAGAAAAGGAGTGTAATGAGAATATATGACGCAATTGTTGATTGGAAGAAGTCGGGGACACCCGAGGAAGACGTGGCACGACCATGTGAATCATATACTTGAGTATGTACGAGACGATGTATGTGAATGTGAAACGGCGTGATGGTTAGTTGTTAGTTAAATTGTTGATAAAGTGTTGTTAATATGATCAGCTGGTCCCTGGACAGGCGGCAGGCAGTAAGGCTCTCTGGCTAGGAACTGGTATGACCTGAGTGAGTGCAGAGAACAGAGGTACAGACGGAGGTACAGGGAGGCACAGTACCAGCGGAGGTATTACGAGCCCGCTGGCGCTGGAGACTACTCGCAGCCGGGGAAAGTGACATAACTGCTTCCGCCTATGCCTCGGGCCATGGCGCAACTTCTAAGTGGGACACCATGACAGGGGCTCTCAACTTTTCTATTCAAAGGTCACTGGGAATATTTTCACTGAAGAAGAAGATAATACTAATAAATCTAAACAAAAAAAAATGAAAAATAACAAGACAGCCAGGTCTCTCTTCTCACCGGGACAAGCGCCTTAAACAATTCGGCCACTGAGACCTCTTATTTTTAAATCAATTAGTCAATTTCATATTTCACATTCAGAATTAATATTATTATCATGTAATTTTCATCTTCACTTTGTGGGAATACATAATTATAGTAAACACAATAAAATAACTTTGTTTCAATTCCACTTTATTATTTCTTAATCCAACCGGTTTCGGTTCGTAATGAACCTTCCTTTATTTATTTTTCCTTCCATTATTTCAAAGGAAATAACAAAATTTCAAAGTGAAATTTTTAATACCATGGAAAGACACGAGTTAAAATTACATCAAAATATGGCTAAGTAAAGTAAGTGAAGATTTTTTTACATGAATATCTTATAAGAGTCTCAGCTGCTTCCGTCTGGAGCCAGTGAGACTATGTTGGTGTTACATCATGATTTCATGTTTGTTGATTTCATCATCTTCGTATTTGTTGACTGTATTCATTGATTTCCTCACCCTTACATTTGTTGACTCTGTGTGTTGATTTCCACATCTATATATTGTTGACTTTAGATTGTGTTGGCGTTACTTCACACCTATACACAGCTATAAACTAAGTTTGGAGATCGTGCTTTCGGAGTATCTGGGCCTTAGGCTTGGAATAAACTCCATACGGAATTTAGATGCATAACTAGCCTAACAGAATTTAGGTCCAAACTAAAAACCTACCTTTTTGGGCTCTCATACCCTTAATTTAAATTTACCTACCTATCCGAGAGTATCTGTATTGCCTACGATATGTCTTAATCACACTTTTCTTACTGAATTAAAATGACTCGAATCCTTACACATCAATCCGTCTCTTGACGAATCACATTTAGGAAGATCAAATCCTTCTACTACTGTACCGCCTACAATTATGTAAATGATGCCTTTACTTTCTAAAATACACTCATCAAAGAATGCATTATATATTAATACTAGCTGGTTCCGGCATGCGTTACTCTGCCATTTAATAAACAAATTGTTTCTCCCTGAGTGTCCATTCGTCCCGTTCCTCTTCCGCCTCCCCTTCTTCTTCTGCGTCCTCTTCCCTCCCACGTTCTCCTCCACCTTCCCTCTTCCCATTCCACTCCCCCCTTCCTTCCACGGTCCCGCGAACCCCCCTCCCGAGTTCCCCTCCCCCCTCACACGTCCCGTTCCCCTCCAGCGTTCTTCTTCCACCTTCCCCGCCTTCCCTCTTCCCTTTCCCGCTCCCTCGTCCCGCCAACCCTCCTTCCGCGTTCCATATATTCAATCCCAGTACATTCAGTTTTTAAACAGCCCGCGTGTCACCTTTTACAATTTTTATTCAAATTTCCATTTTTCATGTATATTAAATTTGTTACCTAACATATGTACCTATTTAAAATATCTAAAATTCTTGAACCGATTCAAACTATTAGAGGAGTACCTACTTTAAATAAATTTATCAACTCAAAGATTTTCAAAAATAGAATCCTGATTTAACAATCATTGTTTTGCAAAATGTCATTTTCAAACACGCGAACTGTCAACGTGCGATAGTCGTTAGGTTTTCTGAAATTATCCAATTTTCTGCGCAATTTTCTTAATTTTTCTCTCCATAAGAACCATCCTCGTACTTCAAGGAATATTCTAAAAAAAGAATTAGCGAAATCGGTTCAGCTGCTCCCGAGATTTGCGCTTAGCAACACATTCAGCGATTCATTTTTATATATAAGATTAAAATATTTTTCAGGATTAAATTACATATGTTCACAATTATGTCCTCTGCGTGCGAACTCTATCTAAATTTATTTAAATGAACAATATACAGTGTTAATTTCAAGCGACCTCCCAGGTAAGAATGGTCCTATATTCATTCATTTTTAGGCAGGATCGCGTTCATTGGTCAAAATATTGTACATACCTATATTTTCGTATCGCTGATCAATGAACCGGTGGATGCAATTTTTAGCGAAGTTGTTATTAATTGTTTGTCTAGCTTGTAGTTTTTTTAGATTTTAGAAATGTATTATAAGTTTGTACAGCGCCCTTGAGGTGATTTTTCACAAAAACGGCCCTACATAAATCAAATATTTTTATTACTATTATAGATTCCAAATGGACCGCTGTTCTTCCATTCACAGCACCCTCCGCTCTACCCAAGCGCCGCTCGTGCATCTTCGACCTTTTCCGAAGATAGCCGAGCGGAACCGAAAGAGTCGTGAGAGGGAGGGGGGTGGGGGAGGGGTAAAGGAAAGGAGGCCGCGCTGGCGATGAGAGAAGGGGTTGAAAGCGAATCTAGTCGCAAGAACCCGATGACGTTATAAGGTAACATTTGTTTTATAAATACATTTGCTGGACGATCAGCCTTTGATTCATAAACGTACGTGGAAACATTTTTAATCGAACTGACTGATTTTGGGTTGCAAGTCACAATTTTTTCTAATTTGTTTTTTTTTGTAAGAAAAGTAACTATCTTTCAGTTTATTAGGATCAACATAACGATGCTTTTTTAAAATTTAATTAAAATTAAATTTGAAAATGTTCTTATCAATTTCTGCAAGTATTTTAGTATGTATTTTTACAGTTTCAAAATGGTCTTGTAAAGAGAAAAAGCTATTACAGAAATATTTGCAGAACTTGATAATGACATTATCATTAGCTGGTGAATGCGTGACGAGAGCGTTATGTGTGATCGGGCGAGGCGAACGGAAGTTGAGAGGGAGATATAAGTTTTACTTCAGTCGTGTGGTCTAAAGCACACTCGTGTTTTTACATTAGCTTTGGACAGGAGGTACCAAGGAGAAAAAATCCCTCAGGGCCTATTTTTTCTTTGGGGATGATATGTGGAGGGCCTTATTTATTTATTCTTGCTTATTTATTTATTAGCGGCCTTCTTTAAGGACTTTTTTTACATGTGAGTAGTAAAAAATATAAGTATTTGAAAAATACAACTGAACATTTTTTTAAGTGAAAACTTCTTTAGCACCGTTGTGATCACTCGATGAAACGAAAAATAGCGCCACTAAAAAGAGACAAACACATACTATAGGATTTAGCCTGCGAGATTTAACCTGTCGGTCTCCTCTTTGTGTGATATACATACGTAGACTTCCCAATCTTGTCTACTTTTGTTTTTTGAAGGTCTCGCTTCTACCGCGTGTGAATTGCGCTCTCTGATTTTTTACAATAGTTCCACGCAGAGGGCCCTGAGTAAAATATTTTCCATCGGGGCCTATGTCATCTTAGGGCAAGCTGTGAGGAGATTATTTTTAAGGAAGGGAAGGAATGGTAGTTCTGAGAAGGAAAAAGGTATAAGGGGTGGGTAGGAATCTAAAGGTCAGTGTGTCCAGTGTTCAGGACGGTCGTATGAATCCATCCCTCCAACTGCTTTGCACCGATGCGATGGGTCGAGAATATCTGACTGGAGAGGTCAAAAGGCTTCTCTCAACCAGTTTCTTTCAGCAGACGCATCCGCCGCCAAGACCTGCTAAGCCTCCAAACGTAGCGAACCATTTGGGGTGACCTATGGTAGGGGTGTTGGTTATTCAATAAATGGTTCCCGGGGAGGCGGTACCCGTACCCGCCTTCCAAATTGAACTGCATCAGCTACATCTTTTGTAGTTGTCTATTGTTAAATTGAAGATGTCCATTGACTTGGTATATTTATTTCCCTCCATTAGTATTATGGGCAAAGAGGATTACATATTGTAGTTAGTCCCAGAATTTCTGCACTAAAATAAATTTTGACATCAAGTAGTGGAATCCGGAAGCTTATCAAAAGCAAAAAGCAAGCAATTCTGGACTATCAAATACATAATTTAAAATTTTGTATTGAAATACTAAGTTGGGTGAAAATCGTTCTGTCTTGACAATTTTAGCATATTCATAATAACATTTAAAGATGTTATAGTTCAACAAAATTGCTGGAATACCAATGCATTTCAAAACTTAGGAAACGTTATTTTGTATTCTTTCAATTGCTTGTACATGAATATTATAATGTGGGTTCCAGACGACAGAATTGTGTTCAAATTGACTTCTAACATGGGCAAAATACAAACCTTATTGTAATTCTAAATCGTTGAAGAAGATTATCACAATAACTCTGAATGAAAATATTAAGGAGATAAACATGCAGAAAATAAAAAAAAAGGTAACCAAAAACAATCTATATCGTAAAACTATCAAATATATTATATACTTAAAAATGATAGTAGGTGGCAATAGCTCAATTGGTAGAGAAGCCAGTCCTGATCAGGCTAGGGGATCTGCGTTCGAGTCCCAGTTGCGACCGTTTTTGACTCTATCTCGTTTTAAAAGAAAGTTATTTAGAAAAATGAAACAATACAACTTTGTATAAACCACTTATATGATGTGCAAATCCGACTGGTTTCGGAACAAACGTTCCTTCGTCAGGGAAAGCTTATACTAATTTGACAGTTTAGAACAATGTTTTATTGTGGTAGGGGTGGAGCCGTTGTTAGTTAATAATGTAGATTGGGTGGGTAGGTATTAGTGTAGAGTGGGTGGGTAGGGAAACAAATCCATGATTGGGCTATATGACAATATTTTTTGTTTGTTGATAATAGATTCATTATTTTTAAGGGATTTTTTAATTTCCAAAGCTTCTAAGTTATCTAAACGTTTTCCTTTATGATTAATATGAAGAATATTTATCCCTGTGTTTTTTTCAAAACTGTGGTTATTTTCAATGATATGGTTAGCGAATGAAGAAAAAAAAACTTTAAAAAAAAAACGTTCTTTCCCTGACGAAGGAACGTTTGTTCCGAAACCGGTCGGATTTGCACATCATATAAGTGGTTAATACAAAGTTGTATTGTTTCATTTTTCTATAATGGATAACCACAAAGTAATAGCTACATTCAAAAATAGAAAGTTATTTATATTATCTTCTTCAACTATTAAATAATAAATTATCTTTATTTTAAAATGAATTTTGTTAAATTTTAGAAACAACTAGCCCTAAAAGTATGAAATGGAGGTGTCAATATCTTTTTCTGATTTTTCTGTTTCCAGATTTTCGATTGAGTTTCGCTTATACTGTCTTCATTTAATTAAATATTACAATTTGAGGTTAAACTCATAAAAGTTAAAGTTAAAATAAATATTTTTAATGTTTTTTCGGACTTTTAGGTTAGGTTAGTTTAGATAGTTAATTCATGGACAAAAGACCAATGCTGAAAATTTTACTGTAAAACCTATACCTAATTTCTGACTTTTAGAGTAACGCACCAATATTTATCATAAGCAAAAGTAGACAGAAATAACCAAGGACGTAGTATAGCATTCACGTGGTGGAACCTAAGGTTCGATTCTGGGGTGGGCAACGGTGAAGGAGGGGGTGAAAATTTTATCACAAAGTTTTACGTGACCTCTGGTTACTACAACTAATTATTTACTTCATATTGATAAAAAAGATAATGCAAATAATATTCTTGTATTTTACAGGAATGTTTATTTATTTATTTATTTAATACATGAATTATCGAAAGTACAAATAGTTTTTTGTGATATTTCACCCTCCATGCTAGGGATGACCCTGTGTTATGGCGGGTGAAGTTTACAGTTTGCGGATATACATTCATTTGTATAGGTTGAATTTTTCACTAATTGATACTATGCACACAAATTTTTCTACGATTAGAGAGTTTATGTAGTTATATGAATTACAATATTAACAAGATGGATTACAAGAATAAGGTGAAGAAGTTAAAGAATTATTGGGAAAGATAAGTTATTACTAGTATATTAAGGAATTATTGATACATAGTTCACAGTAATTAGTTTTATACATATAATGCTGCTTAGTTAGTAAATAAAAAATATATTATGTTTTGCCTGCTCTTTATACTATGCACACAGATCTTCTATAATAAGAAAAAGATATACTTATAGTTAGATTGGGTTACAAGAAGAAGATGGAGAAGTTAGAGAATTATTAGAAAATGAAAAATTTGAGGAGTTGTTAGCTATAGATACACTGTGTGTAATGTAATCCAATGTGTATGTGAATATAATCCAAGTCCAATTAAAATGGAATTCTACCAAGGGTTAGTTATCATTGCATAATAATAGACATCTTTTTTTTCTTCTTTTCTTTTACATTAGCTCCACACGGGAGGCCCTGAAGAAAAAGAAAATCCTCATCGCCTAAGTCTTCTTTGGAGATGCTCTGTGGAGGGTCTTTTTAGGGAAAATAGTGAGATGAAGTTCTGTAAGTTCGGTAAGGAAAAAAAAACGAGTGTGCTTTACACCACACGACTGAAGTAAATCTTCCTTAGCTCCATCTATGTGATAGGACGGGAGAAAGAAAATGTGCGTGCGCACTGCTCTCTCTTGCTCCTACAGTGTGATACAGATAATAGGCCTGCACTGTGTCTTAGATATACGAAACGTAACTGGCTATGAGAGAAAGAGAGAAAGAAAATGTGTATTCGCACCTCTCTGTCTTGCCCCTACAGTAATATACGAAACGTAACTCTCTCTCTCTTTATATCTTTACTAACTTACATCTCCCTCTCAACTACCGTTCACCTCGCTTTTCGTATTCACCAGTTTACTCCCCAAGTCATGCGTGCGTAAAGAACTTTTACTTAAAAAAAACCATGAGGGGTTTGTAGAAATCTCAGGGTCAGTAAAGGGTCAACCTAAAAAAATCCGACCAAATTAAATATCTGGGGATTGTTATAGATGACCAACTGCGTTGGGAGGACCATGTCAATTTCACAACAAAAAGACTCCGCAAATTGTGCTATATATTTCTCTCTCTAAGATCAATCCTGAACCTTCAAACCATGAGATGCATATATTTATGCACTTTTCCAATCAATAGCCACATACGGTATCGTGGGATGGGGAGGCTGTGCAGCTTCAATTATATATCCCATGATCTTAATTCAAAAGCTGCTACTAAGGATTATATTAAAATGTCACCCATCTCACCCATCAGAGCCACTTTTTTAAAAATTCGCAATCCTAGACATTAGACAATTATACGTTAAGACAATTCTCATACACTTAAGGAAAAATGATTTAACACTCAAAACTCAACAAAATATTTACACACGCTATTCATCACACCAAAAATGCAAAATTCCTCCAACAAAAACAGCTTTCGCCCAACGACAGTTCTCTTACATCGCGCCTAAAATGTTCAACTTACTGAGTATTGATATTAAGACATCGAAAACTGATGATCTTTATGCCATTAATATACAGAACTGGTTATTTACTCAGGGAAGGAAATATTATAAAGAATGCCTTACATCTTAAAAACTGTTTCATATTTCTCGACTAAAAAATCTTATCTCTAAATTAATTTTCAACCAAAACTTTATATTACGCTGATGCTTTTTTCATATTTTTTGACATTGTTCGTCCATTTCATATGCTGCCTAGGAATACTTGCTTTTGTTTTTGGGGTCTAAGACTATCATTGTTCATCTGTATAGATGATTTACATATTTATTCTTATTTTTTATTTCTATTATCCTTAAAATATTATTATTTGTTACTTTTATTTTTATTTGTTATTCTATTTTATTTTTATTTATACAAGATTCACCTAGTTTAACTCCTTTCCTGTATGTGATCATGTACCTAATACTTGTATAATATATATGCTATATGTTTGTACTTTCATCTACATATGTATGGATGATTATTAATATTACATACTTAATATCTTATAAATCTCGACTACCATAATACGGGCATTTGCCTAGCTTGGTAGTCAAAATACCATGTAAAACAATCCTGTAATAAACAAAATGAATAAAGAAAATTTAAAAAAAAAATAAAAGTAAGTGTGTACAGGAGAGACGGACGTGTGAATCTATTCATCTCACTGCAGTGCAATGGGATGTGTCATCCGGCTAGATATGTCAAAGAGTCTCCCGATTCGGCCCGCCCCAAGGTAAGCAAATTCATCTGCCGCCAAGACCTCCCCATGAACTCAGGCACCCCTGCTAAGTCACCAAACTTAGCGAACCACTTAGAGCGTCTATGGCAGTGTTAGTTATCCAATAAATTGTAACTGGTGCGGCGGTAATCACACCCGTCTTCCAAAATGAATATTGTCGTATTCCACTTAGTTTCCTGCATTTTAATTTTCAAGGTTAGAATACAACTTAATGTTTGATGAGTAAAGAATATTTTAAATCTTTAGATTCAATGCCAGAGAGTGTCTTCCTTTAAAAATATATACGTAGGCAGAGAGGTGAGAACGCCATAGTAAAAATACTTACATTAATCATAAAAGAAATGCCATCCTTATTAGAAGGGAGTGCTATAAAGAAAAGAAGGTGTCATCTCGTATTGAAGGCCGGTCACAACCATCTTGGAAGTATGGCGGTCGTCCGGTTTACTTCCACAATTTACTAAACCTTACATTGTCGTTGAAAAAGAAGATAATACTAATTAATTTAAATAAAACAAGAAAAAAAAACACAGAAAAATATAAAAGGTAACTGTCGCAACTGGACCTCGAACCCAGGATCTTTTGTCTTACCGGGACATAATAAAAAAAAAAATCGAATATAATATTGTTTTTTTTTTTACATGATGTTGATATATTTAGTACATCAATTTTAATATAGAAGCATACCTTATTGAAGTTTTTTTCTTCAAGTAGGGGAATATTTTGACAAAGCTATTAAAATTGACTAACACATTAACAGTATTTTGTCGGCTGAAAGAAAAAAAAACTATTTCGGATTTTTTAATATTTTGTGCCTGCATATTGTATGGATGAAATTCAATAATATTTTTACTTTATATTAATTTTTGTGCAAGTGTTTTAAACAGTCGTTTCCTGCACTATTGACGAGTATAATTTTGTAAATATTGTTCAGGGCCCATGTCATCTGAGATGCTGTATGGAGGGTCTTTTTGAGGAGATGGAGGAATGAACATTGGTCTTGAAGATACACATGTTGTAGGAAGGAGGAAACACAGAGGCCGGCAAATCATTCCACAGCCAAGCTGTTGAAGACAAGAACGAGTCGAAGAAGCAACCCGTTCTGATGTGATAAATGTCAACCGTGTACATATATTGAGCGCGCGTTTGACGTATTTCCCGACTATGCACCGGTGCCGAAGGGATCAATGGTGCTGGTTCCTCGGAGCATCTTCCATTGTAATACCTGTAGAACAAGGATAGCAATCCCACCTGATGCCTGAGCTCTAAAGATTGCAATCTATCCGTTAAGATGGGATAATTTATCAAACGGACCGTCCGGTTTTGCACAGAGTCGAGGGTATTTTTCAGGTATTTTGGAGCTCCAGACAAGAGGTGGCTGCCAAATTCAACCGTGGGACGCACTTGTGATTTATACAGGGTTAGCAGTTGTGTACTATTAAAGTATCTGCAGGTCCTGTAATTCTGTTTTTATTTATTTATTAACGCCCTTTTACATTTGAATAGTGAAAAATATAGGCAGTATTTATTGTACATAACTGCATTGCCTCAGTAACAATATTTTATATTTGTTTAAAGATAAATTAAAGATGTCCACTGACTTGGTATAATTGTATCCCTCCATTAGTATTCTGGTCAAAGAGGTATATATTTCGTAGGTAGTTCCAGAATTACTGCACTGAAATAAATCCTGACTTCTAGTATTACGTACTGGAATCCGGAAGCTTTTCAATTCGAGCAATACCTGACTGTCAACTAAATCATTTAGAATTTTATACAGAAATACCGAGTCACTGAAAATTCTTCTGTCTGACAATTTGAGCATATTCATATAATTTAAAATAGTGTTGTAGTTCAACATAATTGCTGGTATACCCATTTTAAAATTAAGAAAACGTAAAATTTTGTTCGTAAAATGTGTGATCGACAAAAATTACTTAAAAATAAGAAGTACCTATGGCAGAGTTGGTCTAGGCCCATTTCCTTGTGGAGATGTCCTCCCCACTACCTTCAGCCTCGCGACACACCCTAATTGCGAATACCATAGTCTTACTGGCCCCAGAAGATTATTGACAGTCATCCAGAGAAAGACCAAAGAACTCCTGGATGACTCAATGTTCCAAAATACTTCATAGAAACGGCCTGGATGATGGCGATACTCAGAACCGAAGAAATTGCAACCTGAGAACGAGAAGAGCCGACCCCAACAGCCTACCTAGGCAATGTGTTGGGACAACGCTAAGAAGAAGAATGGCTGGCTCTAGAAAATTGAAAGCATTTGGAATTTTTGGGCGGTATTCAAAAAATATCATAAGACTCTTCTATTTCACGTCGTGTTAGATTCTAAAGGTAATATCCTCTGATCTCAATCCGATTTGTCATTTGATAACTAGTATCAATCTGTACTAGGTATCAATCGATCAACTTCACACGTAAGATTTGGCCTACTTTCCGGTTGAAACCGCAAGTCGTGAGACAGACTCACCAACACCAGAAAGAGAGAGAGAGTCACGGTAGCTATGACTGAAGTCTGTGACTGAATCTATTCGTGAAGTGGGGGAATCCGAGGAAAAGAGAAATTATAGCCTCAAGTTACGGCAGAAGAAGTGTAACTTGACATATTGATCGTGAAAGTTATGTAACATCCAGTGTTAAGTAGTTATATCCACTACTGCACACTATTATAATACCTCTCTGGTAGAATTGCGCAATGTTGGTGCCTGAGGTGAATCCGATTCGCATTTAAATACCGAAAACAAGCCCTAATTAACCTCAATTTGTGGTTTCGTTGTTAAACTACTCAATTGCATTGTCTAGGAGGTGCAACAGTGGTCCAATAATTATAGAAGAAGATCTTTGATAACCTTCTCAATATTCTTCATAAGCCTTCCGGCATCTAGGCTTGAAAATAATGGCTCCAATTTTGCTGTTTCCTAGAAAATTTTTAAGGTTTTGAAATGAGAATATGTTTAGTTCTTACCGGGATATCATTTATCTAGTTCCTACTTCTCCCTATCACGTTGCTGGAAAATTATTTGAAATTTGGAACAATGGAAAGAAAAATAGTGCAAATTCGAGAGCTTTTGTTTTTAAAATAGAAGAACATTTGGAACTACCTTGGAAGCAAGTTGTTGGTGTTTTTCGTGCACACAATCTCGTTTTTAAGTAAAAAGAAGGAATTTGACCATTTCGGAAGTAGGTACATAATATTAATGCATATTTATTAACTCATTCGTTTCGATGTATCGCTGTGGAGCATAATTACATTGTGGTTATGTCGTGCGCTCCTATGCAAAAGTACAGTGGTAAGTGATTGGTTATTCTTTTTCCTTGCATACCTTGTTTTTCCTACACATATTATCACCCAATCCCAGCAAACACCATTTCGTCTCGTTTCGTTCAAAGTTTTTACAGTCCATTAAAAGTGCAACAGAATTCGTAAGAATTTTTATATGCAACTGTTACCTAATTGATAATTCAGGGGAAGATTGATGCACTATATAACACTTAATTGTTTTATAATGTACATGACTGGAATGAATGCAGTTTTGTAGAAATGTTCCGGGCTGCAGACTGCAGGGTGAAGATTTCCCTGACGGTAGCTACCTACTGATGGAAGTGATACAAGAAGAGGATGCTTTTACAAACCTGCGATATATTTTTTTCAATTTTTTTTTTTAATTGTACAACAGATTAATTATCCAATTACCGTACAATTTTCTCATTTTGACAGTCTTAACACAAAGGAAGATAATAATTATACAAAAAAATCTTAAGGGTATCTAAAGAAGAGTTATATATATCTAGTGTTTCCGATATTTAGTTCAACAGCACCATTCCTCTTGTCATGCTGTGCGAAAACATCTGTTTTGCCGTATGGTGTTTTGAATAAGTCGTGTCGACGACTACGGTTTAAATTTCAGGTACATACAATTCATAGCATTCCAAGAACTGGCTGTCAATACAGTTATGAATTATGTTTTGTTTTTTTTTTTCAATTATTTCTGGCTATCACCCTTCGGGGATGTTCTAGCCATCATTTAAAATTACAGAGAAGGGAAAGGTAAATTTATATATGTATTAATTTTATTTAAATGGGCAAATTTCAGAATCATGTTGAAGATTGGAGACGAGTTCAGACTTAGAAGAGATGAAATGTTGAATGGAGGGGAGAAAACTAAGAATTACAAGATTTGCATTACGCCTAGTATCTAAGCCAAATCTATTTGTTACCTCAACATGGTGCATGAACATACCTAAGGACTTTTTTTCTGGATTTGTTCTATCATTGTAACGTATTTAGTTTGGTGCGGAGTCCACACACCACTAGCATACTCCAGCTTACTTCTTATGACGCCATCGATTCTAAATCAAGCTAAAGACGTATAAAGCACCTGGGACAGCGATAAGAATCAATAACACTTTATGATTAATTTCCATGATGAGAGAATAAATTAAAGTTGAAACAATTTAAGTAACAATCTTTCGACTTCAGCTTTATTGGACTGGACACTGGACATTTATTTAATCAGAATGCCTGATTGCTAATGCAGATACTGTACTAAATCCCATATGACTCAACAAACTGGTGACTAGCAAAGCAAACACTCAATTAGGCCAGAAGGATACCAATTCCCAACTGGAAGTCAACGAAATCTGATGGGTTCACTATGGCGAGGTTCCCACAAGGACTGTCTTCCAACCTAACCTAATTTGTGTATGTTATTATTTCCGTTTTCTGTGAATGGAATCAACTCTCCGGTATCAGTGCCAATACAGCATGTCCAATTTCAGAAATGTTGTGAGGCTGTAGTAAGTTGGGATGGAAACTAAATGGGGAGAGTAAGATTTAAAAGTACCTGACTAACAATTTGTAGATACTGCTAAATCCAATTGAACAACAACGTTTCGAATCTTAATTGCGAACTAAGTTCTTTATTGCGAAATTATTGGAGATTATACTATTTTTACATCTAGTGCAATTTCACAATATTAATTGTAGATGATTCAATGAAGAAAATCTACTTTAGTAACAATATCTATTATCTATCCAAAGCATTTTCACCTCTCCGACCTCGGGTCAAAATATTTCCGCTTTGCAATAAAATCCAAATAAATGTAATATTTCTGAACGCATCCGAAAACCAAAAACTGTCTTTGAAAGATGATGAAATACGCCTTCAAAAACACACATATTTTCAATTTGGGAGGCGGGAATGGGTACCGCCGCCCCGGGAACCTTTATTCGATAACCTATACCTCTGCCATAGGTCACCCCATGTGGTTCGCTACGTTTGGTGATTTAGCAGGGATGCCCGGGTTCATGGGGTTAGGTTTGGCTAAGTCTTGGAGGCGGATGACCAGGACACACTAAACCCCAGATTTCTACCCACCCCTTGAACCCTTTTCCTTCCCAGAACTCTTCTCTCCTTCTTTTCCTTAAAAAAACCTTCCACACAGCATCCCCAAAGATGATTAACTAAATTATTTTCCTCCTGTGTGGAGCTCATGTAAAAAAAAGGCAAATATATTATAAAAATCATAGTCAAATCACTTTTATGCAATGAAGTTATACATATACTGTAGACGCGTGGTAGAAATCTCAAAGTGGGAAGCCAACAACAAGACAATTGCACTGTACTCGATTTCTAGTACTTTAGTACTAAACTGCCACGTTTCGAGTAAGGTCGTGTCCTACCAGTTAGTAAATTGCATTATAAAGCGCCAAAATTCCCTCCCGTGTGATGAGAAAATGTGTCGGTAGTAAAAGCGAAGGAATAATATTTCATTTGTAAATACATGCAAATTACTTATTATTATCGATTATATAAATAATACAATTGCTTTCCGCCCAAAGATTTTATGCGTCATTAGAGAACTCAAGGCATACTAAAGTAATTATTATTTTAAATTGTTAAACTAACGTTTAAGACAAGATTTTTATGCATAGCACAAAGGGTAACAATTATTATAAGCAATAATTATCAGCCTGAAACACTCATCCACATTGAAAAATCTTCCGAGCAAAGATACATGACGCCAAGAATGAAACACTAGTATATATTGAATCATTTGGCGTTGTATAATATAAGCCGCCATAGCTCAATTGGGAGAGCAGCTGACCGGCAATCAGAAGGGCACGGGTCCATGTCCCGTTGGCGTCATGTATCTTTTCTCGGAAGATTTTTCAATGTGGATGAGTGTTTCAGGCTGATAATTATTGCTTAAAATAATTCCTACTAAAGTTCAGGTCTGGATACGCAACAGCCAAATTACTAAGTCGATGCCGTCACTAAGTAAAATTTACTTTTTATAATAATAATCTAACGATTCTTTAGTTACTTGCTTGCGGTAAAACAACATACAAATCAGCAAAAACAACAAATACAATAACAATCAACGCCATTTGCAAACTATTGTTGTTCATTATAGCTTGAAAATTTGACACCTCAAAATTCGACTGGTGCCCAAGCCTCCTACTTTAGTCGGCCTCGAGACAGTATTCGACGGAACTTTTAAATTTTGAATACGAAAATGCCGCCCGCGTTCTGTCTTTTGTTTCGTCCATATGCACATATTCTTTTAAGCGTCTATCTTTATCATACATGAATAACTTTTCAATTAAGAAATTATTGAAAATCGCTGAAAAGCTCTGTAAACAGAAGAGTGTTGATTAATTGCCACATTATATCTCGAGTTTGTGAGACTATGGCAAGTCTAGCTTTCATGTGTTTTATGTGAAAATAATTTATTAAAAATTCCGAAAGTTTCAATATATTTCTTTTAAATTACGGTCGGAAACTTTGGTTCCGTAAAGTTTGAACTCTTTTGTGGTTAACTTTTAGATTTGCTTATAAAGCGGGGCGTTTTCTCTTTCTAACACCGTTTAAATCATAATTCTAACCATGATAGTAACCGAGACACAACGATTTCTATAAGACCTATACGAATTTTTTGAAAACCGAATAAATTAGCCTAAGGGATTAAAGTCGTACCACCTTTCAAAAGCCTAAAACTTTCAATGTGTCGCTCTCCAATACCTCTCCTTAATATTGCTGACTGATCTACGCAAATAAATCTGTTTAGGAAAGCGCATAATCCGAATTTAAGTAAGTACCAACACTTGTCTATTCATAAACGTATTTAAACAGATTTTAATTAAAACCTGAATATCATTGAGTGTTCTTTGATTCATTATTATTATTATTTATTAGTCGATAGTTATTTTGGGCAAATTTCTTATAAGAGAAAGTTGAACACAACCGGATGAAGTTGATATGTCAAAGGTCCTACCTAATGTAGGTACTGGTACTGGTACTGGCCGCTCGTTGCTGGAACACATTGACATCTGTCGGGGAAATCTAGAAACAATGACCACCACTTGTTAGAACCAGAATTATTGTGACTGTTACTTTCGGTTTCATTTTGGTATTCTATGTTGGTTTTTTGGCGTGTAACCTACTTTGTTTGTCTGATTTCGACATTTTAAACTGTGACAGGTGACTGTCGAAAATAAATATAAACTTTAACCCAGTGACAATCACTAATATTGGATGTAATGTTATTTCTAGGATTAGCCTGCTCATGGAATAATTGATAATTAAGTAAAATTAGTACGTGTTTTGGGCATCAAGAGAAAAGGAAGAACCGAAGATTTTTTGAAGTGAAAACTTCTTTAGCACCGTTGTGATTTGAAACTAGATGAAACTAAAAATAGCGATACTGAAAAGAGACAAACACATACATCTGTAAGATTTATCCTGCAAGAGAATGTGATAGTATAATCGGTCTCCTCTTTCTGCGGTGCTTCGTAGCCTATCGGTCTCCTCTTGCGATGCTTCGTTGCTTCCCCACTCTTGTCTACTTTAGTTTTCCGAAGGCTTCACTTCTACCGTCTCATTTTTTTCTACTTTAAGATAAATCAGAGTGATGGTACTCTCAAAATCGCCCTGGTAAATGACCAGCAATTAGAATGAAATGACTTAAGCCGTGATTAGTGATAGATCGTGACCAATCCACTCAAAAAACTACAACCTTTTTCATCCTGTTTAAAAAAAGGCAATTTCAAAAACATACATATTTATACATTAGCTCCACACACCACCTGAGGAAAAAAATTTCCCTCCGAGCTTATATCATCTTTGGGGATGCTATGTGGAGGGTTTTTTTTAGTAAAAGGAAGGAGTTTAAGTTCTGGAAAGGAAAAACTTATGTGGTGCGGATATAGGAATCAGGGGGTCAGTGTGTCCAGGAGTGACAGATGTATGAATCCATCCCTCTCATTGCGGTGCAAGGCGATAGATTGAGAGAGTCCAGCTGGAGAGATAAAAAAGCCTTTCCCGATCACGCAGTAAGTTGACAAACGCATCCGCTGCGAAGACATAGACAAAGCTGACTCCATGAACCCGGACACCCCTGCTAAGTCACCAAACACAGCGAACCACTTGGGGTGACCTATGGCAGGGGTGTTGGTTGTCCAATAAATGGTTCCGAGGACGGCATAATAAAATAAATACAGAATGCGTAAAGCAACAAAGCCCTTGAAAGATGATGAAATTTGCACAGCACTTTACGGACTTTTTTAGGTTATGGCAATTATTTTTCAGCTATGAATTAACGTGTAAAAAAAAAGATACCATGTTTTTCACTTCCATGTTGAAACTCTAACGAATCGAGTAGTAAGTTTATAAGCACACTAGCTGGCTCCCGGCATGCGTTGCACGACCATATTTAAAGAAATAAATTGTTTCATCCTGTTAGTACTTTCCCGTGCGTCCCCGTTCCCCTCCCGCATCCCCTTCCCCTCCCGCAATCCCTTCCACCTTTCCCGCCTACCCTCTCCCCTCTCCCCTCTCCCGCTCCCCCGTCCCGTCATCCCCCCTCCCGCGGTCCAAATATCCAATCCTAGTACATTCAGGTTTCAAACAGCTCGCGTGTCACCTATTACGATTTTTTTATTCAAATTTTCATTATTCATATTTTTTAAATTTATTTATTAACCAAGAATAACATTACAATATATACAATATACCTACATATAACTGCATATATATTATTTTTTTGGTATATACCACCTCACTAGGCTGAGCCTATTCTGAGGTGGCAGGAATTTAATTTAATTTTGATATCTTAATCTTGGAAAAGACAAAACAAAGCTGCTGACTGTAGGCCGAACGCAACATCAGATGAGAGTAGAGATGTCAGGAGTTCCACTAAAGAACACCAAGGAGTTTGTCTACCTCGGGAGCAAAATAACATGGGACGGTCGGTCTAAGAGCGAGGTCGGCAGCCGTATACACCAGGCTAGGCTTGCATTCAATAAAAGGTCAAAAATAATAGAATCGAATAATATAGACCTGAAACTGAGAATACTCCTCATCAAGACCTATGTATGGAGTATCTTGATGTACGGCTGCGAAACATGGTGCCTATCCGAAAGAGATAAACGGAGACCAGAGGCTTTTGAGATGTGGTCCTATAGAAGACTACTAGGAATTTCCTGGAGAGACCACATCACAAATGAGGAGGTTCTCCAAAGAATCGAAGGAGGAAGGCACCTGCTCAGGACCTTGTCCGAAAGGCGCGCAAGATGGATCGGCCATGCAATAAGACAAGAAGGCCTCTTGCATGCCATAATGGAGGGTATGACCGAGGGGACAAACGCTAGGGGACGCCCACGCCGAGAGTACCTGGAGGACCTGCTGGTGGACGTGCGCTGCTTATCATATGCAGACTTCAAAAGAGCCGCACAAGACAGGGAAGAGTGGAAGAAACGAATAGATGAAATTGCTGCAAACCAATCCCAGGATTGAAACCAGAGAGAGAGAATCTTGGAAGATAAAAAATATAATTTTAATTTAAATAGGTAAATGCAATTAAAGAAAAAAATATAAAGAAATGAAAAAAAAAAGATATGAGATGAATAGATGAAAATAGTTAAGAAGAAAAGAGAAAAAATACAGGCGTTGAGTGTGTTGTTCGATCAAGTTATCTGCACGCAGTATGCAATACCTTTGTTTACTACCCACGTATGAATTTTGCGTTTTAGATTTTTTGTCACTAGAATATCTTTTTCAATTAAATTAAAACATATATTACAAATATTCATTATTGTATATTGTATATAAGAACAATCAATCTAATTTGATTCCTAACACAGGTAGGTACCTATTTAAAATATCTTTAATTTAAAAAATCCTCAGACAATTCTTTTGTTACAAAAAAAAAACAGCTATCTGCTAAATTCACATTCACCAAACGCGCGAACTGTCAAGTTAAAATAGTCGTTAAGTTTTCTGAAATTATCGAATTTTCTGCGCAATTTTCTTAATTTTTCTTTCCGTAAGAACCTTCTGCAGAGTATTAGAAAACTTTAATAAAAATATGATTGAAATAGAGGAAGTCGTTCTGAAGTTATGGCGTGACCAAGGGAAATAGGGATTCATATTTATATACTCGTATATAGATTAAATCTTCTATAAAAAAGGCACAAACAAATAAAAAAAAAACTTTTTTCCTCACAAGACTCAAGAACACTCGGGAATAAATAATAAGGGTACATTTTAATTACAGTTCGAGCAATCTCTGGAAACGTTTCCCTCACAAGAAAATCCCGGGGGTGCATTTATCTAATTGCGGGAATTCTATAAAAGGCACTTAAGGGGTGTATTCCAGATTAATTCTAGCTGTACACTGTACAGGGTGTTAGAGGACGTAATTGATTTATTTTAAACAGTGATTCCTGACATTTTTAGAGTAAAAAATGTATACGAAATTTTAGTCCCCGGTGACTATTTTTGACGTTTTTTTCAAGTATTTTTTCCTTCAAAACCAAACAAAAAAATACTTTCTTCTTTTATATTTATCTATATATTTTTTCCTTAATTCCACACAGGAGGCCCTGAGGAAAATATTTTCCCTCAGGGTCTATGTCATCTGAGATGCTGTGTGGAGGGTCTTTTTAAGGAGAGGAAAAAATGAAGATTGGCCTTGAAGAGACCCATGTTGTAGGAAGGAGGAAACACAAAGGCCGGCAAATCGTTCCACAGCCGAGCTGTTGAGCACGAAAAAGGAGTCGAAGAAGCGACCCGTTCTCATGTGGCAAATGTCAATCGTGCACGTATGTTGGGCACGCGCTAGCGTGTTTCCCGACTATGCACTGGTGCCGAAGGGATCAATGACGCAAGTTCCTCGGAGCATCTTCCATTGTAATACCGGTAGAACAAGGATAGCATTCCCAACCGACGCCTATGTTCTAAACATTGCAATTCGTCTGTTAAGATGGGAGAATCTATCAAACGGACCGCCCGTTTCTACATAGAGTCGAGAGTTTTTATTAGGTACTTTGAAGCTCCAGACCAGAGGTGGCTACCAAATTCAACCATGGGACGCGCTTATGATTTGTGCAGGGTTAGCAGTTTTGTACTATTAAAGTATCTGCGGGCCCTGTACAGTACGCCAATTTTTGGGGCCTAACTTTACTCTAACTTCGATAGTAACTCAGCCGAGTGTCAGCCCAACCCCTCACTAAGCCCCTAATTGTCTAATACCTACTGATTTTCAATGTTTTAAGTTGAAAAACAAAAATAATAAATAAAATGTCACCGGAGACCCTAATTTCATTTACTATTTTTACTACAAATAATGTCAGAAAAACTGGATTAGGAAGTCATGTATTTATGTCCTGTATCACCCTGTATATCTAAAATATTGGCAAAACGAGAACGTCATAATACAAGGTGTTTTATTAGCCGTATTGCAATAAAATAATATTAGTAACGGTTATTTCCGTAGTTGATGGTTAGAGGCGTGTTAGTAGTAGATGCCTACATAATCAAAAACAATAATTTCGGTTGTGCGCCTATAACAACGGTACTATATCCATTGGAGCGCTTTTTGCCACAATATGGCACTATTTAAAATACCTTGGATTGCTTTGCTGCCAATTTTGGCAAATTTTCCCTTATTTGTAAGTAATTAAGTAGAAATTTACGATTTTATAATATTTGTTTTATAAATTCTACGATTATGTGATAATCAATAAAAGTTAGGTGTATTCATTGGCTATATAGAAATATAATCAATTTGTATGTCTCTATATTGAAATTCGGAGGTATGATTTTTTTAATGTGGGCGGAAAATATTCAAAATGAGAAAAAAAGTTTTAATTTGAGCTGTCGCTCCAGTGGATAAACTCTTGAACTTTTTGATTAGTGTAAGTAGGTGCCTCCAGGAACAGAAAATTATTTTAATCGGATTTTTAATTTGGGATTGATTTGTGGTGAATGAGTTGGTCTCCTACAATCAAATTTTTACATATTAATTAGAGCACGTTGAGGAAACCGTCTTTTGAATTTTTTGAAAATACCGAACAGTACCGAAGATACAAGCCGTCAAAATGTTGACATTTTTTGCGGCCGGCCGAAAAACTTGGACATAATGGTTTTCGAGCGGCAGTGGGTACTGCAGTACAATTATAATATCAAACATTTTCGAACGCAGAATTTCTTGGTCAAGACTAACGAATATAAAATAATCAATTCGATTGATATGTTCAAAAGTAGTAAAAAGTCTAAAATTCAAAATAAAAACGTAGAAAATTCGAAAAGTCGACACTTCGATAAGTCAAAAGTCGAAAAAAAATCAAAAAGTCGAAAAGTTCAAAAGTCAAAAAGTCGAATATTCGAAAAGTCGAAAAATCAAAACCTCGAAAAGTCGAAGAGTCAAAAAGTTGAAATGTCGAAAAGTCGAAATGTTGAAAAGTCGGAAAGTCGAAAAGTCTTTTAAAAATTGCGTTCAGTTTTATTTCAAATTGGTATACAGGGTGCTAGGGAACGTATTTGACTTACTTTAAACAGTGATTCCTGACATTATTTGGAGAAAAAATATAAATGAAATTTTGGTCTCCGGTGACTTTTTGAATGACTTTTTTTTTCTTCAAAATCAAAGAAAGAAATTTCTTCTGCATGTCGTCACTGGTCACTCAGCCGAGTAACCGACCAACCCCTAACCGCGTCTCCAACTGTTCAACACCTACCAATGTTTGGGTAGAAAAAATAAAAGAAAAAAAAAACACCAAAAATGTCACCGGAGACCAAAATTTTATTTACATTTTTTACTCCAAATAATGTCAGGAATTACTTGTTAAAGTAAGTCAAGTACGTCCCATGGCGTGGAACCGAATTGATCACCTAAACAGATAATTTCAGGAAGTGAAATATACAGGATGAATGGACGTACTTGACTTACTTTAACAAGTAATTCCTGACATTATTTGGAGTAAAAAAGGTAAATAAAATTTTGGTCTCCGGTGACATTTTTGGTGTTTTTTTTTCTTTATTTTTTCTACACAAACATTGGGTTCCATGCCAACTCAGAATAAAACCAACTCAGAACCACCCCAGAAAGGTCGTTAGAAGTTATAAAAAAAAATTTAAAATAGCCGGTAACCCTAACCTAACTTAACCTATTTAACCATGTTTTTTTATATTTTTTATCGTCACTCTTAATGACCTTTCTGGGGTGTTTATGAGTTGGTTGGTCACTATCAATTCAAAAATATTCAAATTTTTTAATTTCTTACAATTTTAGGAAAAAAAGAAATATCCAAAAAAAATAATATGCCACGACAATCCAGTCACCCTGTGCATATCTAAAACTACCCACTAAACATTCATTCATGCTAATTTTGCCTTAAAGTGGGAAATTCAAGCGACAAACTAACTATTTCTAGTTATATAGATATATATATATATATGCGGGCAAAACCTCGCCCGGTTTGCTTTTTACAAATATTTCCCCTGAGGACATACTCGTAGAGTGAGGTTGATTCATTTACACTTTAAATTATTATGAGTTCAACCCACTCGTGTATTGGATTTTACACCTACAGATTATGTCTGTCTCAGATAATAAAATAATTATGGTAGGGCTCTACCAGGCCGGAGACTTTAGTGGTATCTATGTATTTGTAATTCAAGGAAATGGATACGTCACTCAAGTGTAATATAGGTACTGTATTCCTATTCAAAAGTAAAACATCGAATTTTCGATCATTTAGTTTAGCTATTCTAAGCATTGTTGTAGAAAGAGTAACAGAAATTCGAGATCTTGCACATAATAATTGATGAGAAACTTGTCTTAAAGGTCCACATTTAACAAACTCTAAATAAGGGTATGAAAACATTAGGATTTGTGCAAAGAACAAATGAAAACTTTGAATCGTTACATTATCGTTAAACTGTTGTACATATCCCTTGTTAGAAACCTAATAGAACATAACTCCATAGTCTGGTCGCTCTTTTACAAAATTCGTATACATTATGTTTCGAAAATTTCCACGTTTCATACATAAATTTTAAACTTAACATCCCTTTAGGGCACACAAATTATCCGTCGTTAAAGAATATTTTTAACTAGCTGGTTCCCGGCATGCGTTGCTATGCCATTTAATAAATAAATTGTTTCTCCCTGCGTGTCCTTTCCCATTTGTCCCGTTTCCTTTCCGCGTCCCCTTCCCCTCTCGAGTTCCCACTCCGATTCCTCCACCTTCCCTCTCCCCACTCCCCACTCCCCTCCCCCCCTTCCCTCCCCCCTCCCATGTTCCCCTCCCCCTCCCGGATTCCCCTCCCCCCTCCCATGAACCCCCTACCCGAGTTCCCGTTCCCCAACCACCTCCCGCATTTCATGCATTCAGTCCAGGTACATTCTACTAGCCCACCTACTGCAATTTTTTTATACAAATTTCATAATGCCAGAGCTCACCAGTAGTTTTGTACAAACCTTGTCCTGACAATAACGAACACAAAAAAAGAATTATCCAATTTGGTGCAGTCGTTCGGAAGCTAGGCGCGTACATACATTTCGGCGATTCATTTTTATTTATATAGATAGGTGAGATATACAGATATTTAAACTTTAGAAAACAGACGAAAAATAAACGAAATGTAGGGGATGATACTCAACAGCCTAATAATTGGTTTTATGCGCGGGCAACTCAGTCGCCGCGCCTGCGCGAATTCCGTTCCGGCAAAGCGAACGGAATTCATTCGTTTCTCGGCTACCTGACGCGCTAGCTGTTTGCTCGAGTATCTTCCCTATAAACCTTCCAAGTTAATACTTGTAGTATTTCGTAATTTAAATAAATGTAACTTCAGTATTCAGAAACATTCCTTTCATTTTTGGTGTATTTGGTAACCCATGGAGTCAGATCAGAGAAGTGTGAAGTAAGTATAACCACGCGGATCGCTGAACGGAAATAGCAGATGACATTATTGGATCTACCCACATTCATCTCAACAAACCACCAAATAATCACCAAACTGGTGACACACGACTCACACAAGAAAAAATGGGAAACTCGCATACAGCAGCCGTCCAATAATGTCATCTGCTATTTCCGTTCAGCGATCCGCGTGGTTATACTTACTTCACACTTCTCTGATCTGACTCCATGGGTTACCAAATACACCAAAAATGAAAGGAATGTTTCTGAATACTGAAGTTACATTTATTTAAATTACGAAATAATACAAGTATTAACTTGGAAGGTTTATAGGGAAGATACTCGAGCAAACAGCTAGCACGTCAGGTAGCCGAGAAACGAATGAATTCCGTTCGCTTTGCCGGAACGGAATTCGCGCAGGCGCGGCGACTGAGTTGCTCGCGCATAAAACCAATTATTAGGCTGTTGAGTATCATCCCCTACATACCTCCCGCCCAGTTTTTTAGCGATAAAAAATTAAATAAACTTAAATAAGATATATAAGAGCAATGCTTAAATGTATAAACCAGTATGGTTTTTTAAATTTTTTTTAACGAAAAAATTATCTTCAATTGTTTACTGGAGCACTTATTTATTAACTCAACATGTTTATGGAGTTTTATTGTAATTAAAGAAAACTAGACTGGGTATAGTTATCATCCAGAGTGGACCTATTATTACTTTATTTTAAAGCTATTGCAAATAATTACTAAATGATTAATAACATTTATATGCTTCAGTAAACAGTTGGAAAGAATTATGATAACATAAGTATTAAAATTTGAACAACATGTTCATGCAGTGCCAGTCGAAAACGATAGCAGGTTTATTAAATATTTATACAAGAAATATGAACTTAAATATACGTAAAAGTTTTATTAAAATCTAAATATTTGAAATGACTCAACGAAAACAATAAAAGATTACTAACTAGGATAATGCTTCAACTAGTTGTTAATAGGTGAGTATACATTTTTGGCCAAAAAAAATTTTATTCACAAAAGTTTTTGTTTGAATTTATAAAAATGGTAGTTATGAAACCAAAATATCTAAGTTTCCTATAAGTTAATTAATATATTAAGTTATTAAAAAAACAAAACAAAAGGAACATATAAGTGTACATTATACAACTAGCCATGTATTTAATATAGTCTAGAAATATGTTGAAATGATTATATAGTGAAGTCATTGTAGGTACCAATGTAGTACTTCATATTTCTATATTATAATAAATATGTTACATCACGTTTGTGATACGAAAGAATACCTCACATCACCCTGAATGTGGAAAATTTTCAGTAAAATTTTTATCTATTATTTATAATAAAGTAAGTACTTATAAGAAATTACACTAATTTTTAATGTACTGTTACATAATTTAAAATTTGATACAACAAAACAACTGTCATGTGTACATAGAAGTTGATCAATTATTTGATCATTTTTACGATATTAAATTTTATTATACATGCACATACAAGAATTGTTTTTGTTTTCCTTTTTTAGAAAGACGAATAAAAATTATCTTCAATTGTTTACCGGAGCGCATTTATCAACTCGACATACAAATGGAGTTTATTATTATCAAAAGGAACTAGACTGGGTATGGATCGTCCAGAGTAGATCTGTTATTTTCTAAAAATTATGGCAATTAATTATTAATTGACTAATAGCATTTAGTCGCTACCGTAAACAATTGAAAAGAATTAGTACATATTATTTATATAAAGATTCAACAAGTGTTCAGTCAGATGGTGAGTATCATTTTAAAACACATCTGAGTGACCATGGTTAAAATTACCAAAGGTAAAAACATTTTCACTATGCATGATTTAAAAAAAGTTTTAATGTTTAAGTTGAATTAAGAATTGTTTTATATATGACATTTTTGTTAGTAAAAGTTATTTAACAATGTTAGATACTAGGTTTATATGTATATGTTAATATATTCCATATTGGGAACATGTTCAATATAGAATATATTTAGATTGAATTACACAATAATTATACAAACCTATAAGAAGTTATTTTTAGCATAAGTTGTATAAGTATTGTGAAAAGCGATTATTGCTGGATAAGAAGGTTTCATTGACTGATATACAATGTTTTTTTTTTCCATTATTTCTGGCTTTCACCCTTCAAGGGTGTTCTAGGCCATCATTTATAATTACAGAAAAAGGAAAGGAGAATTTATATATTAATTTTATTTAAATGTGCAAATTTCAGAATTTTATGGAAGATTGGAGAAGAGTTCAGACTTAGAAGAGATGAGATGTTGAATGGAGGAGAGGCAATTTTTGATAACGCTTGATAGAAGAGAGGATATTTATTTAGAGAGGGACAATCAAAAAATATGTGATCTAAAGTTCCCACATCTAGACCACAGAACGTACAATCTGGGGAGTCAAGCACATGAATTTTATAAAGGTGAGAAGGAACGGAACAATGTCCGATTCTCATACGAATAAGTAAGGAAATTTCTTTTTTGGAAAAATGGGGGAATTTTTGAAACCACGGTTTTGATGGGATAGTCCTTTGTATTGAGGCGTAGCGGGCACCCTTGGATTGACTAGCAATGTTCCAATACTCTGTCCAAACATTGTGGGATCTATCTTTGATGATGGAAAAAATATCAGACAGGGGAATATGATTTACGAGGGTAACGGTAGGGTTAGACGCTCCTTGTTTTGCCAAGGAATCAGCAATATCGTTACCCACTATGCCAACATGTCCAGGAATCCAAATCAGAGTGACAGTTTTTCCAGAGCTTTGAATGGAGGTTATCAATACTCGAATAAGACATACAAAGTGATCATCAGGATGAAGAAGAGGACTTGTTTTAAGTTTTTGGAGGGAACTGAGAGAGTCAGAGAGGACAAGAGAATGTTCAAAATTATTTTTTATTATATATTTGAGAGATTCAATAATCGCAATGCACTCGGCAGAAAATATTGAAAATTGGTTTGAAATTGAATAAAATATTCTTTCATTAGAATTATTGTGGTAAACGTTAATACCAATACCACAGTTAGGAGAGTCTGGAGATTTGGAGCCATCAGTAAATAAAAGAGAAGAGTTGGGCCATTTAGAAGAAATAATGTCATTGAACATATTATTGACAGTACGGGCTGGGAGATTGGAATGACTTTTAAGGATGCCGATCCCTTCTAATATCGTTGGGGATAGGGTGACGTGACTATATTTTAATTTGTACAAAGGAAGAAGATCATTTTTGATAATTTGAAGCTCTGAGAGAGAGCGAAAATTTTTACAGATGGCAGGGAGAGGTTTAGTTCGAGCTCTGACTGTAGATGAATGTGTTGAGTCGTTGAACAACGAGACTCTGGGAATAATCTGATGACTTTTAGAATTTAAACATTTAAGAACAAATTTGTCAGCAAATAATTGACGCCTTAAATAAAGAGGAGGATCAGAACATTCTACTTGAAGGGAATTGATGGGCGACGATTGCATCGCGCCAGTTATTATTCGCAATGACTTAGATTGAATTTTGTCTAATTTACTGAGTGCATTTTTGGATGCAGTACTAAAAAGTGGGCAGGCATAGTCGAGATGACTTCGAATAAGTGCATTGTAGAGCAACTTAATGCAGATAGGATGAGCACCCCACCAAACGCCAGTCAATGATCTGATAATATTTAAATTTTTTTCACATTTAGTAACTATATTATTAATGTGGGAAGACCATTTAAGTTTCCTATCAAATGTTACTCCCAAAAATTTAACTTCGGAAGCATTGGGGATTGGAGAGTTTTTAAATAAAATTTGAACAGGGGGGTTATTATGACGATTTGAGAAGGTAACACACTGACTCTTTTGTACTGAAAGTTCAAGACCATTTAAAGTAAGCCATGTGCAAAGGGCATCCATGGCTTCATTAAGATATTTGACGGCGGATGGAATGATTTTGGATGATAAGAAGAAAGCTATGTCATCTGCGAACTCAACAACTTTTACTTGAGGGGGAATGGTGACATGCATATCGTGTGTGTATATATTATACAGTAAGGGGGATAATACATCGCCTTGGGGTAAACCCTTCCAAATTGACCTACTCTGAGGAGTAACATCTGGTAGCTCAATGAAAATTTTCCTATCGAGAAAAAGATTAATAATAGATTGGACAAACATGAGGGGTAAGCCAAGGCCTAAAAGTTTTTTTTTAAGAATTGGGATGGAAACATTGTCAAAGGCGCCTTCTATGTCTATAAAGACTACAAGACATACTTCTTTGTTAGAAATGGATAAATTAATATCAGTGCTGATGATGGCAAGGTTATCTTGTGTAGATTTCTTTTTCCTAAATCCAAATTGGGATGGAGAGAGAAGATGATTACTCTCGACAAAAAATTCTAAGCGGTTTTTAATTAATTTTTCATAAATTTTACTAAGGGTGGATGAAAGAGCAATTGGCCTATAGTTGGATCCAGAATTGGGTGATTTGTTTAATTTTAGAATTGGGATGATTATTTGAGAACTCCAGTCATCAGGTATTATGCCAGTCTGGAAGATTTTATTTAAGATGCATAAAAAGTGATTTAGAACATTATCATTACTATTTTTGATAATGCTATAAGGTATACCATCTCTGCCTGGAGATGAGTCCTTGACTGTTGATAAACAATTTTTTAATTCAATTAAAGTGAATGGAGAGTCAAGCCAATGATCAGACATAGGAGTGTTGTGGATTGGAGTTATTTCATCTAAGTTAGGTACAGAAGGGGGGGCAATTTTGTCCAAGAACTCGTCTATCCATTTAGAATGAGAAGCTCGAGGAGATGTTGGACTGAAGGAGGATCGAAATCTTCGAATCATAGACCAAACTTCCGAAATTGGAGTGTTCGGAGATACTGAACTGCAGAAGTTGTACCACCCGGATTTTTTTTTTGACCTCAATACCCTTTTGGCATTGGCTTCGGCATTTTTGTATATGAGATAGTTCTCCATAGTCATATTGTGACGATAGGAAAGAGATTTAGCTTTCCGAATTCTCACTACTTTGGAACATTCCTCATCCCACCAGGGAGTTGGAGGGAGTTTTTTGAAAGATTTGGTTTTAGGGGGAGGATTTGATTTATTGATTGCAGTTACGAGCATTGATTTGAAGTTATCGTAGTCATCTTTGACAGATAATGTATCAGTATAGGATAAATTTTGTATAAACTTATCCATATGTGAGTTAAATTCGTCCCATTTGGTGTGTTTTGTTTTAATCTTTGTCGAAATATGGGACTTGTCTGAATGGAAAGAAGTTTGATAAGTGATGGTGATCGGGAAATGATCACTGGAGCAAGGGTCGGGGGACACCACCCACGAGGAGAGAGGTGCCATATTAATAGAGCATATGGAGAGATCCACTGCACTGGGGTTTGTGTTGGGGCGAGAGATTCTAGTAGGAGATCCGTCATTCAAAAGAAAAAGGTTGGATTCATCTAGGAAATCCATCACACTTCGACCGTCTCGATCACAGAAAGCAGAACCCCAGACGGGGGAATGGGCATTAAAATCACCCAATAAAAAGAAAGGAGGGCTTAGTTGACGGACAATTTGCAACCACGCTTGTTTATTGAAGTGCGATGTTGGGGGAAGATAGATAGAAACAAAGGAAGTGTCCTTTATTTTAGCTGCAACCATTTGAAAGTCAGCATTGGGGGGTTTGATATTATTTATTGGGAAAAATGGAAGGGATTTTTTAATAAATAGGGCAGCACCACCGCCCGTACCTTCCGGGCGATCATCGCGGAGACAGGAGTACCCTCCCACATTAAAGTGGGTGGATGGAGTAAACCATGTCTCCGAGACAGCAGCCACAGAAACAAGGTTTGAATTTAATAGGTTAAGAAGGTTTGATTTGTTAGAAATAGCACTGCGGCTATTCCACTGAAGAATTCTGACATCTTGAAGAGCCATTTTGAATAAATGATTTTAATGTGGAAATAATAGAAGCAGCGTTGGACGGTAGATTAGTTTGAGAAGAAATTAGGTCAATTAGAAGCATAATAAGAGTTTGAATAAATGAAGAATTATCTTGGGAGAGTTGTTCAGAAAGCTTTTGATAGTTTGTTGAGGATGAATTATAATTGTTTGCGCACCCATTTGTGGCGTGTGAAAGAGGAGAACCATTGGGATTTAAGAGAAGTGAGTTGTGTTGTTGCTGATCGTATCCACGAGTCTGTTTAGAGATAGGGTTTTTGTATGTGAATTTTGTTGAACGGGAAGATGTTGAGGAGGAGGCGAGAGGGTTGGATGAAGAGTTACTGGATAAAACCTCGGAAAATGATTTTTTGACAGGCGGGAATAATTTAGAAGCCTGCAGAAAAGACAAGTTCTCAGAGGCCATAGAAATTTTTATATTTTTTTGGCGAGATTGTTCGGGGCAAGAAGAGTTAATGGCGGAATGAGCGCCTAAGCAGTTAAAACATTTAGGTGAAGAGAGAGAAGAACATTGGTCAGCCGAGTGGTTTTCTCCACATTTGAAACATCTGGGAGGGGATCTGCATGCAGCTTTGGTATGACCAAAACGGCAGCAGTTGTAACATTGAGTGGTGGGATAAGTGTACATTTCAACTGGTAAGGAGTTGAAAAATAAATAAATATGGGAGGGAAGAGATTGTCCTTCGAATGTGATGACGACAGATTGGGAGGGCTTCCAGGAAACGATGCCCTCAGAGGTGTCCTTATAATTTAGCCTCCTGGCTTTTATGGGATTGCCGATATGTTGGGGGGTTGAAAGTGAGGACAGGATTTCTGGAATGGACAGATCGGTCGAGATACCCCTGACCAGGCCCATTCGAGTGACATTGAAAGTTGGGATGTACGCCTTGAATTTAGAATTTGATGAAATAAATATATTTTTGATAAAGTTGTTGGCGGCTGAACCTGACAGGAATTCAACAGAGATTCGGAAGCGACCCTCGGCTTTAACACCTCCAGGTTTAATCGAAAGGTTCTTGTTATTTGAAAGAAATTTACCAAATTCAAGAGGATGGATGGTTTTACCTTGTTCAGTTTTTTGCGCATATACAATGTAGGGGCCACGGGAATGAGTAGAGTAAAAGATTGTTGGAGGAGGTTGAGGAAGAGCTGGAGGGGACTGAGAAGACAAAGGCGAATCATGTTTTTTTGGGGAAAGGGGACTAAATTTTCTTTTTTTAATTGAGGTTAGGATGACAGATTCATTGTCTGAAATGTTTGAATGTTCTGAAAAGTCTATTTTATCTGAAATATCTCCATCTGGAGGGTCAGGAGGGGGATCTGGGGGCTTTGTAAGGGGTACAGGAGGGAAATCCTCCTCCATTGTTCAAAAAATTACAGCTAATATAAAAAGTGACAGAAGTAAAAAAATTATATAAATATCTGAAAATGAGCAGCAAGAAGTGACTCCTGGAAGATCAGGGGGGAGAAGATTCCAACACACTAAACTTTTTACAGCCAAAACACAATAAAAAGATTGGTTTAAGAATATTTTTTGAAAGAGCAAAACAAAAGAACTGATGACAGCCAAATGTTATTGTTGCGAGTCGAATATACAATGTTTTATGTTTGCTTAAAAATAGGTACATGTAAAAATCTCATTCTAACATTCTATACAAGTTTTTTAAAGAAAAGTTGTATAAAATTTATAAAAACTTCAACGCATAAAGCGGAGTGGCTAGATATACTATTTATATATTCATCGCAAGCTGCGGAGTGTTTTATTTTTAAAACAAGGTTATTATTTACGTTAATATGTGTTATATTGAGTATGTGGTCAATACAAGACATATTACGCTCTGTTAATATTAAGTTTAAAAAATTACTATTGTCTGAGTACATCGTTTTTTACACACTTTAAAGTGTTAAATTTTTCTTAAAATTTTTCATTGGTTAAATGGTTCATCACTTTGATGACCGATATGTATTGTATAAAACAAATAATAGTACTAGAGTTCAAAATTTCTTTCAAAATTGAAGTCTTTAGTATCAGTAATTTTACAGATATACGGTTTAAGATAATACAAGCTTTGTATATGCTTTTTTTTTAAATATTATTTTTGGTAGTCATTTTTAATTTGATATGGGATCTGTAGGAAGGAAAAGAATTAATTATATCTAATTTTGCCAATTATTTGCTTTCCGACCGGTAACGGTCGCCAAAATGGACTCTACGACCAGATCTTGTTCTTTTTATTTCTGGGAGTGGTTCCTGGACAGTTGTAGCAACAGGAATATTTTCTTCTACTGGTACATTTTCCTCTACAGGTAGGAAGGCTGGTTTTAACCTATCTATGGAAACACGTTTATTTTTGCCCTTTACGTTGATTACAAACGTTTTATCGTCGCGTTCCTCCACTTTATAAGGTCCTTCGTATGAATTTTGAAGGGGCCTTCTTCCACTGTCTGTTCTAAGAAAGACATGGGTAGTTAGAGATAAGTCTTTATGTACAAAGCATTTCCTTGATCCATGGGCGGTGGTAGGTGTTGGCTTGATGTTTTCAAATTTTCTTTGAAGTCGACCTACGTAAGTGTCGGGTTCTTCTTTAGGTGTTTCGGTGAAGAAATCACATGGCAATCTTAATGTTCTACCATAAGTGAGTTCAGCTGGGGGACATTTTAGGTCTTCACGAACAGTAGATCTCAATCCGAGTAGTATGAGCGGAAGAGTCTCCAACCAGTTCGGGTCACCGCTCGCACTAAGAGCGGCTTTCAGAATACGGTGCCATCTCTCTATTAAGCCATTGGCTTGTGGGTGGTATGCCGTAGTCCTTGTATGTTTTATTCCCAATTTTTCCGCCAGTTTCTTAAAAAGAAAGCTTTCAAATTGACGGCCCTGGTCTGTGGTTATCGTCTCCGGGGTCCCGTGACGAGCTATCCAGTGGTCCATCAGTGCATTTGCGACGATTTCTGCAGACATGTCTTTCAATGGTACTGCTTCAGGCCAACGTGTGAATCTGTCGATCATTGTCAACAGGTATTGGTATCCATTGCATGCTGGAAGAGGTCCAACTAAATCGATATGTACGTTGCGAAAGCGGTCTTCTGGTAAGATATAAGCTGATGGTGGAGCTACTGTATGTTTTGAGACTTTCGCTTTTTGGCAAGGGATACAGTTTTTAACGAAAATTTTTATGTCTTTCGCCATCTTGGGCCACACAAACCTCAACTTTACTGAGTTTGTTGTTCCGAGTATGCCTGGATGACAGACATTGTGTACGCTTTCTATTACCTCGGTTCGCATGGACTCTGGAACGAAAGGTCGGACATGACCAGTTGATATATCGCACCATAACGATTTATCTGTGCCAGGTATCACCATTTGACGTAGGGAGAGGCCGGTGTCATCTTTTGCCTTAATTAGATCGTCAGTTTGACACTGCGCTTCTGCCATTCTCCCATAGTCAATTGTAGAGGGACAGTTTATCTCCTCGATTCGAGACAGGGTATCCGCTACTACATTCTCCAGTCCGGAGATATGCCTAATATCAGTCGAAAATTGTGCGATGAAGTCCAGCTGTCTTTCCTGCCGTGGAGAGCTGGAGGCTCGTTTCTTGTGAAAGGCATAGGTGATTGGCTTATGGTCAGTATATATACTAAAATTACGTCCTTCAACGCTATTGCAGAAGTATTTTACGGCTTCGTAGACACCTGTTAGCTCGCGGTCGAATGTGCTGTAATTCCTCTGAGCTGGAGTGAATTTTTTAGAGAAAAATCCAAGTGGCTCCCATGTGTCACCGTTTAACTGCTGTAAAGAGGCTCCGATCGCTGTATCGCTAGCGTCTACCATGATAGCGATTTTGGAGTTGGGATTCGTATGAGCTAGTAACGCTGCATTTGCAAGATGATTTTTGCAATCTTCGAACGCTGCGGTTAATTCCGAGCTCCATGTAAGTTCTCGTTTGTCATTCTTTTTCCATCCGGCTATACAGTCAAATAATTTCGCCTGGGTGTGGATAGCATTAGGTAGGAACTTCCGGTAGTAATTAAGCATACCTAAAAAACGGCGCAGACCTTTCGCGGTTTTAGGTAGTGGAAATTCTGTTATCGCTTTCACTTTTTCTTTAATAGGGGTCATCCCTCATTGTATGCCCCAAAAAATTTACGGTAGAGGCACCAAATTGACATTTTTGGATGTTAATGATAAGACCATTTTCAGCTAGGCGTTTGAATAAAATGTCTAAGTGTCTTTGGTGTTCTTCTTCACTTGAGGATGCAATTAGTATGTCATCAAGATATACAAAACAAAAATCCAGATCCCTGGTGATGGCGTGCATAAAGCGTTGGAAACTTTGTGCCGCGTTGGATAACCCGAATTGCATGGTGGTAAACTCGTACAATCCGAACGGTGTGATGATAGCCGTTTTCGGTATGTCTTCAGGTTCTACAGGTATCTGGTGATATGCCCGCGCTAAATCAATGGTCGAGAATACTTTTGCTGTTGACAGTTTGTGAGTGAAGTCGTGGAGCTGAGGGATCGGATATTTGTCCGGAACGGTCTTTGCGTTTAAACGCCTATAGTCTCCACAGGGACGCCACTCACCGTTAGGCTTTTTTACCATATGCAACGGACTGGCCCAGTTGCTCTTGGAAGGTCGGCAAATTCCCTGTTCCATCATAAATTTAAATTCGCGTTTGGCCGCTTCTAGAAGTGCTGGTGCTAACCTGCGCGCACGTTCGGTTACAGGAGGGCCTTTAGTTTCGATACAATGGGTCACTGTATGCTTAATTCCTGTTGTCTCCATGTTAGGCCGCGTCAAGCTTGGGTATTTACAGAGGATATCTCGATACTTCAGGGTGTTAGATATTGTTGAAATGCCTGAAGAGATTCCTTTGTATTTCGTGCCTCGAATCAGTAATCCTGTAGACGAGTCCGTGATCGCTGCCTTTTTTAAATTTACGGTAAGGTTGAAGTTGTGCAGAAAATCGGCTCCCAAAATAGCTCTTGATACATCTGCCACTATAAACTTAAACTTCATTGTCCTACGTAGACCCAAGTTGAGTTCCAGTATTCTTGTGCCGTAGGTTTTAATGCAATTACCACTGGCGCTGTACAAAGCTGGAGTGCAGCTATCCGAGGTAATGCATTTTTTATTGTCGTTAAAATCTCTAGGGATTATGGAGACGTCAGCTCCCGTGTCCACAAGGAACTTCTGGCGTGTTTCTGCCTTTATCCGGAACGATTCCAAGCGGTGATGTGTGTCTCCGCCTTTAACCGCTCGCCCTTGTGAATCTAGCTGAAATGGAAGGCCAGCGAATTTAGTCCTTTTTAATGCACAAAACAAGGAAAAATACATAATCTTTGACAGGGATTCATGAGACAGCTAGATGATATCAGACAAAATGGTTAGCAACGGTTTTATACCGTTTTACTTCTTAAATTTGTGATAAAAATGGCGGGTTTCACAATCCGCGATTAATTCAATTTACATTTCACAATTAGAATTATTAACTTGAAATTTGTGGGTATATGAAAAAAACATTATGTGTTAGCTGAAAAACAAAGCACGTTGTTAATTTTAATAGAAGTTAAAACTCATTTTAAACCAAATGCTCGTTTATCACTGTCATTATTTGATAGCATAAACGAAGCACATTATATTTATAAAATACTGAGGTCCCCGGTGGTCATTGATCGTAATTGAAGCTAAATTACGAAATACTACAAGTATTAACTTGGAAGGTTTATAGGGAAGATACTCGAGCAAACAGCTAGCGCGTCAGGTAGCCGAGAAACGAATGAATTCCGTTCGCTTTGCCGGAACGGAATTCGCGCAGGCGCGGCGACTGAGTTGCCCGCGCATAAAACCAATTATTAGGCTGTTGAGTATCATCCCCTACAGAAATAACTTTTTACTAAATTCTTAAACTCTAAATACAATTGTTGTGAACTCCTGCAATTAATAAATCTACATGTACCTACACGAACAACTAGACAAACATTAATATTCCATATACGTATACATCTCAAGTTAGCCTCCCAAAAACTGGGCGTACTGTACAGGGCCCGCAGATACTTTAATAGTATACAACTGCTAACCTTGTACAAATCACAAGTACGCCCCACGGTTGAATTTGGCAGCCATCTCTGGTCTGGAGCTCCAAAATGCCTTAAAAATACCCTCGACTCTGTGCAGAAACGGGCGGTCCGTTTGATAGATTCTCCCATCTTAACAGACGGATTGCAATCTTTAGAGCACAGGCGTCGGGTGGGAATGCTATCCGTGTTCTACCGGTAATACAATGGAAGATGCTCCGAGGAACTAGCATCATTGATCCCTTCGGCACCGGTGCATAGTCGGGAAACACGCCAAATGCGTGCCCAACATTTGTAGACGGTTGACATTTGTCACATGAGAACGGGTCGTTTCTTCGACTCGTTCTTGTATTCAACAGCTCGGCTGTGGAATGATTTGCCGGCCTCTGTGTTTCCTCCTTTCTACAACATGGGTCTCTTCAAGACCAATGTTCATTCCTTACTTTCCTCAAAAAGACCCTCCACACAGCATCCCAGATGACATAGGCCCTGAGGGAAATTATTTTCCTCAGGGCCTCCTGTGTGGAGTTAATGTAAAAAAAAATCTCATTCCATATATATCATTACTATAGTTTGCTTTCCTCAATATGGCGTGACATAGTCTTTGTAACAAATACTTAAACAATTTGGATATATTTGATAATAATTTAAACTTACGCCGTATGTGCCAACTATTTTTACCTATTTCATAAACTAATGTGAACACAAATTTTAAACAATTTTATTGATATTATTGTTGATTTGGAGGACTTTAGCAGATTATCTATTTTTACATAACTAATTGTTCTATGTTACATACTTTGTATCAACTCTATTTTATGTAACCTATATTTTGTTTGTTATGTTTTATGTTACCTGTACTTAGTCAACTCGTAATTTATAAAAAATGTACTGCATTATATGTAAAAGGCATATGGGCGTATAAATAAAATAAAAATAAATGTGTATATGAAACGAGTGGAGAAAAATAAAGATAAGCTAATGAGCCGCTTGTGGTGATTTTTTCCGTTTCAGGAAGTTTTTTTTAAACTTTTAGTGTTTTCAAAACCACAGTAACTTTTTCAATATCTACGAAATCAAAGCATATCTATGAAAAGGAAAAGGGATATTTATTGCCCTTTCAACCTGAAATTGAAATTTTATAAATTTACTAGCTGACCTGGAAAACTTTGTTTTGCCATAAAAATTAATGATCAATGAGATGGACGTAGCGCCATCTATCATTCAACAACAATCATTCAACAGAATAAAATCCTCCCTGTCGGAAAAAAATTATGCAACAAGTGGAGTTCCACAGGGTTCACACCTTGGCCCAATATTATTTATCTTGTTTATAAATGATCTTACAAAAATATTTCATGATGTATTTATCTTACTTTTTGCTAATGACCTCAAAATTTATAGAATTATTCAAAATATTTACCATTGCAACATTCTTCAAGATATTGTTTTTGTCAGTATCAGAGATGGCGTTGTGTACGGATTTATAATTTTTGTGATTTTCTTACTTTTCCACTTTTTACGTACTAAGGAGATTTATATAACGTATGTCGGACATACGTTCACCGTTTGTCCCATTTTCGACTGTTGACATTTAGTCTGTAAGAAAGAGGGGCAGCATTATTCATTTTAAGAACAAAAGCAATATTATACTTATCACAATATTGCTGCAGCTCTTCCAAAAGATGAGAATTCGTTCCATGCAAAATGTACGAGGAAAAGCGTTTTCTTCATATCTTTTTTTTTCGTGAATTTTTCCGATGTTTTAATAGCTATTCTGCTATTCGGGGCGAAGACAATTCCAACAAATCAAATATCTTAAAAATCGGTCCAGCCGTTCTTGAGTTATAAATGATGTAACCAACCCGACGTTGTTTTATATATTAAGAAAGAAAGAAGATGAGTACCTCAAAAACAGAGGTGATGGTTATAGGAAGGGACCAAACTCAGTGCAACATACTCGCTAATGGAACCCAGCTGAAACAAGTGGACAGGTTCAAATACCTTGGGGTCGAATTCTCCAGCGATGGTCGGCAAGACGGAGAAATTGATAGAAGAATAAGTGCGGCAAGCAGTGTATTGCATCCTCTCTACAGCTCAGTGATAAGGAAAGCCGAGCTCAGCATCAAGACAAAGATGGCAGTGTTTAAAACGGTATACCGCCCGACGCTCACTTACGGCCACCAGACATGGATGCTAAATGAACGAACACGCTCTAGAGTCCAAGCTGCCGAAATGAGGTACTTGAGAGGAGTGGCAGGGGTTACGAAATGGGATCATATAAGAAACTCAACGATCTGAGATGATCTAAACATTGAACCACTGCTACTCTTCATAGAAAAATCGCAACTGAGGTGGCTGGGGCATGTACTAAGAATGTCTGATGATCGAATTCCGAGGAAGATACTGAGTGCAATTCCAGAGGGTAGACGTTCAGTGGGCCGCCCCAGACACAGTTGGGCGAGGCAACTCCAGAAACTGTGTGAGGAGAGGATGGGGATACCATGGACGGAGGCCGAACAATCAGCACAAGACAGGGACGTATGGAGGAGCCTTGTCGATGCAATGGGTCCCCGACCAGGCGCGGCTGGCGCTAACGTGCATCGTATTTCTACGTTATGTGTTTATTTATTAAATTGATAAAATTGAGCACAATCTTTACATTTAATTATAATTATTTATCAATCTAACAATTAACAATGTATTACGGCCAAATAAACGCATTGTTCCCACCCGCCAGTTACGGCGGCTACCCGCTAGGAGCGAGGAACCGAGGTAGGTACAATGCCAAACCGCGCGCCAGAGCTAAGCGCCCCGTAATTTGAATGATGCTCGTAGTAAAAAATCCCAAAACGTCAGAAACATGTCATACTAAAAATCGGCTGACCGCGCGCTGCACAGCCGACCCGAAGAGCTTCGGCATTCTTTGGAAATATTCCGAAGCTTTGGTTCCAGCGGTAGTAAGGTTTGAACAAGATAATATTAAGTAATAATATTTCTCTTCTAAAATGTAACCATTAGTCAAAGGGTCAGCTATGCGTCTCGTGTGACATTATCTTGTTCGAGCCCTTGGGATGTACCTTTTTGACATTATTATTTGTTTGTCACCCATTGATCGAAGTTGTCACGACAGTAAATGGCGATATTGGCGATCCACGCCGCAGAGTGAAACGTTTCTTGTGTAACAATTATTATAAGCAATAATTGTCAGCCTGAAACACTCATTTACATTGAAAAATCTTCCGAGAAAAGATACTTGCCGCCAACGGGACTTGAACCCGTGTCCTTCTGATTGCCGGTCGGATGCTCTGACCACTGAGCTATGGGGGCTTATCAAATACCCGCCAAATAATTCAATATATACTAGTGTTTCATTCAACAATTACTGCTTGTTATATTTTTTCCCACCTGAAAACAACCAACTTTATTTTTGTGTTTCTTGTGTGTTAATTATTATTATTGGATTATTGCGTTATTATTATTATCTTTGGAAGGTTGAGTATTTTAAAATGGATATCACACCCACCCTTTCCACTAATCTTCTAATAGATGTAATATCAATAGTAATGAAGTGTAAAATGCTTCTAAAAATATTGATACCAGAATAATTCTATAATAATTCGATAATTACTAGAGCGCCGTTTTAGTTATATTGCGTTGTACAATTTATTATGAGTTCCCAGGCTATATGTATTTTTATTATTTGAATTTACAAACAGATACATAAAACATACCTACTTACCTGGCAGGTCAATTCACTATATTAAACTCTAGACATCAGCATGTTTTTACATCGCACGATATTTTTACTATTACAGTTACATGATATTTTTAGATACTTAGCAAATAATGTAAAATTATGCATGATGTCGAGATTTTTTTTTAAATATAATATCAACCTTTCCTTTTTTATGAATGGCTTGGTGAACCACCTATAATTTGAAGCACCGGCCGCGCCTGTCCCCGACCCGAATAGGATAAGGGGAAGAAGATGATGATGATGATGAAGAAAGATATAAAGCGTGGTATTTTTTCTTTCCAACACCGTTTAAATCATATTTCTCACTATGATGGTCAGGGAGACACAAACATTTCTTTCCGAAAACCGAACAAATGAGCTGTAAGGGTTAACTAGGGGTCACACCACTAAAGTTGGGGGTTGATTTTTTACTACCCCTCCCACAATAAGGGCGTATTCAGTTTATGTAATTTGTAGGGGCGTGTTTTCCATTCTGCGCATGCCTAATCTTGTGAGTTTCATTGGATCGGGGGCGTATCAATTCATCTTTCTTTGTGTACTCTGAAGTAAAACACCACCTCTGAATATTTATAGCCCGGTTTGTCAGTTGATTTTAAGCTCGGCTTGATTGGACTGTCGAGCTTAGCGCAGTTTTGATCATAATCCGTATACAGGTCGCAAGCCTAGATATACCAGTATTACACGGATTGTCTTTTTAAATTAACTGCACGCAGGAAAATAATTTCCCTCAAGGCCTATGTCATCTGAGATGCTGTGGAAGGTTTTTTGAGGAGAGGAAGGAATGAACATTGATATTGAAGAGACCCATGTTGTAGTAAGGAGGAAACACAGAGGCCGGCAAATCGTTCCACAGCCAAGCTGTTGAAGACAAGAACGAGTCAAAGAAGCAAACCGTTCTCATGTGACAAATGTCAACCGTGTATGTTGGGTGCGCGTTTGGCGTGTCTCCTGACTATGCACCGATGCCGAAGAGATCAATGACGCTAGTTCCTCGGAGTATCTTCAATTGAACTATCGGTAGAATAAGGATAGCATTCCCACCCGACTGACGCCAGTGCTCTAAAGATTGCAATTCGTTTGTTAAGTTAGAATAATCTATCAAGAGTCGATAGGGTTTTTTAAGGTATTTTAGGGCTTCAGATCAAGTGGTTGCCAAATTCAACCGTTGGGCGCACTTGCGATTTGCACAGGGTTAGCAGTTGTGTACTGTTAAAGTGTCCTGTACAGTTATATTGTCTATGACTTTAAAAGAGGAACGTGTTTCTTTTTATTTGAAAACCAAACTTTCCACGTGATAACCTAAAATATTTTTAGGGGGGTTAATTTTTTATGAGTTGATTTTTGATAAAGTTCCCCACTTTAATCAGCATGGAGGATACTCATATATACTTATGTGAGGATACTATTAAATATATATTATAAAAGAAAGTGTACAATGTGCGTGCCGCTAAAATACAGAAATGAGTCCTCGTACGATCAAGGTACGATCATATGGTGAGGTAGCCATCTATACCTCATCTATGAAGAAGGTTCCCGTTTTTACCTGAAGGGCGCGCTTTTAAAGATATAAGGGTTGAAATTTTCGCCCTCTAGAAATTTCTAGAACAGTCCAGAACATTCGAGAACATCCCGGAACATTCTGGAATGTTTGAAAATAGTCTGGTCACCCGGAAGGTAAACAAAAGGCTGAGATGGGAGGATGATGTCAGGAAGGATGCAAGAGGACTACTCCATGGTGCAGATTGGAAGACGACGGCCGAGGACACAAGGCGGTGGAGGCACATCTTGAAGGAGGCCAAGGCTCGAAATGGGCTGTAGCGCTATTGAAGAAGAAGGAGAAATAAATGAGGAAAAAAAAATAATCTATACTAGTCTCTCATCACCCACGGTCGCCGAGCAGCCACCTTGATCATAAAGTAAATAATTACTTACATCTGTATTCCGATTAATTTGCATAAATTGATTATTATGATCTGGAAAAAACAACAGCGATTCTAGAATCCACCATTGTCTGTGAACATTAATATAGCAGATTTAAATAAGGCCCGACACGCGAACCCTCAAGGGTAAGGATGAATGGTAACATTGGCGTACTAACCTCAATCTTCTACTTATTCCTACCTATCTAAAGTGGATTAAGGCTAAACCCTTTAATTAAAACACTTTGCTTTTTAAAACACAATCATACGGAACTCCAGTGAAAAATATTATGGCTTTAAAAAATATGTTCATATAGACCAATAAACGCTGATTATGAATATATAACTTTTATTTAATAATATAAACGCAGAGTTTAAAAAAAAGTCAATTTTTAATCAGATTCAAACATTATTTAGGCCTAAATAATGTTTCAAAAATAAAGGTATCTCTTATTAGTTTATCTCTATTATTCAAAATATTCAAAAACTACTGCACAAAAAAAATAGTAATGCTACTCTATGGAGAATACATGACAATAAAATGGCGGCAGTTGATCAGCTGATTGCCCGATCCTATAGTAATTTTTCAGGAGTGATGACGTCACACGATTCACCATATGGTGGTTTTCGGGGGGTCATGAAAAATTAAAATTTTGACAATTATTTTAACTATAAAAACTAACTTTAAAAATAAAAATGCTGTTATTTAAGTTAGAAGGTCATTATTCATTAAAAAAAAATTTAAAAAATTTGGACTGGAGTTCTCTATTCATCTAGTAAAGAACTTTCGTTTTTCGTTCGGTAAAAATGACTATGGTATCTTTTGTAACAGTGTAAAGGCGTGTTAAATAGTCCGTATACGACACATGTTGACAGTTATCTTAAATACAATATTCCGTATCGCGCTAACGAGCTAAATCCTGCACTTGTGTTAAGACACCAACTCTTAAAAGCAGTTACCCTAATGCCAAATATGACGGCGCGTTTTGCCGTTTTAATCTTAATATGCGTTAATCCTCGTTAAGAGGAAATCGGGCGGCGTTTATTCCATACAAACGTATTCCCCAATTTCCACTTATTTTTCGTTGACGGTTGAAAGTTAAAAAACGTTTAATATTTTTTAACTTTTGGCACAAAAAGTGAAGCGACAAATTTCTTATAATTCCTTGCACAAAATGAATACTTCTAAATAACGAATTCTTCCAATATTATTATTACCTACTGAATTTTTGTTAATATTTTAATGTTTGTTATTAAAATTTTATTATTTAGACCAGGGGTGCTCCACCTCGATAGTATTAGACTCCGATCGATCGACTCTGCCAAGATGCAGGATTGTCATCTAGGTAGGCATGGTGCAATGGCGTAGCATGGGTGTCACCCGCCAGCGCCGGGGGGGAGGGGGGGGGTGCGTAGAAATTCAATTTTTTTTATTGCGACCTCATTTTATGCCGTTTTTTTCAATAAAAATCATTATCATAAATTCTACTACAAATTTATAACTGCTTTCGGAAATCGAGAATGGTATCCATGTAATAGGATTTCGCAGCAAGGCAGGTTTTAACTTAAGTTTGCTTCTGCGTAAGAGTAACACATGTAACCGTCAATTTCTCAGAATTTTGCAGCATATGGCATGCAACTCAAATGCAAAGATTCACTCGGTACACGATGAATCGGCTACTCGTTAATTAATTTGTCGTTATATTGTGAACACAAAACTGGTTTAAATTAAATCTGTCGGCTAACTAAAACTACATTCAGAAGATGAAAATGTTTTTTTTTATTCTGGCAGCACACGCATACTCCGAAACCAGAATTTTACAACTGCACGTCGAATAAGAGAATGTTTTCCTTCGAAATGTGTCAGCAGATGAATCCGTAACTGGAATTTTACATTCTGATCATAAAACTGGTTTTAAATTAAGAGTGAATCTCTTTACCGCACTCATTTTGAAATATTTATTAATGAACTTAGTATCGCCTTCAAGTTACAACTCCGACTGACTGACTCATAAATAAACCAAATCACACACTAGAAAGTAGATCGATAATTTGGATTTTGAAAGAGGCAATTTTCGACAATATTTCACCAAGAATATGCAAAAATAAATTGCTATTGACATCACACAGCATAGATGAGGATAAAGTAAATAATAAAAAGGGTGCGACCGTTGACCATATAAGCTACAAATTAAACAAAAAGGCATGAAAAATGAGCGGTCTTATCGAGGCCTAATTGAGGATCAACTAACACAAAAGCTGTGAACAGATCTATTTCCATCGACAAATTTCTCTCAAGATCGACTCAAAAGATCGACCGTTTGAGCACCCCTGATTTAGACATTATGTTTATTTCACTACAAACACCTCCAAAACAATTTTATTCAGGTTTTAAAACGGTATTTGTTTTGAACTAATTCAAAAATAGGAAATGTAGGTTGATGTATTGAGTTTATAAACGACCGGTTTTTTTACAAACTCAATTGTAAAGACTGTAATTGCTTCTATAAAGGTAGAACAAATATAAACTTTGAAGAAAGAGTTAAAGAACATCTCAGGGCATTAGCGAATCTGAGTTCGCAGATCATTTATTAAAAAATTATCATAATTTTGACAAAAACTACGGACTTAAAATATTACATACGTGTTTTAAGGCATCACAGATAAAAAATTTAGAGACTTTAGAAATTAGGAAAAATATAAATAATAAAGCAGACATAATTAATAAGCGGCAAATTTTCATAAACCCCCTTTAGAACCTTTTCCCACTAAACCGGTCTTTCCCTGCGAATGACTTTTAAATCCCTAATTTTAATAAACTTCCCTCACTCTTACCCCTTCCCCTCCCTTCTACCCTTGCCACCCATATGTGATCTATGTTTATTTTTTAAGTTTAGTATACATTTGATCCTGATGAAGTGAACATCGTTCACGAAACATGCTGAAACAAGTTATTTGTCGTTTCATTAAAATAAATAATGCCATCACAAAGTGAAAACCTTTCCGAAGAAGTTTTCTTCGAAAAATTAAAAAAAAAATTAATGTTTACAGTCTTAATAATACAAATACGGAGGAGGTTGACCAAAAAACAGACCAATTAGTAATGTTCACAGGTAGGTTTTTAGAAATAAGAAACTAAGTACTTAGTTAAATAAAATACAAAAAGCAAAACTAGATAGGTACATTATTTCGACTGGGTTCAAACAGTTTCTCATCACTGGGAGAGATGGATTCATACGTCCGTAACTCCTGGACACATTGACCCCCAGATTCCTACTCACCACTCACCCCTCATATAGAGAGGAAGTTCTGGGAAGGAAAAAGGATGAGGAATACTTGTTTCCTTCCCAGAACTTTCTCTTCTTCATTTCCCTAAAAAGACCCTCTACACATCCCACATCATTTCCACACACCCCCAAAGATGACATAGGCCTTGGGGGATTTTTTCTTAGGGCTTCCTGGTGTGGAGCTAATGCACAAAGAAAATTAGGGTAAATTAGAAAAATTTATACTTTTTTGGGTGCGAGGTCCACTGCATTTGTACACGGTTGACATTTGTCACATGAGAACGGGTCGTTTCGTCGACTCGTTCTTCAACAGTTCGGCTGTGGAATGATTTGCCGGCCTCTGTGTTTCCTCCTTCCTACAACATGGGTCTCTTCAAGACCAATGTTCATTCCTTCCTCTCTTCAAAAAGAACCCCCTACACAGCATCCCAGACGACATAGGCCCTGAGGGAAATTATTTTCCTCAGGGCCTCCTGTGTGGAGTTAATGTAAAAAAAAAACTGTTCACAAAACTACTACTTCATTATAGGGTCTTAAAATCATAGATGCCAATTCTGAACGGTCAAAACACATGAGATAATGATCGACCGGTCAAACCACTTTGATGAACAAGGAAAACAACACTGGGCCCGGATGTGACCCCTGTGGAACTCCGGTGAAGATTTCAAACTGACGTGAAAAGTACGAATGTGCAATAGACTGATTCTTGTTTGGGAAATTTTACCATCTTAAAAAAATTGTTAACAAATGTATACTTTAGGCACTGTAACTATAGCACATTATCGGAATCAATAATTACTGGCGAGGTAATAAACAGTCTTAATATTGTCATTAAAAATTTCCATTAATCGAGGTGATTTATTGCTATAAAAACTAGGTAATCTTCAGATGGCGTGTTGATGATTAATAATAAATAATATGTACCTACTATTATTTTAGCAATATAGTTCATCGCAATCGCAGCACCATCAATTCTAATGTGTTATTATATTGCTTTTAACTACATCAAGGGTTCCCAACTAGTTGATCGCAAGTCGATCCCAAGAAACACGATTTTTTATTTTGAAAATAATGGTTATTATAAATGTATATCCGTGACCACGTTTACGGTACCGTGACGGAAACAAAGCTAATAGAAATAAGCTCCTTATTGTTATAATGCTGTATCTCTTTCGTACACAATAATTTTTTTTATTTATTTTTTATAATAATAATTGTTTATTTTTAGTCAAATGTTTCACAAGGTAAAATGATAATATTACATCTCAGGTTTTTTTTTTACTACCCTTCCATTAAGCATTTGCTTGTGTATGGAAGGGGAGTGTATATTAATGTTATTAGTTAGTACTTAAATAATTTATTGTACATAAATATATATGTGAGCTGCAGTATTTATTTTGATAATAGAGTGTATTTAAAAAAAAAAGAAATAATGTTATGGAAAACTAAGGATATTTGTAAGATTAATTAAGTGACAGTAGTTTTTTTCTTAAGAATATTTTTGAAATGTCTCTTGACAGAGAGCATTATTCGGGTTTTATCATTGATGCTTCTGATTTCTTCTGGTAGACGATTGAAAAAAGTTCTTCCCTGGTAAGTGTAATGATGCTGTGCAAAAGATATATTTAGTTTTGGGCATAAAAAACATGTTTAAGTCGAGTTCTGTTTTCATTTAAAAATGGATATTTATCTTTTTCTTTTATAATTTGAATTAATGAATTTTTAATGTAAAAATCTTAAAATGTGGGTACTTGAAATTCTTCAAAAAGGCGTTCTGTTGGGCAGTCCAAGGATTTTTTTAATATAATTTTAATAATTGTTCTTTGTACAATTTCTATTAGAAGAAGGTTACATTTATACGCGGATCCCCAACTAATAATAGCGTATTGTAGAGTGGATTGAACTAAGCCATAGTAGATTAAATATAGATTTTTTTATCTGGGGGATGCTGTTTGGAGGGGTTTGTTTAAAGAAAGGAAGGAGAGGAGAGTTCTGGAAAAGAAGAAGGTTTAAGGTGTGGGTAGGAATCTGGGGTTCAGTGTGTCCTGGTCATCCGCCTCCAAGACCTAGACACACCTCACCTCATGAACCCGGGTACCCCTGCTAAATCACCAAACGTAGCGAACCTTTTGGGGTGACCTATGGCATAGGTGTTGGTTATCCAATAAAGGTTCCCGGGGCAGCGGTACCCATTCCCAGTTTATTATATTAAATTGTCATTCATATATAGTTGATTGTATTAAATTGTCAAATTGGGAGGCGAGAATGGGTACTCTGCCATAGGTCACCCCAAGTGCTTCGCTACGTTTGGTGATTTAGACCCTTTTCCTTCCCAGAACTCTCCTCTCCTTCCTTTCCTTAAAAAACCCTCCACACAGCATCCCCAAAGATGACATAGGCCCTGAGGGAAATTATTTTTCTCAGGGCCTCCTTTGTGGAGCTCATGTAAAAAAAAATCACACTTAATAGTTGATTATGTTAAATTGTCATTCATATATAGTTGATTGTATTAAATTGTAAATCATACAATATAGTTGATTGTATTAAATTGTCAATCATACAATATAGTTAGATTATATTAAGTTGTCAATCACACAATGTAGTTGATACATGAATAGTTGATTGTTTTAAATTGTCATCCATGTATGGTTGATTGTTTAAATTGACATTCATGTATAGTTGATTATTTAAATTGTCATTCATACATATCTAATACTGTTAAATTCTCGTCCATATATAATATATAGTTGAAGGCGAATAAATTGTCATTCATATATTGTTGAAGGTATTAAATTGTCTCTCATAATATAATTGATCTATTAAATTTTCATTCATCTACGATTGACTGTATTATACTGTCATTTACATTTATTTCATTGTATTAATTTGTCATAATCAGACGGTATTAATAGGCTTGCCTCTGCGTATTTGAACTTCAGAACCCAGCTACCAATGCATCTCGGACGCCACCCATACGCGCCGCGCCACAAATAACATCTGTGTACGTGCAATTTCACAATCGGTTTCAAATTCAAAAATTCGTTACAAGATGACAATACTTCCGTCAGCAGCTCGCATATGGATGTTCCCCCCGAAGTATCCTCCCGAATTTGGAAAGATTGACGGCAATACTTGACGAAGTTGTTATAAATTACATATAACGTCATTGTGTGTCACGGTTAGTTTGTCACTGTTACTTTGTCACTGTTACTTTGTCATGGTTACTTTGTCGCGGTTACTTTGTCACTGTTACGTTGTCATTGTTACTTTGTCTCGGTGAGTCGCCGACGGTGACCAGCTGTCACTGGATCACAGTGGATACGAGGAACTTGCTATTTTAGGAATCAGTTCCCTTCGGATTTATAAAATGGTCACAAACACTCAAACCGGGCGAAGCCGAACTAAAAGTCGCCCGCAGGGCCTAGCAGCAAAAACCTGCGGAGCGGATTTTTAACTGCTAGTTCATAAATATATAGTTGATTAATTAAATTGTTATATATAGTTGATCGTACTAAATTGTCATATAAAATTGATCGAATTAAATTGTCATATATACCTAGTTCTTGACTTCGACTCGTTCTTGTGTTCAACAGCTCGGCTGTGGAATGATTTGCCGGCCTCTGTGTTTCCTCCTTCCTACAACATGGGTCTCTTCAAGACCAATGTTCATTCCTTCCTCTCCTCAAAAAGACCCTCCACACAGCATCCCAGATGACATAGGCCCTGAGGGAAATTATTTTCCTCAGGGCCTCCTGTGTGGAGTTAATGTAAAAAAAAAAAAAAGTTACGAAGTAGAATAAATCGTCAACCATAAGTCGTGCTATAAGTCGATTCCAATAAAACTAAGGTAAAAAGTAACCCATAACATTTAAAAGGTTGGGAGACGTTGCACTTCATCAACAATTACCTATACATCTTATTGTATTCTCATCCATTGTTCTGGTTAGAAAATTAACCTGCTTTGATCTTGTTTTTACGTTATTGAAAGAACATTATATATTATTATTACAAATATGGATCAACTATTGACTTATGTAAGGTTTAATAAGTGTTACAAATTTGGAAAAACCAAAGAACCCTCGAGAGGTCATTATCATCACTGACATTGCTCAAATACTTGTTGTATTATTATGAAACGCATTATAAATAATTACGCAATTAGAATCTGCTACGACTCGAAATCAATTTCCACGCTGGACTTCTCCACTAAGAATTTAATAAAAAGGGGTAGTGGACGTGTGGTATAAAGCGTCGGGTCTTTATTTATTTATTTTTATTTAAGTACATAAAACAGGCATTAAGCCAAATTTTTTAAATAAATGGATGATTTAAATTACAGAAATTATAACAAAAATAAAATCAGTAATAATTAGCTACTCGTAAATATGCAAAAGTGAATGACGAACAAGAATGAGTAAAAGGTAAAATACAAAAGAATCATCACCAACAATTTATTATTGGCTCCTGTGCTGATGGACAATGATTTAGTAGGTACAATATTTCCTGTCTTTGAATAAAGGGCTTCATTACAATATCAGCTTATTATACGATTGATGGCAAAATATATTTTTGAAGTGATTAAATGGGTTATTAAAAATGTCAATTTCATTATTAGAGCAGTGTATAGTGTTATAATGTCTTAATGTTCATGGTAAAGGGGAGAAATATCCTGTATTTGTGTGGTAGGTAGGTAGATATATAGAAAATATCTTGCATCCTCCTTGTTGAATTTCTTGACGGTGTGTTAATGTTAATTTGGAATAAAATGTTTGGGGTATCAACTGATGCAAGTATAATTTTGTGCAGAAGCAATAAATCGGAAAATTTCCGTCTTCCTGTCAGAGAGTGTAGTTTATAGTGTAGAATTCGCTCTTTATATGTTCCAAATTGATCAGATATATCTTCGCGATAAGCAATAACACGGGTTAATTTTCTTTGTATGGATTCGATTCTATAATTATGAATCTCATAATTGGGAGACCAAAAAGTGGATCAGTATTCGAGAATACTTCGTACTATTGATTTATATAATGTTAAAGTTAATTCTGCACTTTTAAAGCAATAAATAATAACAATGAATAATAATGAAATGGACTTTTCGTCTTATGTTGAACGTCAAGTAGGCAAAATTTCTTTTATATATTTATTGATTGCTTACATGTCGATTTTTAACCTCACTACGACGAGCCTGTATTGACGTTAATACTTTTCTAGGTGATGAGATTAACACTAAATAATGAGATTAAAAGAATTTGGCATTCTCAGATAATAAAAATATTACCATTTGTTATTTTGGCTACTGGCATTATACCTAGCTCTCTCATTCAAAATTTAAGCATATTAGATTTGTCAAAGAATTTAAATTCAAAAATGCAAAAATCAGTCATTTTAAATACATGTAGTATTACAAAAGATTTTTTAAATATTTATATTGAGGGATCAGTATGATTTATAGGTCCAATTAGGAGTTCTACCGAGACGAACCCTCTGATATGAAAATATCTGTAGTCGGTGAATTATTTTCCCATTTGGTCTTTTTGACATGTTATTCTTGCATTCTTTTGTACTTATAATGCTTATATAGTGCAAGTGCATAATGTGGATTGACTAGGTGATCATTTGTGGAAAAGTGCGTGAAAAACGATGTAACCCGGACATAAAATCTGAAGTATTATGTGTATTAAAAGAAAAATATTGTTATAATGCAGCTCTTTCTTACACATTAAATAATAGTGAAACAAAAGATGAGACACAAAATGTATGAGTGACTGTTTCCTCCAAAGTATTACGCCTTTCCTTTGAAGGAAACGGATATACTCGTACCTATATCTTATTGGGGCTCACATTTCATTTTCTTTATACGATTGAGGGAGATGTATGATAATGATTTTATGTTGTTTTTTACATTAGCTCTACACAGGAGGCCCTGAGGAAAATAATTCCACTCAGGGCCTATGTCATCTTAGAGGATGCTGTGTGAAGGGTCTCTTTAGTAAAGGAAGGAGAGGAAGTTTTGGAAAGGAAAAGGGTATTAGGGGTGGGTAGGAATCTGATGGTCAGTGTGTCCAGGAGTGACGGACGTTTGATACCATCCCTCCTACTGCGGTGCAAGGCGATTTTATGAGAGAGTAGGTACAGCTGGAGAAATCAAAGGGACTCCCTCAACCAGTCTCTCCCGATCCGACCTGCCATGCAGCTGCTGGGCACACACATCCGGCGCCACATGAACCCGGGCACTTCTGCTAAGTCACCAAACGTAGTGAACCACCAGTGTGTCCAGGAGTGACGGACGTTTGATTCAATCCCTCCTACTGCGGTGCAAGGCGACTTTACGAGAGTACAGCTGGAGATATTAAAGGGACTCCTTCAACCAGTCTCTCCCGATCCGACCTGCCATGCAGCTGCTGGGCAGACACATCCGGCGCCACATGAACCCGGGCACCTCTGCTAAGTCACCAAACGTAGTGAACCACCAGTGTGTCCAGGAGTGACGGACGTTTGATTCAATCCCTCCTACTGCGGTGCAAGGCGACTTTACGAGAGTACAGCTGGAGAAATTAAAGGGACTCCCTCAACCAGTCTCTCCCGATCCGACCTGCCATGCAGCTGCTGGGCAGACACATCCGGCGCCATATGAACCCGGGCACCCCTGCTAAGTCACCAAACGTAGCGAACCACTTGGGTTGGCCTATGGCAGGGGTGTTGGTTATCCAATAAATGGTTCGCGGGGCGGCGGTACCACACATACTTTCACCGTTTGTCTCATTTTCCACTATTGTTATTTATTGTGTAAGAAAGAACTGCAACATTATATGATTAAGAACAAAAGCAAAACCATAAGCGCATCAACATTTGACGTTTTTGAATTTTTGGAATTCACTCACGCTTTAATATTATCCTTGTAACTATATTCCACACTTTCAAAATTATCGTCACGGCTAGTAGTATTGTAGGGGTCTACGGAAACGTTATGGTGGGTGTTTGAGGGATATGCAAGAATATTATTAGAGGAAACAGACCTACTTACATTGTGCATCTCATCTTTTGAAAAAGCTGCAGCTTTATTGTAATAAGGAACGTATGTTTATTGCTTTTTTATGACGTCACGGTACCGTAATCGTGAATCGTCACGGTAATACTTCGCTTTCTGTCAATCAATTATACAATACGGCATTATAGGATGGGGCGGTACAAATACAAATCTAACACAAACAATTAACATATCAAATGAAACTAATAATAAAAACAAATTTTAAAAAACCCTACTCGTATTCATCAGAACTGTTATTCAAACAATTAAAGGACTAAGACTAAGGTCAGAAAATTAAGTGCATTATACTTTTATTATGCAACATTACAAATTTATAAAGATAATATTCAAAATAAAGTTGCACCCTTTAAATATAGACAAACATCAATACTGATACGTTTTAAAATTTTCACGGCCAAAAGTATTTTCTTCATTTGTTTTTGGGGTGTTATGCCGTGATGTGAGACAAACACATCTACCGGATCTACCCTGATGATGGACACTGCAACGCTGTCCGAAACGTTGGCTAAAGAAGGAGGTAGCGCAACACGGCATAACACCCCAAAAACAAATAACGAAAACATCAATACTTACTACTCCAAGGTGTAAAAAAACAATAGAACAGTAAAATCATAAATATTTCGGAGTTCATTTTTTTATTGAAGAAGAAGATAACAATAATAATCTAAACGAAAATATGAAAGAGAACAAGACACAGAAAACGGAAAAAATACAATGGTCGCAACTGGGACTCGAATAATATGGAAAAATAATTAGTTGAAGATAATATTGTTAATTCTAAAATTTGAAATATGAGATTGACTGTCCTCTCTTGACCGTGTACTTTATCTCGATAAATAAAAGATTGGTTAGCTTTGAAATATATTTCTATTAACATTAAAGTGAAAAATGACGGTAACAAATTTTATGGGAATATAAATGAGATGTGATCTTGTTTTTTTTTTTTTAAAGAAAGACAAACATTCCCGGGTTACGAATAACCCAACAATGTTTGAAAGACAAACATTCCCGGGTTACGAATAACCCAACAATGTTTGAAAGACAAACATTCCCGGGTTACGAATAACCCAACAATGTTTGAAAATCTTCTACTACCACCACAGAAAGCCGAAAATGTTGCTTGTGTTGTGATGGAGGACTTAGCCAGTCGAGGAATCGAACACGCGACGCTCGGGTGGGACCCAAGCGCTATGCCCACTCAACCACTGACCAGACAGACTTTTTTTGACGACTTTTTTTTTTCAAAATTTTTTTCTTCAAAATCAAACAAAAAAAATTTTCTTCCCCACGTTGTCACTGGTCACTCAGCCGGGTGCCTGACGAACCCCTTACCCGCCTCCAACTGTTCAACAACTACCATTTTTTTATGTTTTTGTAGAAAAAATAAAAAAAAAAACATCAAAAATGTCACCGGAGACCAAAATTTCATTTACATTTTTTACTCCAAATAATGTAATAACTGGAATAACTGGTTAAAGTAAGTCAAGTACGTCCCTTAACACCGTGTATAATATCTAATTAGATTTTTTTCCTGGCTATCACCTCATGTCTCGAGCATATTCCGCGAGAAGGTATTTCCGCATTCCAATAAAATCGAAATTAATGTAATATTTCTAAACGTAAGCTAAAACTAAAACTGTTTTTGAAAGGTGATAAAATTTTTTCATACCATTGAAGAAGAAGATAAAAATAAAAACGAGTGTGCTTTAGACCACACGACTGAAGTAAAACTACACTAGCTTATATCTCCCTCTCAACTTGCGTTCGCCTCGCCCGACCGTTCGCCCCGCCTAGTCACACTTTTCATAACGCTCTCGTCACACATTCACCAGCTTACTCCCCAAGTCAAGCGTGCGAAAAGAAGTTTTAGTTCAATAATCTAACCGAAAATATGAAAGAGAACAAGACACAGAAAAAGATAATGGTCGCAACTGGGACTCGAACCCAAAACCTCTCGTCTATCCTGGATGTGCATTTACCAATTCCGCCATTGCGCCCTACTGTCAAACCGTCATAATAGCCAATCTCATATTTCAAATTTTAGAATTAACAATATTATCTTCAACTAATTTGTTTTCCATATCATAGGCAACTACCCTTTTTATTGGAAACTTTGGTTTCGAACATGAGTACATTTCGATTCTTATGTGGTTTAATATTTGAATATAAAGCAGTGTGTTGTCTCTTTCTAAACCGTTTAGATCATTTTTCTCATCTTAACGGTAAAGTAGACAACGATTTATATAAGACCTAAATTAGCTGTTCCCAAAAGCGAACACATTAACCTGAGAGGCTAGGCCTGAAACATCAGTTTTACAACTGTCTTAACATATTTTTTAAAGCTATTCACCACGTGTTTACGAAGTTTTCCTAAAGCCCTAATATTACCTTATTATTGTTACTTATTATTGTTAAAATTCAAGTTAAAAGTCAATGCGTGTTGAGTACCGCCATTTAAAAACGCAGCACATTTTTTTACCCGAAATACTTGAATGAATCAAATTCTCCCGTGGTGTAATGTAATTTATGTCACATTTTGTTAAAAGTTCGTTATATCACAAACAACACAAAATATAACAGACAATTTTTCAATTGTGAAAATTTCAAGCTATTCGTGGATGGTGACTTCTTTGTCCTTTGTTTGCTGCTCAAGACAACTCTTCTTTTGTGTTTTTGTTCTTTTTTCTGCTTGTTTGGAAGAACCATTTCTTCCATTACTTTTGTTAGGGTGAAGTACCAATATATTTACTATCGGAATTTCCGTGTATCAGGCCTTGAATACTTTTATAGAATCAATGTTTATATGTGTGCTGTTATACGTATACACGCGGTAAATTCAGTTATGGAGGCGGGTATCGGTATCGGAAACCATTTATTGGATAATAATCAAGACCCCTGCCATAAGTCACCCCAAGTGGTTCGCTACATTTGGTGACTAAGCCGGGTTTACTAGGTCATGACGGCGAATGCTTTTGTCCACCTTCTGCGTGGCGGGCCGAGAGAGACTTATTGAGGGAGGTCTTTAGACCTCTCCAGACGGGCTCTCTCCTCCCATCGCCTTCCACTGCAGTTGGAGGGATAAATTCATACATCCATCACTCTTGGACACGCTGACCTCCAGATTCCTTTTAACACTTCATAATTTTTTCCTGAACGTTCTCTCCTTCCTTTCGTAAAAAAAACCATGCACACAGCATCCTCTAAGGTGACAGGCCCTGATGGAAATTATTTTCTTCAGGATAGTTGTGGGCTGACGTAAAAAAAACGTAGATTAAAACTTTCACCTTAAATCGTTAAAGTTACCTTATAATGTTAAATTATTCTGTGCAAACACAAAGATATTATTGTTATCTTCTTCTTCAATGATATATTACGTTGATGGGAATAACCTTCAAAAGTGATAAAGAGAGAGTTTTTCTTATTTATTTTTTTAATTCACTACCTGCAAAAATCAGAAACATGAATAGTAATATAAAAAAATTAAAACTAAGCTTAAAAATTATACCGAAAATCAGACTTGAATAAAAAAAATATTAAACCAATATAATAACACTCCCCCCATACACACAAGCCCTGCGTATTTGTGAGGGTAAATCAAATACATATATTATGTAATTAATTATTGTTTAAAATTTATTGTAATTTATGTATCTTTTTGTGTAAAAAAAAAATAATAATAATAAAACCCTTCATTGGTAAGTCTGTTATTAAAATCTAATCTCTCCCATCAATCTATATGATATTTCACTGGGAGATTCTATCCCGTCGCAGGTGGTATCGCATTACATCGACGATCTTACAGCTTAGAAGGTGGGTACTCCAGCTACTTGCACGTGTACCACCTTCCCCACTTCATACTTAACCCACGTGTGCACGTGAAACTGAAGCAAGGTCACCACTTGCTGCGTGCTACCTGTAACTACCTGATATCACGGGCGGTTCGTGATCATTCTCAATGCGAGTAAAATAAGAATTAAAAGAGTGGAAAAAATCTTAAGTTGCATACAGCATGTTTCAAACTTGCTATTCGACTTTAGAAAGGAAAATTTCAGTGAACACACAGAAATACTTATCGAATGACGCCCCCTATTATTATTATCCACTAGCTTTTGCCCCCGGCGTCACTCGCAAAGTATTAGGGGGTTTTCCACTCCGCCTCCTCCACCTTCCCTATCCCCACTCCACCCCCCCCCCCCTCCCGCTCCCCCTCGCCCCACTCTCCCTCCTCCTCATTCCCCCTCCCTACTCTCCCCCTCTCTCCACCACCTTCCCCTCGCACCTCCACCTACTCAACCCCCTCCCCCCTTCTCTCCCCTCACCATCCCTTCCATACCCGTTACATACATTTTTCAAACAGCTCGCGTGCCTCGCGCACCTATTGCAATTTTTTAATACAAATTTCATAATGCCAGACTTCTGAGCGCCTATATTATGTTATTCTGATTTATGAGCTATATTATCGTAAAGTTTCATTAAAACCCATCAGTAGTTTTTGCGTGAAAGAGTAACATATTTACACACATCCATGCAAACTTTCGCCTTTATAATATTATATAGTAGGATAGTAGGATTTATATAAAAATGAATGTTTCTTTGTTAGTTCCTAATTATTTTTTTTATTTTATTTTATTTTATTTTATTTGATTTGTAAGAAACAAACAGCTTATATACATACAATAGACATAAAAATATACACGTTAACTGCAGTGAAGCCAAAAGAGTTTCTTATGCTAATATTGTTTCTAGATGGAGTTTTAATTTATCTTAAGCTAAATTTAGACTTAGGAAGGGGAGAGGAAGGGGAGAGGAGGGGGGGGGGGGGAGGGAGAATAAAGGAATTTTCTATACCATTTGCTAAGAAATTTTGGTGATTGGTTGTGCGTATGCCCAAGATTTTCAATTTACAATTGTGAGCTCTGGCGTTATGAAATTTGATTGAAAATTTTACAATAATGTGTGTATTTCACGTGTAAGTTTAGCGGCTGGGAGGAAAGGCAGAAGGGGGTGGAGAATCCGTGAGGGGGAGGGGAATGAAGGAGGGGGGATTCGGAGGGGGCAAGAGGGAGAAGAGAAAGCGCGGAAGGTGGGAGGGGAACGTGGAAGGGAAAGGGGACGCGGGATGGGAACGGAGGTGGGAACGGGGACGCTTGGGAAAAGACACGACAAATGGGAGAAACAATTTCTATCTTTGAGTGTCAAGAATATTTCTCAGTGCGTTTGGAAAGAGCATCACTGCCGAAATCGTATACAAATGCACCAATACACACAATCCTAGCTGTGTATTAATTTTTAAAAATCAAATTGCGTTACCTATACCTATAACACACAATAATATTGTTGTGGAAATGAGTACAATAATATAAAACGTCTAGTATAATAAATGGAAAGACGTAGGTACAACGAATTTGGAAAAAAGTATTTTTTTTAAGAAAGACAAACATTCGGGTTACGCATAAACTGACAATTATTTGAAAATTTCCTACTACCACCACAGTAAGCGTTGTGTCGTGATGGAGGACCTAACCAGTCGAGGAATTGAACTCGCGACGCCTGGGTGAGACCCAGACGCGATGCCAACAGATCTCTTGTAGATTTTTCTTTCCCAGAACCTTCTCTCCTTCTTTTCCTAAAAATACACTCTGCCCTACATTTAAAAAATATATGTATGTACTAGCTGACTCGACAGACGTTGTCCTGTACACTCTCTCTGTGCCACCTACTACAATTTTTTTTTCAAATTTTCATTTTTATTGTATTACAAATATTAATTTTTGTATGTTATAAGAACAATCAATGAAATCAAGTAGGTACCTATTTAAAATATCTCTCTCTCTCTCTGGTTTCAATCCTGGGATTGGTTTGCAGCAATGTCATCTATTCGTTTCTTCCACTCTTCCCTGTCTTGTGCGGCTCTTTTGAAGTCTGCATATGATGAGCAGCGCACGTCCACCAGCAGGTCCTCCAGGTACTCTCGGCGTGGGCGTCCCCTAGCGTTTGTCCCCTCGGTCATACCCTCCATTATGGCATGCAAGAGGCCTTCTTGTCTTATTACATGGCCAATCCATCTTGCGCGCCTTTCGGACAAGGTCCTGAGCAGGTGTCTTCCTCCTTCGATTCTTTGGAGAACCTCTTAATTTGTAATGTGGTCTCTCCAGGAAATTCCTAATAGTCTTCTATAGGACCACATCTCAAAAGCCTCTAGTCTCCGTTTATCTCTTTCGGATAGGCACCATGTTTCGCAGCCGTACATCAAGATACTCCATACATAGGTCTTGATGAGGAGTATTCTCAGTTTCAGGTCTATATTATTCGATTCTATTATTTTCGACCTTTTATTGAATGCAAGCCTAGCCTGGTGTATACGGCTGTTGACCTCGCTCTTAGACCGACCGTCCCATGTTATTTTGCTCCCGAGGTAGACAAACTCCGTGGTGTTCTTTAGTGGAACTCCTGACAACTCTACTCTCATCTGATGTTGCGTTCGGCATACGGTCAGCAGCTTTGTTTTGTCTTTATTTATATTCATGTTGTAATTGTTTTGAAGAATGCTTTGCATGATTGTTAAGGCCTCTTGGGGTTCTTCTTCGCTTTCGGCAACCATAGCAATATCGTCAACAAACCTTATCTTTACACCTTTTCTGTGACTCATTCTCTCTCTCAAGTCGTCAATCGCACTTTGTATATAAGCGTTAAAAAGAACAGGTGACAGAGAGCATCCCTGTCTCACCCCTTGTCTTATACTGGCTTCTTTTGTATCATTGTCACATCTAATTATAGCGGCCTCATTCTTGTATAGCGCCTGGATTATTCGTCTATCTATAATATCTATAATTTTAAAAATACATAAACAATTCTTTTGTAACAAAAATAACAGCTGCCTGCTAAATTCAATTTCATCTGACGCGCGAAATGTCAAACATTCAAAGTTGAAATAATCGTAAAATTTTCTGAAATTATCCAATTTTCTTAATTTTTCTTTCCGTAATAACCTTGTACAAAGTATTAGAAAACTTTTAAAAAAAGATGAATGAAATAAGTCAAGTCGTTCTGAAATTATGGCGTGACCAAGGGAAACACCGACTCATTTTTATATTTATAGATATATTCCATAGGTGCGTTCTGAATTCTGCACCTATACGGTATTTTTTTTATTGAGTTTTAGTGACCCTCTGTTCAAAGTGTAGTAAGATTACATTCCCACCTGCAATCTACGTAGATGCCGAATGCAGTCTTGTTAGGAACTGCGTCACGCGTTTTATTCAGTCTCATAAGAGGCTTACAATGCAAAGAAAATAATAATTACATTCATCAACAACAAACTATTAACTTGTAATTGATTACGATTTATTACAAAAAACGCGAGAATCTTTGCTATAAGATTTGATCGTTAAAAAAGTAAATATATTATAGTTCGTACAAAAATCGAAAGCAACCACAACTTTCGAACGGTGAGCTTTGGTGTGCTGAAATGTGCACATCCGGGTGCACTTATATTTTTTTACAATAGCGTCACACAGGAGGCCGTGGGGAACAAAAAAACCCTCAGGGCCAATGTCATATTTAGGGATGATGTGTGAAGGGTCTCTTTTAGGGATGGGAAGTAGGGAAATAAAATATTATGAGGGGTGCGTAGTAATCTAGGGGTCATCCATCCCTCCCACTGTGATGCAAGACAATGGGTCGAGAAGTGGAGAAGACATGGCTGGTCGATCAACTGTCAAGTCGCATTAGATGGCAAATCGCCACCAGGCCCCAGATAAGCCTTAGTAAACCCGGGCACCCCTGCTAAATTACTATTAAATCTATTAACTTTAACACACCCCTCATACATTTTCCCTCTCCAGAACTTCATCTCATGCTCTCAGTAATACTGGTGTAATGGCGATATTACACACTTCAACCACATTGATGCGATTTGGTTGAACGGCGTATAATTGAAAGGGTGTGCTGTTTACACGTACTTGACAGAAGTGGACCATTCAATCACATTTCTGTCATAGAGTTTAGAATGTCTTCGAAACAGGTCGTGCGCGCGGGAATTATATCCCTCTGATTTAATGTTCCACAGGCTTGGATAGTTCTTAAAGTGCTCTAAGAACAAGGGCGTATGCTCTTCCCTCCATTTAAAAACCATTTTCTATGTTGACAACTCACTACAAAATAAACATGACACTTCCATACGCGCGCACAGACATTCGCGCATGCGCACGAATGGACAACAGAAATAATCGCATTGAAAATATTAAAAAAGTTGAATATTTTCAATACGGTTGAAAGATGACGCGCAATGACATCGAAACATTCAATGTCTTGTTTACACGATGCAATTTGGTATCTTCAACCTAATTGCGAGGCAGAATTGAAACGTATAATATGCCCATAAGACCACCATTCAGAATTGAGACGTTGTTTGAAATGACTTTCAGCCGTATTTGGTGACCAGATCTGTATAGCCAGGTACTTCCCCACCTTCTTCTTCCCTTTCTCCTTCCCCTTTCCACTACCTTTAGCCTCACAACATACCCCAATTGGGGATGCCATAGTCCCACTGGCTCCAAACGGGAGCAGTTGGGATTCTTGTGCGGTATCCATGTAAAAAAAAAGGTAAAAAAAAGTTTATGCAATTAAAAGTATTTTTAAATTATGAATACAAACACAGTAAAAGTTTTAAAATCGATTACCGATGGTTTTTTCATGTAAACCTATTATAAAACCTCTTATAAAAGTTATTGTCACTTGACTTTTTTTCGTATTATACAAAAATAATTGTAATTTCTTTTTAAATTTATTAAAAAAACATCAACAGCCTTTTCACGTAGAGGCCGTCATACGACCTACTCAGAATTCGGTTGTTATCTTCTAAAAACTGATTTAAAAATGCCATTGTTTTAAAACTAGTTTGTTTAGCATTTAAGAGATCAGCCACCTTGGGTCACGTGTTATTAGGGTACATTGCACCGTGTACGTACTTGCACCATACAATATACTCCGGACATACACCTGTACTTACCTGTATATGTGTATACTTACCACTAGAGGTGTACTGTATATGCATAGTCTAGACCCGCGACCATGGATTGAAGTATACTGACCCCAGCAGAGATGTGCATAGATGGAGACTGCATTTTTATTTGAATTTACGACAGAATCGAGAAGAAATCAGATATAAGAGATTTTGGGCAGCAATTCTATGTGTGTCTGTTACTGTGAGTACTGATTTTGGATTGGGAAATTTAATTCGCATTAAAAGGAATTTACATTAGTAATATAATATTTATAAAACTGGGAAGACTTCGGTGGCTGGGTCATGTAGAGAGAATGACCGAGCATCAAGCACCAAAGTCCCTGCTGAACTCAAGACCGACAGGGCGAAGGAGTCTGGGAAGATCACGATTAAGATGGAGCGACAACGTCCTCAAAGATATATCTAGCTTGGAGCTTCTGAACTGGAGAGAGCTGGCACATAACCGAGATGAGTGTAGGAAGACTCTTGAGGAGGCCAAATCTCACCAGGGGTTGTAGAGCCAAGAGTGATTTATACAACATTAATGTAATAAAATAAATATAAAACTTATTTCAACTTAATATATTTGACCGTAACAGGTTTCAGCCCGAATTAGACTGGTACAAATTATTCTTTCTACGGATAATTTTTAAGATTTTCACTGCCAAAAGCATTTTCGTTATTTGTTTTTGGGGTGTTATGCCGTGTTGCCCTACCTCCTTATTTAGCCAACGTTTCGGACATCGTTGCAGTGTCCATCATCAGGATACACACATCTACCGGATCTGCCGGATCTGCCCTGATGATGGACACTGCAACGATGTCCGAAACGTTGGCTAAAGAAGGAGGTAGCGCAACACGGCATAACACCCCAAAAACAAATAACGAAAAGTATTCTTTCTACGGCTCATATATGTCAGGCATATATGTAAAATCAGGCATATCAAGCGTGACATTTTGAAGACCCCCCCCCCCCCCCCTAAACGTGTCATGTAGTATGGGTACGTTCCCTAACATTGGTGGAGGGGAGAGGGGTAGTCTACAAGGATTTTATACTATTATATGAGTTTTCTTACATTTGTTACTACATAAGTCGTCTTTGACTGTCGAATTTCGAATTATTTTGGTTATTCACAGTAGTATTTTTTTTGATAGATTGATTTTTAAAGAGATTTATGCACATGATTAATTCAGTATTTTTTTTACATTAGCTCCACACAGGAGGCCCAAAGGAAAACTATTTCCCTCAGGGCCTATGACACCTTTATAGATGCTGTGTGAATGGTCTTTTTAGGGATCACATCCGCCGCCAAGACATTAACACGGGCACCCTGGCTATGTCACCAAATGTGGGGAACTACTTGGGATGACCTATGGCAGAGGTGTTGGTTATTCAAAAAATGGTTCTAGGTGCGGTGGTAGCCATACCCGCCTCCCAAATTGAAACACAGAAGAGACTGGTTGAGGGAGACCTTTTGACCTCTCCGGCTGGACTCTATCGACCCATCGCTTTGTACCCCAGGAATGGATTCATACGTCCGTCACTCCTGGATACACTGACCCCCAAATTCCTAACCAAACCTCATACTGTTTTCCTTCCCAAAATTTTCTCTCTTTCTTTTACCTAAAAAGACCCCCACACAGAATCACCAAAGGGGTAATTGTTTTCCTGATAAAATTTTGTGTGTTAAAAATATAAATTCCTTGTAATAAAATAAAAATACTGTGCTTGGATGTACATAACGCAAGTATAATGTTGACCTTTTGAAATCTGGGAAGACACCCCTACTGCCATCTAGCGATGTAAAAATAAACACATTTTGACAGTTTACGAAATGTTCCGAGGGTATTATGCACGCTTAACGCCGATTAAATCTCTTAGCCCAAAATCATTACTTAAAGTACTCGTAGTAGACAGAGGGGGTATTTCACCATCCTCCTGATAGCTTATCCATTTGATAACGACTAATAATAAATAAACAAATAAATACTCAAATCCTTATTTATTTATTTCAAAACATACGGCACAACATGTGCCATTGACATAATTATGTTTATATCGTCATTATCATCATTATATAGTATAAAATTAAGTCGCTCAAAATGTATGTGCGCATTGATCTTTTAAACTACACAACAGATTTTCATGTGGTTTTCACCAATAGATAGAGTGATTCAAGAGGAAGGTTTATATGTATAATATATACTTATTATAGTAGAGAAAAGCCGAGAAATTCAAATATTCAATTCAGGCAGCGAGCAGCGGGCAGCGGGCAGCTGGCAAGCGGGTGGTGTTGATTTTATAAATGTTGGATAATGGCGTTGTGTTTCGTTAGCCACAGCAACGTGTGGCCGGGTCTGCTAGTTACTTATAATACAATAACATAAAGAAAGTGTTATTATCCTATATATAGCCACTATTCATTGGTTCAAGTACCAAATAGTAAACTCAGACTTTTGAAGTGAAACTTCTATAGTCCCGCTATGATTTGGATGCCCGATGAAACGGAAATGACGATTACTGCACCTGCGACGTATCAACTGCACTCATTGACCGCTTTCATTATGATGTCGCTTTTAAAGGTTCCTATTGGTTGAGATATGAAACGGAAATTACGATAGGTCTGCGCTCATTGGTCGCTTTGATTATGATCTTACTTTTCAAGTAGTGGTTGAGATTGTTTTGGTAAAGTTTCGCTTTTACCGCGTGTAAACTACAATCGAATTTTTTGAAATAAATAAATCGTGTTTAATTTATCGAAATGTAATTATAAATAAATATGTATCACAATACTTAATGTAAAGTTGGACTTTGGTCTAATTTCCCAGACGGGAACTCCAAAAGCAAAAATGCATATTTGACAATAGTATTATAAAAATGGTCGACCTTGCATTCAGTAATTTACTATCGCGGTGCATCGAAAATAAATCCAGGCTTTGTAAATATAACTATTCTATTATAATAGGCAATCTAAAGGCCGTTTGGAGGGCATTGAACTGGCGCTATATAAAAAATGCAATATGCAGAAAATGCTGCGATACTACTGACCTGAATCTGCATAAGAACTTGTTTGCGAATGGGTTTTGGATTGTCATATTTTTTTAATCAATAGATTAATTTTTTTGACAAGAATTTATACTTTCTGTTATGTAACGGAGTGAGGTGTGTGTTTTTATGATCTTAACTAGACATCGGATTATATAGGCTGTCAATTTTTTGCTACATTATACTTATATTTCTATTTAGGAGGCTGGTTTGGTTACCGCCGCCCCGGGAACCTTTTATTGGATAATCAACACCCCTGCCATAGACCGTCCTAAGTGGTTTGCTCTGTTTAATGGGACGGGTGGATTCATACGTCCGTCACTCTTTGAGACACTGATCGCCAGATTCCTACCCACCCTTCACATCTTTTTCCTTCCCAGAACTTCATCTTCTCCCTTTCCCCCAAAGATCCTCTCAAAAATTACGTAAGCCCTGAGGGGATTTTTTTTTCACAGGGCCTTTTTTACATGTATACCGCACAAGAGTCCCAGCTGCTCCCTTCTGGAGTCAGTGGGACTATGGCACCCCTAATTGGGGTATGTAATTGTGAGGCTGCAGGTAGTGGGGAGGGGAAGGAGATAGGGAAGAGGAAGGTGGGGATAGTGCCTGGCTATTCAGATCTGGTCACCAAACATGCCATTTCAAGCAAAGTTTCAATTCTGAATGGTGGTCTTACACCAGGGCGATACTGAGAGTATCTTCCACTCGGGAACGTGCCGCAATTACGCTATATATTATTTTAAATGAATAAATTGTGTAATAATAATATTTGGCTAATTTATATAGCGCCGTTTTGTGAAAAATCACCTCAAGGGTGCTGTGTAATAACGCGATCCCGCGACCTACGTATTACGAGTCAAGAGCCTTACCGCTGGGCATCACTAAATGGCACTATTTAAAATACCTCGGTTTGCTTAGCCACCAATTTTGGCAAATTTTCCCTTATGTATAAGTAATTAAGTAAAAGTTATCGATTTTATCATATATTTTTAATAAATCCTGCGAATATGTGATAATCGACAAAAGATGGTCGGTGAAGGAGATAAGGTGAATTCTTTGGCTATATAGAACTATAATCAGTTTGTATGTCTTCATATTAAAATTCGTAGGTAAGTATGTTTTTTTTAATGGGCGGAAAGTATTTAAAATGGTCACCAAAAAATTTCGAGCAATCGGAGAAAAAAGTTTTAAATTGCTCTGTCGCTCCAGTGATTAAACTGTTACTAACGTAATATTAATAACACTGTTGTTAATAAAATATCCCAACACCTCAGTACAGTTTCTCCTAGTGAGGTGTTCATATAACGTAATATTCTAAATATCGATGAACCAATATTAAACGGAAACACGTTCGAAAACCATAAAATATAATAAGTGTATCAAAAGGGGTTGTAACAGACGTCTCTTGATGCACTTGCCAGATCTTGTTTACGTGAAAAATTGCCGCTGGTCGCCGCACGTGTTCCTTTAAAATATTATTGCCTATCACCTGTTCAGAGAAGAGTAAACAACATGTTGATCACATTTGTACAAGTCGATTCTTGCGAAATGTTACATAAAAGACTGCACGTGTTATTAAAAAAACCAAGCACTTAGTAACCAAAACGCCTTGCATTATTATTGATGATAAATTCTGCATTTAAAGAGGTAAACAGCAGGTGCGTTCGCCCACCTGGAGAAATAAAGTCAACTCATGTAAGAAAACACTACGCATGTCCAAACCAGTTTTTTATTCAAAACAAAACTTAGCAAACTAATATACCGGACATCTGCCTCGAATACCTGGGATAATCAAGATAAACAACAGGTGCAGAAATGAAAAACATGTTTACGTTTTTTTTTCAAAACAGGTGTACGCAAAATTTTGTATAAAACCGTCTGAAAATAAATATTTGATCATTACCCAAAAAGTCTCTGAGTTGTAATTATCTCCCGAAACTGAAGTGACGATCGGAGTTCAGCGCCCTATTGTTTAAAGTATTTGTATGGAACAAATAAGTGGTCTCATACAGGGGTTTTCCCAGTTTTAATTAGCAATGAAATTAATAAAATGACTCCTTGAGAATCGAAAAACGTGTTTGGAAAATATCCAAATTAGCAATACAACCAGTTTTATATATGCGTAAAAATAAAATGTTGATTATTTCAAAACAACAGATTTGGACCTCGTGCAATTTAATACTGTACCATTACCTTTAACTCCACACAGGAGGCCCTGAGTAAAATAATTTCACTCAGGGCCTAGGTCGTCGTTGAGGATGTTATGCAGAGGGTTTTTTAAGGGAATTAAGGTGGAATGTTAAATCTATGGGTCAGGGTGTCCAGGTGTTGTGGACGTGTAAATCCATTCCTCCTGCTGCGGTGCAAGACTTCAGGTCAAGACAGACCAGCTGGAGGAATCAAAGAGTGTCCCCAAACCAGCCTCTACCGGTCCGGCCCAGCACGCAGCTGGTGGGTAGGCACATCCATCGACAAAACCTGAACACACCTACCCGATGAACCAGAGTACCCCTGCTAAGTCACCAAATGTAGCGAACCACATGGGATGACCTATGGCAGAGGCGTTGGTTAGCCAATAAATGATTCCCTGGGCGGCTAACCCCGTACCTGTCTCCTAAATTGTAAAAAACTTAATAAAACTTTATCCAAAACATGCGAACACCTCTGCACAGGTTCTCCCAGTGAGGTGTTCACAAAAGATTAGTACTACGTTACACACAGTTACTATTTTACAATCTTTTACAAGTTTATAACTAAGAACATTTTCAGTATTTCTTGCACTTGTCGTCTATTTATATGTAAATTGAACAGAAATAAATAAATAAAAAGACGAAATAGGTAATTTCAATACCAAAATATGCAATGACAATTCAAAAATGCCAACACAGCTATGCACAAAGCCAAAATTCTGAAATATGCGATAAAATCAAATGTACAGAGGTAATTTTAGATTTTCACCGTCAAAAGTACTTTCATTGCTTATTTTTGGGGTGTTATGCCGTGTTGAACTACCTCCTTCTTTAGCCAACGTTTGGGACAGAGTTACAGTGTCCATCATCAGGTACATCACAGACACATCTACCCTGTAAGGCTGTTCGAAACATTGGCTAAAGAAAGAGGTAGCGCAACCCCAAAAATATATAACAAAAAAAATGTACATTGTTAGGACGTGCTTGACTTATTTTAACCAGTAATTTCTGACATTCATTCATTCGAGGAGATTCGGACAGGCATTCGAGATGTGGATCTACAGAAGAAAACTTAAAATAAGCTGGATGGGCAGGGTTACAAACGAAGATGTTATGGTTCGGATGAATAAAGAAAAGGAAGTAATTAAAACTATAAAAATCCGAAAACTTCAATATCTTGGAAATGTGATGAGACATCCAGAGAAGTATGATATCCTACATCTCATAATGCAGGGAAAGATTGCCGGAAGACGGGGCCCTGGAAGAAGGAGAACCTCATGGCTGAAAAACCTGAGACAGTGGTTTGGCCAGTCTACCGTGGAGCTATTCCGGGCCGCAGTAAACAAAGTCCGCATAGCCAACATGATAGCCAACGTCCGTTGAACGGATAGGGCACAAGAAGAAGAAGAATTTCTGACACGATTTGGAGTAAAAAACGTAAATGAACTTTTTTTTTTCAAAACCAAACCAAAAAATTTATTCCACATGTCGCCGCTGGTCAGTCAGCCGAGTAACCGCCCAACGCCTCACTCGACCCTCTCTGTCCTACTGAATTACGTTTCAAAAAAACATCAAAAATGTCACCGCAGACCAAAATTTAATTGATATTTTTTACTCCAAATAATGTCAGGAATCACTGGTTAAAAATACGTCAAGTACTTCCCCCTGTACAAGCGCAACAATATTTTTTATAATAATACTGTCCTGAAGAAGGTTAGGATATAACCGTAATAAAATTATCTATATAAATAAAAATGAATCGCCGAAATGTATGTACGCGCATAACTTCCGAACGACTGCACCAAATTGGATAATTCTTTTTTTTTTGTTTTCGTTGTGTCAGGACAGGGTTTGTATAAAACTACTGGTGAACTCTGGCGTTATGAAGTTTGTATAAAATAATTGCAATAGGTAGTACGCGAGCTGTTTGAAAACTGGATGTACCGGGACAGAATGTATGGAATGCGGGATGTGGGAAGGGAACCTGGAAGGGGGGAGGGGAACTCTGGAAGGTGGTTCGAGGGAACCGATGAAGGGAGGAGTGAAGTGGGGAGAGGGATGGTGGAAAAAGCGGAGTGGGAACGCGAGAAGGGAGGGGGACGCGGGGGAGGAAGGGGAGGCTGAAGGGGAACGGGACGAATGGGAAAGGACACGGAGGGAGAAACAATTACTTTATTTAATGGAATAGCAACGCCAGTTAGTTAGTAAGTACCAGCTAGTTTTACATAAATTATAATAAAGTGAAACCCGGTCGGCATAAAGTATAAAAATGAAACCACTCTGCGGTTTTCACCAATATAAACGTTAATAATTTTTCTACTATCTTAGGGAACGTACCCATACTACGTGACCCGTTTAGGGGGGGGGGGGGATCTTCAAAATACCACGCTGGGTAACAATGGGGGTGCGGGGGGGGGGTTAAGTTTTTTTGACGTTGTCAATCTAGAAATCTTTTTATATTTTTTCCACTTTTAATTATAGGTATGCGTATACTCTTGACGTCACGCAGCAAGCTCCGTATTAATAAAGACAAATATAAACCAAACAATTTTTTTTTTACCTTTTGTTAGCAAGAAATGGTTCAAAATCATATTTATGATTTACTACGTGAAAACTGTAGGGGAAGGGGGTGGGGGTCTTGGAATATACTACACGTGGTCAACGAGGGGGGAGGGGGGAGGAGAAGGGGTTAAAAATTGCAAAAATTGTGTCACGTAGTATGGGTACGTTCCCTTTTGTATCACATACGGCCTCCCGGTCGAGGGGTGAAGCGCTCGATTAGCGATCCGGTTCCGATTTCATTTTAGTGTTTTGTGTTATTTCACAATTTTATTAATTTAAAAAAAATATATAGCATACTTGCGGCATGTTCCTTGGAAGACACTCTCAACATCGCTCTAGTGTAAGACTAAGATTCAGAATTAAAACGTTGCTTGAAATGGCTTTAGCCGTGTTTGGTGAAGAGATCTAAAGGTATTTTCCCACCTCTCTCTTCCCCATCTTCTTCCCCTCCACACTACCTTCAGCCTCATGACATATCCCAATTGCGAATGCCATATTCTCACAAGCTCCAGGCATTTGGGAACAATTAGTACTTTTGTGCGTTATATTTATCTTTATCTTTACTCTTTATATTATATTATATTATATTATATTATATTATATTATATTATATTATATTATATTATATTATATTATATTATATTATATTATATTATATTATATTATATTATATTATATTATATTATATTATATTATATTATATTATATTATATTATATTATATTATATTATATTATATTATATTATATTATATTATATTATATTATATTATATTATATTATATTATATTATATTATATTATATTATATTATATTATATTATATTATATTATATTATATTATATTATATTATATTATATTATATTATATTATATTATATTATATTATATTATATTATATTATATTATATTATATTATATTATATTATATTATATTATATTATATTATATTATATTATATTATATTATATTATATTGCACTAAGTATAAAATGAAGACGCTTACGCCGTATGTGCGCTTAGATCTTTTAAACTACGCACCGGATTTTCATGCGGTTATCAGCAATAGATAGAGTGATTCACGAGGAAGGTTTTTCGGTATATAATTTGTCAAGGTTTTGTGTGAATTGGTTGATATTCATAATATATCTAGCCAAGCCCCAGCGGGCAGTGGGCAACGGACAGCGGGCAGCGGCCAGCGGCAGCGTGGTTTATATTTGATTTAACAGATGGCGTTGGTTATAAAGGTTTCGTTAGCCACAGCAACGTGTGGCCGGGTCTGCTAGTTCATAATATAAACAAACAAATTCAATTAACTTCTGTAAAAGATCACATGAACAGGTACGTTTATAGATTTTCACGGCCAAAACTGTCACTGCAACGATGTCCGAAACGTTGGCTAAAGTAGTAGGTAGCGCAACACGGCATAACATCCCCAAAAAAAATAACGAAAAAAAATCACATGAACAGTTTGGAGAGTGTCAAAATTTGTATTATTTTGGCGATACCAAATTTCCAGGTAGTCGTTAGTTTGCATTTTCTTTTACTAGTCATTTAATTATTTTACTAGGAAAGGCCAAAGTACAAAAAACAGTACAGACAAAACCTAGACGTAGCCGACTATTGACAAATTGATAGGGTTAATGACTTTAAATTCTTGCGGGAAAACTATCAGCGAGGTACTCTCAGTATCGTCCTCGTTAAGGTGAAATTATCGGTGAAGTCACTATTTTCGATTAATCTTTACTACGAATCGGTTTACATTATGAATATTCAAAAATATTCTTTTGATAAATGAAAACTTTTCCTATAGTTTCGCTTGAGTCAAATAAAAATAAAAATGTTAAGTATATAAAAAAAAAATCTTATGCTAAATAATTTATCTTTAATTAGAAAATTATGGTCACAATTTGGAAGGCGGGAATGGGTACCGCCGCGCCGGGAACCTTTATTGGATAACCAACACCTCTGCCATAGGTCACCCCAAGTGGCTCGATACGTTTGGTGATTTAGCAGGGGTGCCCGGGTTTATGGGGTGAGGTTTGTCTAGGTCTTGGAGGCGGATGACCAGGACACACTGAACCCCAAATTCCTATCTAAAACCCTTTTCCTTCCCAGAACTCTCCTCTCCTTCCTTTCCTTATAAAAACCATCCATGCAGCATCCCTTAAGATGACGTAGGCCCTAAAGGAAATTATTTTCCTCAGGGCCTCCTGTGTGATGCTCATGTAAAAAAAAATGGTCGCTTAAATACGTAAGAAACAACTTTATTGCCACAATAACAAAGATTATTTGTGTATTTTTATTTGAATACCGCACAAGAGTCCCAACTGCTCCCAATCGCCTGGAGCCAGTGCTACTATGACATCTCTAAGAGGAATATGTTGTGAGGTTGAAGGTAGTGAGGAGGAGAAGGATGGGTAGGAGGGAGTTGGGGAAGTACCTGGCTATTTAGATCTGGTCACCAAAAACGCGAAAGCCATTTCAAGCAACATTTCAATTCTCAATGGTGGTCTTACAGCAGGGCGATACTGAGAGTATCTTCCACACTGGTTCGTGCTGAAAATATGCATTTTATTAATTTTAAATTATTAAATACTAAAAATCAACTAAACAAAATGCACTTGCGCGCGTCGGGATTTTAACCCGCGACATTCCGATCTATAATCTAGAACCTCACTCCTCGACTATGGAGGTCTTTTTCTTTCCAGTGAAATTACTCGTAAAACAAATAAAAATCACGTTCACGCTTAGATCTGCATGTGAGGGAGACCTTTTGATCACTTCTGTAGGATTCTCTCGAAACATCGCCTTGCACCGCAATGGGAGGGATGGATTCATACGTCCGTCATTCCTGGACATACCAACTCCTAGATTCCTACTCACCCTTCATACATTTTTTCTTCCCAGAACTTCATCTCCTTTCTTTCCTAAAAAGACCGTCCACACAGTAGGTATCCTCAAAGATGAGATAGGCCCTGAAGGGAATTAATTTCGTCATAGCCTCACACAGGAGCTAATTTAAAAATAAAAATAAAACTTCCGTCACTCCTGGAGACACCGACCCTCAGATTCTTACGTAACCCTCATACCTTTGTCTTACATTTTCCTAAAAAGACCCTACACACAGCATCCCCACAAATGAGATAGGCCTTTCTCAGAGCCTGTCTGGAGATAATGTCAAAAAAATAAAATAAGTGTAGTTTTTCACGGATTCCGAGATGTTTGAAAATATATAAAATTTATAGAAATTCAAGATTCATTTCAAGGACTATGAACTCTGTCGACTCCATTCGTAAACAAACATTTGAATAAGGTAGATCAGCATTTCGTTGGTCGACAACCCCAATTTTCAGAAAATGCTGAAGAAGGAACTGGTCGAATCAATAAACAGTGTGGCACGCTTATGTCGAATATGCTCCGTAGGCATTTATTTTTTAATTTGTTTTTTTTTTTTTATTTATTTATTTACAGACTATTTTCCAATAATAACAAAGCATATAACACGAAATAAGAAACAACAGAATTGACAGTAGAGAATGTTTTTTTTTTTCATTAACTCCATAGACATCAGAATTCAATAGAACAGAAGATACAGACGAGGGGGTAAAACCAAACTATGGAGGGCGAAGAGGGGAAAGATGACTCTGATTCGTTATACAATCAATCTGACAGTAAATAGGCATCTCGCATTACAATATCACCATTTAGTTCTTAAAAGCAAAATCTGCTTTGAATGAATAGACCTTTTTTATGGGAGCGCGAATTGCTTGCCACGATAATAACATATTTGCTAAGGCCAAATGCTCGCCCCAAAAAGACTCGCCCCAATACACATAGCAATATTTTGTTGCCGTGTTTAGTTAAAACACTATTACAAATGTTTCATAATTTACTTACCCCTGTAACCAGCGACGAGCACACTGGAGAACCGCCCACATTCGCTATGTGCACATTGATATGTAGATATATTGTACAGCATACGCTACCGTTTTGGCGTTGTATTTCGTTAAATGTATGGATGTTACCTTCTAGCTGTTCACGGCAAGAATGATGACGTCACACATTTTAGATTCAAGCGAGGCTCTATCCCCTCCCCATGGAGCGAGCCGGTTCCAAGGAGGAACTCCAGCCGGCGCCATGTGGAGGGGGAAATAATACGTTTTTATCACTTAGGGCAGGTTCATGTATATTCATATGTCCGTGATTAACTCTAAAGAGTAGGCCCTGAGAAAAATAATTTCCCTCGGGGCCTCTGTCATTTTGTCTCTCTGTGGAGGGTATTTTTGAGAAAAGAAAGGAGTGAAACTGGGTCTTCAAGAGATCCAAGTTGTAGAGGGGAGGAAACACAGAGTCCGAGCTGTTGAACTCGTGTGACAAATGTCAACCGTGTACAAATATTGGGCGCACCGGTGCCGAAGGAATCAATGACGCTAATTCCTTGGAGCATCTTCCATTGAAATGCCGGTAGAAGGAGGACAGCGTTCCCACCCGACGCATGTACTCTAAAGATTGCAATAGATATGCAATTTATCATAGTTAACATAATCCAGGATTTCTTACTTTTTATATTTTATAATTATGTAAATCTTCGTAGGTACCTACCTTTAGATAGATATCTTTTATTTGTACATTTTACTTTTTATTGTTTCATTTCTCTCTTTAAATTTTTATTTTTACTTTTACCTAATAATTTATATTTTGTACTTTAATACTTTATATTTTATACTATACACTTTATAATTTACTTTTATACATTATAGTTTTTATACACTACTTATTATCTTACTTTTTACCTTTTTTTCTTAAATTCTACTAACATTTATACTGTTACTAGCTGATACCCGGCGTGCGTTGCTATGCCATTTAATAAAGAAATTATTTGCGTGTCCTTTCCGATTCGTCCCGTTCCCCTTCCGCCTCCCCTCCCTATCCCGCGGCCCCTTTCCCTCTCGCTTTCCCACTCCACCTTGTTATGAAAATATTTGCGTAGGACGTCAAAATGTTATGAAGATATTTAACTTTCACATTGGAAGCTAAAATGTTAGGAATATAATACATGGAGAGCAAGAGACAAGTGTGATTATTACTAGAATTTCTCAGGCGTGGACCTTAAGCAGGCGGCTGTGTAACACTTGTATGAGGATAGGTTATTTAAATGAAATAGTATTGTGCTTTGACACAGTTAAATAATTTTATTAATTATTACAAATAATAATCAGGGCTAGACTAAATTCTGAATGGGCATATTATGGAGCGTTAGTACCGTTTAATCTTGAGGAGTTGATGAATGGGTGAATGCCATATGTAGGCGATCCATGCTGCTGCTTGCTGCCTTCGGAGATGGGCGGTTGGCTCCCTCCGCTGCTGACATGTGCTGAACGGCAGGCTGGAGCGACGAACAGGCCTCCAGTCCCGCGGTTTCCCAGCGACGTCCCGTCCAAGGGCGGTTGCCAGCCAGCCGACTATGTTGATGACGGCCAAGATGGGCGATCTTCGGCCGCATCCCTGCGAGCACCTCTGGCTCCAGGTATAGTCGGAAGGTCTTGTCATGACTGCGTCTGCAGATGCTGGATATGGTTTTAATCCAGCAGAAATAATGTGCTCCCATGGTACTCCGCTGCTGATCCAGGATTTTAATGACTGTCCTGATGGTCTTCAATAATGGATGCCGCTGGTGGGCGCGGATTTATCAATCTTCACATGTTGTTAAAATAATGGCGAACTATTACTATTTGATTACGTCGACCCGCCACAGGGACGGTGGCCATGGTCACCTGTGGCTGCTCAAAGAATGACCAGCTCCAGGCCAGTCCTGCCTGGTGAACCCCTCTGTGCAGATCCTCAGTATCACCAACTGAGCAAAGGTAAGCATTTCAATGCTACCAATATAAAGATGTTGAATGTTAACAAACTTCACACCAAAAGTACCCATACACAGAAAGTTCACTTGTTACATTATTTTTTATGTAATAACCTCCTCCACCTTCCCTCTCCCCACTCCACTCCCCCCCTTCCTCCCCCGAGTTCCCCTCCCCCTACTTAAGGTTCCCTCCCCCCACCCCCCATCCGCATTCCATACATTCATTCCAGGTACATTCAGTTTTGGAACAGCTCGCGTGCCACCTATTGCAATTTTTTTGTACAAATTTCATAATGCCAGAGCTCACCAGTAGTTTTATACAAACCTTGTCCTAATAATAACGAACACACAAAATAAAGAATTATCAAATTTGGTGCAGTCGTTTGGAAGTTATGCGCGTACGTACATTTCGGCGATTCATTTTTATTTATTATTATTTTTAATTTATAAACTAACGTTTAGACAAGATTTTCATGCATAGCACAAAAGGTAACAATTATTATAAGCAATAATTATCAGCCTGAAACACTCATCAACATTGAAAAATCTTCCGAGAAAAGATACTTGCCGCCAACGGGACTTGAACCCGTGTCCTTCTGATTGCCATGGGGGCTTATCAAATACCCGCCAAATAATTCAATATATAGTAGTGTTTCATTCAACTTTGTGCTATGCATAAAAATCTTGTCTAAACGTTAGTTTATAAATTAAAAATAATAATTAATATTTGACAAGTTTAAGTATTTCCCCAATAAATGTAGTCATAATTAGTCTCTACACCACCTAGCGAGGGATTTAACACTTACAATGTCTCTCTCGCAAAAATAAAGTTGGTTGTTTTCAGGTGGAAAAAATATAATAAGCAGTAATTGTTGAATGAAACACTAGTATATATTGAATTATTTGGCGGGTATTTGATAAGCCCCCATGGCTCAGTGGTCAAGAGCAGCTGCCCGGCAATCAGAAGGACACGGGTTCAAGTCCCGTTGGCGGCAAGTATCTTTTCTCGGAAGATTTTTCAATTTTGATGAGTGTTTCAGGCTGATAATTATTGCTTATAATAATTGTTATTTTTATTTATGTATATAGATTCTTCATGTTGTTGTACTATTATAAGTATGTCAATTATGATAATGGCACGTGTTGTGCCGTATATGTGTAAATAAATAAATAAATAAATAATACGCTGTTAAGATAGGAGAACCTATCAAACTTACCGTCCGTTTCTGCTCAGTGTCTAGGTTTTTAGTGTATTTGTGACTCCAGACCAAAGGTGGATGCCAAATTCAACCATGGGGTGCACTTGCGGTTTGTACAAGGTTAGCAGTTATGTTCTATCTGCGATATCTGCGGGCGCTGTACAATACGCCCAGCTTCTGAGACGCTAACTTTACTCTGGCTTCGATGGAGCTCACATACCTGAGCTGGTTACTTAGAGTTACACCAAGCATATCAATTTAAGGCCTTTTGGGAAGGTACCTACAATCAACCTTTACCTGAATATGGCAATGACAAATCTCACAATTACAAACATCAGGAAGATAAACATCCGTCGACTTCTCAAAGAATCCGGAAAAAATCCTAAACCATGCCAATGACTTTTTCACTAATGTCGGGAAAAAATTAGCAAACAAAATGTCCTCCTTGAATTCTAATACAAAATTACAGGAAAAAACACATATACCCCATTCTAAACAATTTAAATTTCAAACGGTTACACATGACGATATTAAGAATACAATTAACTCATTAAAAGACACAAAGTCCGCCGGTATGGATGGCATCACAGTAAATTTACTCAAGGCACTTGTTCATGAACTATTGGAACCTCTCACTTACATAATTAACCTCAGCATATCACAGGGAATTTTCCCTAAACAATTGAAGCAAGGGCTCGTCATACCCATATACAAAAGTGGTCTAAAAGTGGACATTAACAATTATAGGCCCATAACAATACTTAACTCTCTCTCGAAAGTAGTTGAAAAAATAATTAACAAACACCTGAAAACATTTTTGGAAAGCAAGCAGCTACTCTCCGAAAATCAATATGGTTTTCGGTCAAATAAGAGCACTGCCGATGCTATTATTGCTGTTACAGACTTTCTTATTTCAAATTTAGATAAGGGTAAAAAATGCATTTCTATCTTCCTAGACCTCTCAAAAGCTTTTGATACTATCTCCCTTGACATCTTTATTAATAAACTAAATACCATTGGTATAAGAGGGAAAGATCTCGAATTTCTTCGAAGTTACTTAACTAATCGAACTCAAAGTGTCAAAATCGAAAACAAATTCAGCCAACCCCTCCCTATAACCTATGGAGTTCCCCAAGAAAGCGTCTTAGGCCCTACTTTGTTTCTCATATACATAAACGATCTTTGTAACCTAATGATAGATGGAAAAATTGTAAGTTTTGCTGACGATACTGTGCTACTCATTCAATCTGACACTTGGTTAGATGCATACAAAATGGCTGAGAAATCAATTAACTCTGTTAAAAAATGGCTAGACATTAATTCTCTTGCACAAAACAAAATACATTACAAAATATTGTTGGCCAACCTAGTCAAGATGTTGAAATAAAAGTACATGAATGTTCTTGCATTCACGATACATTCTGTCAATGTCCTTGCCTAGATCGAACGGACCATATCAAATACCTTGGTCTAACATTTGATCAATATCTTAAGCGGAATACACATTGCCTACTTGTCACGAATAAACTAAGAAAACATATTTATTTCTTCAAAAACATTAGAAACATACTAGATTCCAAATTTATGAAAATTGTTTATTACTCTCTTTGTCAATCAATCATTGAATATGGAATAATCGCATGGGGAGGTGCAACACTATCAGCTATAGATTCATTATCGAAGGCACAAAAATTAATTATGAAAGTCATTCTTAAAGTTCCCATAATAACAAGTACTGTAGATATATTCAAAAAATTCCCTGTACTAGATATTCGACAAATTTACACAAAAACAATCTTAACTCATCTGTTTAAAAATAACACACGTACATTTTATGAAAATACCCAAAATATTGTAAACACACGGCACAAAACCAAAGAACTCATACAAACACAACATTTGGTCAAAGAAATTTCAAATACATTGCGCCTAAAATATACAATAACCTACCTGACAAAACAAGACAATCGAATAATATTAACAAATACAAAATCCTGATCAAACAATGGATCATCGAAAAAGGTCGTGCAATAATTAGTCACCTCACCCAAATATAATCCTCTATCTCATTATTGTTACCACAAACCAACCTGAAAAATTTTGTCAAATATTTTTGCTGTATTGAAAAGTGTACTTTATTTAATATTTATAAAATATTTGTAAACTAGTCTGTCTCGACACAGGATTTCCTAGTGAGACAGGCAAGGCCAAAAAAATATATGTAAACCTTTTTATATAGATGCACATAATAAAAAAAAAAATGTCTTAACGAGGTTTTGATGGAATCCATTATTTAAGCAATACTATAAGTTATATTGAATACCTGATGATAGTACAGTTTAAATTCGGGTACAACATCATAATCCGCAATGCTTTTTTATGTGAATACCTCACAGGAGTCCCAACTGCTCCCGTCTGGAGGCAATCGCCCTATGACATCCCCAATTGGGGTATGTTGTGAGGCTGAAGGTAGTGGGGAGGGGAAAGAGATGCGAAAATGAAGGTGGAGAAGTAACTGGCTGTTCAGATCTAGTTACCAAAGCCATTTTTTTTTTACATGAGCGTGAAGAAAATAATTTCCCTCAGGGCCAATGTCATCTTTGGGGATGCTGTGTGGAGGGTTTTTTTTAGGAAAGGAAGGAGGGGAGAGTTCTGGGAAGGAAAAGGGTTTAAGGGGTGGGTAGGAATCTGGGGTTCAGTGTGTCCTGATCATCCGCCTCCAAGACCTAGACAAACCTCACCTAATGAACCCAACTAAAGCCAATTCAAGCAACGTTTCAATCCCGAATGGTGGTCTTACATCGGAGTGATACTGAGAGTATCTTCCAATCTTACATACCGCATTTTATTTTTAAATAATAAAATTTACTTGCGCACGCCAGTATTTGAACTCCCCGGATTGCTGGCCGTCGAGACATGTCTGAGCAAGGTTTTGATGGAATCTATTATTATTATTATTGTTTAAATACAAAGACCGGATTACGAATAACTCAACAATGTCTGAAAATCTCGCTCTACTAACACTAACACCACACTAAGCGGAAAACGTAGCTTTTGTCGTGACGGAGGACTTAGCCAGCCGAGGATTCGAACACGCGACGCCTGGGTGAGACCCAAACGCGATGTCCACTCTGCCACTGACATTTAAGAGGGCATTACCAGAGAAAGCCTGAAATACGTCATTTTCAAAAAAGTTTTTAGACGTATTGACTCTTTTCCACAAAAAATTATAAATGGATTTCGAAAGATTGTTCTTTTATCTAGCATTCGTATGTAATAAATTTTTAGAATTTTTTTAAATTTTTAGTATAATAAGGTTATTCCATAGGTCGTTGGCAGATTTGTTAAATTTTCAAAAAAGTTTTTGTATTATACCACACCCATTTCAAATAATGTAATCATGCAGTAAAATAAATCAATACATTATCTAGCAAATTTATGTATTAGAATTTTAATTTTAGTTTCAATAAAATCATTAAAAAATATGTACGTACATGTGTTTCTTGACGAAAATTGGTCCATTTGTGTATTTATTTGCGCACTTACAAACTAATATATTTCAGATTTTTTTAACATTCTTATTAAATTTAGACATTATTGAAAAATGATAAATACTTATTATCAAAAAATAACTACAAAAAGTACACTATTTTAATAGTTTTATCATCACGCCTTTCAGCATTTTTGGATGAAGGTATAAATTAAAGCTAATTTGGATTGAAATAAATTCGATATTGAGTTATAATTTAAAAAAGCTGGTACGGAGAATAATTAATCTTTGTCATTGTAACCGTCCTGCACGATCGGAAGAACAACTTTCGACGAAATGTGGATTTTCGTCCGCTGGCTGGTTAAACGCTCTTAAGAGGGAATAACCCGACACAACCGGAAACCGTCATTTTTAAATCAAATTCTAGACGTATCGCCTCTCTTCCCCCAAAATATAAATTCATTTCGAAAGATTGTTAGTTTATCTAGTAAAGTTATGTTTTAAATTTTGAAAAAATGTGTTTATTTTTATTATTATCCATAAGGTTATACCGTTGATCATTGGCAGATTTGTTAAATTAAAAAAAAAAAGTTTTATATTACAACACACATTTCAAATCACATCATACAATCAGTAAAATAAAGTTATAAGAAAGCAACTTTTCAGGATTTTAATTTTAGTTCAAATAAAATCATTAAAAAAATCGGTGTTTTGGTTCGAAACAACTTGTGACAAAAATATTTCAGCTCAGTTGCTAGAGCCATGTAAGCAAAGGGTTCTGGATTCGAGTCCCAGAGGTGCCAATATCTTTTTCTGACCCCACATTTTCGATTGAGGTTCGCTAATATTGTCTTCATTTAGTTAATTAAAAAATACTTCAGTTTGTCTATTTACTTACGGTCTCTTACAAACATATGCCAGATTTTTTTACAGGCTTATTTTGCTTAGACATTTTTAAGTATTATAAATACTTATAATCAAAAAATATTTACATAATTTTTATCATCATGTATTTGAGCATTTTTATTGCTGACATGAATGTATATATTTATGAAATTAAATAGAAAATATTTATAATATATAATCTTTCCCTTCGGAATAATCCCGTACAGTTGCAAGGGTACGATCGTAAGACCGTATTTCGACCAAATTTAAATTCTCGGAATAAATATTTATTTTCAAAAGATTTTTTTAAATTGTAGGTACTTGCGACAAGGCGAAATGACTTAACTATGACCTTATTGACTATAAAATATAAATCAAAGTGATGATAGTTTCAGATCTTTTACCAATATATAATTCATGACAATATAATTTTCTGCCGTCAAGAGAATACCACATTAATGACTGATTTCTGCGTGCTGCACGCAAGTACCATGTTGTTTTACATTTTAATTATTGTTGATCTAGATCAGTGGTTCCCAACGTGGGCGGTATCGCCCCCCCCCCCCTCCCCCCCGCTGGGGGGCGTTGTGAGATCCAAGGGGGCAGAGGTGAGGTCGAGGGCGGCTTCAGGAGTGGTTAAGAGCTGAAATGGCAGTCAGAGGAAATTTTAAAAATAGGTTTTTTTAATGATTTCAAATATAACGTCGGTACCTACACCATTGCAAGAATCTTGCAAATGAACCGTTTAGTTTATTGGATAACCAACACCTCTGCCATAGGTCACCCCAAGTGATTCGATACGTTTGGTGACTTGGCAGGGGTGCCCGGATTCATGGGGTGAGGTTTGTCCAAGTTCTGGAGGTGGATGCATCTACCCGGATTCTTGATAAACCGGATCGGGAGGGACTGGTTAAGAGATACCTTTCGATCTGTTCAACAGGACTCTCTTGGAACATCGTTTTGCATCGCAGTGGGAGCTTTGGATTCATTCAGTCCATTATTCCTGGACACAATGACCTCCTTCCTACACACCTCTCACACATATGTTCCTTAATATAAAATCATCTCCTTATTTTCCTCAAAAGTCCATCCACACAGCATTCCCGAAGATGAAATTGTTTCCTTCGGGACTTTGTGTGTGGATCTAATGTAAAAAAAGGATTATGCTACGCTACCAACCGGTTGGTCGTGATATTTCAAAATACATATGTAATTTTACACTTAAAATTGTTTCGCCTGCTACCATGCGCAGGTTCCAGGATATGGTCTCCAGATAGTCTGCAGTCAGGGTATAAGTTGAGCTGCCTTATAGACTTCCTTCTGTTCCACACCGAGGAACCGTACAGTGAGATGAGAGAGTTTGAGTTGGTTTGAGGTTATCCTTTGTGTAGTAAAAACACTTGTGTTTTGCACTGGATATTTGTAACTGTTTATTCTGTTGAATAATTTTACAGAGAGATTCTGGTCTGAGCACTTGACTGGCGACAATAATTTAGACTAATTAAAGTTTAGCAGAAGTGAAAGACGACTTGATTTCAAGGGAAACAGGCAGAGTTTAGGCAAAAGAAATCAAAAAATCTTACAATTGTTTGTATTTCTTGGATGTTTTAACTATGTAAAATTTTCTAGACATTTAGTTTTGGAAAGTTTTTTAGTTTTGGAAAGTCACAATTACATTTGTTTTTTAATTTATTAACAAATTAAGTTACAAATTGTTAAGCACACCTTCCTGAGGTGCCTACCTTCTGCCGACAGACCAGCTCAGAATTAATTCGGTCAGCAGAGCGGGTGAGACCATCATCACCAGGGATGTAGGATCTTTGAGGCGTTAGTGGGGCATTCCTGAAATAAACTCTATCTTACGGGCCGGGGAGGCAATGAAACTATTCAGCTGCGGTAAATATCAGGTGTATTGGGTAGAATCCTTTCATAAAACAACATTGGTACATAACACAGTAAGGTTTAGAACAAAGTAGCATCAATATCCTATCTAATTCAGAGGTAATTGGACCTAACATCTCTCTGCTTCGTTTCTCTCTCTGGGGCGGTTATTAATCTACACGTAGGATTTAAAAGGGACACACGCAAAACGAGGAATTAACGGTGCGGGTACTCACAGCAGCTGGTCTGCAGTCTCGAAGGCACCAAGGTGAGGAGTGTTCTATTGGGGCTATCATCTCCCCAGGGAACTTGCTGGCGTAACTCGCCGCGTGTTTCCACGGAGCGTTCCAGAACAACATCGGAATGATTCACGCAGCGCGTGCACTCGAGGCGCTGCCGGGGCAAGGAATGGCGTCGGGACCGTTGCCGTTCGCCGCTGGCGCGCCGGGCGCGTGCAGGGAGGAGCGGGAGGCCGTTTGCAAACACAGTGGTATAGCGTGATTTTGTAGGGCGTATTCGTGCATCGTAACAAAATGTAGATGTGAAATAAAACTCCTCAAAACAAAATGATATCTTATATTTTTACTAGAGATGGGAGGGGGCGCTGGAAGAAAAATATAGTTGAAAAGTGGGCGGTGAGCCAGACAAGGTTGGGAACATCTGATTTATATGTAGGTATGCGAGAGTGGATCAATTCTTCAGTTCATCACTCATCCCTCTTGGCGTCTGATTCAACAATAATAATAATTATTGTCATAACCTTCGCGGGTGTTATGAAAATAATACAGTAGTTAGAACCAGTTGTAAGGTTGAATTGTTGCTACTTTGAAGGTTAGAAATATGCCAATTAAGGCTTCTGTACAATGTTTGCATCAATTAAAACTAAGCTTTCAGAATCTTCAGAACGGTCTTGGCCTATGGATGTGAGGCGGGAAAACTGACAGCAAAGTCTGCGGAACAGCTGAACACCTTTGAAAGAAAGGTATTTCGAAGAATCTTATGGCCGTTACACACGACATCTTCTTTCAGCCTGATTCCAATTAGACTCAAAAGTCAACATTTTTCGCTCTACGCGATCGCCATTTTCATCTTTATTTTCATATCTACGATTTCAGTTGGCATCACAGCAAACAGCATGGTTCATGTGTTGTTTGCAGTGATGGCAATTTAAAAAATAGATATTTATTTAATTATTATTTTTAATTGTTAAATAACGTTTAAGACAAGATTTTTATGCATAGCACAAAGGGTAACAATTATTATAAGCAATAATTATCAGCCTGAAACACTCATCCACATTGAAAAATCTTCCGTCATGTATCTTTTCTCGGAAGATTTTTCAATGTGGATGAGTGTTTCAGGCTGATAATTATTGCTTATAATAATAGATATTTATTTATTTATTTTTATTTTGCAGAAACAAACAGTACATTATTACATAATGGAAAATAGTTACAAAGTTATAGAATTAATACAATAATTGGTACCAATGACACGTCGCTGTTATATACTTATGTTTTTGTGAAATAAATAATACATTATACCTAAATTAAGTTAGATATGAAAATAGAGATGAAAATAGCGATCACGTAGAGCGAAAAATGTTGACTTTTGTGTCTAATTGGAATCGGGCTGAAAAAAAAAAGTCGTTTATAACGGCCATTAGGTGCGAGAGGTGGAGGCATGGAAAATCCGCCGCAATAATGAGCACTATGATATCTACCAAGCTTTCAGACTCTCTACCCATTTAAGGTTCCAAAGGCTAAGATGGGCCGGACATGTGCACCGAACGCCAAGCACACGAGTACTTACATGATTCTAATTCTAACAGGACACAAGAAGGATTCGAGAGGACTACTCCGTGTTGCAGATTGGAAGACGACGGCCGAGGACAGAGGGCTGTGGAGGCTTAAAAAGAAGAAGAAGAACACGCCTTTACACTAACGTTACTTTTTACGTGATATAACGTCCTTCGTTCATCATTGTGAAAATCTATGGTTTTTGCTCAGTTTTCTTTTTAGAGCACCTCAAAATCTACACGACGACGCACCAATAACCCGTGCAACCCTTTCCGTGCGGAATTATGTTTTTTTTTTAATATGAATACCGCACAAGAGTCCCAACTGCCCCCGTCTGAAGCCAGTGAGACTATGGCGTCCCCAATCGGGGTATGTTGTGAGGCTGAAGGTAAGTGAGAAGGGGGAAGGAGTTAGGAAATAGGAATGTGGGTAAGAACCTGGCTATTCAGATGTAGTCACCAAACACGACTAAAGCCATTTCAAGCGAAGTTTCAATTCTGAATGGTCGTCTTACACCAGGGTGATACTGAAAATATTTTTCCACTCTGGAGGGTGCCACAAATGTACCATATATATATTAATTTAAATTAATGAATTGTGAAATAACACAAATTATTTGCGCACGTTGGAATTTGAACCCGTTACCTTCGGATTGTTAGTCGAGAGTCTTGTCCCTCGATCACGGTGGCCGTCAAGTAAAGTAAACACGTTCTACTCAGATAATAAAAATAGTACGATTTTGATTATTTATTTTTATTTTATTTATTTATTTATTTAAACGCCCATAGGGCTTTTACATAGAATGCAGTACATTTTTTTTAATTACAGTGAAAAGAATGGGTTTACAAAATACAATACACAATACAAGTAACATAATATTTGTTAAAAACAAAATATAGAGTAATTATTATTAAAAGCAATAATTATCAGCCTGAAACACTCATCAACATTGAAAAATCTTCCGAGAAAAGATACTTGCCGCCAACGGGACTTGAACCCGTGTCCTTCTGATTGCCGGTCAGCTGCTCTTGACCACTGAGCTATGGGGGCTTATCAAATACCCGCCAAATAATTCAATATATACTAGTGTTTCATTCAACAATTACTGCTTATTATATTTTTTTTCCACCTGAAAACAACCAACTTTATTTATGCGAGAGAGACATTGTAAGCGTTAAACCCTCGCTAGGTGGCGTCGAGACAAATTATGACTACATTTATTGGGGAAATACTTAAACTTGTCAAATATTAATTATTATTATTTTTTAATTTATATAAACTAACATTTAGACAAGATTTTTATGCATAGCACAAAGGGTAACAATTATTATGAGCAATAATTATCAGCCTGAAACACGGGTTTAAGTCCCGTTGGCGACAAGTATCTTTTCTCGGAAGATTTTTCAATGTTGATGAGTGTTTCAGGCTGATAATTATTGCTTATAATAATTGTTACCCTTTGTGCTATGCATAAAAATCTTGTCTAAACGTTAGTTTATATAAATTTAAAAAAAAAAATAATAACAAAATATTGGTTACATAAAATATAAGGGTTAAAAAAAAAAAAAATTTAGGTTACATAAAATATAAGCGTTAACAAAATAGAGGTAACATAAAATATAAGAAACAAAATATAGTCCATAAAATATAGTAGTTGACATAAAGTAGGTAATTTTTAAAATTGTTGTTCTCATTAGTTTACGGGATAGGTAGAAATAAATATTTGGCACATATGGCGTTTGAAGTTTGCTAAGTTCAAATTATTGTCAAATACATCCAGATTGTTTAAGTATTCGTTACCAAGACTATGCAAACGTTGTGTTGGAGAATGTAAATCATAGTTCGAATGAGATGTACGTATATAAAATGTCAATGTTTGTCTAGTTGTTCGTGTAGGTACATGTAGATTTATTAATTGCAGGAGTTCACAACTGTCGAATTTAGAGTTTAATAATTTTAATAAAAAAGTTAGGTGGTTTATTTTTCGTCGGTTTTCTAATGTTGGAATATTTAAAGTATTCATTAACGACGGATAATTTATGTGCTATAAAGGGATGTTAAGTTTAAAATTTACAAAACGTAGAAATTTTTTTTGAATTCTTTCAATAATATGAATATGAATTTTATATACTATGGAGTTATATTCTATTAGGTTTCTAACAAGGGATGTATACAGTAGTTTAATAATTTGTAACGATTCAAAGTTTTTAATTGTTCTTAACACAAATCCTAAAGTTTTCATACCCTTATTTGCAGTTTGTTGAATGTGAACCGTGAAGTCTAGTTTCTCATCCATTATTATGCCAAGATCCCGCATTTCCGATACTATTTCTAAATTTATTTTATTTATTGAATAGTCGAAAAACAGTGATGTTTTTTTTTCTGGAAAAGGTCAAAGTTTTGCATTTTTCTACATTTAAAATTAAGAAAATTGCCTTCGTAACTTTCCAGAACAAAACACATTTTCTTAGAAAGTTAGGCACGTACCTATTACATAAGTACGATTTCTTCAGCCGGGATCACACCTGATCTATTCTATGATCTATTTCACAGAATCTATGAAATAGATTAGTGAGAACAGACTTTCCTATGGAATAGATAGGTACCTACCCATAGTTGAACCCTTGGACCTAATAAGTCCAGGACGGAACTATTCGAGAAAATTTTGAAGCCACGAGGTGAGGGGGAACCTGCTTAAATTTTTAATGAAATATCCCACTAATTGTCTCATCAAATACCCAAAAAATCACCAGACATCACAACTGTATCAACAATACAAAAATAAATAAAAATGGTCCATTATACACCAGTTCATTATATTCAATTTGGGAGGCGGGAATGGGTACCGCCGCCCCGGGTACCTTTATTGGATAACCAACACCTCTGCCATGGGTCACCCCAAGTGGTTCGCTACGTTTGGTGATTTGGAGGGGTGCCCGGGTTCATGGGGTGAGGTTTTTCTAGGTCTTGGAGGCGGATGACCAGGCCACACTGAACCCCAGATTCCTACCCACCCCTTAAACCTTATTTTTTCCCAGAACTCTCCTCTCCTTCCCTTAAAAAACCCCTCCACACAGCATTCCGAGGGAAATTATTTTCCTCAGGGCCTCCTGTGTGGAGCTCGTGTAAGGAAAAAAAAGTTTGCATGAAAATAGGCAGGCGGATGAAGGTAAAAAATCCTGTATCGCTCCTGAATTTTTTTTTGGTTAACCAACACCCCTGCCATAGATCACCCCAAGTGGTTCGCTACGTTTGGTGACTTAGCAGGGTTGCTCTGGCTCATTGGGTGAGGTTTGTCTTGGCCTTGACGGTGGATGCGTCTGCCCACCTACTGCGTGGAAAGCCACATCTAGAGAGTCTGTTGAAGGAGATTTGCCTCTGCAGCCGGACTCTCTTGAACCATCGCATTGCACCGCAGTGGGAGGGATGGATTTATACGTCCGTTACTTCTGGACACAGACCCCTAGATTCATACCCACCCCTCATACATTTTTCCTTACCAGAACTTCCTCTCCATCATTTCCCTAAAACCACCATTAACATGGCATCCACAGACCATGACGGCCGGCGTAGTCCAGCGGTAAGGCTCTTGACTAGTACTTCGAAGGTCGCGGGATCCAATCCCGGCGTGGCAAATAAATTTTATTTGATTAATTTGCGTTATTTCACAATTTATTCATTTAAAATAATATGTACTTAGTATATTTGCGGCTCGTTCCAAAGTGGAAGATACTCTCAGTATCGCCTTGGTGTAAGACCACCATTCAGAATTGAAACGTTGCTTGAAATGGCTTTAGCCGTGTTTGGTGACCAGATCTGAATAGCCAGGTACTTCCCCATATTCCTCTTCCCTATCTCCTTCCCCTCCCCACTACCTTCAGCCTCACAACATACCCCAATTGGGGATGCCATAGTCCCACTGGCTCCAGACGGGAGCAGTTGGGACTCTTGTGCGGTATTCATGTAAAAAAAAAATGAGGGAAATTTTTCTCAGGGCCTTCTGTGTGGAGCTAATGTAAAAATAATAATAAAAATTATTTCAAAAGTTTGACATACAAGATACAAAATCGCTGCTCTGTCCAGTGTCCAGGGCTTTTTAGGTTTGTGGTTAAACCGACATAAACAAGTAAAAAAGTATTATTTTTGTAGGATAATATAAACAAGATGGCCGCTAACAATGGACTTGACCCGATATGCTGTTTTTCTCTAATTAAAATGCTGTACGATCGAGGTAATATTAAATATTAATAGGCATTATGCCATTCCGTAGAGGTTATAGTCAATTATATTGGTAATAATAACATAGATCAGCAAAATAGGGTTGTTTAATGTTTAATTGAACCGTAAATGAAAACAATACTTAATTAAACAGTTCGTATTGCTTCTTCAATCCTTGCAAACTCATTTTATGGCGCCATTTTAATTAAATGAAAATAAATAAATTTTTAAAACACCACCATATAATCAAAATTATCAACACGTTTCGAAACCAAAGGTTAATCTTCACGGAGCTGCGGGTGGCAGCTGTCAAGTTGAAAGATCCAGTACAAAGAAATGATATTTCGTGACAGCTCCCTAATTCAACTGACCCCCTCTCCGCCGCCCCTGCCGTAAGTCACCTCAAGAAGTTCGCTATATTTGGAGACTTAAAAGGGGTGCCCGGGTTAATGGGATGAGGTTTGTCCAGTCTTGGCGGCGGTAGCATCTGCCCACCTACTGCTTGGCGAGCCGGATCGGGAGAATTTGTTGAGGGAGACCTTTTAACCTCTCCAGTCGGATTCTATTGAACCATCGTTTGGCACCGCAGCGGGAGGGATGGATTTTTATGTTCATCACTCCTGGGTACACTGACCCCTAGATTCTATCCATACCTCATACATTTTTCCTTCCCGGAACTTTCTCTAGATACTTCCTTTCCCCCACAGACCATCCACGTGGCATCTTCAAAGATGCCGTAGGCTCTGAGGGAAATTATTGAAGTGAAACTTCTGTAGCCCCGCAATGATTTGGATTTCGGATTAAAAACGGAAATGACGATTACTGCACCTGCGATGCATCAACTGCGCTCATTGACCGCTTTGGTTATGATGTCCCTTTTAAAGGCTCCAATTGGTTGAGATACGAAACTGCGCTCATTGGTCGCTTTGATTATGACTTCACTTTTCAAGTATTGCTTGAGATTGTTTTGGTAAGGTTTCGCTTCTACCGCGTATAAACTGCACTCGATTTTTTTTCTCCGGGATCCTGTGTGGGTTAATGTAAACAAAACGAAAATTTAAGCAGATTCAACATTGGGTTTCTATTTTATAGAAAAGCTGGTTGTCACGGATTTATGTCATAGATACTATAAAATAGATCTTGTGGAATCCGGGCTTAAGGCGCCGTATTCCCGCTCAAAAAGAAGAAGATGGAGATACATGTAGTTACGAATGTTGGAGAGAGCGCGCTAATATTTAAAACGATAAAATCGAATCGAAAATTGTGGAAATGTTTAATAAAACACGACTCGTTTAAAATAGAGCAAGAATCTTTAGAGGGCGGTATAAACAGCATTTAAAGAAACACTGTGAGTTTTGCATACATAATATAACTTGTAAAATAACTGAAACAAACGTGTTTACAATAACTTTCGGATCATATTTTGCATTTTTTTTCTATTTTTGGAATTTCAAATAATTTGCGTTTCGGCGTGGAGAATGTATAGATATTATCTTCAAAAATAACATATATTTTTTTAAGGGCTTAAAAACTTCAAATGTTTAAGGGAGATTTGCAAGAAATCGGTAGAAATTCGGGTTTAGAAAAACGGTTGCGCGATTTTTCATATCGCGACAAAATTACCCCGCGAGAAAATATCCTACGGACAAAACATCCTCCAACAAAATATCCACTAAACCCTAACCTAATCTAACCTAACTTAACCTAACCTAAGTTTACATTTTACTATTTTTGAACAATAATTTATTGTCTTTACAGGTTGTCTGTATTATTTGGGACCCAATTTTTGTTAGGTTAGGTTAGGTTTTAGTAGATATTTTGTCGGGGATGTTTTGTCACGGGTTGAAAAGTCGCGAAACCAAGAAACAGTTTAGTATCTACTTGCCTAAAATGTTATTAATTTTTTTTTTTTACATGAGCTCCACACAGGAGGCCCTGAGGAAAATAATTTCCCTCAGGGCCTATGTCATCTTTGAGGATGCTGTGTGGAGGGTTTTTTTTTAGGAAAGGAAGGAGAGAAGAGTCCTGGGAAGGAAAAGGGTTTAAGGGGTGGGTAGGAATCTGGGGTTCAGTATGTCCTGGTCATCCGCCTCCAAGACCTAGACAAACCTCACCCCATGAACCCGGGCACTCCTGCTAAATCACCAAAATACTTTTGAATGTAGCTATAACTTTGTGGTTATCCATTATAGATAAATTAAACATTGTTACTTTATTTGAACCACTTGTATATTTGTTTAAAGCCGACCGGTTTCATATTAATTCATATTATTCTTCATATTAACACTCCAATACACGCGCCCCCTAGTGAGACATAAATACACGCGTGTCATCTGTCAGGTGACTGCTCACTTATTTGTCAAAAGGGAATAGTATAATTGTTTTTTTCGCAATTTTGCAGGAATGTCGAGCTAAGCGAGCTTGGGGAATACTAGGGCGGGGGACCAGGCTCCCTTCCCTTCATCAAACTTATGACGAAAAAACAGAACTGGTCATCTGTGAGATGACACGCGTGTATTGGAGTGTTAACCATAAAGGACAACGCTCAGATAACTTAGAAGCGTTGGAAATAAATAAAAAAAATCTCTTAAAAATAATGAATCTATTATCAACAAACAAATAATATTATCTTACAGCCCAATCATGGATATGTTCCCCTACCCACCCACTCTTCATTAATCCCTAGCAACGCCTCCACCCCCACAATCCTTAGTTAAGGCGATCCACTAGTTCAGGAAAAAATCGAAATCGGAATGCACGCCCTTTATGGGAGGAGTTTAAAAATACTTGAGAAAAAGCTTTTGGAAAGGTATTTGAGAGTTTTGTTTTACAGGTTGATTTCTTAAAGGCCTGTAAAAATATCAATTCCTGTTTTACGCATTGTTTATTGTAATAAAACGGAAATTTAAAATTGATTTCACGAAATCAAGCGACGCGGAGTGACGCGTCCATCTCCCGCTCAGTTCGGAGCGTGACTGAGGTTTGGCGACTGGCGACTGTGGCGTGAACAGTAGTTCTTCGGTGGACGCCATAGGGTTCACTTTGAAAAATCGAATTCGTCGACTAGCGGCCGTATTGTAAAATAACAACGCGAAAATGCATATTTTAATTTATTTTGGGAAGATTGGCTGTAAATATCAACTTTTTTGCGATCATTATAAAATAAACTGAATTTGCCACATTATACAATAAAACCATAACCGAAAAGGGGTTTATAAATAGGAGAGTTTGGACTTGAAAGTGTGTTTTTTAGACCTTATACTTTATTTTTTTATAGGCTTATAAAAAAAATGACCGATATTTTTAAGGGTCAAGGTATGTTCTACACGCAGTATTTAATTGAAGCATCTACAATACTTTTTTTAAAACAAAAACATATGATTTTGTATGATTTTGCATTATTTGCTATGGCTTCATCTTAATAATACATTGTTCCCATCCACTATTTCGTAATTGTCAAATCAGTATCAGTATACGTTTGCCCTGAGAAAAGAACGGTCGTTCCGAAACCGGTCGGCTTTAAACAAATATACAAGTGGTTCAAACATAGTAACATTGTTTCATTTGTTATTAAATTCTTTATTTTGTTATTATTATATTATTCACACCGGAGGTACCCACCTAGATATCATTTTTTGTCTCTCACGTTGACATTAGCACAACTAATTCCGTATCAGTGTTGCCATCAGTAATATAATAATACACACCTCCCATTGTGAACGGGCGAGTACTTTCGTTTGTTGGAAAAACTGGGTCCATCGAGTAAAGCCTGCACTTGGATTCACACAGGAAAAAATATGTTACACAATACCTACTAAGTATAATATTATGTGGAAAGGTAGGTACTAATCGGAATTACAAGTAAATATACAAGAATTAATTAAAAAATTGAAAAAGATTTGAATCCAATTACTTTGAATTTATTAATATTTTCAGACTGGTGCAGGGATATACTTTAAAAACTAACCCTGTCAATAAATCCTTTACAAATCACAAAATGAATTTGAATGTAATAAGTTTAGAATTGTAAATGAATATGTAAAAATATGGCTGTGTTTATATTAGACCATAAGAATCGAAAAATTTTAAGCGTATTATACAAAATAAATAGTTAAAACATATTTAGTGACCACCAGGGTGACTCTGTATAAAGAAGTGTTCAGACACGGCTGTAAACCGCGAGCAGATATCTGTTGAACCGCGATCGCTTATATTTTGTACTGTTCACACGACGCTATCAAATATTTCTCCCTATGGTAGTAGGAGAGGGGGTCAGGTGAATTAGCGAGCGGCCACAGAATGCACATTGTTTATACTGAATCTGTCAACTTGACATCTGTCATTCACCTGTCTAGGCAGCTCCGTAATTAAAATGACCCCTCTCCTGTTGTCGTCGGAGAGGGGGGCGTTTAACTTTTGGCATATTGCATCAGAAACATTAATTACGTAAGCAGTTTTTCTTCCATTCTAGACCCCCCTCTTGTTGAGATAAATTTGGGCCACTTCGTATATTCTTTTCAAGTAACGTGAGATTTTGCTGGACCCCCCTCCCCTTTTGAGCTCACGCAATTAATGTATGCCCATGGTTGATCTGTTAAGCCGCTTAGGTGTGAACGGTCTGAAGGGATTGTATGGAGAGCGTCATTTGGCGTGCGATGATATTTTATATTTTATAGCCGTGTCTGAACATCCCTTAATTTGTGTTATGCCAGCATTACGAGACAATTAGGATAAAAATGCAAAATCCAGATATCGAAAGCCGGATATCGGAAGGCGCCCGTCGTGTGTTTTTGACTGTCAAATTTTTACGATTCTCTATGGCTTTCAATGTCTTGTCTATGCATGTCATCTGTCGATGTCAGTTGGTTTGGATTAATCACCTACCTAAAACACGTATAACTAACTATTCATTAGTTATTATAATTATTTATATATAAGCCTAATAGGCGTTCATAAATGACTATCCGTTTGTCGTATTATTTTATTGTCTGTACTCGATGACATTCGCGCATTTTCCCGCGACTTCTCTAAACGAGGATTATTTTTTTTTAATATTTTTTTTTATTTATATTTTTTTTTACAGTTTTTTAGAGAAAATGTGTCCTAACTGGGGTACCCCGTTCTAAGGACACATTGTACAAGTTTTATTATTTGAATTATAAGTAAATACCTAATCTATGTTAGAATATTGCCAAGGAAAATTATTAAGTTAGATCTAAAAGAAAGTACAAAACAAAGCATTATTCTTTGTTGGGTTGCAAAATTGAATCTATTTTCTTCCTTCCCATGTCCATAATCCATATTTTTATGCTTCTTTTGAAGGCGGTTATTTTTTTGTGGTTTTCATTGCAAGAGGGAGTAAATTAAATAATTTTACAGAGAAGTATTCCATATTTCTTTGTCCAAAAGTCGTTTTAGTTGTAGGTTGGTAGAATGTATGTTGTAATGTAGATCTTGTGAATCGGCCCGAGTTTGTCTGTGTAAAGTTATCCTGATTTTTGAATGCGTACATTAGAATATCTTTTGTATATAATTGTTTCAGTGACTGTAGGGGTTCTGATGGGTACTCTAAGTATAATTTTCAGAATTGCCCTTTGTGCTATGAGGACTGGTTTTATAGTGGAATCGCATGAGCTTCCCCATCCGATAAGACCATATTGTAGTTGAGATTGGGCTAAGGCATAATAGATTTTAATTAGCTGTTCTTTATCTAAAATGTTTCTTATTGTTTTGAAAAAGTAGGTTAGTTTTTTTAATTTGTTGCTCACATTTTCCACTTGGGAGTTCCAATTTAAGTTTTGATCAATTATTATTCCAAGATATTTTATTGTTTGTATTTCATTCAATTTTTGACAGTTGCAAGGAGTTTCTCGGTTCACGTTTATACAGTCTTTATGAATTTTTATGTTTAGGTTTGTATTGAGATTATCCGTCTGTTTGTTGTGGATTTTGAATTTAATATAATTAGTTTTTGTATCATTTAGTGTTAGTGAATTTGAATCAAGCCATTGTTTTACAAGATTCATCCCCTTTTCAGCTTTTTTATGGATGCGGCAAACGCGCCGTCATCTTTGGCGTTTTGATGACTTACCACAAACACAATATTTAGCTCGTTAGCGCGATATGGAATACCGCATTTAAGAAAAGTGTCAAAATGTGTCGCATACGTCCGATTTAACACGCGTTACTCTGTCGCAAAATATACAGAATCATCCTTCAGATCGGTATACCTAAGTGCTCAAATTTCGTACCCATTTCGTGTTTCTAGCCCCGGTAACGTGTTAAGACAAACAGTCGGGTGGCTACTATCCACTCACATCTCACGTTTAGGAAACGAATCAGTACTGTGAGAATTGGAGTTCGTTATATCATTCACACGGATAATTCTGTGGTTCAAAGGTGCCCATTGCGTTACCTTACTTTCATAATTAAGAAAGACACTAACCTAACTTTTATTTATCGGGTGGGGGAGGTTACGCAATCATTTCAGTATACTCACCAAAATACGTAAATACCCAGGTAATATGTTATTTATTATTATAATTTGTGGGCCATGTTGTTGCCACGAGCCGTGGCCAACATTTGGTTTACTCTGGACTCTAAGTTTATTCATTATTTATTTATTTATTAGCTACCTGTCCTGTAAGTATGACAGTGAGGCGTGGAATGTGGTACTGGCAGATGAAGAATTTAAAAAAAGTGGTAAATGCTAGAAATGAGATCACTTTTTTTCTTTAGGTACATATTAGCTCCACACAGGAGGCCCTGATGGAAGTAATTCCCCTTAGGGTCTATGCCATCTTTGGGGATGCTGTGCGGAAGTATTTTAAGGAAAGGAGGGAGAGGAAGTTCTGGGAAGGAAAAAGTATCAAGGGTGGGTAAGAATCTGGGGTCTAGGAGTTACGGACGTATGTATCCGTCCCTCCAACTGCGGTGCAAGGCGATGTTCCGAGAGAAACCTGCTGGAATTGTTAATAGGTCTCCCTCAACCAGTCTCTCCTGATTCGGCCTACCACGCAGTTGGTGGGTAGACGCGTCCGCCGGCAAGATCCGGACAAACCTCACCCCCATGAAGTCAGGCACCCACGCTGAATCACCAAACGTAGCGAACCACTTGGCAGAGGTGTTGGTAATCCAATAAATGGTTTCCGTGGCGGAGGTACTCATACCCACCTCCCAAACTGTATGTGTGATTAAACCATGTACGATTGTGAGAAAGTGTTATTATTTTCATCAAACGCCTAAAGTCAGGCAAACAACGTTTCTCTTGCCGAATGCATGTTGCGGCAAACAGGAGTTTTTTTTAAATGTACGAGGAATGGCTGCGCGGCCGTTTTCATACAAAATACCCAACTAAACTGATTTTCTTTTGAATTCAAACGTTATGGAAAGCATCTAGTACGGAAGTGAGCTATTTTACACATTTGTGTTTTAAATTATTAAAAAAATATGGGCCATTAAAGAATTCAAAATTTCATGATTTTAGAGGCAACTTGGTAAATCGCTCATTGTAATTTAAATTTAAAGCTCATCGAAATTTGTATTGCAGATTTCATCATATTTAATAATGGTCATTTTCTCACAGATTAATAATTGCAAAATTTGTCTCTAAATTCATGAAAAAACGAATTCTTTTCGCCTAATAGCACCTCCCACACGCTCACTCACAGTGAACTCAGTGAACTGCGCTGTAAACCTATCGGTCTTTACTTTTCTGCACACCGGCCGAAGTGGCGCGGGAAGTGTGCGTGTGGGTGACACTAATTTTATAATTTAAAACACAAATAAATAAAAACAGCGACCGCGGAAGCGGGGGGCAGAGGGGGCCAAATGCCCCCCTAAAATCAAATGGGGGAGGGGCGTTCCCCCTCAAATTTTACTACCTGGGTAAAGAAGGATTATCTGTGCTGGTAAAGATTATCTGTAGCCTTCGCAGTGCTTTTTTTCATAAAGGAGCAGCTGGCTAAGGCCCTGCAGAGTGTTGATTATACTGCTACCGGGGCGCAAAAATCTGCGCGGTCATTGTGGAATGTGTACAATTTGATGGGTGAACACGATTTCAATCGCATATGGACAGATACGGAAAAAGCTAATACCGATCAAAATATGGAACTCACTATGCCTACTATGCCCCGTGCTCGAGCCCCTCCAAAACGCTTCAGTGGCAGAGCTCCAGCTGTGCAGTTGTCGCCTAGGGAAAGTCTCTGCTAAAAATTTATATCAGTGTTAGACTGGTCTAAAAACGAGTTGGAAAGGTTTGAACAGCCTGGAATGAATCGCCTCGCCCAGCTCAAAACTGTTTTACTTAACCGTTCAAAGGAATTATCAGCAAGCGACATCCAGGCCGAATTAGGCGTTCACGCAACTGATTTTGATATTGACTCACTAGCACTGCAAATGAAGATAGCTAAGAAAGCAATACCTCACGTGAAGACTGTCCGAGAGTACGCAAGAGAACTGGCTAATCTACCTAAAGTTTTAAGAGCAATGATTAATGAAGTAGAAAAGTTAGTAGTCTTGCTCCTCACCGTGCCAGCTACGTCTACGTCGGCGTCGTGTGAAAGGTCGCATCGGAACATTCCTCCGACTACCAATGAAGCAGAGAAGACTTACTTATCTAGCAATACTGCACGTGCGGAAACATTTAGTTTAGATTTAAATGAAATTCTCAGGGAATTTGCTTCAAAGACGGCTGAGAGACGCAACGTTTTTGGTATCGTTCAATGAATGCAATAAAGCAATATTAAAAAAAAAAGTTTTTTATTCATTGAACCTGTTATTTGTTTGACCTAGTCATCTCCGTTTTGTCTTATTTATAACTAGTAGATTGACTGGAGAGGAGACTGAAGGAAGAGGGTGACTAAACAAGTTTGCCCCCCCCCGTCATAGAGTACTTCCGCGGTCCCTGAATAAAAAAAAGCTCAAATCATACTAGGGGCCGTTCAAGTATTACGTAACGCACTTGGGGGGGGAGGGGGGTCTTGTGAAACGTTACTGTGCGCGTTACGAGCGGGGGGGGAGGTTTTTCTTTATTTAAATAACATAACATGAACATGTTTTTCTTTGTTTAAATAAAAAAGTACTAGAGAATCAAAATCTACCAAGTTGGCAATCCTTTTCGTTCTCGAAATCTCTTGTTTTATTTATTACCGCAAACGCGATTAAAACAAGAAAAAGGGTATTTAAGCGGATTTCCAGTACTTTGCGCAACTTAATTGTGACTTTCAGATAAAAATTGTCACTTGGGCGTTACGTAACGTTTAGCAGGGGGGGGGAACGTTACGGTGCGTTACATGGAGGGGGGGGGGGGAAGGGGGTTCAAAAATCTTTAAAAATTGCGTTACGTAATACTTGAACGCCCCCCTAGATGTTTGCGGACGCAAATCCAAAATTAGATTTGATAGTAGGTACTAAAAGTGATAACATAAAAACACTCATCTCCGAATTACAGTTCAACAACAAGATTGCTCTCTCCAAGGCCATGACCATTGGCAAGTTAAACCTGCAGTCTGGGAGATAGAACAGTCCATGTTGACGGTGACGGAGACAATCATGGGGAACAAAAAAATCTTATTTCACCAACAATTGTTGTTCACTTTCAAATACTTTATTTATGTGTATGGCCAAAAAACATTTTTTGTAAAACTTAAAATGACACAACTAGCCCCTAGTGAAAACCACAGACAAGGGAGCTCTATGGCGTTGATAGCTGATTGGCCGAGAGCGGCGTGAAGTTGTCTCGGTAATGTTCTTTGTTTGCCATTTCCAATAGTCTAACTTCCTTGCCGCAAAAAGCATTAAAAATGGCGAACATGTTTCGCGCCGTCACGGTTTCGGCGGTCAATAACGACGGCGGATTAACACCGAAATACAATTTTCCGACGAGTCTTAGCGTAGAATACGATCCTCAAGGCCTGACAATAAAGATTTTGCGGTCCGACCCCGTCCTCGCCCAGGAACTGCTCGAGATCCCCGTCTACAGTCAGACAGAGTGCTCTCGGGTCGCCGCTCAATCGTACATATTTACAATTGACAATGAAACGCTGTTTTTTAAGTTTAACTGCGAGGCGGACACGCGGAAGTTTCATTTGTTGATCACCGACGTGAAGGCCGGCCGTAATTCCTCAATGTTTACCGTGAGAACCGAGGACTCGTCGGCCATGCAGTATTTCCAGTTCTACGGCTTTCTGAGCCAACAGCAGAACATGATGCAGGATTATGTGCGAACCAGTACCTACCAGCGAGCTATTCTCAACAACATACTGGACTTCAAGGATAAAGTGGTGCTAGACGTCGGCGCAGGATCCGGCATATTGTCGTTCTTCGCCGCTCAAGCTGGAGCCAAGAAAGTGTACGCCGTCGAAGCGAGCAACATGGCTCACCACGCTCAGATACTCGTCAACGCCAACGGCCTACACGACAGGATCAAGATAGTCGCTGGCAAAATAGAAGAAATAGAACTTCCAGAGTCGGTAGATGTCATCATATCTGAACCTATGGGATACATGCTGTACAACGAGCGTATGCTGGAAACATACTTGCACGCCAAGAAGTGGCTGACACCGGGAGGGAAGATGTTCCCCTCCCGGGGGGACTTGCACATAGCCCCCTTCACAGACGATGCTCTCTTCATGGAACAGTACAATAAGGCTAACTTCTGGTACCAGACTTGCTTCCACGGTGTCGACCTGAGTTCTCTGAGAACGGCCGCCATGAAGGAATACTTCAGACAGCCTATAGTAGACACGTTTGATATACGCATCTGCATGTCCAAATCTGTGCGTCACGTTGTAGACTTCCTCGAAGCCACAGAATCAGATTTGCACAGGTTAGAGATTCCTCTGCAGTTCCATATTCTCCAATCGGGTACCTGCCACGGCTTGGCATTCTGGTTCGACGTGGCTTTTGCCGGCAGCACCCAGTACGTGTGGCTGTCTACAGCGCCGACAGAACCCCTGACGCACTGGTACCAGGTCCGCTGCCTTCTGGAGTCTCCGGTCTTCGTGAAGCAAGGACAGGTCATGACGGGGCGCGTGCTCCTCATGGCCAACAAGAAACAGAGTTACGATGTGACCATGGACCTTGTATTAGAAGGCACTACAATCAGTTCTTCCAACACGTTAGATCTTAAGAACCCTTACTTTAGGTATACGGGGGCTCCTGCCTCGGCCCCCCCTGGAGCCTCCACCACGTCTCCCAGCGAGGCGTACTGGTCAGCCCTAGACCAGCCAGGAACGCAGCTAATGGACGGAGGCTACGGCACCATGTGTCCGGAACGAAACGACCAGCAAATCTACAACAACATCTCCCCCAACATCATGAAAACAGTGATGCTCCAAGAAGACTTCATCAAGCGTATCGGCATCAGCCAAAACGGGGACGTGAATTGTCAGCGTTACGGCTGATTGCGCGTAGTGAATATTCCCGCCGACGAAGAGATGACGTGATTTGTAACGTGGTTCACTTGTTTACGATTCCAGCTGTTCTTGTTCTTTGTGTTCCTTCTTCGAGCGATGGTCTGCCTAATCGTAATTAATGATCGCTTAAGATGCTGGCCGTCTTGATATTTGTGCATAGTGAGTGAGCTAGATTTATGGAATACTCGTTTCTCAATTGCGGCAGGTTATTTTCCTGCTAAATGGTGGATATTAGATTTAGTTTATCTAATAATATTTTTAGTTTTAAATTATTATTTTTTCCCACCTACGCTAACAGCCAGTGAAGCACTGTGCGTCGCCTCCAAGAACATTTCCCCTCGTGTTCTTATTTAAAAATACTACTAACTTCGTTAAAATAACATCGCGAGTAAATAAACATTATTCATATTACAAACAATCTTTTCATTAAGATCAAATAATAATTATCACTTGGATTTGCCGCTCTCTGTTGCAGAATTTAATTTCATTGAATCAATGAGATTAACCGATTAGAAAGCAACTTAATAATGCATTAGCAATTAATTTATTGCAATACTTAAATGTTACTATAATTTAGAACAAATAATAATCATTAATTCTGTTTGATAAAGGAACAGAAGACAAGATGAACAATCTGTGAACTAAAAGTTAAACTTTAAAATGTGAACAATTATGGACAATTCGAAGAGAAGGGGATGTTGAAACCCGAGTATTTTTAGTGTTTACGTGAAATTACTAATTAAGCGAGCGAGTTTCCTTGTTTCTTCACTGGAGAACATTAGGGAAACCGGTGATTGTAGATTAAGAATAAAAAGGAGTCACTCTCATTTCATTTTTAACTTAAGACTGTGAAATGGGCTAATTTGTTTCAAACAGGACATGTATATTCTCAAATTTACACGAGAGACGAGCTTTTACCGTTACACTGAACAGATAAATCGATGGAACAAATCTCAGTACCTGAAGTATGGTACAATTTATCTTACTTCAGTTAAAGTTGATCAAAAATCACTTTGCAATTTTTTCGTTGAACAGATATTCAATTTGATCGAAATATTTTATATAAATTAGCGACCCCAGTTTTTTTTTTCAAATCGCTACCGATCAATCTTCCATCAGTTTGTCTGGATCATTTTAAAATATATATTTTTTTAATATTGAAACACCAGATTCTGTAAAGTTTCAATCTTTATTAAGTAATTGATCCATAAGTTTGTCTCAAACTTAACCCCTCCAGTCCCTACAAAGTGCGTAGATATTTCGCAAAAAAGAAGTTTGGTTGGACTGACAATCTAACACCTTTAGAATAGATTTAAAACACCAACAGATCTTAAGAAACTAGTTTACATATTGTATTTAATATATTTAAGCTCTGCTAGGCTTATTTTTGTGAAATATCTATACATTTTTAATACAATACTAAAAAAAAAGTGTGATTTGATTTATATAAAATAACTCGTTCAATTTTAACTACTTTATTTCGATGTATACATGTTTTTTTTTAGTGTGATTCCATTTTTAATTTAGTTCAAATTATTTTAAGTTGGATTTGATGCTCAAAAAATGATTTAGATCATTTTTGTGATTTTTTTTTGTCAATTTTCTAATAAAAATAATATGAGTTTATTTTTTAATATAAAATATGATTTTTGCATCAGTTTCTTACATTTTAATTCATGCCATGTCCTGTTTACTATGAAATTGCTCATCCACCATTGATTTACAACTATACTGTGTATTTTATCAATGTTCATTCTACTTGTCCTAATGCCATTTAGTTTTAAAACGCAGTGAGGCCTTTCTGATATTATAAAAAAGATGCGCTAATTTGGTCGGAGTAAAACTACGGCACGATGAGAATTTTATCAAAATAAACTGAAAGCTGTCAAAATTAAATCAGTACCAAATTATTTGTGTTGTAAAAACTCCACTTTGTAAATTAAACCTGGAAACACAACGGATTAACTTATTACAGTAGAATTCGGATATGACGACTTCGCTTATAACGGCTTACCGTTTTTAGCAATGACAGTGTTACAAAGTTAGGTACTAGGAAAACATATCCGTTTAGTATAACTCCGTTTTAAGTGACCAACTGCTTAAAGTGACCTATTTTAATGATAATTTGTCCGGTTCGAACGATGCGCAGTGTTTTGTTTGGAAAACATACGCACCAATACCTTGCTGATCCGCGCTTCATCTACTCCCCACGCGCTAACACCGTCAGTGTTTATCATCTGTTTTGACTGAGTTAAAAGCTCTACACAATGAGTTCCGTGAAGCGAAAGTGTTTTTCAATTAAAGAAAAAAGTGCTATATTACACTGTTTAGAAGCCAGTGAATCAAATGTAACCCTCGCGAAGGAGTTCGGCGTGTCTCATGTAAAAACAAACTTAAATTATCCGGCCGTTTTGTGCGTCGTCCGGTTAATACGACAGTATTGCTGGCCCCTTGAGGGTCCTTATATCCGGGTTCCTCTGAACTTTTAATTATAGACATTGTAATATCAAAAGAAATGTTACATTCGTTGGTTAAGAAAAACTTAAGAGATTTCACACTAACCGTATTGCATTTTAATTTTTTAAACGAAGCAATTTTTTGCGTGTTTGAATATTGACTTAGTTAAAATCCTATCTAGCTAAATTCTACCTCATAGCGTACGTCTATTTTTAAGCCTCGTACGATGAAATTGCAAGCAATTTTAATACTAACTGGTCATGTTATGGAAGTCAGTACCCACATTAGTAGCTTAGATTTGACTTGTTAAAATATTATCACAGTATTCTGACAATTGGTCTTTCGACCAAGCAAACAAGAATTCTCCCATTATAATGCTGAGAATTCTCATTGATTCTTCGTGTTGGTAATTCTTATATACTGAATTCTTTTCGTTTAATTGACAATTGATGGTGTATAATGAATAAGAGTAAGAAAGGTTTCACTGCAATAATGAATTAGCTTCTGAACACTAGTAGACTGCCACAGTATAAAATTGGCAATAATTGATGTATTTTCATTTGGTTATAGCCACTGTTCATAATATTATAATACGATATCTGTACGTAGGACGTATACACATTCAACTAATGATTCAAATCTGGCAATTACTTTTGTTATAAACAATACTTGTCGCAATTTTAATAATATAAACTTAATTTTTTTTTTAAAACAACAGATCTAAAATAAATGTAAATCTAAATTATCTTTACCGTGATTAATTTTGGGGTATTTTGCCGTGATACGCATTAACCGGACAATTCAGATACATACAACTTCAACACCTTTAAAATTGGTTTAATAGGTAATGTTAGGTTAGGTTATGGGCTATTTTTCAAAAAAAAATATCCCATAACTTAGACTTTTCAAAGGAGTGTTGAAATGCCACTTTGTGGAACCGTGTTGCGCTTCATCCCTCTTTAGCCAATGTTTCGTACAGCATTACAGTGTCCATCATCAGGACAGATGTGTAATCTTTTCTGTTGTCTAGAAGTTTAGATCACAAATTTTAATTAAAATTGTACTTCAATACCAGTTTATAGTGGATTGCAGCTGGCAACATGGTATCGCATCTACAAGCACACATTTTGCCACAATCACGTCTGCCGTGATGACGGACGCTGTAATGCTGTCTAAACATTGGCTAAAGAAGGAGGTAACGCAACATGGCACAATAAATCAATTTTGGAATTCATTCGAGTGGCTTTCTCAGATACTTGAGGTAACGTGAGATTGGCCGATGACCATCAAATTAACAATCGGCACCATTTTGAATTAATGACATATGTACACTCCTTGATAAATGCCGATTCTCAGCCCATTTGAGCTTTTGATCAGCTGTCGAGCATAGCAACATGACTTATGCTTGACAGTTGATCACAATTTGATGAAAATATGTAACAGGCTGAAAGTTGATGTTTAACAAGGACCATTATAAAATTATTATTGTGATGGAGTTTGAATATAAAAACTTAAAATCACACAACCTTTGGATGGTAGAACAGCAAAGGATTGATCATTTTATTACATCTTGCTGTAAGATGAACAGCATTATAAGTGACTGATGTAAAAATTACATGTGCACGTTATTACTTCTACATACATAAATACACACTTCAATCTACATGTAGATCATCCAGTTAATCAGTCAGACATCTCCAAAATTCGGGTTGAATATGCAGTTATATGCAAAAGCATCTATCTGGTACAATACTCGATCACTTACTAAATGTTGATATTTTCTGGGACACTAGTAGGATATTTCAAAATGTCATACTAATGTACCAGATCATTAGGTCTGCAGGTGTAATGGTGAGCATTAGAATATTGCTTTCCTCGTTATTTCAAAACTTAGTATTGGAAGATGTCTTACTAATCAACTGCACGATTGAAATCTGTCTCGATGAACAAATAATGAAAAAACTGTAATTAACTGGCCAAAGAATGAGTCAGCGCAACACGGGATAATAACCCAAAAATGAATCACGTTAATACTTTGAGCTGTGAAAATCTCGAATCAAACCATCCTGTTTTAAATTTTAACTCTACATCTATAAATTGAAGACGATATTAGCCGCTCTTGCCTTGTGGGGGCTCCGCTCTAACCCTATCCCCTTTGGTCATATTTAACTGTATCATACATACTTCACCTAGGAACTACCAACATTATTTTAATTTTCTTAACACATTTTTATTCGCTGCTATCTTTGTGTGGAAGATAATTTTATTTGATGAATTTGTGTAATTTCACAATTTATTCATTTAAAATAATATATAGTGTGTTTGCGGCACGTTCCAGAGTGGAAGATACTCTCAGTATCGCCCTGGTGTAAGACCACCATTCAGAATTGAAACGTTGCTTGAAATGGCTTTTGCTGTGTTTGGTGAGCAGATCTGAATACCCAGGCACTTCCTCACCTTCCTCTCCCCCATCTCCTTCCTCTCCCCACTACCTTCGGCCTCACAACCAACCCCAATTGGGGATGACATAGTCTCACTGGCTCCAGACTGGAGCAGCTGAGACTCTTGTGAGGTATTCACATAAAAAAAAATCTTTATGTATCATAGCAAGATTGTTCCTCGTCGCTAATATTGTCTTCAACGATTAAATATTACAATTTGAGGTTTCACTATTAAGTTATTAAAAAAATAGTAACAAATCATCACCTTTATTTGCGATATTTTCAAAAATGCGACAAATCACGTCCAAATGGCCTAATTTCTCCCCTTATAGTTTCATAGCACCCGAGTGACAGCTCTGAAATAATTTCAATAATATCCGTCCTTCCTTTAGCAATTGCCAGATTTTAACCACCACTTAAACCGCTACGTAAGCCGATAATTAGATAGATGCGTAGTTTCCAATTATTAAAAAAGCTTTCAATGTATAAATGTAACGCGTGTACAAGTTTAACGAGCGATGTACAATGTTGTATTCAAATTTGATAATAATAATAATGACAACTCGAAATAATATAACACAACTTCAAAAAAAAAAAACAGCATTTTAAATTATTATTTTTTTGATCTTGTCAATATAAAACTTAAGATCAAAACTTATTGTATAAAAATGCTGCAAATTTTACACCTCATGTTTAATATCACTGTATTATTCTTTCAGGAATTTTATATTTTGGGTTTTTTTTATAATCTGCCGCTATTAAGATTTAAACTTAAAAGAATTCATAATCTGCTCTTTTATAGAGGGCGCTAATTTAGTTTTTTAGAGAAAAACATTTTGCAATTTATGCTGAAAAGTATTAAGATGAATTCTTTGTTTGCAATATGAACAAGAATAAATAGTTTTGTTCCTATACAAACTCAATTCTTCCAAGAAAGGCATACAAATTCAATATTGTATCAGTGATTCAATCCAATATTGTATTTGCATGCCTTTTTTTATAAATGGACAAAACTCTTTATTCATATTGCATACTTACGTGCACAAACAAATAATTCATCTTAATATTTTAAAGCATGACTTGTAAAAGTGTTTTTTCCTAAAATAATTAAAATGGCACCATCTGTGAACGCATAGATTATAACATATGTTCCGTTTAACCTTAATATAATCCACTTTCTCGTTGTGTTATGCTTTTGGCAACATTATAGAATACTTTGAAAGGCTTTTTGGGGTAAAAATTACTGAATCTTCAGGTATTAGAGCAACGATGTAGTACCTACGTACAAAGCGCTCTTTCTGCCCTCGATTAGACAACAATGGAAATGATTTGAATTCATATTTCGCATGAATATAGCAAAAATCCAAGCCACATTGATAATTGAAAGGAGTTTACAATTCGTAACTACAATATCTCAAATAAGGTTAGTTTCACATTGGCTACTTAACAACACGATTCAGTTGCGTACATCGTTTTGTATATAAACGATCGAGTGGCCAAGTTGCTAGTGTGTAAAGCCCTGCGATTTACATAAATACACACGTCTAAATTGTGCTGCTAAGTCACCAATTTGAAACCAGCCGAAACAGGTGATAAGAAGAGATACTGGACAAACTTTCACACTCTTTTTGTCTCGTCGAGTTGCACGAGTCATTACAATAACTTTTACATTTATAGCAATCGTCACATGATACATTTAGTTATTTTGTATTTCAACCTTCAAGTTACTTCAATCATTTTTTGTCAAAGTCGCTTTCGATAGTTGTAACGGCAGTTTTGGTAATCCCAATTAATACAACAAGAAACAAATATGCAGGAAACCGATTTTTAAGGTATTTTTGTGGTATTGTGCGGCTCTCGAATCTGTAATAAATGCGTATATCACAAGATCACCCATTTAGTTACACCGTTGAGAATTGTGTAGTTTTGTTGTTGTTCCCAATGAGTCATTCTGTATTGTATTCTGCAATGATGCCTTCATTTTACATAATTTCCCCCGAACAACAAATATTTTTTGAGACGTCTATTCTGATAACAGTTTTTTAATAATGTAGCACTGGTTTTCGAGGACACTTATTTATTTTTGATAAAACTATTGTCTATTACTTTCCTGAGGCAACACTGCAGTTATGGCATTACAAGAATAGTAGTAATAAATGTGATTAAGAGATCTGTCTACAATGATGAATTTGATGTATCATTTTCTTAATCGTTGATTTACCATTGTACAAACACTGATTGAAATAAAGATGATATTGAAAACTGATTGGAGAATTTAATAATTTTAGAGGGTATTTCACCACCCCGCAGTAAACCGTTGAGTAACTTTAATCATAGAATTAATGTGGCGGTAAAAAGAGGCATTTACCTGATAGGTGGCGGTACTCGGAGGGGTGGTGAGACAGATAATATACGCTACTCAACGAACCTTTATATCAGCGATTGTGGAACCAACTTTGTTGGTGCTAATAGATATCATACCGGCCTTTCTAAATTCATAAATGCATCTGAAGTTAGTTTACTCAAAGATGGTGAAATACTCTTAACACAAGCACTTTAATCACACTGAATCCTCAACTGTATAGCATTTAAATAATTGCAATTATGCCTAAGTGAAATCTCCATGGTAAGACTTTGTAATTGTAAATAAAATATTTGTAGATAAATGCAGTGAAACCCTTTTAAGAAATTTGGTTTTTTCAGTCCCTTGAAGACTCCAATTTATCCCACATATGCGAACGTACGTTTCTTTCAAATTTTAGATCTAGAGAATTTCACTGTATACTAGAAAAATATGTATTCTTTCATTAGTTTTATAATATTTAATATTATAAAGTAGCTGTTAAGCATCTACAGAAATCAATATTTTTCTCGCTTTAATTTAGATTTTAAACAATGGTAAATCAACGATGATAATATAATAATAGTTCAATAAGGTTGTGAGACTTTTCCTCTTGGAGTGTAGAATTTCTGTACCTATCTATGATCTAGCCTTTGAATAAATAAGTATTATAATTTGCTTAATAATAAAAATATTTTTAGTTTCATTAAGCTACAGAAGTTATCATTGTATCGGTTATTTAAAACCATCGCTGGTGTTACTACTGATTATGGTCAGATATAAACTGCATAACTTTGTTTTAAAACAGTTATAAATTAATCTGGAAATACATACGTAAAATCATATCAAGTTATCAGGTCAAATTTGTATTCGATAATTGTATAAAAACGCCCTTGTTATACAATATCGTCAACAGTTTCCATTTCTCTCTTTGATAAGATGTAAAACCTGCCCTAAACAATGGTTTTTGGTAAAGACAAAACTTCAACCATCAGAAGTTTGAAAATAATGAAATTGCGATAAAGTTGTCAAGTTTCATGCTAAAGGTTTTTCGAATAACTTAATATTCAGATATTACCAATTAATAACTATTGTAAAAAATTTATAATTTTAAATTTCAATATTCAATCTACGCCTAAAATGTTTCAATAAATTCTATGATTCGTAATTTGCAGCGGATATCATTTTAAGATTTCATTAAATTATGAGTTTATGTAATGGCGTTAAATTCTTACAGGAAAAACGTACGACACAAGTCAAAGGCAATTGCAGATGTAACCAGCAACATTTTATTTTTTCATCTTACGATTATTGTCAAAAATGAAACGCTGTAATAAATAAATTGTACATTTTCTGTGTTTTTGTATCAATAAATATTGCCATTTAAATGTGGCATAAAATGTCAAATGATTTGCTTTTATTTTCTCCCATCTTTTTTATGCCAATAAGAATCCAAAATATATGTGCTAGAAAGAGCACTTGACAGGCGGTCGGTTTGATAGATTCCTCTGTCTTAACAAGCGGACTGTAATCGTACAGTAGTCAAGTGGCTGCTTCGACCTAGTATATCTTAACAAGGCATGTGGGTCTTAAAAATGACACCGGAAACAAAAATATTTATCAAAAGTGTATTATTTTCTCACAGTCAAAAGATCGCAAGAAGTATCGGTTTTTACCTTTTTATTGGTCTGCGTGGAGCTAATTTGTTTTCCAGCAAGTTCGCGGCAACGGAATACTAGCTTTGTGAAGATCATTTTTAAAACACAAATTTAAGGCAGTTGGAAATATGTAGTATGGGGTATCACGGACTTTGCAATCATATATGAATACTTCACAGATGTAGTAGACACGAACATATAGATTCAGCGTATTGAGAAAGTTAATTTCTTCTTAGCAAAACAACTACGTCATACAAGAGATGCGCCGGAATTCGATGGGTAGTTGTAATATAAAATTACTCACAAATGGTGTCACTTTTGTGTTGTCCCTAATATCTCCAAGGAAATCAAAACTGAAAGACTCAGGTGGGCTGGACATATCCAGAGAATGAGCGAAGGAGATATTCCAAAGCGAATTATGGATGGTGCACCTGGGGGTCGGAGAAGAGTTGGAAGACCAAAGCTTCGATGGCTGGATGGAGTGGTGAAGGATGCAAGCACCATCGGCATCCGAAACTGGCGCAACGCAGCACAACACCGACAGTCATGGAGGCAGGCTCTGCTGGAGGCCAAGACCCGACCTGGGTTGTAGAGCCACGGATGATGATGATGGAGTCACTTTTGGATTGAGATTAGGCATGGGGGGTCTAATCAGTAGCTATTATGTTGATGGAATGCTGTCCTTGTTCTACCTGAATTTCAATGGAAGATGCTCCGAAGAACTAGGGTCATTGAGATCTTAATCTTTCATCCGTCGTGGAAGAAAATATCTTTGCTTTTTTTTTAAATATGATAAGGACATATGAGTCCTATAATTTCAATACCCGTTATATCAGATTTTTTGACAAAATGATCTGAATATGACATCTCGTTCACATTTTTGCGAGGAACAAGACTAATCTAAAATTAAGTTTCAAAACTTCCTTTCTGACGACCAAAAACCATGTTAAAACTGCGAGTGAGAAACAAAACCCGCTATATCATTCAAGAAGGTACTATCAAAACCCGGTTATCGGAATTCAACCGATCACAAGCAGATATTTTGCCAAGATGGCGGGTGTAGAAACACGCCCATCACTACAGTTGAGTTTCAAAAGCCTCTATATTCCATACAAATCACAAAGTGAGTATCAAAATCCGCTATATCCATTTTAATTATCAAAATTACTTAAATATTTCTAGATATACATTGAAAAATAAACACTTTTCGAATGCATATTACTCCAATTCATTATATAAAAAAATAAAACGCTATTTTTATTTACGCTACAAATGTGGCAGTTTTTTGCGGTTTTCTTCGAATCAGTGAAAGTTGATATAGCGGATATAGAAATTGAACGACTCATATACGAAGGACAAGAAGGTCAGAATCGCTTGTGCCAATTTCAATCTGGGACCTAGGTACCATTTGATCATTGTAGCTACTCTGAAATATTTTTCCATGAAATTTGCAGGTGGCTTTTCGAAATACCGTCTAACATTCGACGGGTTAAGACACCGATGCACTATCGAGAAGTGCGCTAAACGTGCACCCAACGTTATAAATGATAAACATGTACATGGTTGACATTTGCCACAAGAGAACGATTTTCCCGTTTCACTCCTTCCTTTCCTCAAAGAGTCCTACCACCCAGCAACTTCAAAGACGACATAGGTCAGTGTGGAGTTAAATAAAAATTTAAAAAACAAGATATATGAATTCACTCAGAACTTTATATATTAGACACCGTTAAAAACAAACAATTATTTAAATGCAATAAATTTTTAATAAACCTTTATAAATAATACTGTACAAGTTAAATGGATTCCTTTAATTCATCGCCATTTGCAATTTCAAGCACATAGGGACATTGGTGACCGTGTCGGACTTATATCTGCAGAGCTGCCTCAGCAAGGACATTTTCTTGGTCATGGTGTCCGAGGACTCGAGTTCGTAGAGCGTACACAGGTTCAGCAAGAGGCTCTCGCTGAGACCGCGGCTTGGGTTGGAGTTGACTGCGTTTTCCATCACCGCGATGGCCTCTTTTAGCTTGCCGGAATATAGCAGACAGACCGCCATGTTGTTAAGCACCTGAAATATCAAATTGTTATTTTAATTATTACCTCGCACTGAAGCAGCATCAAGCCGGATCACCACTCGTTTTTAGGGTAAAGTCTGAGCTACACACTAGTGACACCATATTTTAAGAAATAATGTCCAAGTCGCTGAAAATTAGGAACGGTCTTAATTCTTGAACAACCCTTATAACAAGGGGTCTAGCACAGAGAAATCGATAACTTTATAATATCGAATCGATAGGCATAACTTTCAATGATTTTATATCGATATCCTGAGCATGGTTTCACTGTTGACAGCCGAACCGATATTTACAGGGAATAAATAAGAAATCGATATATGCTGGTAACACTAGAGGTGTTTTCTATGAATTGACATTTCGAAACGCCAATGCCAAACAATTACGAATAAAAAATATTAAAAAAATTGGCAATGTTGAATTGAAATACTAAACTACATATGCATTGGAAGTCTGCATTTACTTTTTGACAATAAACATATGTTAATTAGTTATTGAGGTCTCTTTAGTCATAGTTTAACAATATTCGTGTCCCCAAGATCAGATGGAATAAATTGATTGCATATTAGATGAATTATTTAAGTGTATGTTTCGCATATACGATTTCTTTCAATTCCAAGAGCTTTGTTAGTTCACCTCCATTCATTAATAAGCCAGTTATCTTGCATAACGAATGACATTATTCAAAATGTTTTTTATATTGACAGCTTATCTGACAAAATTTATCGTTAAAATTTGTAACAAATGTACAGGGTGCGGCAGGGAAACTTGCTGATTTGAATTGGACGCCGACGAGCGAGGCGTGGTCAGAAAGGGGTGGGGAGGGTCTCATTGGAAAGAGGGGGTCCTGAAGTTTTGTTACACCACAAGCCAGTTGTCGTCATGCGTTGGACAAAGGAACAGCGTGCGTTTGCCGTCGAGGCCTACTTTTCACAACACTTCCACGAGCGCCTTATCTCCTTGAGGGGTGACATACCGTGGACGGCGCGCTTCCCCGATTTGGCACCTGCGATTTTTTTTATGGGGATATCTCAAATCCATCGTTTATAAAGACAACCCCCGGACCCTGTAACACCTAAAGGACAACATCCGTCAAGCCATCACCAACTTTCCCGTCGATATGCTCGAAAGAGTGGAGCGAAACTTCAAATCTAGGGTAGATCAGTGTATCACTAATGAGGGCCGCCATTTGCCCGATGTCATTTTCAAAACTACTTAAAACAAAAATTCAGAATGTGTACTATACGATACTAAAAGAATTAAATCGATATATAAAGTACTTTTTCTTTTATTGACTTTTCAAATCAGCAAGTTTCCGTGCCGCACCCTGTACATTGTGAATAACTAACCATCACGTCGTTTCTCCGCAGGGGCAGGCGGAGAGTAAGGGCTGCCAAACAACTTGACATACACTCCCTGAACGTTCACATTCATACATCGTCTCATACATGCTCTTCTATTATTCTGACTCTTGACATGGCCCAACTCAAGTATCTGATTCACCTGGTCGTTCCATGTCTTCCTCGGGCGTCCCCGATTTCTTTTACCATTCACATTTGTGTCATATATTTTTCTTACACTCCTTTCCTCGTTCATTTGCTCCACATGCACAAATCATCTGAGCGTCCCTTTCAATCTTACTGATTACAGTTTTTTGTTGGCGCCAATGGCATTCAATCTTCCATTAATGGAGTTACCTGTATTTACCCTTCTTTCAATATCTCTATCAACCTTTCCATCTCTCATAAACATAATTCCCAAATACACAAAACTCGTCCACCTGCTCCAAGTATTCATCATTTACACACTGTTTTCGTACTCTCTCTTTTAAATACCAAGATTTTAGACTTACTTACATTCGTCATTAACTCATTCTTCATACATACTTCATTCATCCTAGACATGAGAGACTGTAGATCTTCCACACTGTTAGAAATCAGCACCGCATCATCAGCATATAACAGGCAACATACTTTCAGATTACTCAATTTTGCGCCCAATCCCATCTCTTTCATTTCTTATATACAATTATCCATCTATAGATTGAATAACCACGGTGACATTACGCAGCCTTGCTTAATACCTTTTGTGATGTCAAACCACCCCGTAAAATCGCTGTTCACCCTAATACACGCAACGCTTCTCTCATACAGAGTCACAATTGCCTGTATGAGATTTGTATTCACTCCATACTTGGATAACACCTTCCATAAAGCTCTCTAAAACAAAATGAATATTTTATAAAAGAAAAAATCATCATACCATAATATTGGCTGGATCCACTTCATTTGCCTTCACCAGACACTGGTAGGCATCGGTGAAAGCGTTTTGCGCTACCGACAGGAGAGACTGGTCCACCAGCTCTCTCACATCTTGCTCCGGGTATCTGCAAACAAATATAATCGCTACTTATTTCTCTTTATGAAAGAAATATGACACTTTAAAAGCTTGCCAACAAAACTCTACTAATTCAGAGTATTTGAATATTTATAATCTAAATATACAAAAATGAATGTTTCTTTGTTTGTCCCGTATGTATTCCTAAACCATTTATCCGACTGCGATGAAACATTGGTGATTTGTTGTGCGCATGCCCGCGATGGTTTCCATACATAATAGTGAGCTCTGGCCTAATGAAATTATTTCCTTCATTCATCCGATTGCGATGAAAATTTTGTGAGCTATTGTGCGCACGCCCGTGAAGGTTTCTATATGTAATGGTCTAGCGTTATGAAACTTGTATAAAAAAATGGTGGCGGGCGAGATGTTTAAAAAATGAGTGTACTTCATAGTTAGCGGCAGAGAGGGAAGGAGAACGCGAGAGGGAAAGGCGACACGGGAGCGTAACGTCGTAGCGGTAGGGGATAGCAGGGAGTAAATTTGGAAAATCCATGCTTCTCACACGGACAGCTGTAGGTGGCCTGCCCACACGTCAGAAAACCTTCTGATTCTTTCTTGTACGCACCAGACAGAAAAAAAATATTGTTTATCCAAAAGCACTTCAATAAACAAAATTAAAACATACACGTTTTCTTTCTTTGAGTGACATTGCAACTAGCGATGTGTCGGTTCAGCTGAAATGGGCTCTTGAACTCGGGTTCTTCGCGGGAAGCGGAGTACTCTCGGAGGTACGCTCCTACTCCTTTTTCAAATTGACTACTCCCAGAGAACCCAGTCCAGGGCTCGGACTCAAACCCGAAACTCGCAGCCGGACTCGAAGCCGGAACATGAATGCCTCCACCGGCGTCCCAGTATTCGCGGTCCGAGCCACTCGCAACATTCGCGTTCTTGTACGGGTTCGAGTTTTTGTGCGGGTTTCGGCTCCGAGATTCAGCTCTGGCCGAACCCGTGCCGTTAGCCGCAATAGCACCCAATACCCAGTCCGCACCAAAGAACTCGGACCTGCTCCTAGAACTCCCGGCAAAATGTAGAACTTACCCATCTCTAATTGTAACGCTAGTTATAATTACATATCAATGGTTGCTACTATTGAAGTAGCAGCAACAAAATGGCCTTGTACGACATAGCCTTGTTGGTACTCACAGAGTGCAGCGTATCTGAGTGGCCTTCCTGAAATAGGCCTCTGCCCCGGGCACGTGGCCCGCTTGCAGACAGCAGCGCCCCAGGGCAGAGTAGAGGGCCTTGGCCTGTGTGGGGGCCCACATGGGGTCCTCGGCCATGCTCTCCACCAGCTGGATGGCCAGGGAATAGTCCTAGCAAGTAAGAAAAAACATTTTTATATTTATTAATTTTAAATTAAAATAAGCAAATTTTGGTCGGCGGGTACAAGTACCGCTGCCCCGGGAACCATTTATTGGATAACTAGCACCTCTGTCGTAAGTCGCCCCGAGTGGTTCACAACGTTTGGTGACATAGCAGGGGTGCCCAGGTTCATGGGGTGAGTTTTGTCAAGGTCTTGGCGGCCAGAATCTTTCGACCAATCGCCTTGCACCGCAGTTGAAGGAATGGATTCATACATCCATCACTCCTGGACATACTGACCCCAGATTACTAACCCCCACTCATACCTATTTCCTTCCTTTCTTAACTTTCTTTTTCATGATCCTCTTCTTCCTTTGAACTCCCTCTTCTTCCTTTCGTTAAAAAATCTCTTTACACAGCATCCCCTAAGATGACATAGGCCCCGAGGGAAATTCTTCCTATGTGGAGCTAATGTAAAAAAAGAAGTTAAATATCCCCTTAGAACAAATTAACTACACTTTTTATTAAATACCAAAATACTTACATTTGAGGATCGGCAAAGGATAAGCAACCTATGTTATTATTAAAAAAATTAAGTGACATCGGATTCTCTCAGAATTTCCTCGCTTTTGTGGCTAGCTACTTACGCAATCGTCGTCAGTATGTCAGTTACGGACACCATCTCTCTCACGAATACAAAACTAACTCCGGGATTCCCCAGGGATCGAATCTAGGACCCCTTCTCTTTCTCTTATTCATCAATGACATTGGCAACACCATAAACCACTCAAAATATCTCCTTTTTGCTGACGATATAAAACTTTTCAAAGCAATCAAAAGTTACATCGATTCCATTCTTCTGCAGAACGATCTTGATTCTCTTGTCAAATGGTCGGAACTGAACAACTTAACCTTCAGCATTCAGAAATGCAGTGTCGTTACATTTACAAGATCCAAAGATACATTCCTGTTCCCCTACCACATTAATAAACATGAATTAACACGTAAAAATGAGATTCGAGACCTTGGCGTAATTTTTGAAGCAAATCTCTCTTTCAAATCCCATATATCTGATATTGTCTCCCGTGCCAACAAAATGCTTGGATTTGTTCTTCGTAATTCAAGATCATTTACCAACGGAATCGCAATCCGAAGAACGTATGAAGCACTTGTTCGCAGTATCTTGGAATATAGCTCCATTATTTGGGCCCCTTCTGAGCAAAACCATATTCTCGAAATAGAAAAAGTACAAAAGAGATTCATGCATTACCTATATATGAGGGAATATATGTACTACCCTTTCCTGTATCCATCCTTATTCTTAGCAGGAATGCTCGATCTTAATACATTAGAAGCTCGCCGAAAAATATTTTTAGGAAAACATTTTTTTAAGATAATCTCTGGAACTATACATAATCCACCTATTTTGAAAGAGATTAACTTATATGTCCCAGACAAGTATACTCGTGGAAGGTCCCATACCCTTTTTTATGCTCCAAAAGCGAGGACTTCTGCCTATCAGAACGCGCCAGTCAACAGAGCGACTGAACTGCTCAACGAGTCTGCATTGACCATCGACATTTTTAACGTAACCTACAGGCAGTTTAACAATTATCTTTTGACGTATGTCACAAAGTAGTGAAACTGACCTTTTTATGTGTTTTGCTATACTTTTTGTCTAATTTGTAATCTTCTCCATAATGTATTGGTGAATAACCGTATTACGGAGAACATGGAAAATAAATAAATAAATAAATGTTTCTTTTAGTAAATTCGGAGCTCGACTGTTGCAAACTCTTGAATTTTTTTTTTTTTTTACAGCGAAAACCGCACAAGAATCTCAACTGCTCCCGTCTGGAGCCAGTGAGACTATGGCATCCCCAATTGGGGTATGTTGTGAGGCTGAAGGTAGTGGGGAGGGGAGGGAGGTGGGGAAGAGGAAGGTTGGGAAGTACCTGGCTATTCAGATCTGGTCACCAAACACGGCTAAAGTCATTTTCAAGCAACGTTTCAATTCTGAATGGTGGTCTTACACCAGGGCGATACTAATAGTATCTTCCACTCTGGAACATGCGGCAAATATACTATTTATTATTTTAAATGAATTAATTGTGAAGTAACACAAATTAATCAAATAAAATTTATTTGCGCATGCCGGGTTCGAACCCACGACCTCCGGATTGTGAGTCAAGAAATGCAGTCAATTTAAGAATACCTACTCGACTCACTAGGCAGAAGGAATTATTTCAATGTCACCATTCACAGACAAATTATGCAGCAAACTTGCCAATTTCTCGCTTACATAGCATAGCAAACAAATACACAAAAATGATATTGACATTTTTAATGTAACATTTCATTAATGTAAATTTGTATGTTGACATACTTAAACATTTTTTTAAAATCATATTATGTCCGCCGGCATGGTCGAGGGGTAAGGCTCTTGACTTGCAATTCGAAGGTCATGGGATCGAATCCCGGTGTGGATGAATAAATTTTATTTGTTTAAATTGTGTTATTTCACAAGTAATTTATTTAAAATAATATATAATTTATTTGCGGCACGTTCCAGAGTGGAAGATATTCTCAGCATCGCCCTGGTGTAAGACCACCATTCATAATTGAAACGTTGCTTGAAATGGTTTTAGCCATGTTTGGTGACCAGATCTGAATAGCCAGGTACTTCCACACCTTCCTCTCACCCATCTCCTTCCCCTCCTCACTCCCTTCAGCCTCGTAACATACCCCGATTGGGGATGCCATAGTCTCACTGGCTATAGACAGGAGCAGCTGGGACTCTTATGAGGTATTTTATGAGCTCGTTTTCATGATAATATAACATGACCAGACCTATGTATGACCTATGAGGTGTACCTGGCTTATTAACCTATTGTTTATTATTAACCCTTGTGTAAAAAATGTAAATACTATTTACCAATTGTAAAAGCCCCCACGGGCGTTAAAAAAAAAGAGTAAAATTAAAATTTTTTAAAAATATTTGTATTGATACAGGACTAATTAACTGGATAAAACGTATAGCATAAAATATGTGCGTATTCAGCATAAAATATAAATATTATAGAAGTACATGATACAATGCGTACCTTCATTTGCAGTGCGCAGTTGACGACTGAGAACTGTATGCGCGCCTCTCGCCCGGACCACAGTTTGAGGGATTCTTGTCTGTCCTGGGCAGACACCTCCAGGTCTGAGCCGTCCTCACACTTTGAGGACTTGAGGTTCTTAATCATCTGGAATAAATAACAAGCCATTGTTCAAAATTCTTCTGTCATCCATTTGCTGAAAAAATTAATTTTGTTTAATTCAGTCGGTATTTTGCAAATATGAAATAGAAATTGAAATGTGGAAATCAATAGAAAAATGTAAACACACACATATTTATGTTTGGGTAGCAGAGTGTAAACCTCCCAGGCTAATTTGTTTGTTCGGTTTTCGGAACAACTCGTGTAGATCTCATTGAAATTGTGTCTCTCTTATTACGATAGTTAAAAATATGATCTAAACGGTGTTAGGAAGAGAAAACGTACAATGTACACCTTTATAAATCCAAAATTGCCGACAGCAATTCGAAAAAAAAAATTTAACTTTGGGAATTTTGAATTCATTTATTTTTACATGAAATGAGAAAAACTGAGTTAATGATAATGTTTATAATAAATGCATTTGCCTATTAAAAAAAATGCGTGTTTTTATTATATCAGTAATTTCAGTTTGAAAAACATAAGGTGAGTCATTTTTAACTTTTAGTTTTTAGTTTTCAGATGCATTCAGAAATAGTCCATTTATTTCCTTCCGACAAAATAGGCCCGAGACCTGAGGGTTTAAGGCCAGTACAGAGGCTCGTTCGTGCTCTATGGTTTTACACTCATTCAAATATGTCTCAAAGTGTGTACCGTTTCGCTCAATGTTTTTTTGTTCGATGTGAAAACGATTTAAGGACAGTAATTGTTTGATTTTGAAATGATCATTTACATAGTTCCTACCGGGATGTCATTTATCCAGTACCTACCCTCGCTAACCATATCACCTTACTGGAAAAGCATTTGAAAATGGAACAATGAAAATAGTGAATTCAAGTGCTTTTGTTTCTGAAAAAACAGAAGAAGATTTGGGTCACGTTGGAAGCATTTTGTAGGCGTTGTTCGTGTTCATAATCTCGTTTATGAACTAAACCATATTTCGTTTTGTACTTATTTGTGTTATTGTGGCGATAACTACTTAGAGGTATCGCGGTTGAACAATATAAAGTACATTTGTGATTGTGTTGTGTGCACCTTCGCAGAGGTAAGTGATTGGTTATCCTTCTTCCTTGTAATCCATTATTTTCCCTACACATATTATCATCCTATTCCAGCAAACACCGATTCATTTCGTTTAGTATTTACAGTACATTCCCGAGTGCATCTGAAGCTGTAATTCATAAGCAGTTTCGGATGCAACAGTAATACCGGATGATATTGAAAATGTATTACCTTTCTGACAACACCGAGCAAAAGATGTAGTCTGGCAATCGCCACATCGGGTTTCTTCAGGTACATGGGCAGCTCCGCCACCAGGAGTCGGAAGGAGAAGCAGGCCATGGATCCCGTGCGGTTAGGGTACATATCGGGATAGAACTGGAAGAAGACAATACAATTTTCAAAAATTTGTATGCATTTTTTTTTTTTACATGAGCTCCACACAGGAGGCCCTGAGGAAAATAATTTCCCTCAGGGCCTATGTCATCTTTGGGGATGCTGTGTGGAGGGTTTTTCTTTAAGGAAAGGAAGGAGAGGAGAGTTCTGGGAAGGAAAAGGGTTTAAGGGGTGGGTAGGAATCTGGGGTTCAGTGTGTCTTGGTCATCCGCCTCCAAGACCTAGACAACCCTCATCCCATGAACCCGGGCACCCCTGCTAAATCACCAAACGTAGCGAACCACTTAGGGTGACCTAAGGCAGAGGTGTTAGTTATCCAATTAAGGTTCCCGGGGCGGCGGTACCCATTCCCGCCTCCCAAATTGACTCATACATAGACATCCAAATTGATAGACCGGCCCATTAGAGAAAGGGAACAAATCATGTTGTGAGGAGCGAGATCGTCTCCCTTTCTGTGGTCAGTCAATAAATGAATTTGATAGCGTACAGGCAATTCGTATTGTAATCTTAATATTGAAAATGAATTTTTCTTTATTTGTCCCTTATGCGCTCCTAAACCTTTTATCCGATTGCGATGAAACTTTGGGGATTTGATTGCGCAAGTCAATGTATATAATGGTGAGCTCTAGCCTTATGCAATTATTTCCTAAGCTATCCATTAGACTGCAATGAAACTTTGGTGAGTTGTTGTGCGCAAGTTTTTGAAGGTTTTTATATATGCTGGTGAGCTCTGGCTTTATGAAATTTGTGTAAAAATTTATCAATAGGTGACTTGCAAGTTGTCTGAAAAATGAGTGGATTTTACATAGTTTAGAAGCAGAGGGTAGGCAGGGGGGGCTTAAGGGAACAATTCCTTTATTAAATCTGCTTACGAATAACTAGTTCTTTGTATAATGGTGCGCAAACTGTTGGCTGCATAAAAAAATTATCTACAAATAACTCCTGGTGCCAAAAATATGGTAAAAAAGATAGCTCAAGACTGGCCCTGATAAAGAAAAATGCTTGATGAAAAAGGGATGCTGTTCGGAGGGATTTTCAGGGAAAGGAAGGAGAGAGTTCTGGAAAGGAAAAGGTATGATGGGTGGATAGGAAGCTGGAGGTTAATGTGTTCAGGAGTGACGGACGTATGAATCCATCCCTCCCACTGCAGTGCAAGGCGATGTGTTGAGAGTCTAGGTTAGGTCTCCCTCGACCAGATTCTCCCAATACGGCCCGCCATGCAGTAGGAGGGCAAACGCATTCACTGCCAATACCTAGACAAACCTCACCTCACGAATCCGGGCACCCCTGCTAAATCACCAAAAGCAGTGAACTACCCAAGGGTCCGATGGCAGGGGAGTTATATATCCCACAAATTGTTGCATAATTCCTTATATGAAATAATTTTTTTTATATACGTAAAATATATGTAGGCAAGTATTTAAGTACCCACTTAAAAATCTTATGATTTTCAGAGAAAATTTTGGTTTTGATTTATTAAATAAAAGAAAATTAGAAACTTACCTTTTTGGATGTGACGTCAACTCACAGAATTACTAGTTATTTATTATCAGGGATGCTCAACTCACCTGGAAGTAAACGTCAGGGTTGTCCAACATGCCGAATGCCTCAGCTTCCATCTGGGCGGCCGTGAAGGAGTGGATCTTGACCAGCAGGGCTAGACGTGTGAACCAGAGCTGCAGCGAGCGCGGGGAGTGCTTGCCCGGGTAACCTGCCCTTCCCACCCCTGGAACGTTCATACATTGAATGATAGATACTCTTAGTATCGCCCCGGTGAAATAACTCCATTCAGAATTGAAATATCGCTTCAAGTGATTTAACTCTTAAAGTCTATTCGTGACATAGAAATAGTGAGAAATATGAAAAAGGTGTTAGAAAGAGAAAATACGACGCTTTATATGCAAATATAAAAAATAACCACAAAAGAAGTAAAAATATAGATCTTTATGAAATCAAAGTTTCGAATAGCAATTTAAAATAAATTTATTAATTATTTTTACATGGCACAACAAAAAAGTGAGATGACAATAACGTTTGAAATGCTTCCATGCCAACTCAGAAAAAGGTCAACTCAACACCTCTTTGAAAAGTCGTTAAATGCTATGAAAAAAATAATTTTAAAATAGCGGTTAACCCTAACCTAACTTAACCTATTTAACCAATTTTTTATATGTTTTTTCTTCACTCTTAACCCCTCCGCAACGTCAGCAGATATATGCGTTAAAAATACGACAGCAGTCAAGTACAATAAGCGTGTTTACACGTGTGTTTATTACACATTTATACAATAGAATAAGTATTGTTGTTTACATAATCTGTGATTTTGGTACCGTTTTCACATAAAAACATCACGTGAGTCATTTTCACATTTTTTTAATGTTTGCATTCTAAATTTTAATATTTACAAATGTTAATATTTATTTGTAATATAATAATTCGAAAGCTTATTTTGTAACCTAACTAAAACAGTTTTTACTATTCGGCTACGTTCAGAAATGTTTAATTTATAGAGCTTTAATTGTGAAGCGGTAATAATACAAAGTTTTCGTAAAATGTCATTTCGTTTAAGACACCAAAAGCTAGTATTCTCAAAAATTCGGAGGGGTTAATGACCTTTCTGAGGTGGTTCTGAGTTGGCCGGTCACCGTTTGTAATACAATTGTCTAATAAAATGTGTACATTTTTTTTGTTATCAGTAATTTTACTTACTTACTAGAAAAAACGTAAGGTGAGCCATTTTTAAAACTTTTTTATGTTTGCATACAAAATTTTTATATTTCAAAAATTATTCGTTTATTTTTAGTTAAAAAATTTGAAAGCATATTTTATCACATGTCAAAAACAGTTTTTATTTTTCAGATACGCTCAGAAATGTTACATTTATATGAATTTTATTGAAAAGCGGAAATATTCTGACCATTTGAAAAATATGCCAAATTTCTTAAGAGATGAAAGCTAAGACAAAACAGAGATAAACATAAGAAAATAGAAGTGGTAATACAAGTCAAGTCAAAACTTTGCTAAAATAAAAGTAAATGTAAAATATCTTTAAGGCGATCCACTAGTTCAGGAAAAAATCGAAATCGGAATTCACGCCCTTTATGGGAGGAGTTTAAAAATACTTGAGAAAAAGCTTTTGGAAAGGTTGGAAAAGGTAGTTGAGAGTTTTTTTTTACAGTTTGATTTCTTAAAGGCCTGTAAAAAATATTAATTCCTGTTTTACGCATTGTTTATTGTAATAAAACGGAAATTTAAAATTGATTTCACGAAATCAAGCGACGCGGAGTGACGCGTCCATCTCCCGCTCAGTTCGGGGCGTGACTGAGATTTGGCGATTGTGGCGTGAACGGAAGTTCTTCGGTGGACGCCATAGGGTTCACTTTGAAAAACCGAATTCGTCGACTAGCGGCCGTATTGTAAAATAACAACGAGAAAATGCATATTTTATTTTATTTTGGGAAGATTGGCTGTAAATATAAACTTTTTTGCGATCATTATAAAATAAACTGAATTTGCCACATTATACAATAAAACCATAACCGAAAAGGGATTTATAAATAGGAGAGTTTGGACTTGAAAGTGTGTTTTTTAGACCTTATACTTTATTTTTTTATAGGCTTATTAAAAGACTTATAAAAAAAATGACCGATATTTTTAAGGGTCAAGGTATGTTCTACACGCAGTATTAAATTGAAGCATCTACAATACTTTTAGGCAATCAAATTTTCAAAACAAAAACATATGATTTTGTATGATTTTGCATTATTTGCTATGGCTTCATCTTAATTGTTTAGTGAGCGACAAAAATCAATTAGGCTTGTATGAAAAAATCAAGGTTCTTGATTTTTATCGAGTATTTTGGGACTCCAGCCCAGAGGTGGCTCTCAAATTCAATTGTTGGGCTTTTTGAGATTTGTACAGGGCCAGCAGCTGGTCACTATTGAAGAACCTTTTAGACAAGACTGCCAAGATTAGGTTGGCCTTCTGAAGCCAGAGAGACTGGGGTATGTTGTGAGGCTGAAGGTAATAGAGAGGAGAAGGAGATGGGGAAGAGGAAGGCTGGCTATTCAGATCTGGTCATCAAACACGGCTAAAGCTATTTTAAGCAACGTTTCAATTGTGAATGGTGGTCTTACACAAGAGTGATACGGAGAGTATCTTCCACACTGGAACGTGCCGCAAATATACTACTTACATATTATTTTCAATTAATTAAATGTTAAATAACACAAATTAATCAAATAAAATTTATATGGGCACGCCGGGTTTTGAACCCGCAACCTTCGGATTGCTAGTCAAGATCCTTACCCCTCTTCTACGGAGGCCGCTCTATAGTTTGCTTCTATATGTGGAAGAAACATGCTAGTGTGCAATTTACACACGGTAGAAGTGAAACCTTCAGAAAACTGAAGTAGACAATAGTGGGGAGGCTACGAAGCATCTCACAAAGAGGAAACCGATTATACTTACACCTTTCGTAGTATGTGTTTATCTCTTTTTAGTGTCGCTATTTCGTTTCATCGAATTTCAAATCACAATTGTGCTAAAGAAATTTTCATTTAAAAACATGTTACACCATTTTTCCAGTAAAATGTCAAATTCGGAAGTCAAACATAACCTCACATTTGAATCTATTAAAATTTGTTCGAAAATCGGTTTTCCCGATATGGTGGCTAGTTGTGAAAATTTTTAGTTCTACCTTTCTACATTTTATTGTTACATAAGGCGAGAACTGATTTAGATATATCAATCAAAGGACGTACCTTGACCGTATATAGTAAGCAGTCTGGTGGTCAGGTTGACAGCTGCCCTGAAGCACCCTCCCTGGATCAGCTCCCTCAGACCCCTCTCATCCTGCGATACATGCTCGCAGCCCAGGGTACCCCGCTGCACCGCCTCTCCCTCCCCAAGATAGTGTGAAACCACGTCATATAGAACATCTCCCTGTAATGGCGCAAATAACACAACATGAGACCTGTATCACCTTCGGAGAAGCTGTACTGAGGCTTCTCGGTAAGGAAATAAAATAGTAAAGCTGGGTCTTGAAGAGACATGTGTTTTCTCAATTTGTGAGGCGGGTAGATGTACCGCGGCCCCATGAACCATTTATTGGATAACAAAAACCTCTGCCATAGGTCATCGCAAGTGGTTCGCATCGTTTGGTGATTTAGCAGGGGTGCCCAGGTTCATGGGGTGAGGTTTGTCTAGATCTTGGCGGCGAATGTGTTTGCCCACCTACTGCATGGGTCGGGAGAGACTGGTTGATGGAGACCTGACCTAGATTACTCCAGCCGGACTCTCTCAACCCATCTCTCATATCTTTTTCTATTAACAAAACTTTCTCTCTTTCCTTTCCCTAAAAATACCCTCCACACAGCAACTCCAAAGATGACATAGGTCCTGAGGGAATCTTTTTTCCTCGGGTCTCCTAAACTTGAAAAAAAATTACTTTACTACTTTTAAACAATATTTCTTATAATGTGCAGGATTGAGGTTAGGTTAGGTTAGGAAAAATTGTCACACTCACCAAATCATCTTCTAAAATGACACCTGGCATTGTCAGCACATCCCTTTCCGGAAAGAATGATCCTGCTGCTGATGTTTGCGCCTAGAAATTAATATAAAAATATGATTGCAATGTAACATGGGTAGGGTTGCCTTAACAAGGCGTCGATGACGCTGGGTCATAATGACCCGAGGCGATTTAAAACGGCCATATTTTGTTTTCCCATCAACCGTTCGACTTGTGCGCTTCAGTAGCTGGAGATACAACCCCCTTCTACCCGCACCGCCAGCGTGCTCAGCGCGACGCCGCTTGCGGAAGGAGATACACGTGCGTCAAGTTAAAACGGGTACATATTTCCTATAGTTGAAATGAAATTCTACAGTTATTTTTTCATAGTTGATTTTGCATGTGTTTCTTACTAAGGTAATAAAAAGTTTATTTATAAAATATAATGGTATTATTTATATTTTTTTTATGAGCAAAGTACTTATAAATAGTAAATAATTTTCAAAATTAAGATCACCCTTTCAGTTTTGGTACAATCCATCGATAAAATTCGCGTCACGGTTACCCGGTCATTAACCGCGTAATTATTTTCACGTCATTGACGCCGGGTTAAGTGGCGAGGGAAAGGAAGGAGTTTTTTTTTAAATTTTTTTTTATTGAAAATTTTAGGTCATTAACCGCGTAATTATTTTCACGTCATTGACGCCGGGTTAAGTGGCGAGGGAAAGGAAGGAGTTTTTTTTTTAATTTTTTTTTATTGAAAATTTTTGATACAATATATAAAATAGTTACATAAAATAATGAAAAGTATATAAAAAAAAAGCTAAATATAATAAATGTATGAACAAAAAATCCCACAAAGGCACAGCCTGTGCGTGGGTATAATATTGATTTTTTACTTTTATTTTTATTTCTATGGTTATAGTGAATATTTTAAGTATATATAAATTAGGGATTTAAAAAAAGTAACTGAATAAATACAATTAAAAAATACAACATAATAACAGTGTGCACTGTTATTATCGTATTCGTAAGTTTTATAAGAATAGTTGTTTCAAGTGCAATTTAAAAACATACAAAAAAAACAAACAAAAAACATAGCAAACAATATAATATATATATACTCTAAAAGCTGTCTAATGATAGATACACTTAACGGCTTTGTTTAAGGGGTAATTTACCAAAACCGAAATAATATTTCGGGGTGGGGAAGTATGAAGTATGCTCGAACGGGGAACCGCTGCGCGCTACCGACGAAGTCAGAGCAGCGAAGAATCTAGACTAGATGGTACACTTGAGTAAGATTTGAACATGAAACGTTAAATATTGGGCATCTTTCAAATTATGTTTATTAAATTGAATGCGCATGTTTTAGGTAAATTTAGATAGAAACATTACCTATTGGAGGAGGAGCTCATGATTTTATGACTCTTTATCAGATTTTGATCAAACTTGTTTGATAAATTATTCGATACAACCAACTACACTGCTGGACGGTAGGCATTAGTTCTTCATTGACAGATGTCAAAACAATACGGTATTCAATTTCGCATTATTTTCGTAATATGTGATCATAATTATATCTGAATATATTGGAAAGATAAATAAAATATCGGTCATTTTCAATATTTATTATTATTGTTTACAAAAAGTTATATATATATAAATTATATATTTATATAAAAGTTATATTTTGATAGTGTCCCGCACTCGTGGCTAATCAAAATATATAAAGTTAAACCAATTATAATTAGATTTTTGAAAAATATTATGTCCTTTTGGAATACAGATATACTAGTAAATTTAAAAGGTAAGAAAATAGTAATACCGGGCATTTCAATAAAAAGAGGGATTTTTCAAGGAGACTCATTGAGTCCTCTTTGATTTTGCTTAGCATTGAATCCTCTGTCTAAAATGTTAATTAAAAGCAAGTTTGGAATAAAAATTAACGGTAATACAAGAGAGATTATTAGTATAGTTTCACATCTATTATATATGGATGATATAAAATTATTTTCAAATTCTGAATCAAATTTAGAGAAAATGATTAAGGTAGTTAAAATTTTTCAGATGATATTAAAATGACTTTTGGTTTAGATAAATGTAAAACGATCCATATAGAGAAAGGCAAAATTGTAGATGGAGACGAGGGTATATTTAGAAATTTCAAAATTAAAAGTATGAAAGGGGGTGATGTTTATAAATATTTAGGATACCCGCAATCGAATAGATTAGATCACACTAGTATTAAAAATGATATTAGGATTAAATTTCAAACTAGGATCAGAAAATTTTTAAAATGCAATATATCTGCTAAAAATTTTGTAAAAGCAATAAATACTTGGGCAATACCTCTACTAACGTACTCATTTAGCATAATTAAATGGTCCAATAAGATTTAGATAGTTTAGAACGATTAATTAGAACAACGTTAACAAATTTTAATTGCCATCATCCAAATTCAGCTATAGAACGAATTAATTTACCTAGAAATTTAGGAGGTAGAGGTGTAATCAAAATAACATCTTTGAAACACAATCAGGTAGAATTGCTTAGAAATTTTTTTCCATAGGAAAGCCAATAGCTCAGAAATGCACAAAATAATTTGCAAGGCAGATATAAACATTACACCTTTAAATTTATATGACGAGAATGCCAAAATTCTTATAAATACTAATCAGGAATTATTAGATTCCTGGTCAAATAAAATTATTCATGCAAAACACTTCAATTATCTCAACCAAACGTATGTTGACAAACTTTCGTCAAACAAATGGTTGAGTATTGGAGAGTTGAGCGCAGAAATAGAAGGATTTATGCTTGCCATTCAAGATAGAGTCATTAATACAAAAATTATAGGAAGCATATAATCAAAGATATAAATCAAATTGATGATTTATGTAGAAAATGTTTGGCTTTTCCGGAAACTATAGAACATATTATATCGGGATGTTCTATATTAGCGCCGTCCGAGTATACATTTAGGCACAATCAGGTTTTAAAAATAATCCACCAAAGTTTGGTAATTAAACATAACTTGATTGACTTCCGTAATACTTGACCGTACGATTGACTACCATTTTATGAATATGTATGAACCAAATTCATTTTAGAAAATGAATTTTATAAAATATATTATGATAAAACTATACTAACAGACAGAACAATTAGTCATAATAGACCTGATATAGTTTTACATGACAAAATTAAAAAAATAACTTATATCATTGATGTAGCTATTCCAAATTCCTGTAATATTAAAAAAAACAGTTTCTGAAAAATTAGAAAATACATAGATTTAGGAAATGAGATTAAAAGAATTTGGCACTCTCAGACTATAAAAATATTACCACTTGTTATTTCGGCTACTGGCATTATACCTAGGTCTCTGAAAATATTCATATTATATTCCATAGTTCTCATTAAAAACTTGCGGCAGGAATGTGAACTAACATTTTTCAATATGAAATAGCACAATTTGTTGGTTATTCACATTTGGTAATAATAATAATAATATTTGGATGATTTATATAGCGCCGTTTTTGTGAAAAATCACCTCAAGGGCGCTGTACAAACTTATAATACATTTCTAAAATCTAAAAACTAATTGTTCTTAAAACGATTACAGAGAAAGAAGTTTCTTTAGTAATAAACTCGCTCAAAAACTCTTCATCAACCGGCATTGATGAAATATTTAACAATGTTCTTAAAAAAATTGCCCCTGGTATACTTCAACCATTAACGCATCTACTTAATATTAGCATCCGCCAAGGGCTATTTCCCACCATTCTAAAACAAGGTCTCATTATCCCTATTTTTAAAACTGGCTCCAAACTTGATATTAGTAATTATCGTCCTATTACGTTGCTAAATTCCCTCTCAAAAGTATTCGAAAAGATCGTCAATAATAGTCTCATGGAATATCTGGAAACCAATAACTTAATATCGCCGCGGCAATTTGGATTCAGAAAACATAAAAGCACCAATGATGCTATAGCCACGGTCACTGACCATATTTCTGGCCACCTGGATAAGGGTTTGAAATGTCTATCGCTATTTCTCGACCTATGTAAAGCATTTGATACAATCTCACACAGCAAACTAAAACGCAAAATGTTTAATATAGGTATTAGGAACAAAGAATTAGGCCTCCTCTCCAGCTTCTTATCTGACAGATCCCAATGCGTTAAACTCAATACCACAAAGAGCCAGAATTTGCCCATTAGTTACGGGGTCCCTCAAGGCAGTGTTATAGGTCCAACGCTCTTCCTAATATATATTAACGAGTTATGCAACCTAGATATCGATGCCACTATTGTCAGTTTCGCCGATGACATTGTCCTACTCTTCCAAGCAAAAGATTGGCTTACCGCATATTCCAAAGCGGAGGAAGGAATTCAACAGGTAAAATATTGGCTTGACTCGAATATATTAACTCTAAATGTACAGAAAACCAAATACTTACTGTCTAGTCTCACCAATATCCCAAAGTCAAACCCAGCCCCGCCATTAAAAATACACAAATGTAAAAATTCATCTCTAAACCGAAACTGTGACTGCCCATGCCTAGAGCAAGTAAACATTATCAAATATTTAGGAGTAACCTTCGATACACACCTGAATTGGAAGCAACATATACATAATACTACAAACAAAATCCGAAAATCTATATACTTTTTCAAACAAACACGCAATTTCCTTAACCTAAAACTTTTAAAAACAGTATATTACTCATTGTGCCAATCTCACATCGAATACGGAATTCTAGCCTGGGGTAATGCATATTCCAATGCCCTTGATCCCATCATGAAAGCACAAAAACTAATCATAAAAATATTTCTTAAAATGCCGCTTACTACCAGCACTGATACTATCTTCAATTCCTTCAATGTTATGGACATAAAACAGCTCTACTCAAGATCCATATTACTTAATTTACACAAAAACAACAAAACACCATACAAAGCTACACAAACAATACACAATACCCGAGCCAAAAACAACGAACTTCTCCAAACTCCTTTTTTCAAAACCACCTTCGGGCAAAGACACTCTAAATACATAGCTTGCAAACTATACAATACACTACCAACTACGATCAGACAAAGTGACTCCTTTACAAAATTCAAACAAGATATTAAAAAATGGATTATAAGTATTGGACGCCACACTATCACACATATCTGTAAAATAAATCACACATAGACAGAAATAACTATTCACATACAACCTAACCCATATAAAACAAACGAAAATAATGGAATCCTGTCAAATTTAACCTATAAATAGACTAGGCAGAATTTATTTCATTACTCCATCTCCAACATTTATAAAATAACTCTCTTTAAAAGATTTACCACCCTTCCAATCACCCTTCTGTTCTAATTCTATTCATAATATGTATTTTACCTGAAATATCCTTGTAACTACTATATTCATTTATGTACGCCTGTCTCGACACAGGTATACTCTAGTGAGACAGGCATACAAATAAAACCATTGTAAATATATTTTATTATAGATAAAAAAATTAAAAAAATTATTGCTACAAGGTTTGTTAGATTCGTACTGGGAGATATATATGGTGAGGATCGTTTCGTGTTATTATGAAACTTTTTCCCTACTATTCTCAATTATTATCTTTTGTTCACTAAAAAATACTAATAATATGTCTGCAAAGTGAACAATACTATATATATCTTTATCTTTACCTAATTTATGTAAAAGCACAGTAGGACGTAAATAAATAAAACTAGGAATACGAAAATACGGGTAAAGGGGCACTCTAAACCATTCTATGCCGCTGGTTGCAAACAGGCGGCCGCGAAATGGAAGTTCTAGTAAAAAAGTCAACTTGGTTCTGAAATAAAACACAATAACATAACGACTAACCTTTAGTGTGACCCCTTTTCTTATGTGCCTACACATTTACGTATTTATTTTTTGTAAAATTTGACGTGCTTTCACTCTGAAATCATCTCGCATAATGACTGGAAATAACTCGTGTCTTGGTTTATATAATGGCGTGAGACAAAATAACAATATCGTGATATTGAAAAACTGTTTTTATTTATTTAAGCATTGTTTTAATGCTTTTTAAAATAATTTTATTATTCAGTCGTTTAGACAACATTGATGTGGTGATAATGTATATTTTTTATAATTCTCCTGTATTTAGAATTAAAAGATATAATCGAACTTTAAGCTATTTTTACACGTTTTGTAAATATTTTTTCACGCAATTGTTTTAAACATTTAAACACGTTTTTTTAACGCACCATTTAGAAGAATAGTTTATTTTTTCAAAACATAATATTTTTTTCTAATAAACAATATAGAAATGTTCTTAAAACTGCATCAAAAATCCCTAAATATGCTGCGCTTGCGGTAATATACCCTTAAACTTATAAGAAAAAATATCTGTTTCAGTGTTTTTTAGTCAAATTTTAGTATATTTTTTATAAGATTGAAGATTTTGACATATGTTCTCTTTAAGGTTAAACGTCACGTACGTTATAATCTAGGCATTCACAGATGGCGCCAATTAAATTATTTGAGGTTTTTAGTACTTTTTGCACGTTTTACTTAAAAAAATTGAGATGAATTAATTGTTTGCGCCCCTACATATTAAATATGAATATAAATAAATAGTTTTATCCATAAACAAACCCAAATATTTCAAGAAAGGCTGAGAAATACAATATTGGATTGAGTCACCGATACAAAATTGAATTTTTCAGCCTCTCTTGAAAGATTTGGGTGAAGAAGTGATATGATGATCTGAGTGAAACTGTTGTTGGGGGGAGAAAACACAGAGGCCAGCAAACCGTTCCCCAGCCGAGCTGTTGAACTCAAGAATGAGTGTTTCTCGACTGTGCACTGATGCCGAAGAAATCAATGATGCTATTTCCTCGGAGATTGAAATACCGATAGAACAAGGACAGCATTCCTACCCGAAACCTGTGCTCTAAAGATTACAATCCATTTGTTAAGATAGGAGAATCTATCAAACGGATCGCCCATTTCTGCACAGAGTCGAGGGTTCTTTACAGGTATTTTGGGACTCCAGACCAGAGATGACTGTATCATAGTTTAATTACCTGAATAAGTATTTTTTTAGCCTGTTCAGTGGGTATCCAGGCATCTCTTCTTCTGTCTGCCTCTCCTCCACTGGGCTGGGAATCCTACAAATGTACAATATCATATATATTCAATCCTGCAAATATATAATACTAGCTGACCCGGCCACGCGTTGCTGTGGTAACTAAATACGACGCCATCTACTGTTTGGTTATCCAACTTTTATAACCACTGGCATCTTTGAGTCTGAAGAGACAGACAGACGCCGCGGAGGACTTTAATGTATAATACGTAGAGATGGTGCGAAAGATTATAATAATGTACTTGAAATGCTTGAGGTGACTAACTTTTTTAAATTGATAAGGATTATTACTGTATCCGTCTAAATAACTTTTTAATTACGAAGAAGATAGAATGGGTATAGTAAGCTATCTGCAAAAGATAGATATATGCCTCCGCGGACTTTTTTGTAGATCTATAAAAGAGGAATATCCCACCATGCATTGTTTTATTATATCCCAAAAGGATTAGGCACCGTTTTCGATGAAAACTACCAGGCGGCTTGACTTTTTCTGACACTTTTAACAATTATCGTTATGTTTCAACCAATTTACACAAATCCTTGACAAATTACATATCTAAACCTTCCTCACTAAACACTCTATCTATTGGTGAAAACCGCATGAAAATCCGTTTAGTAGTTTTTGAGTTTATCGCGAACAGACAGACAGACAGACGACGCGGGGGGCTTTAATTTATAATATGTAGAGAGTAGAGATCATATATATTTGAATCCTGCAAAGGTACAATCTTTACATAGTATGAAATGAAGTCGCTCCCGCTGTCCGTGCGCATGGATCTTTTAAACTACGCAACGGATTTTCATGCAGTTTTCACCAATAGATGGAGCGATTCATGAGGAAGGTTTTTAGGTATATATTTTCTCAAGGTTTTGTGTAAATTGGTTGAAATACGTAATATATCTGGCCAAGCGGCAGCGGGCAGCGGGCTGCCAAACGGGCGGTGCGGATTTGATTTAACAGATGGCATTGGTTATAAAAGTTGGTTAATGGCATGACTTTGTGTTTCTTTAGCCACAGCAACGTGTGGCCAGGTCTGCTAGCATCATATATATTTGAATCCGGCAAAGGTACAATATCATATGCAGGGTGTCCGGGGGTAAAGTGCATTAACTTCGGGAGGTGATCCTAGATGATAGTACAAGTAAAAAAGATAAATAACTTTTTTCGAAATTCCAACTTTTAGGGGTAGTTTTCTGGTAAAAAGATAAAATTAGATGAGCGTGTGCGGGCGGCATTATTATTTTACACTGTTGCCGAATCCCCCCTCCAAGCGCTCAGTGCCAGTGTTGAATTCGAATGTAACAATTTTATTCGCGTTGTAGTGTTTCACTTTAAAAACTTCATTGTTGTTAGTCAAAACTTGTTGATTTAATGTGTCTTTATCTAGTGTGTATTTATTAAGACTGACTTAAAGGAACAACTTCATTCAGTGCGAGTTTTTTTCCGACTTACTTTTGTTTACTTAGTTGTAGACATGCCTAACCTGCCTAGCTGTAAAAATGGTGTTTATTTGTGCGTAATTTTATCATTGAATTATTGTGCCAATATCGCCCAATTTTGTTATTGAATTATTAGGTCAATGCCTTACTTTACCAACAAAGAACGGGCAGACACTCATTAATGAAATACCCCACTATGTACGAATTGATAATAATATTACTTTACGTTTACATGCTTGCTTACAAGCTGAAGGTGGAACAATTTTGGAGGTGGAAATGGGTACCGCCGCCACGGGAACCTTTATTGGATAACCAACACCTCTGCCACAGATCACCCCAAGTGGTTCGCTACGTTTGGTGATTTAGCAGGGGTGCCCGGGTTCATGGGGTGAGGTTTGTCTAGGTCTAGGAGGCGGATGACCAGGACACATTGAACCCCAGATTCCTACCCACCCCTTAAACCCCTTTCCTTCCCAGAACTCTCCTCTCCTTCCTTTCCTTAAAAAAACCCTCCACACAGCATCCCCAAAGATGACATAGGCCCTGATGGAAATTATTTTCCTCAGGGCCTTCTGTGTGGAGCTCTTGTAAAAAAAAAAAAAAGATGGACATTTTAAAAATTTGTTAAACCAGTTAAAAGCGATGATATTAGTTAAGTGTTCAATTAGTTTATAACAATATAGTTATCTTTTTACATTTGGTTTAACACACGATCTGTATAAACATCAAATTCTCAGTCTTGTTATTGTTTACAAACGGTTTCCATGGATACAGGCCAAATCACACCAACAAGTTGCAACAAATGCGCCCGGCAAGCTAACTTGGGTAAGTGCTACCTTACCCTAAGGATTTTTAGTAGGTATCTCTTTTTGTATGGAAAAAAAAGTTGGAATTTCAGAATTTATCTTTTTTACTTCTACCATTTTTTCTATTTTTCCATTTTTTCCTCAATTGGCGACTAAAGCCAAATGGGTCGAAAACAGTTGTGACAGCTTTCCATCTCAGTAATTCACAGGCAAACGCAAAACTCTGTGATCAGTTTGATGGAAAAAATATTTACCATGAACCCCATCCCCGCTATCTTGGAGTAACTTTGGACAGGAGCCTGAATTACCAGAAACACATAGAAACAGTGGGCAAAAAAACCAGGACAAGACTAAACTTAGTCAATAAGCTGGCTGGTACTAGCTGGGGATGCGATGCCAACACGCTCAGAACGGCATCCATTGCCCTGGTTTTCTCAGCAGCTGAATACTGTGCTCCAGTATGGGCCAGAAGCGCCCACACTTCCATGGTCGACGTTCAGCTTAATGCCACAATGCGAACCATCAGCGGAACCTTAAAATCGACTCCTCTTCCTTGGCTCCCCGTACTTGCAAATATAACCCCGCCAAATATCAGGCGAGAGATTGCAACACTGAGGGAATACAAGAAGGCGCTGCAAAAAAGCGAAATACCCTTGCACGATGATGTCGTTTCTCACCCGGCATGCCGCTTAAAGTCTCGAAAACCCTTCTGGACGGAAGGAGAAAGACTCCTTCGAACACCTCTCACCCCAGAAGATAGGTTTCTCACCCGGTATGCCGCTTAAAGTCTCGAAAACCCTTCTGGACGGAAGGAGAAAGACTCCTTCGAACACCTCTCACCCCAGAAGATAGGTGGAAGCTTGAGTGGCAATCAGCCAACGTCAAAAACGCACATCTCGTGCAAGACCCCACTGAGAGACAGCCTGGGTTCTCATTGCCTCGCAAACTCTGGACTGCCATCAATAGGATAAGGTGCTCCCATAGCCGTTGTGCTCACATGATGCATAGATGGGGCCTTAAAGAGTCGGCGACGTGTGAATGCGGTGCGGTGCAGACCACCGAACATGTGGTCAACGAATGCCCGCTCCATTCATTCCCCGGCGGGATTGATGAGGTCCACAGGGCAACGCCTGAGACCCTAGACTGGCTCGCAGACCTAGATGTCCCCCTCTGACCCCCCACCATACGAAAGAAGAAGACTTCTACCATAATGTAGAATCACCTCCGAAGTTAATGCAATTTATCCCCGGACACCTTGACAAAGTTACAATATCATATAGGTATATTTGAATCCTGCAAATGTACAATATCACATATATTCAAATCTTGCAAAAGGTATAATCTTAACATATAAAACAAAGTCGGGCGAGTTACACCATTTGTAACTCAAGAATGGCTGGACAGATTTTTATGATCTTTGATTTTTTGCTTTTGTCTCCGCCCCGAATAGCAGAATAACTACTAAGGACTGTCTATAGCAACATTAATGTTCCACAGCAACACTACAAATTTAATAACACTTACCGGTAGCAATACTTTTTCCAAAGCGATATCAATGGAAGCACCAAAAGTCTCCGGAACACTAGGACTAGCTCCTGCTACATTCATAGATGGATTAGGTCCAATGTTATCAAAGAACGTCGAAGGATCGGGCAGTTGGTTGACCCCGGTAGACATGGTCCTCGGTACGTCAAACAACGGGGCGCTGAACAGAGTGTCTCTCTCTACTCTGGGCTCAGAGGTGAAGGCGACAGAAGGATTGGCAGTCGACTCGTCAACAAACAATTTGCAAACCACAGGTTCTTGATTTGCAACCTGATTGTTGGAAACTTCCGGCTGCTTTGAGTTCTGATTGTCCGCCTTATCAGTCACAGAAACTGAAACAAATGATAACATATTTTATTTAAGAATCAAAATGGTTTGTTGTTTTTATGTTTCTTCTATTTTTCTGTACGGCGTAAGAAATTTGTACATTAAATCAAGCATTAAAATGGAAATAGAAGTCTTTGAAATATGGATATAATATAAGCTCATACTCAAAATACTTAGACATACAGGATACAGAAATAGGGTATAAACCAATTTAAAAGTTCTTCATCGAATGATCAAGAATTTTGCAAAATTGCTGTAAAAAAAATTAGGTAAAAATGTACTGTTCTGCATTTTTTTACATTGGCTCCACATAGGAGGCCTAAGGAAAAAAAAATCTCTTGGGGCCTATGTCATCTTTGGGGATGCTGTGTGGAGGGATTTTTAAAGGAAAGGAAGCAAAGGAAGATCTGGGAAGGAAAAAGGTATGAGCGGTGGTTAGGAATCTGGGGTTCAGTGTGTCCAGGAGTGACGGACGTATGAATCCATCCCTCCCACTGCGGTGCAAGGCGATGGTCCTGCTGGAGAGGTAAAAGGGTCAACCAGTCTCTCCAAATCCGGCCGGCCACGCAGTAGTGGGTAGATGTATTCGCCTCCAGATTTAGATAATCCTCACCCCTTGTACCCGGGCACCCTTGCTAAGTTACCAAATGTAGCGAATCACTTAGGCAAAAAAAAAAAAAAAAACACTTTTGGTGACCTATAGCAGAAGTGTGGGTAATCCAATAAATGTTTCCCAGGACGGCGGTAACTAATACCCTCCTCCAAAATTGCTAATTCTTAATGCACATGAATTATCGAAATGACACCTTGTTTCAACTTATTCGCTATTTATAAGAAAAAACATGTATTTACATTGAGGGAGATATGTAATCAATTTAAATTCATGCTATTTAGTAAAAACTTTTATAACCACTGGAGTGATTTTTGCCATATATTAGCGCCATTTTAAATGTCTCCGATTGTTTTTCGGATAAAAAAGGCAATTATCTCCTTGATGACGCAAAAATAAAAAAATAAAAATATTTATAGCTCCCACGTTTGTTATTTTGGACTTAAAACGATGTTAAAAATATATTTTTTAAATATTTTTATTACACAGAATTTGTGATCAGCTGTTTATGGTTAAAATTAAGTCCTTTTTCCATAGATATTCACCCTTCATTATCAAGTATACCTCAGACAATATACAGAAATCGAAAATATTCTATGTTGACTCGAATAAATACCTCTCAGGGCGGTTTCAATGTAACAACCACGCAGGATTCGCACGATTATAAACTTTACGGTTTTTTAATAAATCCTACAAATATGAGGTAAAATACAGGTTAATTCATGGGCTATATACTTAGCACTTTAATAAGTTCTTATGTTTCCATGTTAAAATTCGAAGGTATGATTTTTTTAATGTAAGCGAAAAATTAATAAAAATGATCTTCTGAAAATGTCGAGCAAACGGAGAAAAAAGTTTTAAAATGCGCTTTCGCTCCAGGGGTTAAGCGGAATTTGTCATTAAAATTGACTCAATGTTCTTAGCATTAGATTTCAACAAAATAACAACTAAAATGCATGATTTTGCCTCTCCCCGGTATTTAATTTGAATAGTGGTTTCTCATTAGAATTATGTTGAAACAAAGCGCAATTTCAATAATCTACATGTATTGAGGCAGAATAATAAAATTTTACCAAAAAGAAGAAAATTCCGATATATTGAGAAGCGATAAATACAAAATAATCAAAGACATTCAAATTGATAGACAAGCCTATCAGAGAAAGGTTTAAAAACCAAAGCACACGGAGCGGGGAGGGGGTATGACCGTCGACCTTTTGACATCCATCTTGCAACTCGCATATTAAAATCATGATTTAGCCCGACCAAAATAAAGTCTGCTCACAAATTACTAGTGTTTTGCTGGCTGCATAAAAAACTACTATTTCCAATACAGTTCCATGCTTAAAAGTGACAAAAATGATTTTAAAATAGACGTAAACCCTAACCTAACGTAAGGGAACGTACCCATACTACGTGACCAATTTTTTGCAATTTTTAACCCCCCCCCCCCCCCGGTGACCAAAAACCTAAACAATTCGCCGCTCATTTGTATGGAGCGTGACATTTTGAAGACCCCCCCCCCCCCCCTAAACGTGTCACGTAGTATGGGTACGTTCCCTAACCTATTAAATCAATTTTTAATATTTTTTTTATCATCACTTTTTATGACCTTTCTGAGGTGGTTCTGAGTTGGTTTCATTCTGAGTTGGCCGGTCACCTTCCTATTCGGGCTTATTTACAAAATTGAATGTTTTATTTCACTGTTTAGTTAGACACTTTTACAGATTTGTTGTAATTTACCCGACTCACTGATTTTTAGCATCGCTACGCATCCTGATTATGAAGAGGGCACGACTTTTTTAAACCGTTTTTACAAACATTCAGATCCTGCACACAAAAGTCCCACAATGGACTCAAAATGCTGCAAACCATTGTCTTACTTTAGCGAACTTTATTTTTCTGCGCAGGGTTTTGATTATTTCAATGTGCACTCTTCGATGGTCAACGCACAACTGATGTCATAGTTTATAAAGCATTCTCGAACCCTCCTGGTGCCAAAAATATGGTCATGTGGTTTGTCTCCAGCTCATCGAAATGATACCCAGATTCCATGTTAGGGCAAGCCTATCAATTTGGATGTCTGTGAAAATAGCCCAATAATTGCTATTGTTGCTAAACTAGGGAAAATTGGTTGAAGACAAAGCAGAGAAAACGCTTCACTTCACATTTATATTTTATAATTGAATAGAGCATTTGGTATTTTGTTTTGGTATTTAAATAATTGAATTATTGAGGCTTAATATGATTTAAACAAAACTGTATACTTTTTTGCTGGTGTAACTGTCTAATTCAATGTTGTGTTATGTAAAAGTGTTATTGTTTGGTCAAAGGTTTGTTTGTCAATATCAGGAACGCAACACTAGAAAAATTAATAATTCACAATGTTGGTAGAAGTGCAAGAAAAGGCAAAACAAAAGCTCGAATTCGTATTTCAAACAATATCCCTCCAACGAAAATTTCATCCAATTATGCTGAAACTCTCAGAGTTTACTTGCGAAGGCGAAGATGACAGTTGCGATTGCCGACAGTTATCATTATGCAAGAGAAGATAAAAGAAGTTTAATATAATAACCTTCGGATAAAACTCCAATATTCGCGAGCGAGTTGTTGATAGGCGTTATTGGGACATCTCGAATGTCGGTTATTTCGTCGAAGAACGCCGCGGAGGAAGAAATATTCGATGCGCCGAAGTAGTTGCTCAGTGACGGTCTGGGTCCATTATTTTCATTCATCGTAATATAAATGTCAGCTGGCAATTGACCCGAAGCATTCGCCAATTGAACCGTGACCCAGCTGTTGGAAACAATCTGTTGTTTTGGTACTTTTTAATGGGCCCGCATTGAGATTTATCGATCGGTTCTATTTCTGTCAACGATCGTTCGAGGTAGATGAACTATGTTGTATGAAAACAACGAAATTCTATGAATACTGTGGTTTTCTTGTAAAATTTATTGACACAAACATCATTTTTGACAGATACACACAAATATACCAAAGTATACACAGAATGTAGACGTCACTTTTCATTTTTGACATTTTGAATTTTGATCAGAAATTAGAATCTAGGTAGGAACCTGAATGTAAAAAGAAAACTATATTTTTCGACGATTATACCAAAATAATATCAAATCCATCTGAAAATTAGCATTATTGATAAATAGTTAAATTACCTATTATTTTGTATTTTAATTTATCTTTTGCCTTGAAGATGTAACGAAGAGGAGTACTTCTTAGTGGTAAACAAATGATATTGTTTAAAATTAACTAACTAACCATCACGCCGTTTCTCCGCAGGGGTAGGCAGAGAGGACGGACCGCCAAACAACTCGATCTACGCACAAACTCCTTGCTTCGTTCATAATCATACATCGTCTCATACCTACACGAAATTCTATTATTCTGTTTTTTTCTATTATTTTGTGTCTTCTATTATATTATTTATAATATTATGTAAAACGAAAAGCGATTAATTATTCATTCTTAAATCCATGGAATAATTTTTACACTACTTTGCACTGTTGTAAAAAAATATCGCCTAAACACAATATTTTCAGTACTTACCTACACGAACAAAAGAGACACATCGCTAGCAACACAATAAACTAAACGTCACAAAATTTTATTCATCACTTTTATCGAGTTGTCAAAAAGTGTTACCGGAGCGTTGTTCGGTCTACGTTTTATTTGTTTTAATAAATTCCGCTTTATCAGCAAGTTATTGTTGCGGAACAAAATCTAAACACTATAAGGTAAATATTTATAATTATAAAAATTATATTCCGTGATGTATTTTTTAAAGTTAAAGCGGTGTAGTCTTTACTTTCTGTCAACTACTGATTAAAACATACAACTATGAGTACTTTATTTGGGGATTGGCTCGCGGTCGGTCAATGATAATACCTAATGTTTTATCTCAATGTTTTAAATACATTTGCTATTGTTTATTTGAAGCTTTGCTACATTGAGTTAGTTGTATTATAAATGTTTCAATGTTGATTTTCAGCCAATGACGAATCAATCATCTCCGATGGAGGAGCAAGAGAAGCTGTTAGATGAATCTCTCAGCGTTGTTAAAGTTCAGGTAATTGCACTATTATTGCATTAAAGTTCAGGTAATTGCACTATTATTGCATTAAAGTTCGGGTAATTGCACTATTATTGCATTAAAGTTCAGGTAATTGCACTATTATTGCATTAAAAATGTATTATTGTTAATAGAAAAACATTGTAACTACAAGAATCTGACACATTCACCTTGTTTACATTTTGTGCTATCTTCCAATAATTCTGTCGGTCTCACTAATCAAATATTTGGGAACCCATTACATATCATTGTTGTTTAGATAACTTTTTAATACCAGTCTAACTCCAATATTTTGTAAATAAGGAAAAAGGCAATTATTTAGTGATACATTTTTGAGTAGTTATGTTTTTGAGATATTACCTATCTAAAAATGAAATAATTACGGTGTTCGTATGTTTTGCCCACTAGTATGAAAGTGAAACTGGGTAAAGCCAATGACTTTACAATACATCTATACTTGCTATTGTTTCACAAACTAAAAATTGAATGTGGCAAATAAGAAACACTTATGTTTCCAATAAATTCATAATTCAAACATTTTTCACGTATGACAAAGATAGGCATTCAAAGAATGTGAATGCGTATTATGAACAAAATAAACGATATGACCGGGTGGAATTTTAAAGTATAAAAGTTCCGTTATTGCCTCAAGGCCGATTAGAGTAGGAGGCCTGGGTGATTTTGAGGTTTTTTTTTACATTAAGTAACTCCACACAGGAGGCCCTGAGGAAAATAACTTCCCTCAGGGCCTATGTCATCTTTGAAGATGCTGTGTGGAGGGTCTTTTTGAGGAAAGGAAGGAGTGAACATGGTTCTTGAAGAGACCTATGTTGTAGGAGGGAGGAAACACAGAGGCCGGCAATCGTTCCACAGCCGAGCCGTTGAACTCAAGAACGAGTCATAGAAACGACCCGTTCTCATGTGACTAATCGTCGCCCGAGTTCTTAATTGTGCAAACTACCATTTTATCGAAAATGAGTTTTAAATGCAATCATGTTAAGGATACAATTTCGCATCGTTAGATAAATAAAAAATAGTTTTACGAGCCACATACAATTAATTACAAGCTTTTTAAAATGTCAATGTCCACAACAATATTCTAAAAGTGAGTTCTTAATTAGTTAAACTCCTTAGTTCAATCTCATTTGCCCCGAAATAAAATTTGCGGGCTAGATTAGTCAAACTCCACCAATCGACCAATCACAGCACGCCGATCCACGATACCGCGCCGCCATGTTGTTTGTTTACTTCACCTTGTTTTTGTTATTGTGGTGTGTTACGCGAAAGCAAAAGGCATTTAATTGTATTACAAGTGAGTTTTTGAATAACGAAATTACAACAAAATGTCTAAAACTATTGACAAAAGATCATACATACGCAGCAGTGCTGAAATAGAGCGGTTAGTATTAGTTTTAAGTATCTTTATCAATGACGTTTCAGTTTTTTTTATAAATGGCAAGGAACTTTGTAATACAGCGTGTTCATTTTTCGGTTTTAACTCAGTTCTCCTTTCCAAGAGTTTTTATTGTCGAAATCAGTTTTGTTGATTATCATTTCATATTAAAGTTAGAAGTTCAATTTGAAATTGTCAGTTTATCCGTATTTGTATGAAGTCTTTGTTTGACATTTAAGAATAAGTCCAGTCATTAGGCAGTTTGTTGATATAAATTCTGGTGCAGTTCTGATTTTTTCCTCATTTATGTATTGTGGGGTGATCCGAGTTTCGCCAACAAAAATATGGTTGGGATTTAAGTTTTAGCTAAAGAACATGAAAAAAAAAGAGTTTTTCCAGGATTTTAATTATAACTCAATAACTATTGACTCTGTGAAAAATATTTTATTATTTATGAATTTCGCCGCTTTTTTTACATGAATACCGCACAAGAATCCCAACTGCTCCCGTCTGGAGCCAGTGGGACTATGGCATCCCCAATCGGGGTATGTTGTGAAGCTGTAGGTAGTGGGGAGGGGAAGGAGATAGGGAATAGGAAGGTGGGGAAGTACCTGGCTATTCAGATCTGGTCACCAAACACGACAGAAGCCATTTCAAGCAACGTTTCAATTCTGAATGGTGGTCTTACACCAGGGCGATACTGAGAGTATCTTCCACTCTGGAACGTGCCGCAAATATACTATATATTATTTTAAATGAATAAATTGTGAATTACACAAATCAATCAAATAAAATTTATTTGCCACGCTGGGATTCGATCCCGCGACCTTCGGAATGCTAGTTAGGCGCCTTATCGCTGCACTACGCCGGCCGTCTGGTAATACGCAATATTTCTTAATCAAACAGTTAGATTTATCTTTATTATCACGCAAAGTGAGTATTTATGCCGGGGGAGACAAAAAACACGCAAAAAATAGGCATTCAACATATTAATTATGTTTATACGCGGTAACGCCATTTTCATATGTATTCAAGATTAAGATTATTGATATCGGTATAAAAATGTTTTAATTCATTATTCTCATAATGTTTTTATTTTCCTCACAAAAAAAAATTCAATAAATTTAAAAAATATTTTAATGTGTTTCAATAAAGTTTTTTTTTTTTTTAATTATCTTTGCATGACCTTTTCAAAGCGTTCCCGTTCCCGCCCTGTTCCCCTCAGGCGTCCCCTCTGCCTTATTCTCAGATTGTTTGTAGTTTTCTCACGAAAACGCATTTCAATAAATTTTTAACAAATTTTAATGTGTTTCAATTATAGCTATGGTATTTTTTAAAATAATTATCGCTGCACGTCCATTCCCATGCGTTCCCGTTCCCGCCCCGTCCCCCTTCCACGGTCCCTTCCGCGTTCCCCTTTCACCTTCCAACCCCTCCCCACTCCCGCTTCCACTTTCCCCATCGCCCCTCCCTTGTTTCACTCCCGCGACTCCCTCCGCTTCGTTCCTTCCTTCCTCCCTCCAAGATTCCCCACCCCCCCTTCCCCCCTACCGCTTAACTTTATAAAATACACACATTTTTCAAACAACTCGCGAGCCGCCTAATGTATTTTTTTAAAATAAATATCATTAAGTCAGAGCTCACCATTATACATAGAAACCTTCGCGGTTTCAGCACAACAACTGACCAAAGTTTCACCACAATCGGTTAAATTGTGTAGGAAATAATAAGATAATTTTAAGCAAATTTCATAACCCCAGATCTGACCATTACATATGTTCAGGATCTCAACTTCCGCTCTCCTGACAGAGCAATCTGGCGTGGTAACACCAGATTCCGAAAGGAAGTGTGGCTGGAGTAACTCTTCAATAATAACTCCAGCTCTTGAATATTGGTCTTTATTCAAACAATAAAAAGACCCGTAGGGTAGCTCATGTACGGTGAGCCCAATAATGCTATCTCTCTTCGCGGTTTTTATAACCCACATGAAGCGAAAACCTGGCAGCAGACGTTTTGCCAAAAACGACCCGCCCAAGATGGATGGTAACAAGAGAAGAAGAAATTAAAAAATCCGTGGCAATACGAAATCGCTCTGGCAATCGCCAACACAAAAAAAATGTTGCCACAACCATTAGGGTGACAATCACAAAAAATTAATATTTCAGTACCTGAAATCTTAACAGAGACCTTCGCTGCCGTTCGTAAAAAAACTCACCAAAGTTTCATCGGAAGCGCAGAAAATAATAAGGTAATTTTTATGAAAATTACATAACGCCAGAGCTCATCATTATATACAGAAATTTTCGTAGGCGTGCGCACAATACCTCACCAAAGTTTCATCGCAATCGGATGAATAGTTTAGGAAATAATGAAGGAAAATTTAATAACACCAGAACTCACTTAATTGCAAATTTGATAACACCAGAACTCCCCATTATATATTGAAACCTTCGCAGGCATGCGTAAAACATCTCACGAAAGTATCATCGGAATCGGATGAATGGTACAGAAAATAATAAGGGAATATGTGTGCAAATTTCATAAAGTCAGAGCTCACCATTATACATAGAAGTTTTAGCGTGCAAGCGCACAATAACTACCCAAAGTTTCATCACAATCGGTTAAATGGAAGAGAAAATAATGAGGGACAGACAAGCTACATAATTAATAAGTTTTTATATATATATCCCACCACAATTGTCGATATCACAAAGAGATATATTGAAAATAAACTCACCTGTATATAACTTGAGATGGTCGTTTGCACAATTAAGCACGGAAAATATTTATGCAGAATTTGCTCTATCTCCATTTTAGTGTGGTCAATCTCCTTAAGAATAATTTTGATTTTGCATTCTTGCTCAATCTCCATTTTAAAATTAAAAATAAAGTATCAAAAACGATAATAAGTCACCTTATTAAGAATTATATCAACTTATGAGACCTTTACCTTTACGTAAATAGCTTCGTTTTACACACCTATCATAATGTTTCATTGAAATAATCAAAGAAATCCTCCTCCTGTAAAATACGCAAATGGTAGTTTGGACAATTAAAAACTCGGGCGATGTAATGTCAACCGTGTACAAATGTTGGGCGCGTGTTTGGCGTGTTTCCCGACTATGCACCGGTGCCGAGGGGATCAATGACGCTAGTTCCTCGGAGCATCTTCCATTGTAATACCGGTAGAACAAGGACAGCATTCCCACCTGACGCCTGTGCTCTAAAGATTGCAGTCCGTCTGTTAAGATGGGAGAATCTATCAAATGGACCGCCCGTTTCTGCACAGAGTCAAGGATTTTTTTTAGGTATTTTAGAGCTCCAGACCAGAGGTGGCTGCCAAATTCAACCGTGGGGCGCACTTGCGATTTGTACAGGGTTAGCAGTTGTGTACTATTAAAGTATCTGCGGGCCCTGTACAGTACGCCCAGTTTCTGAGAGGCTAAATTAACTCTGGTTTCGATGGAGCCCCCGTACCTGAGCTGGTCACTTAGAGTTACACCAAGCATATCGATGGAGGTGTCAAGTGATCAAGATTTTAGAGCAATGACAGTTTGCAAATGGCGGTGATTTTTTATTTTATATTTTTACATTAGCTCCACACATTAGCTCTGTAGGTGGCTTGCAGGTATACTAGGCCTATTTCATCTTTGGGGATGCTGTGTGGAGGGTCTTTCTAGGAAGGATAGGAAGTTACAGCGCCCTTGAGGTGATTTTCCACGAAAACGGCGATTAATTAGCCAATTATTATTATTATTATTTATGGGTAGGAAAAAGGTATGAAGGTTGGGTAGGAATCTGGGGTTCAGTTTGTACAGGAGTGATGGATGTATGAATCCACCACTCCCACTGCGGTGCAAGGCGATGTTCCGAGAGAGTCCTGCTGGGGACTAAAACGTCCCCCTCAACTAGTCTCTTCCGATCCGGCCTGCCATGCAGTTAGTGCACTTGGCAGTGGACTTGCTGTGGCAGAAGTGTTGGTTACCAGGGTGGCGGTACCCATACTCGACTCCCAAATTGAAAATTGTTTTTTACTCGTTATTGCTGATTTATATGTTGTTTTACCGCGAGCATATAAATAAACTGAATGATTAGACTATTTTAAACAGTAAAGTTTACTTAGAGACAGCACTGACTTTGTAATTTCTCCCATAACCTGTACTCTAGTAGGCCTTGGATTCTCTAATGACGCAGTCTTCAGGCGGAAAACAATTATATTATTTATGATAATCGATAATAATAAGTAATTTGCGCGTATTTACAAATGAAATGATATTCCTTGGCTTTTATTAGTGTTTGCTGAGTAATGAAAACGTTTTCTCTTCGCCCACGAGGGCATTTTTTAATGTAATTTATTCAGGGGTAGGATATAACCTCTGGCGACGTGTGGCAGTTTAGTATTAAAACTACGATATCGAGGACAATACAATTGCCTTATTTTTGGCTTGCCACTTTGAGATCTCTACCACGCATCTATATATATATATTGTGACGTCAATGGAAAAAATACAAAGTTCCATTTTTCAAATTAAGGTTAAAATTTTCCCCTGTCAAAATATCTTTTTTTTTACATTAACTCCACACAGGAGACCCTGAGGAAAATAATTTCCTTTAGGGCCTGTCATCTTTGAAGATGCTGTGTGGAGGGTCTCTGTGGAGGAGAGGACGGAGTGAACGTGGATCTTGAAGAGACCCATGTTGCAGGAGGGAGGAAATACAGAGACCAGCAAATCGTTCAACAGCCGAGATGTTGACCTCAAGAACAAGTCGTTTAAACTACCCGTTCTCACGTGACAAATTTCAACCGTATACATATATTGAGCGCGCGTTTGGCGTGTTTCCTGACTAAGCACCAGTGTTTATTGGCTGCTATCTTTGTGTGGAAGATACTCTCAGTATCGCCCTGGTGTAAGACCAACATTCAGAATTGAAACGTTGCTTGAAATGGCATTAGCCGTGTTTGGTGACCAGACCTGAATAGCCAGGTACTTCCCCACCTTCCTCTTCCCTATCTCCATTCCCTCCCCACTAACTTCAGCCTCACAACATATCCCAATTGGAGATGCCATAGTCTCACTGGCTTCAGACGGGAGTAGTTGGGACTCTTGTGCGGTATTCATATAAAAAAAAATCTTTTAAGATGGGAGAATCAATCAAAGATAGCTGAGCCTGTAGACGCCTCCTATCTGGACTGCCCGGGCTTCACCCTCGCAGGCAAGTTCAGACCTAAAGGAGGTGTCTGTCTCTATAGTCGAGCTGACGTCAACTGTGTGCGACTGTTGAATCTGGAAAACTCCAGATTCGACTTAATGTGGGTACGCGTCAATCTTGCCAGTACAGTAAGATTCTAAGCGTGTTTATACCGGACACCGAACCTTGGCGAATCAGACACGTACAAGCTCTTCAAACACTTAAGCGACACTATTGATGACCTCTTGCCCCGCTACCCTACGGTAGAGTTTGTGGTCCTGGGGGATTTCAATGTTCATAACAAACCTTGGTTGAAGTTCTCAGGATCAACAGACTCGGCGGGACGCCAAGCGGAATCCTTTGCCCTTTGCTACGGATTGGAGCAAATGGTTCAGGAGCCCACAAGGGTTCCTGATGTCCAGACTCACCGTTCCAATCTGTTAGACCTATTTTTAACTACTGTGCCACACGGTTACAGTATTGAAGTCACAGCGTCTTTAGGATCGTCCGACCACTGCCTGGTGACGACATCAATCCCTGTAAACTTCAGACCACCAAACGAGAGGCTGAAGAGAAAAGTGTGGCACTATAGTTCAGCAGATTGGTTCGGTCTGCGGGCACATTTTAATGCTTTCTCGTGGTCAGCTGTCTGTTTTCGGACTTCGGATCCCTCAAGATGTGCCCAGGAAATTGGTGAAGTCATCACATCCGCGATGGATGGCTTCATCCAATCTACTGTTAAGGAAACTGGTGTAGGCTCAAAGCCGTGGTTCAGTCGACAATGCGCTGAAGCAGTGCGATGAAAAAACGCGGCTTACCGAGCCTACAACACATCTAGAACATCCGAAGACAGAACACCTTACAACAAAATGGCAAAGGAATCCAAGAGAATCATAAATAGATCAAAATTTGAGCACGACCAGCAGATCAGCAGAAAGCTGGCTGCATGCCCGCATGGCAGCAGGCAATTCTGGTCGCTTGCGGGCTCAATAGGTCGCAATTTCTGCAAATCCAGTCTGCCGCCTCTTACCAGACCTGACGGCTCACTGGCAAACACCGCCACCGAAAAGGCTAACTTATTAGGTAAAATGTTTGCAGATAACTCAACCCTCGATGACCAAGGTGCTGTCCCGCCGTCGGTTTCTCACTGCGGTTTTCGTATGAAAAAGCTGAGGATCCGGCATCGGGAAGTACTCCATGTTTTACGAGGGCTTGATGTTAATAAAGCTAGTGGGGCTGACGGAATACCTGCCCTGGTACTGCAGAGGTGCGCTGCAGAAATAGCTCCAATTTTGACGAAGCTTTTTAAAATGTCCCTGAAGACTGGCTCTGTGCCCTCTGGTTGGAAAAAAGTGGTTATCCATCCTATTCCAAAGAAGGGTGACCGCTCCAACCCGGCCAACTACCGCCCCATAGCGATCACATCAGTTCTGTCTAAGGTGATGGAACATGTGATCAACGACAAACTGCTCATATACCTCGAGAAGAACAAAATTATTAACGACCGTCAATACGGATTCCGGCAGAACCGCTCGTGCGGTGATCTTCTCGCATATGTGACGCATATTTGGGGGTGATGCTTGGAACGTTTTGGTGAGACCCAAACGGTTGCACTGGACATCTCCAAGGCCTTTGACCGGGTTTGGCACCGACGACTTGTCAACAAACTGCATTCTTACGGACTTCCCACATCCTTGTGTACTTGGATTGCCGACTTCTTGAGGGAGAGGTCGATTCAGACGGTAGTCGATGGTTTCACCTCTTCCTCACACTCGATAAATGCTGGCGTCCCGCAGGGATCGGTTCTGTCTCCGACTTTGTTTTTGTTGCACATCAACGACCTTTTGTCATGTGCACCAATTCACTGTTATGCGGATGACAGTACAGTTCATGATAGCTTTTTGTTTGACAAGCCCCCAAAGGGCTCACAAACTCTCAACAGCTCGTAGGGCTTTGAAGCAAAGATTGGACGGTTACCTCGAGAGTGTTTTCTCTTGGGGTAAAAATAATCTCGTTGAATTTAATGTTTCAAAGACCCAATCTTGTCTGATTACGTCTAAAAGGGATCGAAATGAAAATCTAGTCTCTTTCAACGGAAGCAATCTTCCGAACAGGCCCTCCATTGATATGCTTGGTGTAACCCTAAGTGACCAGCTCAGGTATGGGGGCTCCATCGAAGCCAGAGTAAAGTTAGCCTCCCAGAAACTGGGCGTACTGTATAGGGCCCGCAGATACTTTAATAGTACACAACTGCTAACCCTGTACAAATCGCAAGTGCGCCCCACGGTTGAATTTGGCAGCCACCTCTGGTCTGGAGCTCGAGCACAGGCGCCGGGTGGGAATGCTATCCTTGTTCTACCGGTATTACAATGGAAGATGCTCCGAGGAACTAGCATCATTGATCCCTTCGGCACCGGTGCATAGTCGGGAAACACGCCAAACGTGTGCCCAACATTTGTACACGGTTGACATGAGAACGGGTCGTTTCTTCGACTCGTTCTTATGTTCAACAGCTCGGCTGTGGAATGATTTGCCGGCCTCTGTGTTTCCTCCTTCCTACAACATAGGTCTCTTCAAGACCGATGTTCATTCCTTCCTCTCCTCAAAAAGACCCTCCACACAGCATCCCAGATGACATAGGCCCTGAGGGAAATTATTTTCCTCAAGGCCTCCTGTGTGGAGTTAATGTAAAAAAAAAAAATGACCGCCCGTTTCTACACAGAGTCAAGGGTTTTTTCAGGTATTTTGGGGCTCCAGACCAGAGGTGGCTCCCTTAAAGAGACTCCACACAGCATCCCCAAAGATAATAAAGGCCCTAAGGGATTTTTTCCTCCGGGTCTTCTGTGCGGAGCTTATGTAAAAAAATGACTCTGTATTTGTTTAATCATATTATTAATGTTGTTTTATTTCATAGGCGCTTCAGATGAAGAGATGTCTGGACAAGTCGAAGCTAACGGAGGCCCTCAAGCACGCCTCCACCATGTTGGGAGAGCTGAGGACCTCCATGCTCTCTCCCAAAAGCTACTACGAACTCTGTATCCTTTCCAATTCACTTACATCACTTGAATTTTATTTAAAAAATTGTTAATGGCATTATGGACAGTCCTGATTTATTGTTAATGGCATTATGGACAGTCCTGATTTATTGTTAATGGCATTATGGACAGCCCTGATTTATTGTTAATGGCATTATGGACAGCCCTGATTTATTGTTAATGGAATTATGGACAGCCCTGATTTATTAAGCTAACCTCTCAGGATCCAAATAAATGGAATATTTCTCAATACATACAAAAACTATAAATTGTTCTTGAAAGGAGATAAAATATGCTTTCAAATTATATAAATCAAAATAAATATTTAATTTTTAAATACAAAAATTTTGCATGTAAACATAAAAAAGTTTTAAAAATGGCTCACCTTACGTTTTTTCCAACTAAGATTACTGATAACAAAAAAAAACAAATATACATAAATATTTTATTAGACAAATATATTTAACCCGGCGAGATGTGCCTCGACAAATTTCTGGCGCGAAATCAGTCGGGCATTAGCCGCGTTGTGATCTACACGTGCCAAAACTTAAAAAAGATAATTATTACCCATGCCCGTATTCAGTATAACTTTTCTTTCTATGAGAATTGTAGCAATAATGATGATGTTAATTAGTATTTTTGACTGTTTCCGTAATTGTTTACGTTAGTAGATTCATAAAAGGAATATTTAAACAATTGAAGACTGATAATTGTTATATTTAACTTTGATTTTGCCAGAAGAAGCCACAATACCTGGGTAGGTACTCGGCTACCAACCAGTAACCTAACCTGACAATTGTATCAGTTGTTTTCCTTAACCTGTCACCTGCAGACATGGCCATCACCGATGAACTCCGTCACCTGGAACTGTATCTCCTGGAAGAGTTCCAGAAAGGCCGGAGAGTTGCCGACCTCTACGAGCTGGTTCAGCACGCAGGAAACATAGTCCCCAGGCTCTACCTGCTTATCACCGTGGGGCTGGTGTACATCAAGACCAACGCAAGTCTCAAGAGGGATCTGCTTAAGGTGAGGAAACAAATTACTTGTACTCAGCCCTGTAAGCCCCCAATTCAGTAAAGTTCCCTGATCGTAGAGTTTTGGTCCTTTGTATGTACAGCAGCAGTTAGAATGTGTGCAAAAATTAACTTTTCACATAGGTACCTATTAATTTTCTAACTAAAAACCATTTGAATTGTGAATACCTACATAATACATTTATGCCGTGTAAGAAAATTTTGATTCTCGAAAATTTTATGTTTCCGAAAAAAATTCAACGGAAACGAGCCTGGAAATTTGTATAAAAATTTTGAAACTGAGAAATTCCAATTTTTATAAATTCTATATTGTTTTTTGACATTTTCTCATTGAGGATGCTGCATTGAGCGGCATTCATGTGTCGATTATCATCAGGTAACTTGAGAAGCATAGTTTAAGCCTCAAAAGTCTAAAAATGTCCCAGGAATTTTTCCGCTCATCTTAAACACGACTACTACTGAGCCACTTCGATCGTTGAAATCGAGGCGTTCAGTTTAAGCCGTATCTTACAAAAAATTCCCTTCACCTCCTTCCTTTCTCTAAAATGGCCCTCCACACCTAATCCCCAAAGATGACACAGGCCCTGAGGGTATTATTTTCCTAATTTGCGGAGCTAATTTAAAAAATCATAAAAAATCGTTAATCTTTAAAAAAATTCCACTGACTCGGACTAGTAGAGAGCAATTAGGAGTCTTGCTATGTATTTACATTACAAAAATGAATAATGATTGTATTGCAGGACCTGGTGGAGATGTGCCGTGGAGTTCAGCACCCACTGCGGGGTCTGTTCCTGCGCAACTACCTGCTGCAGTGCACCCGGAACGTCCTGCCCGATGTCACTGAGGCCGAAATCGACGCCGAAGGATCGGTAACTAATAATTTTCACCGTTCTATTTGAGTATCGATTTGATGACTTTTTTTTAATGCAATTTGGGAGGTTATTAATTAACCATTATTCCAGAGTTTTTTTTATTTATTTATTTAAACGCAGAAAAGGACTTTTACATAAAGAGATTTTTGCTTTATTTTAAACGAGTCGTGTTTTATTAAACATTTTCACAATTTTCACTTCAATTTTATCATTTTAAATATTAGCGCGCTCTCTCCAACATTCGTAATTACATATCTCTCCATCTTCTTCTTTTTGTGCTGGGATTCGGCGCCTTAAGGGGGAGGGGGGGGGGGAGGGTAGTAGAGAAGTGTGACAAGAGGTATGGGGGGGGGGGGTCATCAGCTTTGTGATGTCACATGCACAAAACGACTTGATGAAAAACTTTAAATTACCAACTATTATTTTTACATGTAAAATTGCAAAATATGTGACACCACGCTAGGGGGGGAGGGGGTCTCACAAATGTGACAATGCGCGACAGGGACGGAGGGGGGGGGGGGGGGGAAAAAAAAAAATCATGAAATTCGTGTGACGTAATTTATGGATGGCCCCTAATGTGGTCACATAAAATACAAGATTTGACACAAAGTCGGTAACATAGAATGTAAGTTAAGTAAAAATAGATAATTTGCCAATATCCTCCAATAAACAATAATACCCTTTGAACCCAAAGGCGCTAAGCAAGTTCTCCCCCTCTTCCTGCACTCGATATGATAGTTATGACGTCATAGTGAAGTCGTCGCTAATGACTCATAACTATTGTATCCGTTGCTTTTTCACAAACCGGTATTCCGGGCCGTAGGGAAATAATGATAGATGTCGTTGCCGGTAAACCGGCCATTATGGTATATGCTTCGCTAAATCAGGCCGGTTTACCGGCCTATAGGGTTCAAAGGGTTAATAAAAATGTTTAAAATTGGTGTTCACAATAGTTTATGAAATAAGTAGAAATAGTTGGCACACAGGGCGTTTGAAGTTTGCCAAGTTCAAATACATCTAATACATTGTATTGGAGGATACAAACTGTCTAAATAAACAGTTAGATTTGTAAAACTGCTCCATTTTTAACACATTTCCCTTCCCCATGCCTACTTTTACCCCCTCCCTGATGAAGGTTCAGGTCGAACTGAAACCGGTTGGATAAAAATATAATAAAGTAGAATTAAACAAAGTTATTTTATTGTTTTCAATGATTGAATATTAAAGATTGTTAGTTATTGTTCATAATTAGTATAGTTTGTGTTATCTATTTTAGATTAAGGATGCCATAGACTTTGTGCTGATGAACTTCGCTGAGATGAATAAGCTATGGGTGAGGATGCAGCACCAGGGACACTCCAGGTAACATAACAAAAGTACATAAACATTAAATGTATCCAAATTGCTTGTGTCCGATATTGCCACAATGTCCCGAGAAGCGAGCATATCTCACCTTACCTCTTAATATTTGTCCCTGTATTTTATGTTTAAGCTGTTTGTTTCTTACAAATAAATAAATAAAATCTATGTATCCAATGATGTAGAACCCTACGTAATTGGATACCATAACCATGCATGTTATTTCCCAGTCAAATACAATAATCAGAATGATTGGATATATGGTATAAATGCAATTGCAGGGACAAAGAGCGTCGGGAACGCGAGAGAGAAGAGCTTCGGATCCTGGTGGGCACTAACCTGGTGCGTCTCTCGCAGCTGGAGAGCGCAGGCCTTCCTCAGTACAAGAAGCTCATTCTTCCCGGAATCCTGGAGCAGGCCGTATCCTGCCGGGATGCCATTGCGCAGGAATACCTGATGGAGTGCATCATACAGGTGATTTAATAATACCTAGAATTTTGTCTAGATATTGTAGATATACTGGCAAAAAACATTAACTCTATCTAGATATTGTGTGTTCACTGGCAAAAAACGTTAACTCTTATCTAGATGTTATGGATTTACTAGCAAAAAACGTTAATTCTATCTAGACATTGTGGGTTTACTGACAAAATACATGAATTTTATCTAGATATTATGGGTTTACTGGCAAAAAACGTTAATTCTGTCTAGATGTCTTGGGTTTACTGGCAAAAAACGTTAACTCTATCTAGATATTGTGGGTTTTACTGCCAAAAAACATTAACTCTATCTAGATATTGTCGGTTTACTGGCAAAAAACGTTCACTGTAAAATCGCTGTGAGAAAACAAGAATTTAAGTTTTGTACCAACTTAAAACATTTTTAATCTAATTCAATTTCAGCTTGTATTTATTGAAAAATACATTATCATGATGTGTGTTAATTTAAGAATACCTTTTTTTAATTTTTAACCCCTCAGACCTCGGGCCTATTTTGTCGGAAGATCAAAATATTTCCGCTTTACAATAAAATCCAAATAAATTGAATAAAAACTGTTATTGAAAAGTGATGAAAAACACTGCGAAATTTTGTAATTCGAAATAAATATGTAATTTTTCAATATAAAATTTTTTGATGCAAACTTAAAGAAGTTTTAAAAATGGCTCACCATATGTTTTTTGTAATTAAAATGACTAATAAAAAAAAAAAAACACTTGCAAATTTTATTAGGCAAATGTATTATAAACACTATCGTCAACTCATTTTTTTTCTCGATTCATGTAAAATTAAAAAATTCTCAAAGTTTCATAATATTTTTTTCAAATTGAAGTCGGAAACTTTGATTTCATAAAGGCATTCATTTTAATTGTTTTTTTTGTTATCTTTTAGATTTGAATATAAAGCTTGGCGTTTTCTCTTTCTAACACCGTTTAGATCATATTTCTAGCCATGATGGTAGGTGAGACACAACGATTTCTATGAGATCTATGTGAATTGGTCCGAAAAGCAAACACATTAGCGCGAGGGGTTAAACAATAAAATCAACGAAATTGTTACTGCCGAATAGGTTATTTAATTATTGACTTTATAATTTGAAAGTAATAATTCAGCTTTAATCTGCAGGTGTTCCCTGATGAGTTCCACCTCGCCACCCTCCAGCCGTTCCTCAAGTCCTGCGCAGAGCTGCAGCCCGGAGTCAATGTCAAGAACATCATCATAGCGCTTATTGATCGCTTGGCCGCCTACAGTCAGGTAAATATTATGCCAACATTACATTATATCGCTTACAGTCAGGTGCATATTATGCCAACATTACACTATGCCGCTTACAGTTAGGTACATATTATGCCAATATTACATTATATCACTTACAGTTAGGTGCATATTATGTCAATATTACATTATGCCTCTTACAGTCAGGATACATATTATGCCAACATTACATTATATCGCTTACAGTCAGGTGCATATTATACCAATATTACATCATGTCGCTTAGTCAGGTATATGTTATGCCAATATTACATTATGCCGCTTACAGTCAGGTACATATTATGCCAAAATTACAATATGCCGCTTATAGTGAATTACATTAATTATACCGTGTTCTCCAAAGCCTTCGATACTGGGAATCATGATATCTTGCTCACAAAACTTGTTTTTTCTGGGGTTCCCCAAGGATCGATCCTAGGACCTCTTCTCTTTTCCATTTTCATTAATGAAATTGCTGGAGTCATTCGTTTTTATCGCTTTTTGCTGTTCGCTGATGATCTAAAATTATTTCTTCTAATAAGAAATATTGAGCACTGCCTGCGCCTTCAAGCCAATGTTGATAACATGTCAGATTGGAGTCAACGAAACCAGCTTCATTTCAATGTCTTGAAATGCGTAGTTCTGACTTTTACCAGAGCATTTAGTCTCATCTACCACAGGTACACTATGCGTGGTCATAATCTCAAACGAGTTTAAAATACAAAGGATCTTGGGATTATTTAAGAAAGTAAGTTGACATTTCGTCCTCATATCGAAGGAGTGTGCCAGGGTTTGTTCTCCGAACCGTCAAGAGTTTTTCGGGATACCCGTATTCTGGGGATTTTATACTTCTACCTGGTCCGTAGTAGGCTGGAGAGTGGTTCGCTTATCTAAAATCCTCGTTAGGTGGGATGCTCCCTTATATTGGAGAGGGTTCAAAAAAAGTTCCTAAGATTTCACTACATGAGGGAGTACGGCCACTATCCATGGCTCTACCCAACGAACTTTCTTCTGGACATGCTGGGACTTCACTCTCTGCAGCTCAGAAGAGAGGGGTATGCCGCCACCCACTTATTCAGACTGCTGCGAGGCTATATTGAGAACTCAGCCATTTTGGAGCGCGTGAGACTCTATGTTCCAGACGACTATCTTAGACAGCGCCATCATAGATTATTCTGCCTTTCTGTCTGTAGGACTAATCTGCCAATTGTTCTCCCGGTAGGGAGGAGTATATTGCTCCTGAACCAAATATCCGAGATTGATATTGTTTAAGTTTGCTTTGAGTAAATCAATTGTAAAGTTTTAGGTCTTTTAACTTCAACAAGAACTCCAAGGTAGATCAAAGATACTTTTATTGGCAAAAGAAAATACAACACTCCCTTATAAATCCTGAAATCCCCCCAACGGATCGATAATATTTTTTAAGGCAAACTAATGCAGAAGAGAGATAAATAAATTAAATCATCCTATTTATTAACTTACTAACCTAACAGGGTCCGTTGGAAAGGGAAGACTATAGCTATTCCTGACATCTATGTGAAAAACCCTGAACTATAATTATGTCTGACGTCTTTGTCAGGAGCAGAGAAACATTTTACCTAATTAAACACTAGCTTTATTTCTTAACAGATATATTTGGCGTCGGTGAGGAGAGATTCAAAAGGGAAATTCTTTCGATTCTTCACTTCAGAATCTCTCCACATTGACAAAATCTTCACCGCTCGCTGCCTGACATTTTTTTGAAATTGCTATATTTTTTAAAATTTCTATTATGTAAACCATTTTTTATGAAATATTTATGTGGCGTAAGATTGTATTAACTTGTAATGGTGTAAGAAATTAATAATAAAAAAAAAACGAGTGTGCTTTAGACCACACGACTGAAGTAAAACTACAAGACAAACCTCGCCCCATGAACCCAGGTATCCCTGCTAAGTTACTAAACGTAGCGAACGGGGTGACCTATGACCTAGGGGTGACATATGACATTTGGGTGAAATATGACCATGGGGTGACCTACGACCTTGGGGTGACCTACGACCTTGGGGTGACCATCCTTATCCTTATCACTCCCCAAGTCGGTCAAGCCTGCGTAAAGGCCCGACCGTTCGCCTAGCAATCGATCACCGTTCGCATCGTTTACCGTTCGCATGACATTTTTCGTAACAATCGCCACTTTTCGTAACGCATTCACCAGCTTACCCCCCGAGTCGAGCGTGCGTAAAGAAGTTTTACTTCAAAAATATATTATTATAAATATAAAGTATATTAATATATATTATATCCAAACCCGCCTCAAATTGTTAAAAATTATTAATATTTTTTTCAGTAATAAATTTTTATTTATGGTTTCAATTGTTCTTTCCAGAGAAACGATGGCAATATCAGCATGACGGTTTTGGATGAAGACGGCTCAGAAACGGGAACCTCAAATGTTCCCCTATTTGACGTTTTCTCCGATCAAGTTGCTTCCATTACACAGGTTGGTTCTTTACCATTTCCATCTCAATATGTTATTAAAACACATTGCTATTTCGTAATAGACAAATGACAATCTTTATTATTCTTAAAAATGTTACACATCGTATTAATATAGATGGCGCCACTAACACATTTAACAATTTTGCTATCTATATTCTAACAAGTCTTAAAAACAATGCTGTTGCTAATCACACTTTGATCGAAAGCTAAAACGGGCCGCATTTAACCCCTCCGCAACGTAAGCAGATATAAGCATTAAAAATAGGACAGCAGTCAAGTACAATAAGCGTGTTTATACGTCAGCGCGTGTGTTTCCATAGAGATCGTTATAACTCCGTTATTGTTTTAGTTGCATCCCTAAAACAAAAAGTCAAAGGTCGATAGTAGATCAAGCTGCACATTTCTATCAAGTTGTCTATGGAAATACATAACAGGAATCAGCTGTCAATCGCGTAGTTGAAAAAGTTGAAATATTTACCCGCGCAAATTTGCTACCGGCAGCTCCACCGCGCTCCACATTTAAATTTTTATTAAATATTTTTATATGAAATGATAAAAAAGTGAGGTGACAAAAGTGTTTATTACACATATATACAATAGAATAAGTATTGTTGTTTGCATAATCTGTGAATTTAGTACCGTTTTCACATAAAAACATCACGTGAGTCATTTTTACCTATTTTTAATGTTTGCGTTCTAAATTTAAATATTTACAAATGCTAATATTTATTTGTAATATAATAATTTGAAAGCCTATTTTGTAACCTTTCTAAAATAGTTTTTACTATTCGGCTACGTTCAGAAATGTTTCATTTATAGAGCTTTAATTGTGAAGCAGTTATAACTAAAAGTTTTCGTAAAATGTCATTTCGTTTAAGACACCAAAAGCTAATATTCTCGAAAATTCGGAGGGGTTAAACGGGACTATTGGAGTGTTAAAATATCAAAATAAATGTATTATTTGGCCTTTTTACGATTTACACTCAGGGTCTATGTACAAATTAATTAGTAAAATAAGTAATTCTTGCAAATGGTTAAAAGTGGCCAATCATAGTCAAATATGGTTAAATTTGTATACATATTATCAAGTATGTATATGTATATGGTGTAATACAACCAGTACGGTCAAGGTCTTCAATTTTGGTTGAAAATAATCAAATACGCTCATAACGGCCAATATGTTCAAATGCGATAAAATGTTGTCAAAAACGTATTACCAAATGTACAATAATCTGGACAATATTTTCAAATAATATTGTGAATTTTTTTCTTACATTAATCCCACGGGCAGCCTGAAGAAAATAATTCCCCTTAGGGACTATGTCATCTTTCAGGATGTTATGTGAAGTGTATTTTAAAGGAAAGGAAGGAGAAGAAGTTCTGGGAAGGAAAAAGGTTTGAGACATCCCTCCCACTGCGGTGCGAGGTGATGGGTCAAGGGAGACCAACTAGAAATGCCAAATGGTCTCCCTTAACGAGTCTCTCCCAATCCGGCCTGCCGCGCAGTAAGTAAGCAGACGGATCCGCCGCCAAGACATAAACAAGCCTCACTCCGTGAACCGGGCATCCCTGCTAAGTCACTTGGGGTGACCTATGGCAGAGGTGTTGGTTTTTCAATAAATGGTTCCAAGGACAGTGGTACCCGTACCTGCATTCCAAATTGAAAATGTTATGGCCAGTATGATAAATTTGATCAAAAGTTATTGTTGAATCTGGTCAATGTTGTCAAAATATACAGGAAAGTGATTAAATTTGATCAAAATAGCCACTCATCTGACTTAACTACTCAAATCCATAATAATATTTTTGGATGATTTCTCTAGCGCCATTTTCGTGAGAAAATCACCTCAAAGCTCAATCACCACACCATCACAAATCATCAATCACCTCACCATCACAACACCTCAAATCACCTCACCATGGCAGCAGGCAATTCTGGTCGCTTGCGGGCTCAATAGGTCGCGATTTCTGCAAATCCAGTCTGCCACCTCTTACCAGACCTGACGGCTCACTAGCAAACACCGCCACCGAAAAGGCTAACTTACTAGGTAAAATGTTTGCGGATAACTCAACCCTCGATGACCAAGGTGCTGTCCCGACGTCGGTTCCTCACTGCGGTTTTCGTATGAAAAAGCTGAGGATCCGGCATCGGGAAGTACTCCATGTTTTACAAGGGCTTGATGTTAATAAAGCTAGTGGGCCTGACGGAATACCTGCCCTGGTACTGCAGAGGTGCGCTGCAGAAATAGCTCCAATTTTGACGAAGCTTTTTAAAATGTCCCTGAAGACTGGCTCTGTGCCCTCTGGTTGGAAAAAAGCGGTTATCCATCCTATTCCAAAGAAGGGTGACCGCTCCAACCCGGCCAACTACCGCCCCATAGCGATCACATCAGTTCTGTCTAAGGTGATGGAACGTGTGATCAACGACAAACTGCTCACATACCTCGAGAAGAACAAAATTATTAACGACCATCAATACGGATTCCGGCGGAACCGCTCGTGCGGTGATCTTCTCGCGTATGTGACGCATGTTTGGGGGCGATGCCTGGAACGTTTCGGTGAGACCCAAACGGTTGCACTGGACATCTCCAAGGCCTTTGATCGGGTTTGGCACCGAGGACTTATCAACAAACTGCATTCTTACGGACTTCCCGCATCCTTGTGTACTTGGATTGCCGACTTCTTGAGGGAGAGGTCGATTCAGACGGTAGTCGATGGTTTCACCTCTTCCTCACACTCGATAAATGCTGGCGTCCCACAGGGATCGGTTCTGTCTCCGACTTTGTTTTTGTTGCACATCAACGACCTTTTGTCATGTGCACCAATTCACTGTTATGCGGATGACAGTACAGTTCATGATAGCTTTTTGTTTGACAAGCCCCCAAAGGGCTCACAAATTCCAACAGCTCGTAGGGCTTTGAAGCAAAGAATGGACGGTTACCTCGAGAGTGTTTTCTCTTGGGGTAAAAATAATCTCGTTGAATTTAATGTTTCAAAGACCCAATCTTGTCTGATTACGTCTAAAAGGGATCGAAATGAAAATCTAGTCTCTTTCAAAGGAAGCAATCTTCCGAACAGGCCCTCCATTGATATGCTTGGTGTAACCCTAAGTGACCAGCTCAGATATGGGGGCTCCATCGAAGCCAGAGTAAAGTTAGCCTCCCAAAAGCTGGGCGTACTGTACAGGGCCCGCAGATACTTTAATAGTACACAACTGCTAACCTTGTACAAATCACAAGTACGCCCCACGGTTGAATTTGGCAGCCATCTCTGGTCTAGAGCTCCATAATACCTGAAAAATACCCTCGACTCTGTGCAGAAATGGGCGGTCCGTTTGATAGATTCTCCCATCTTAACAGACGGATTGCAATCTTTAGAGCACAGGCGTCGGGTGGGAATGCTATCCTTGTTGTACCGGTATTACAATGGAAGATGCTCCGAGGAACTAGCATCATTGATCCCTTCGGCACCGGTGCATAGTCGGGAAACACGCCAAACGCATGCCCAACATTTGTACACGGTTGACATTTGTCACATGAGAACGGGTCGTTTCTTCGACTCGTTCTTGTGTTCAACAGCTCGACTGTGGAATGATTTACCGGCCTCTGTGTTTCCTCCTTCCTACAACATGGGTCTCTTCAAGACCAATGTTCATTCCTTCCTCTCCTCAAAAAGACCCTCCACACAGCATCCCAGATGACATAGGCCCCGAGGGAAATTATTTTCCTCAGGGCCTCCTGTGTGGAGTTAATGTAAAAAAAAAAAAGGCGTTTAAGGTTGTTTTCACGGTAATATAACATTACCAGACATATGTATGAAGTATGAGGCGTACCTGACTTATTAAGATTTGATTCCCTTTTCAGAGCAGACAAGACATGCCCCCAGAGGACATGGTCTCCCTGCAGGTGGCCCTCCTGGGTCTCGCCCACAAGTGCTACCCCACCCGAGTGGACTACATTGACAAAGTGCTGCAGAACACCATCGCCATATTCGACAAGCTGCAGATACAGAAGTGAGTAGCCACAATGTCCCAATATTCCCTATAGTCGGGAATTTATTTATTTTATAAAGAGTTGTGGAGAATGGTAAAGAAAGACTATGAAGGATGTACAGTTTGTCAAATAAGAGAAGAAAACATAGGAGGGCGCCACTGTTGTTCAAATGGCAATACTAAAAATATAACTCGTGGTGGAAATGTAAAGCTGTGTAACCTACATTTTTGTAAAAATTAAAAAGGCGTAGAAGTGAAAAAAAAGTTTTGTGTGGTGTCGGCTGTTGTACGGACACTCTTTCTCGGTCAGTGTGAGAAGCCGTGTTGCTTTGGATCCACAGGTTCGTCCAAAGTTTAATTTTAAGATTTCTTCTTTCGGCGAAAATGCGAAAATCTCCTCTCTGAGGATCAAAGAGAGCCTTCGCCCCTCAAGCCTGCCACGAATTAAAAAATCAGCTGGAAGAGAACCCAAATTTTTTTCCAAGGTTCTATTGGTGACGAGTGATGTGTCATGGTGTTATGGGTACGATCCCGAAACTAAGCAACAGTGAAACCAATGGAAGAATGCTCTCTCTCTTCAGAAAAAAAATCAGGTGAAATCGAACATCAAAACAATGTTCATTGGTTTTTTTCAGAGATATTGTGCACACAGAGTTTGTTCCTCCAGGCCAAACAGTTAACCGAAAGTTCTACATGGAGGTACTAAAGGTTGCGAGAGAACATGAGGAAAAATCATCAAAAAAGGTTGAATCTTTGGCGCACAAGGGACTGGTTCTTCAACCAGGACAACGCACCTGCTCACACCGCGTTGTCTGTGAAGCAATATTTAAGCAAGCATGGAATGACCCAAATTGTTCACCCGCCTTATTCACCTGACCTGTTTCCCTGTGATTTCTTTCTGCTCCCTAGGATGAAAAGGGACTTGAAAGTGAAAAGTTTTCATACTATTGAAGAAGTGAATAAAAAATCGCTGGAGGTCTTAAAGGACATTTCAATCAGTGGGTTTCAAAATTGTTTTGAACAGTGGAAAAAAGGTTGGACAAGTGCATACCCTCTAATGGTGAACCTTTTTAAGGCGACCAAATTTTAGTGTAAAAATATTGGAAAATAAAAACGTTATAAAGAAATTCTCATTTCTTTTGGGTCCCCCTATGTATATTATTATACCTTTGCAATTTTGTGTTGATATGATGGAGGTTAGTTAGTGTGTAAACATTTCCAGAGTGGACTACAACACCAACGTATGCAAAGAGCTGACCCGCTTGCTCAAGTTACCCGTGGACCACTACGCGGACATCCTCACCGTGATCCAGCTGAAGGAGTACGCCCCCCTGCTGCAATACCTGGACTACTGCGGCAGGAAGGTGCTGGCCGTCTACTTGCTTACCAGCGTCCTGGACAACGGGACACTCATTACTACACAGGATCAGGTAGGCTTGTGGGCAAACTATTGTATGGTGTTTTAAATTTAGATTTTACACAGTTATTACAATGTAAAACATAAAAGTATAATAGTATTAATTAAATAGGACAACTGAGAGATTTCTTACAATCAAACTGATTGATAAGTTTTGTAAGATTTTAAAGATTAATATTGTAAAATTTAAAAAAAAAACTGAATAAATATACTAAAAAAAAAAAAAAAAAACATTGTGAATTATAAATATTGTGCCACTGTATTACTTTCATGGTCCTACTATTAGATCAAGGTGCGTGAGTACAGTAGAACCCCCTTAATTCAAACCCCGATAATTCGAAAAAATTTGTTTGTATGTATTTCGAAAAAATCAGATTATTTTTTTGGCAAACAGTTTTGGCCGTAAGTTTTATGTATCGTTCGTTTTATGCTGTTATACATTTTCCTAATTCGTGTTATTATTTTGTAAATCTGAATCGATTTGCACTGGAAATTTGAATTTACTTTGAACATCCGGTAAGGGCCGGCCTAAGCGTAATCAGGCGATAAAATTAGACTTTACGCGGAAATATGTTGTATTTTAAGAATTTACTTTTAATATCGGAAATTGGCTGCAAAATTTCGATTTACACAAAAATGTATTGAATTTTCTTACTATAATTTAAATATCTAAATTTAAAGGGCCGACTGTGACGGAAATCGGCTGTGCAATTTGATTTAGGCAGATGTACGTAGTATTTTTTTAGAATTTACATCAAATATCTCAATATAAAGAGCCGGCTGCAACGGAAATCGGCTTTTAAATTTGATTTAGGTAGAAATACATGGTATTTTTAGGAATTTCTGAAGTTTAACCTCTAATGGGCCGTTTACAAATTTAAAAAAAATTCGAAAATTTGAATAAAATTTTCGACCAAAAACTTTTTGTCTGCGATTTTGGCCCTTCTATGTACAGAATTTGTATGAAGAACAGGGTCAGAATCGCTTGCGCCAACATTACTCCATGAGACGCGTAAAAGTTTCATTCACCTTGCAACACCAGAATATTTTTAAACGATTTTATCTGTGACAATAGAAATGTCATTTTTGCCGCGAGTTTTACCCGTCACAATTTATGCGTGTTCCTCGACTAAAACATCGTAAAACCTATTAATTTACGTAATTAATGCAAGTAATGTTGTTTTGGTACATAGTTTATTGTTCTAGGAACGTGTTTCAGTCAATAAAATATACAATAGCTCAAAATTAATCCACAAAACATTCAATTCAAAGTGGTGCTTTTTTAGTGAATTTTCGTGAAATGGCATGGCCTTTGACCGGTTAACCTCAGTCAGATGGCCTGACCAAACACTTGGAATTTTTAGAGCTTTACTACTCTAGCTCTACTGTAATAATGTGGTGGTTGTTTTTCAGGTGAGTGCGGTTCTCGGAATGCTGTCCTGCCTGGTGTCAGATCAGCCCGATCAACCTGCGCAACCTCAAGATGCTGAAGACTTTGTGGAGGAACAGGGACTACTGGCCAGGTACTCCATCATTTATCAATGAGTTAACCTGTCACCTAACCTAACATGTTTTTTTTTTTTTTTACATGAGCTCCACACAGGAGGCCCTGAGGAAAATAATTTCTCTCAGGGCCTATGTCATCTTTGAGGATGCTGTGTGGAGGGTTTTTTTTAAGGAAAGGAAGGAGAGGAGAGTTCTGGGAAGGAAAAGGGTTTAAGGGGTGGGTAGGAATCTGGGGTTCAGTGTGTCTTGGTCATTCACATGTGCTTGAATTTTCCGAATTTACCCCCTGCCATCCTTACTGCTACTATATCTCCTTTGCAATCCATCCCTCTGCTCTTCCTTCACCCCCCCCCCCCATCCCTGCGTTACATTTCCCATGTGTTGCCGTCCCCACCCCCATTCCTCTCTCAATTTATACAAATTTCATAACGCCAGAGCCTACCATTATGTACAGCCTATGTTACTCGCTGATAATGTAGCTTTCTATTGGTGAAAGAATTTTTAAAATCGGTTTTAGTGGCTTAGGCGTGAAAGCGTAAGAAACAAACAAATATTAGTATGGATTTGTCTTTGTAAATGACTATTTGTTTCCCAGTTCTAATCTGCGGTTATCTTTTCAGATTAATCCACCATTTCAAGTCAGACTCTCCTGACCAGCAATACCTAATCCTCAAGAGCGCCAAGAAGCTACTATCAGCGGGGGGCCCCCGAAGGCTGCCACACACTGTGCCCCCCATCCTATTCCAAGCCTACAAATTGGCCTTTACATACAAGCAACTGGCTAAAGAGGTATTGGATCTAATACCTCTTGTTCATTTTGTTACCCTGGAAAAAATGCATTACCTTATAATACAATTGATATTTGAAATTTGAAATGGTCATCATTATGCTCTAGAATAAACCCAAGATGACTCATGTATTTACTTCATAGCACAGTTAGGTATTTGGACTAGGTTTGAATATATCTAAAAGTGGTAAATCCTGATGAATCACAACGGGTTTATTTTATGGAATAATTAACCTGTAATCGGCCGGACACGCTCATTTGCGCGCAGCTTTTGCGCATGCGCGAAAAAAATATTTTGAAATAAAAAAATTTGTCTGCGATTTTAACCCTTCTATGTACAGAATTTGTATGAAAACAAGGTCAGAATCGCTTGCGCCAACATCATTGATGATATAGCCACTAGTTTCATTCACCTGACAACACCAGATTATTTTTAAATGATTTTTATCTGTGGAATCGTAATGTCATTTTTGGCGCAAATTGAAGCTGTCAATATTGACAACTCGACTAAAACATCATAAAACCTATTAATTTACGTAATTAACGCAAGTAATGTTGTTTTGGTACATAGTTTATTGTTCTAGGAACGTGTTTCAGTCAATGAAATATACGATAGCTCAAAATTAATCAACAAAACATTTAATTCAAAATTCAAAATCGTGTTTTGTTACGAAATTTCCGTATTTTTCCTGGAATTTGCGGCCTTTGACAGGTTGACGACCTTCAGTCAAATTTAAACAATCCAGTAATTGGGAAACTTAACCATTAATATTTCAGTCATTTTACTTAGAAGTTAATAGGGGCACAGGTAATAAAAATAAAAGCTATTCATTTTTTCATCATAAGGACCTGCCTAGAAATGACATAAATACATCATCTGTAGGTGATAACAACCACAGTTTGATAATGCCTTCAGAGGGTGAAACAGCTGTAACGCATAATAATAATTACGAAGCAGAAGCAGAACTTGTTTATAATAAACTGTTTTTATACATTGAATAATAATATTATTAAATCGGGGTCCCCCCCCCCTTTCGAGCCTCACGTGATTAACCGGTCAAAGGCCATGACATTTAGCGGAAATTCGCGGAACTTCGCAAAAAAACACTAAAAAACCACCACTTTGAATTTTGAATTGAATGTTTTGTTGATAAATTTTGAGCTATTGTATATTTTATTAACTGAAACACGTTCACATCACAATAAACTATCTACGAAAACCACATTACTTGCATTTATTACGTAAATTAATAGGTTTTATGATCGTTTTATTCGCGATACACCCATTAATTGTGACCGTTAAATTCGCGGCAAATTCTGACAGCCGATTGTCATAGAAGAAAACGTTTTAAAAATATTCCAGGGTGACTAGGTGAATGAAACTTGTAGCGTCTCCGAGAGTAATGACAGCGCAAGCGATTCTGACACTGTTCTCCATACTAATTGTGTACATAGAAGGGCCAAAATCGTCGACCAAAAGTTTTTTGTCGGAAGTATTATTCAAATATTTGAATTATTTTCTCGCGCATGCGCATATGACGCGCGCGCCGGCGCGTCTCCGGCCTTTGACCGGTTAATGGACGACGCCGTATATAAAATAAATAAAAAAAATGTTTTTTCCGGTTCTTTGGAAAACTTCTTAACCGGTGAGAGGCCGGAGACGCGCCGGCGCGCGCGTCACATGCGCATGCGCGAGAAAATAATTCAAATATTTGAATAATACTTCCGACAAAAAACTTTTGGTCTGCGATTTTGGCCCTTCTATGTACACAATTTGTATGAAGAACAGTGTCAGAATCGCTTGCGCCATCATTACTCTCGGAGACGCTACAAGTTTCATTCACCTTGCAACCCTGGAATATTTTTAAAACGATTTCTTTTATGACAATCAGCTGTCAGAATTTGCCGCGCTGTCAACTGTCGCAATAAATACGCGTTCCGCGAATAAAACATCGTAAAACCTATTAATTTACGTAATAAATGCAAGTAATGTTGTTTTGGTAGATAGTTTATTATGTTGTGAACGTGATTCAGTCAATAAAATATACAATAGCTCAAAATTTATCAAAAAAAAGTTCAAAATGGTGCTTTTTTAGTGTTTTTTTGTGAATTTTCGTAAAATGGCCTGGCCTGTGACAGGTTAAGAGGGTTTCACTGTGTTTCAAGTAGGTTTTATTCTTTCCATGTAGATTAGAAAGAAGTAGGAATCTGTTAATATACTATTTTGATTAACCGATTGTGATTAATTCCAGGATGAGATGTGGGAAAAGAAATGTATGCAGATCTTCCAATTCTGCCATGGCACAATCACGCAACTGGTCAAAGCGGAACTCGCAGACTTACCTCTCAGGTAATATGTTATTAATTACTGCAAACAATTAACCAAGTCATTTTACATTAGTCAATACTAACAGTGCCCCATTTCACTTTAGTCTTAAATTATCATTGACAATTGTAAATCAAGTGTCATTTCAAAGAACATTTGAACATCTGCAAAGCCAATTAAAATCCATACACCTCAAGGTGCTTAACCCCTCAGGCTAATTTGTTCTCTTTTGGGAACAACTCATATAGGTTTCATAGAAATCGTTGTATCGCCCTTAACCTGTTGAATGTTGGATGGTATTTCGAAAAACCACTGGGAAATTACCCTGTTGCTTTCTGGTCAAATATAATAATAATAATAATTGGATAATTTGTATAGCAACGTTTTTGTGAAAAATCACATCAAGGGCACTGAAATATCTGTATAAAAATATCTATATAAAATATCTACCTATATAAAAATAAAGGAATTGTTTTTTTGCGATTGTTTTCTGTTTACCGATAATATCATAAGAGGTTTTCCAGAATAGCTAACTAACTAAAAAAAAGATTAAAAATCATCCATTTTGGAAATAATTGTCAAAAAATATAATCACACAAATATAAACTGATTTTATTATTTCTATACAAATCTGAATACATAAAAAAATACAATTCAAAGAAGTTTGCAAATAAATAAAGACCTTTATATGCATTTGAGAATGTGAAATATTGATCTTTTCTCCTTTGACAGTTGCCAAAATTGACCCACAAAGTCATAGATAGAAAATCATTTAAAAATGTTCTAGAGTAGCTAGATTAATGAAACCAATGGTTACGTCAAGAATGATATTCGCGCAAGCGATTCTGACCTTTTCCATCATACAGCTTCTTTATACATAAGGGTTAAAATCGCATTTAAAAAAAATATTTAATAATTTCCGAGCCCGCATTTTTCCGGCGGGCTCGCGATAAATGACAGGTTAACCCCTCAGTCTAATTTATTCTCTTTTGGGAATAACTCGTATAGGTTTCATAGAAATCGTTGTATCGCCCTTAATATCATGGTCAGAAATATGATCTAAACGGTATTAGAAAGAGATAACATCATCACCACCTTTATGAAACCAAAGTTTCCAACTGCAGTTTTAAAAAAAATTATAACTTTGTGAATTTTTAATTAATTATTTTTACATACAAATATAAAAAAGTAAGGTTATGAAAACGTTTGTAATACATTTGTATGAAATATGTGTGTGTTTTTTTTCATTATCAGTAATTTTAGTTAGAAAAAACGTAAGGTGAGCCATTTGTAAAACTTTTTCATGTTTGTATTCAAAATTTTAATATTTCACAAATTATATGTTTACTTCGAATTATAAAATTTAAGAGTGTATTTTATCACCTTTCAAAAACAGTTTTTAGTTTTCGGATACATTCAGAAACTTACCATTTATTTGGATTTTATTGCAAAGCGGAAATATTTTGACCTTCTGACAAAATATGCCCAAGGCCTGAAGGATTAATAAGATTGGATTACTGCAACCAATGACATTCCAAAATTATAGACATGCTCTAGAGATCATGCGTCAAAGTGGCGAGCAAGAGATTAAGTAATTATGTCCTTCTGATTTATTATTAATTGGTGAATTCCCTACAGGTTATTCCTCCAAGGTGCGCAGGCCATCGGGCTGATCCAGTTTGAGAAGTACGAGACCATCGCATACGAGTTCCTGTCGCAAGCCTTCACGCTGTATGAGGATGAGATCAGCGACTCCAAGGCACAGCTGGCTGCCATCACCCTCATAGTCTCCACCTTCGAGCAGATGTACTGCTTCGGTAAGATACCTTGCTTCAACTATTCCCCTGTCAGGGTCCAACACTCCTCACTCACGCTTGCACTCTTTAAGGTTTACTTGAAATAAGGTTTTATGCTGGTTAGAGAGAGGGAATAATATATTTAGAAAATGGACTTAAAAAATCCCTCTTTGACAAAATGAGTCCAGCAATTTTGAGTGTAGTTGAAGAAGCAATGAGATACTTAAAAGCAGCACAAATCTACGGAGTGCTGAAATTCACATTAAAAGACCGTGTCAATAAATACAGAAACAATCAAAATTTAGCTTTATCTACGACAAAAGGCCTCGGCCATTTTAAGCCTGCATTTTCATCATTTTAAGAAAAATGTTTAGTTGCTCCCATTTTAACCAGTTTTGCTGGAAGAAGACGGCTAACTTTGGAAGGCGATTATTTTTTAATTCTTCTACACTCTAGCAAAAACTTTAATCTCTTTATGGATGGATTACGTAAAGTTCTTCAATCCCTGTAATTGAGATTACTTGAAATGTGTTTGAGAAAACTCCAATAAAGATCAAGGTTCGTCGAGATTACAAGTTACTTTATTTACATTATCATAAGGTTTACAATCAATATTTAACTGGACCAGACTGCTCTAAGTTACTCTGAAGCCAGAAAACCCTACACTGAGAGAGTCTATCTGTCTTTCGTGTATCATCGGCTATTTCCGTAACCGTTTGTGCATTATACACAAACGAAGATAGTTGCCATTCTTTTAACCCCTCCTAAAATTGCCATAATGCTCTTATAATGTCTCGAACAAAATGACATTTTATAAAAACTTTGTGTTATTACCGCTTCACAATTAAAGCTCTACAAATGAAACATTTCTGAACGTAGCCGAATAGTAAAAACTGTTTTAGAAAGGTTACATAATAAGCTTTCAAATTGTACAAATAAATATTAACATTTGTAAATATTAAAATTTAGAATGCAAACATTAAAAATAGGTAAAAATGACTCACGTGATGTTTTTATGTGAAAACGGTACTAAAATCACAGATTATGTAAACAACAATACTTATTCTATTGTATAAATATTTAATAAACACTTTTGTCACCTAACTTTTTTATCATTTCATATAAAAATATTTAATAAAAATTAACAATGTCAAGCGCGGTCGAGCCGCCGGTATTAAATTTGGCACGTAAAAATTTGTGTCAACTGCGCAACTGACAGCATATTCTTGTTAAGTATTTCTATGGACAACTTGATAGGGATGTACAGCTTGATCCACTATCGACCTTTTACTTTTTGTTTTAGGGATGTAACTAAAACAATAACGGAGTTAGAACGATTTCTATGGAGAAACACGCTTATTGTACTTGACTGCTATCGTATTTTTAACGCATATATCTGCTTAAGTTGCGGACCGGGTAAGGTACTATCTAACTGACATCTGTTGAAACACCTCAAAACTACATATAACTATATACACTAATGACATCTATAGAAGGATGTTGTAACTGCATTTATAGTCATATATTCTTTTTCTTCTTGTACCCTGCCCGTTCAACGGACGTTGGCTATCATGTTGGCTATGCGGACTTTGTTTACTGTGGCCCGGAACAGCTCCACGGTAGACTGGCCAAACCACTGTCTCAGGTTTTTCAGCCATGAGGTTCTCCTTCTTCCAGGGCCCTGTCTTCCGGCAACCTTTTCCTGCATTATGAGATGCAAGATCTCATACTTCTCTGGATGTCTCATCACATGTCCAAGATATTGAAGTTTTGGGATTTTTATAGTTTTAATTACTTGCTTTTCTTTATTCATCCGAACCATAACATCTTCATTTGTAACCCTGTCCATCCAGCTTATTTTAAGTATTCTTCTGTAGATCCACATCTCGAATGCCTCAAGTCGCCTCATTAGTTCTTCAGTAAGCGTCCATGCTTCCATTCCATAAAATAATATCGAAAACACGTAGCATCTGAGCATTCGCATTCGTAATCTAAGGTTGAGATCATGACTGCAGAACATTTTTTTCATGCGGATAAAGGTTGCACATGTTTGCTCAATGCGGCATTTGATTTCAACTGAAGGATCCCGTAGTCATATATACCAGAGATTATATGAAGTATTTGTTGATTGAAGTATGATGAACTTATAGTAACACACATGATGGGAACAATGATCTAAATTCATTCTCAAGGCTGTGTTAAAATTTATTGAATTGCAATAATGTGTACATTAATTTACTAAAATCTTTTAACTGATTGTTGTTTAGGTGAGGAAAATGCAGAGCCCATCAGAACGCAATGTGCGCTAGCGGCCAGCAAACTGCTGAAGAAGCCGGATCAGTGCAGAGGAGTCACCGCGTGCGCACATCTCTTCTGGAGCGGAAAGAACACGAGTAGGGAAGAGGTGAGAACATGCGCGTAATGAATTACATTTCAATTAGGGGTAACTCAACTTTACGATTTCAGTAATTACATTTATCAGCTTGTTTAACAAAAATATAATTTATTAATATTTTTATCAATTACATATCAATCTTAATATAATATAATAATAATTTATTAACCTCCTGAACAAAATCGATATTTTCCTGCTCATGAAAACATGGAAACATGACAGGTCGTGAGGCACAATCATGGCAACCATGGCAACCTTTCAACCTGGCAACTGAAACGCGGCGACTAGCTCGGCGTGTTGCGAGTGACTGGTTGCGTCTCCCTTGACAACTGGTCTTTGAGATGTTGCCTGTGTGCGGACCACCATTGAAATACTCAAGTTGCTTTGCTGTGGAAAGCGATTGAGTTTGCAACTGGTTTTTTTCGGTTGCCCCATGTTGATGTGTCCACCAAACAGCTGCGTGACGAGCCAGATCTGGAGAGGCCAGATCTTGCTCTTTTAGGATATGGCTTAGTTTGCTGATGGCGGCCCAACCAAATCTTCTGTGTAAGCTGATATATTTGCTTACCTTTGCGAGGAGAGGTTCTCGCTAAAGTAGCGCAGGGTGGTCTGCTACTCGGACAGGACAAGGGAAAGATGAGATGATGAAGTTTGGTAATAATGATGTGTTGATTGTTTACAGATGCGAGACGGCAAGCGCGTGCTGGAGTGCCTGAACAAGGGGGCGCGCATCGCCTCGCAGTGCATGGACCCCACGGTGCAGGTCCAGCTGCTAGTAGAGCTGCTCAACCACTATATCTACTTCTACGAGAAGAGCAACACGCAGATCACCACCGCAGTGCTCAACAAGGTCATTATAATTACATTCTATTCTAACACTTTATTCATTACAAAACAAAATTTCAATTAGTTTTTAAAAGATACATAAGGACTACTAATAATCGCACTCTAAACGTCGCAAAACTAACAAAGCCGCTTTTTTTTTTACATTAGCTCCACGCAGGAGTCTTTTGTCATCTTAGGGGATGCTGTATGGGTCTTTTTAAGTGAGGGAAGGATAGGAAGTTCTGGGAAGGAAAAAGGTTTGGGGGTGGGTAGGAATCTGGAAGTCAAAGTGTCCAGGAGTAACGAACGTATAAATCCATCCCTCCAACTACGGTGCAAGGCGATTGGTTAAGAGAGTCTTACTGGAAAGGTCAAAAGATCTCCCTGAACCAGTCTCTCGATCTGGCCCGCCACGTAGCAGGTGTGTAGACGCATCCGCCATCATGACCTAGACAAACCCCACCCCATGAACCCGGGCACCCCTGCTAAGTCACCAAGTGTGGCGAACCACTGGCGGTGACAAATGGCGGAGGTGTTGGTTATCCTGTAAATGGTTCCCGGGACGGCGGTACTCATACCCGTTCCCAAATTGTATATATATCGATAAGGGGGTAAATACAAGGGTAATTCGACATACTTTTCTTACTTTAATCAGTAATTCCTGATATTATTTCGAGTAAATTAAATTTTGGTCTCCGGTGACATTTTTTATATATTTTGTTTTTTTTTCAACTAAAAACATAAAAAATCGCTAGGTATTTAGTTGCTCGTTGAGGAATTGGGCGGTCACTAGGTTACTAGACTGAGTGATCAGTGGCACGTCGAAGAATTTTTTGTTATTTGATTTTGAAAAAAAAAAGTTACATTCAAAATTTCATTTACATTCATTTTTAATCCAAATAGTGTCAGGAATAACTGGTTAAAGTAAGTCAGACATGTCCCTCAATAAAACCCTGCATAAAAGCAGGTTTTATACTAGCAGCAACAACGCTTGCCGTCTAAATTTTGCTTTGATAATGTTGAATATTCAATATCAGAAGTGATTCTATTTAACAATAAGATAGCTCTCCCCACTGACTGACCATTGGTATGTTAGTTCTGCAAGTCAGGAGATAAAACAGTCTATGCTGTCGGTGGCGGTGATAACCATCGGGAACTTTCAAATTAATAATCTCCATGATAGTCGAATTTTCAAACCATCCACGAAGCAGTCAGAAGAAGTAGGGTGCAATGTGCATGTCCCTTCTGACCCGTAGATGGTTTATTCCAAGCATGCCCAAGAGAATGTCGGTAGAATAGAGCCACAGGTATTATATTATGAAGAACATTAACCCCTCCGAATTTTCGAGAATATTAGCTTTTGGTGTCTTAAACGAAATGACATTTTACGAAAACTTTTAGTTATAACCGCTTCACAATTAAAGCACTATAAATTAAACATTTCTGAACGTAGCCGAATAGTAAAAACTGTTTTAGACAGGTTACAAAATAAGCTTTCGAATTATTATATTACAAATAAATATTAACATTTGTAAATATTAAAATTTAGAATGCAAACATTAAAAAAATGTGAAAATGACTCACGTGATGTTTTTATGTGAAAACGGTACTAAAATCACAGATTATGTAAACAACAATACGTATTCTATTGTATAAATGTGTAATAAACACTTTTGTCACCTCACTTTTTTATCATTTCATATAAAAATATTTACTAGAAATTAACAATGTCGGGCGACCGTAGGAAATTTGGCGGCATAAATTATGTGTCAGACTGCGCGTCTGACAGAATGTTCTTTTTATGTATTTCTATGGACAACTTGAATAGAGATGTGCAGCATGATTCACTATCGACTTTTCACTTTTTATTTTACGGATGTAACTAAAACAATAACGGAGTTATAACGGTTTCTATGGAGACACACGCGCTGACGTGTAAACACGCTTATTGTACTTGACTGTTGTCGTATTTTTAACGCATATATCTGCTTACGTTGCTGAGGGGTTAAATACAAGGTTTCCTAATTGATAATTCAGAGGGCGATGCCGAATGCAGAGTTGTTACAAGCTGCAGCCTCTCTGCCCTGCCCTGATGATACAATACGATAAGATTGTGAGATGTCTTCCTGAGGAATCTCCGGCTTCTTCTACTTCGGTCTCCTGACACTCTTTTCTCCGTCCATCGGTGCTAATATACCTTGAAGAATGTTTATTAATCCTTGTTTTATTACAGGTTATATCCAAAATCCGCGAAGAACTCCCCAATCTGGAGCAATCGGAAGAAACAGAAATGGTCAATGTCCATTTCAACAACACCTTGGAGCACCTGAGGAACGGATTGGAGTCAACTGAGTCAGAAGGATTGTCATATGCTGGACTGGTCCTCTGAAACCCCATCGTTGCTCAAGCAGCGGAGGTTCAGTGTTTGAGGTGTCACTGATCTGGCGTATATTAGATACAGTTTGACAAAAAAATGTTAAATTAAATCTTGTATGTTGTACTTTTGGAGCAGAAAACAACAATCAATTAAAAAAAATGCATTTAGGCGGTAAAAAAACTAATTGAAATGTCAGTGCATATTCCATAGATTTCCATAGATAAAGATCGCCTGAAAACTGCCCATTGTTTTGAAATCAGTGTTGCCATAGTAATGAAAAAAAAGTACTTTTTTATTTATTAAATTTCTGCATTTTCTTGTCAAACTGTATGTGTGATTGCACCCTAAGTTGATTGTTAATCATGTTGATCACAAAAATGTACTAAAAATATGTCTAATATGTATCTCGTTTTGAACATGTATGTTTGATTTCATTTCGTTAATAAGTAATTTTACATATATTGCATTCATCATGTATGTGATTTACTGCATGTTAAATTGATCAAGTATGTCTGATATCATGTTGATCACAAATAAACATTGAATAATTGTGCTACAAATGTATATTTATGCTCGACGGTTTGGCTTGATCGAACATACTTGTATATCTGACTTGGAACCATGCTCGTCGTTGCGTCCACAAGCTTGAGACAAATCGTAAACTTATGTCGAACATTGAGCACGATTTACGGCCCTTGAATCTTTTTTTGCTTTCGCTCGATATCGAACAAAAAAGCATAGAGCATAATGGTACACACGTTAAGATAAGTTCGAATGAGCGCAAAACCATAGAGCATGAATGGTACTTATCCCTATGTTGGACATGTATGCTTATAATTACGTGATTTATTTTTGGGGTCTTACGCCGCTTTGCTCTACCTCCTTCTTTAGCTAACGTTTCAGACAGCGTTTCAGTGTCCATCATCAGGGCAGATGTAACGTTTTTGTTGAATGTGTGCTTATGCATGTAGATGCGATACCGTGTTGTCAGCCTCTACGAGCGGGTATTACATTATCGTTTATTAAAATCGTTTTCTGCATTGAATTTTGGTGTAGCCGTCAATTATCCATATTGGATTTTTGTGAATTTCAATTGCCTCTGTAATTAGGCCTACTCTATGCGTTTTGGGTCTTTCCTGGACTTAGTATTACCTAAATACTGAGGCATTTGAAATTCATAAAAATCCCATCAATATTAATAAAAACGACAGAGCTGGGCTCAATAGTTCATTGTATCCATTAATACCAGCTCTCAGGCGGGAAATACGGTATCGCATCTACACACATAAGCACACACTTCTCCACAATCGATTACACATGTACCTTGACGATGGAAACTCTAACGCTATCCGAAACGTTGGCTAAAGAAGGAGGTAGCGCAATACGGCATAATACCCCAAAAATAAATCACGATAACGCATTTGGCGGTGAAAATCTAAAATCCTGTATGCTTATGTTGATTACAAAACATTTTGATGAAAGTGGTCAAAATCTTATGTTGACTATTTAGGATTCTTTTGTATGTGAATTTTATTAATGTGTACCTCGATCTTCCAGTTGATTAGTCAGACATCTCCAAATACTAGGTTGTGAGATAATGAGGAAAGCAATATTCGAATGCTCACCATAAATGAAATATTATTTACACGTGTCTGTGTTTTACATATTTTTTACATAAGATAACACCGGGAGGCATGACGGTCCGGTACATTTTGAAATATCCTATTAGTGACCCAGAGAACATCAACATTTAATTTAACGTTTTTGTGCATTATAATTGATTTGTTGGTGTTTATGAGTAATATGAGTATTGCATCAGATAGAGGGTACTCTTTTACATAGAACTGCATACTCAACTATCATTCCGATTTTTCAGAGATGTCTGACTAATCAACTGAACAATCGATGTACAAAAAAACTTAAAAAATCAAGATATCTCTAGTGTTACTGAATTTAATCAAAATATAATACATATTTATCTTCTTTGCGGTATGATAACAAATTGTATATTTAGTAAGACATTAATATATTATTATGATTTGATGTTTAGATGTATTATATTTCACATCTCATTGGTATGGCCTTTATTTTCTTGACATTTTAAATATCATATTCTGAATTTGTGACATAAATGCTGTAAGCCACATTCAGATTAGTATAAGGCTACCTTAACATACGTAAGTTTTTTCCCGTAAGTCGCTTATGTAATAGTCAAATTACCAGTGTAAACAAGACCCAAAGTCACTTATCGTAATTTATAAGTTACTAACAAGTTCCCAGCATGCGTTGCTACGCCACTTAATCTCTTATTTGCCGGAGACGCGCGGATGCGCGCGGTTTGTGCGCATGCGCGGAAAAAATATTTAATAAAAAAAATGTTTGTCTGCGATTTTGACCCTTCTATGTACAGAATTTGTATGGTCAGAATCGCTTGCGCCAGCATTTACCCATGTTGTAGGCGAAAATTTCATTCACCTGGCAACCCCAGAATATTTTTAAACGATTTTATCTGTGGCATCAAAATGTCAAATTTGGCACGATTCTTTCTGTCAAAGTCGATGCCTGTTACTCAACGAAAACATCGTAAAACCTATCAATTTACGTAATTAACGCAAGTAATATTGTTTTGGTACATAGTTTATTGTTCTAGGAATGTGTTTCGGTCAATAAAATATACGATAGCTCAAAATTAATCCACAAAACATTCAATTCAAAATTCAAAGTGGTGCTTTGTTAGGAAATTTCCGTGTTTTTTATGGCCTGTGACGGGTCAATAAAGAAATTGTTTCTTCCTGCATGTCCTTTCACGTTCGTTCCGTTCCTCCTTCCGCCTCCCCTTCCTCTCCCGTGTCCCCCTCTACGCCTTCCCTCTCCCCACTCCCCTCTCCCACTTCCCTTATCCCGCGAACCCCCATCCTGTGTTTTCCTCCCCCCTCCCGCATTCCATACATTCAATTCCGGTACATTCAGTTTTCAAACAGCTCGCTTGCAATTTTTTTTTTTTTTTTTACATAAGCTCCACACAGGAGGCCCTGAGGCAAATAATTTCCCTGAGGGCCTATGTCATCTTTAGGGATGCTGTGTGGAGGGTCTTTTAGGGAAAGGAAGGAGAGGAGGGTTCTGGGAAGGAAAAGGGTTTAAGGGGTGGGTAGGAATCTGGGGTTCAGTGTGTCCTGGTCATCAGACCTAAACACACCTCATCCCATGAACCCGGGCACCTCTGCTAAATCACCAAACGTAGCGAACCACTTGGGGTGACCTATGGCAGAGGTGTTGGTTATCCAATAAAGGTTTGCACCTATTGCAATTTTTTTATACAAATATCATAATGGCAGAACTCACTATTATATACAGAAACCATCGTGGACATGCACGCTTCAAATCCCCAAAATATCATCGCAATCGGATGAACGGTTAGCAACGCATAATTTCATGATGCCAGAACTCACTACAGTATATAGAAACCATCGTAGGCATGCGCATATCAAATTCCCAAAGTTTCATCTCAATCGGATGAATGGTTTAGCAACGTTTAGACATCTCATATACATAGACAGAAGCAAACATATTTTGATTTTTATATATATAGACAGAAGTTTTTTGACAGGTCTAATTGCGTCCGTGCGAACTTCCAGCCTTCTCACAGCTTATCAAATCAGTTTGATAAGTTGAGACGCTTACCATAAGAAATGTACCGAAATGCGCCGATGTGAAATGTCAAAAATGAAAAGACAGTTATTTTCGTAGGATTTTTCCTATAAATACTAGTATTTTTATTATTTGAACTAAAATCTGATTAGGTTAAGTGGATAATTACCTACATTATTATCTCACGAAAACAATATAAAAATAACACTAGGTAAAACTCAAAAAGCACTAAAACCGAAGAGATATCATTTATTTCTCAGATGGAAAAAAGCTTTCTGAAAATGAGCATTCTTCTATTTAATTATCGGTCCAATCCTTTCTAATTTCAACGCTTTTTTTATAACATTGTGTATTTGAATTCGAAGTTGGTTGTTGTCAATCGGATATAATTAAAGAACTCCACTAATTTCCATTGTTAAAGGAACAAAAGCGCATAGAGATTTTTTTTTTGTATGAATACCTCACAAGAGTCTTAGCTGCTCCCGTCTGGAGCCAGTGAGTCTATTGCATCCCCAACTAGGGTATGTTGGGAGGCTGAAGGTAGTGGGAAAGGGAAGGAGATGGGGAAGAGGAAGGAAAGTGCCTGACTATCTGGATCTCACACTGACTTCAGATCTGGTCACCAAACACGGCTAAAGCCATTTCAAGCAACGTTTCAATTCTGAATGGTGTTCTTACACCAGGGCAATACTAAGAGTATCTTCCATTCTGGAACACGCCGCTAATATACTATATATTATTTTTATTTATTTTTTTACATTAACTCCACACAGGAGGCCCTGAGGAAAATAATTTCCCTCATGGCCTATGTCGTCTGAGATGCTGTGGAAAGGGTCTTTTTGAGGAGACGAAGGAATGAACATTGGTATTGAAGAGACCCATATTGTAGGAAGGAGGAAACACAGAGGCCGGCAAATCATTCCACAGCCGAGCTGTTGAACACAAGAACTAAATTCACCATTAGATGAATTAATGGTGAAATAATACAAATTAATCAAATAAAATTTATTAGCCCACTCTGGGATTCTATCCTGCGACCTTCGGATTGCGTGTCAAGAACCTTACCGCTAGACCACACCGGCTGTCAATTGTTTCTCTCGAGCCAACTTCAAATGCAAATCGTTGTTGACAGGAAGCCACCTTACCCATAATAAAATTATGCCTAAATTACGTGCGTAGCGGTCACGGTGAGAACTTACGCAAGTTAAACTTCCGTGAGCATTAATTACCATAAGTTGGACGCATAAGTAAACGCTCCTGTGAGTAACTTATATCTTAATCAAAATCTTACGTAAGTCGATAAATTTTACTTATGAGTGTAAAGGCAGCCTAAAATGTATGAGACATAATCAGAATGATTAAAATTGCATTGTTTCTGTGTGAATAAAGCTTTAGATTTGATTATTTTTAATGTCAAAAAATTGTGTCTGTTATTTATATTTCATATTTTATTGTAAAGCTTGAATTAACTAAAAAAAGCAATATTTCATATTCCAAAATGTTTATTCTTAAGTATAAAAGACATTCTTATAGCAAAGACAGGTTGTTTATCATATAATATAGCAATATAAACTTCCTTGTCTTTGCCAATTTATTACAGTGGGACTATCTTCAACTATTCATATATAATTCATTTCAGATTTGTGTCAATTTTTCCACAAAGAAATAATGAAGGAGACAACCTGTTGTAAGAGGGAGAAAACACAACAGCCGGCAAACTAGGAAAAATGTCAACAATGTGCACACGTGTTAACCCCTCAGGCCTCGGGCGAATTCTGTCAGAATGTCAGAATATTTCCACTTCGCAATGAAATCCAAATCAATGGAATATTTTTTAACGTATTCAAAAACTAAAAACTGTTTTTGAAAGGTGATAAAATACGCTTTCAAATTGCTTTAGTGTAAATATTTTTTGCAGTATGGCAAGAAATGCCTAAAATCTTCGCATTTTCTCCACAAAATACCTAATTCTTAAAAAATTTTTAGAAATTCCTCGCAATTTGGGGAATTCCCCACAAATTGGCAACCCTGCATAAGTCCTTCATCTCCTAGGCCCCAGGCAGGCCAATTAAAATTATATCTGAGAAAGAATTTCGTTATTTGAAAATGTTTGATTAATGCCCGAAGTAAGATAAATTGACCTTACTTTGGACACAATTCTATCAGTTTATCTCTTCAGTGATTACAGCACATAAATAAGCAACCATTAATTAATTAAATGGACTGATTTTCTGTCTTTTGTTGCCATTCATAAAATATGACTGAATGAACATAATATGTATTACTGTATTGTACACTCCATCCCACAGAATAAAGCAATTGTATAACCCGTTTTTTCTCCTTTCCGTGGGACTAGACTAAAAGGGTCCAAGGGTGTTGTTTGTTGGGATGGAGTCCAGTTGTTTGTAAATTGTTTCCTACATTTTTGTAAATGTGTTCATCTTATGAAAACTGTAGGTATTAATGATTAAAATAGAGGTTTATATAATAGTGAATTTTTAAATTGCAATTAACGTGGACAAACTTTTTTAATGCAGTTATTTTTTCTTTTGTAAATAGTGACATTAATTTTATGATAAAAAAAGTACCCAATGTATAAAAGTGAGGTTTTTCTTTCTCTCTCTTTCTACCATCAAGTAAACTCTGTATTCAAAGGTCACAGATTCGTTGTGACGTTAATGTGGAAACATGGACACATAGAGCCAGCGAAAGAAAACAGATAGACGCCCTCGAAATGTGGTACTGGAGAAAAATGCTCAGGATTCCATAGTCAGCCAGACGCATAAATGTGTCCATTCTGGAAGAGCTAGGCATACACAATAGGCTTTCTACTAGATAGTTGCAGCGTACAACGTATCTTAACCTTTCAGTGGTCGCGCTTGGTCTGCGAGTTCACAGTGAACTTATTTTACTGATTATGCGCTCTCAATATTATTCAAGAGATTTTTCAAGTGTATAACCAGTTGCATTGCTGCAGAATCTGTGAAAGCAAATATAAACAATAGACAATTGCGCTTCCGTTATATTTCTTATTGTAAGGCTGTGACTTTATAAAGAAATGAATCTTAAATTGAAAATCGAAAACATAATTATCCCACGGGTAAGCTGCCAAGAGGATTTTGAGATTTTTTTTTTTTACATGAGCTCCACACAGGAGGCCCAGAGGAAAATAATTTCCCTCAGGGCCTATGTCATATTTGGGGATGCTGTGTGGAGGTTTTTTTTAAAGGAAAAAAAAGGAGAGGAGAGTTCTGGGAAGGAAAAGGGTTTAAGGGGTTGGTAGGAATATGGGGTTCAGTGTGTCCAGGTCATCCGCCTCCAAGACCTAGACAAACCTCACCCCATGGACCCGGGCAACCCTGCTAAATCACCGGCCGTAGCGAACCACTTGGGGTGACCTGTGGCAGAGGTGTTGGTTATCCAATAAAGGATAATAATTAATTAACTTAATTGGTATTTCCATAAACTGACTCGGCTTCAACTGAAGTAAGTCCTGTCTCCCTTCCAAGCCTCCAGCGTGATGGGCATCTTTCTTCTTCTTCTTCTTCTTGTGCCCTGTCCGTTCAACGGACGTTGGCTATCATGTTGGCTATGCGGACTTTGTTTACTGCAGCCCGGAACAGCTCCACGGTAGACTGGCCATACCACTGTCTCAGGTTTTTCAACCATGAGGTTCTCCTTCTTCCAGGGCCCCGTCTTCCGGCAATCTTTCCCTGCATTATGAGATGCAGGATCTCATACTTCTCTGGATGTCTCATCACATATCCAAGATATTGAAGTTTTCGGATTTTTATAGTTTTAATTACTTCCTTTTCTTTATTCATCCGAACCATAACATCTTCGTTTGTAACCGTGTCCATCCAGCTTATCCAGGGCATCTTCCATCTACTAACTTGACCGCAACTATATCACCCACTTGGAACTCAGTCGATACTTCCTCTTCAATATAGGGTGGCTCCACGAGTAAGTGTGACACCCTGATCATCTTGTCCATCCAGCTTATCCAGGGCATCTTCCATCTACTAACTTGACCGCAACTATATCACCCACTTGGAACTCAGTCGATACTTCCTCTTCAATATAGGGTGGCTCCACGAGTAAGTGTGACACCCTGATCATCTTGACCATTCGCAGCCAGATTGTGCCAGCGTAAATTGACATCATGTCATTATTAGCTTTGAGCTGGCATCCCTTACAAGTGAACATATTGTTTGGGAGAACCATAAGATTGTTTATTCTTTTTTCTTATCGAAAAATGTTTTTTAGATTCAGATAACGCTGGAAAGTGACATAATTTAGAAATAAAATCAAGCACAGCGTTCCACTGATGTGGTATTCGCACTATTTCACTAATATTTGTTTGAGAGAATCAACTTTGTTTATTCTCTGGTTTAGTTACTGAATGTATATTTTTTTTACATTAACTCCACGCGTTACATTGACATTAGTTCCTCGAAGCATCTTCCATTGTAATACCGGTAGAACAAGGTTAGCATTCCCACCTGACGCCTTTACTATAAAGATTACAATCTGTCTGTTAAGATGGGAGAATCTATCAAACAGACCGCCCGTTTCTGCACAGAGTTGAAGGTATTTTTCAGGTATTTTGGAGCTCCAGGCCAGAGGTGGCTGCCAAATTCAACCGTGGGGCGCACTTGTGATTTGTACAGGGTTAGCAGTTGTGTACTATTAAAGTATCTGCAGGCCCTGTACAGTACGCCCAGTTTTTGGGGGGCTAACTTCACTCTGGATTCGATGGAGCCCCCATATCTGAGCTGGTCACTTATCAAGCATATCAATGCAGGGCCAGTTCCGAAGATTGCTTCCGTTGAAGGAAACTACATTTTCATTTCGATCCCTTTTGGACGTAATCAGACATGATTGGGTCTTTGAAACATTAAATTCAATGAGATTACTTTTATCCCAAGAGAAAACACTCTCGAGGTAACCGTCCATTCTTGCTTCAAAGTCCTCCGAGCTGTTGAAATTTGAGCCCTTTGGGGGCTTCTCCAACAAAAAGCTATCGTGGACTGTACTGTCATCCGCATAACAATGAATTGGTACACATGTCAAAAGGTCATTGATGTGCAACAAAAATAAAGTCGGAGACAGAACCGATCCCTGTGGGACGCCAGCATTTATCGAGTGTGAGGAAGAGGTGAAAATATCGGCTACCGTCTGAATCGACCTCTCCCTCAAAAAGTCGGCAATCCACGTACACAATGATGCAGGAAGTCCGTAAGAAGGCAGTTTGTTGACAAGTCCTCGGTGCCAAACCCGGTCAAAGGCCTTGGAAATGTCCAGTGCAACCGTTTGGGTCTCAATGAAACGTTCCAGGCACCACCCCCAAACATGCATCACGTACGCGAGATGATCACCGCACGAGCGGTTCCGTCGGAATCCGTATTGACGGTCATTAATAATTTTGTTCTTTTCGAGGTACGTGAGTAGTTTGTCGTTGATCACACATCATCTTGGACAGAACTGATGTGATCGCTACGGGGCGGTAATTGGCCGGGTTGGAGCGGTCACCCTTCTTTGGAATAGGATGGATAACCGCTTTTTTCCAACCAGAGGGCTCAGAGCTAGACTTCAGGGACATTTTAAAAAGCTTTGTTAAAATTGGAGCTATTTCTGCAGCGCACCTCTGCAGATCCAGGGCAGGTATTCCGTCAGGCCCACTAGCTTTATTAACATCAAGCCCTCGTAAAACATGGAGTACTTCCCGATGCCGGATCCTCAGCTTTATCATGTGAAAACCGCTGTGAGGAACCGACGTCGGGACATCACCGTGGTCATCGAGGGTTGAGTTATCCGCAAACATTTTACCCAATAGCCATTTAGGTGGTGGTGTTTGCTAGTGAGCCGTCAGGTCTGGTAAGAGGTGGCAGACTGGATTTGCAGAAATTGCGACCTATTGAGTCCACAAGCGATCAGAATGCTCTGCTGCCATGCGGGCATGCAGCCAGCTTTTTGCTGATCTGCAGGACGTGCTTTGACCTATTTATAATTCTCTTGGTTTCCTTTGCCATTTTTTTGTAAGCTGTTCTGTCTTCGGATGTTTTAGATTTGTTGTAGGCTCGGTAAGCCGCGTTTTTTCGTTGCACTGCTTCAGAGCATTGTCGACTGAACCACGGCTTTGAGCCCACACCATTTTCCTTAACAGTTGATTGGATGAAGTCATCTATCGCGGACGTGATGACTTCACCAATTTCCTGGGCACATCTTGAGGGATTCGAAATCCGAAAACAGACAGCTGACCACGGAAAAGCATTAAAATGTGCCCGCAGACCGAACCAATCAGTTGACCACACTGCCACACTTTTCTCTTCAGCCTCTCCTTTGGCGGTCTGAAGTTTACAGGGTTTGATGTCGTCAACAGGCAGTGGTTGGACGATCGTAAAGGCACTGTGACTTCAATTTTGTAATCGTATGGTACAGTGGTTAAAAATAGGTCTAACAGATTGGAGCGGTGAGTCTGGATAACAGGAAGCCTTGTGGGCTCCTGAACCATTTGCTCCAATCCAAAGGTGGCCAAATATGTGGCAAAGGGCAAAGGATTCCGCTTGACGTCCAGCCGAGTCTGTTGATCCTGAGAACTTCAACCAAGGTTCGTTATGAACTTTGAAGTCCCCCAGGACCACAAACTCTGCCGTAGGGTAGCGGGGCAAGAGGTCATCAGTAGTCTCTCTTAAATATTTAAAGAGAGCGGACGTGTCTGATTCGCTAAGGTTCGGTGAGCGGTATAAACATGCGTAGAATCTTACCGTACTGGTAAGATTGACGCGCGTCCACATTACGTCCAATCTGGAATTTTCCAGATTCGACAGCCGCACATGGTTGACGGCTCGACTATAGAGACAGACACCTCCCTTAGGCAGGGCCGGATTAACCATGTCGGGGCCCCTAGGCAATGCACGTCTCGGGGCCCCTTTACCAATGGCGAACTAACGGAGGGGGGGGGGGGATTGAAGGGGCCTCCAAACGCCTCCTTGTTCCCTTGATCAAATCCTTAACAAGGCTTTAAAGCGGGGGAGGGGGGGAGGGAGGGTAAAGTTTTAAAACTTAAAAAATATATATATTCTGAACATAAAACATGACAGTATAATTATTGAGTATTGTGTCAAAATTTCAAGTAAATCGGAGCAAAACTAACGAAGGTACAGCGTTTCAAGCGACCGGTCCTCATACTCGATTCAAGTACCTATATTTCAAGTATAAAAATTTTTTTTATCGGATTTCTCGCAAACAACATTTCTGAAGTTTGTGAACATCATAACTCAAAATCTTGACTTGACTTGACCGATGCTTTTGAAATTTTGTACACTATTTCTACAGGTAAATCAACAGATAGTCAGAGGGAGTTATTTTACCATTTTATAATAACAAATTCACCGAAATTTTTTAGCAAAAATCGCGTTTTTCCCTTCAAAATGCTGCAAAAATATAAAAAAAACTCCCTCTGACGCATTTCGATTTTTTTGTTTCAAATGATCCAGTGACCAGTTATGGAGTTCACCCCATAACAACTTTTTTTCGAGGCGACTCCGGAGATTCGCTCTCACGGACTTATTTATTGATATTTTTAATTTTTTTTTCAAAGATACTTCAGATGTTATACTATATAGTGTGTATGAAATAAATAAAACCAACATTATTCACATTTAAAAAAAAATCATGTCAATATGCCTTTATTTCGCCTTTAAAACCTTACCCCCCCCCCCTCCTCAAGGCACCAGGACACTGTAAAAAATGCTTTTGTAATTTTTTTTTATTTATTTAATTTTCTGAAAGATGCATTTGTTAAAAATGCTCTCACCAATTTTTTTTAAAGAAATTCGAAAAATTGACTGAGGTACAGCATTTTATGTGAAACCATTTGAAAGAGTTTGTATGTTGAATTATCCTTCAGCAAAACTTTGAATGCGTTTTTCTCGAAACTTTTTTCAACCTGGTAGACAACATATTAAAAAAAAACTGTATATTCGATTTGCATGCACCAAGTCCTAATCTGTTCGAAAATCTACTGTCTATGTAAAAATAAAAAATGGCGGACCAGCTAATTTTATTTTCGATTTTTTATGGAAAATTTTAATTTTTCATAAAAATAGACCTTCATACAAAAATCCCGAAGTGGTGCCATAGTGACTGGATTTTCTAAATATTTAAGACTTATTGCATGCAAATCGGATGTATAGTTTTTCTAATATGTTGTCAACAAGGTTGAAAAACGTAGTTTCGAGAAAAACGCTTTCAAAGTTCTGCTGAGGATAATTCAACATACAAACTGTTTGAAACGGTTTCATATAAAATGATGTATCTCCATCAATTTTACCAATTTCTTCAAATGGTGAAAGCATTATTAACAAATGCATCTTTCAGAAAATTAATTAAAAATAATATTTTTTTTTGCAGTGTCCTTAAAGCCTTGTTTAGGATTTGATCAAGGGAACATGGAGGCGTTTGGAGGCCCCCCCCAGAGTCAGAGACCCGCATGAACTGAATAAAAAACTTGCAAAATTACATCAACTTTACAAAGAGGGGGGGGGGGGGGGTTCATTCAACTTTGCCGCCCCGGGCTTTTGACTTAGTCCGCCACTGCACTTTACCCTTTTTTAACCTCCAAAAATTTTTTTTTCTACCAAAACGTAATTTTATTCGTAATTAATCTGTTCTTTTACTACATTACGAAAGGTATTCCATCACCCAATTAAAAAACGAATACAATACAATAACCTTTATGCACATAAAAGGACACATACATAGAAACAAAAATATATATTCACTTCTTCTAATAGTGCAAAATTATTTTGTGGTAACATTTTAAATTCAAATTAATAGATAACTTTGTATTGACCACTTAATTATTTACAAAAACCAACATGTTTCGTCAGCAAAGCTGACTTCTTCAGGGTTTTGACAGAACTAATTTTAAAAATAGACATACATAGGTAATAGAGAAAAATAATAGACATAAACAATAATAAAATTTGAAAGAAAATATGTACGTCTATTTTTTAAATTAGTTCTGTCAAAACCCTGAAGAAGTCGGCTTTGCTGACGAAATATGTCGGTTTTTGTAAATAATTAAGTGGTTAATACAAAGTTATCTATTAATTTGAAAAATACCTATATATTATTAAAAAAACATTACGATGAGTCGTCTTGTCACTAAAGTTCCAGACAATCTTTCCCAAAGAATTTTATGCTGAAGCTTGTACAACATTTACATTTTAAACATTTAAGATCTTTATTTTAAGAGAATTTCTTAAAAGTGATAATTTTTTATAATATTAAAACCTAATACATGTGTTCGTAAACGTATCAAAAAAATTAACGTCTTTAGAGATGCAAGAAATCTGTTTTAAATTTCGGTATTATTTCTAAGTTATTTTTTTGGCGATGAAAAAGTGAGGTGATAGTTTCCTTCCAAATTTATTACATAAAAGAACTGTGCTTTTTAAATTTTGATTTTATTTAAATTTCTCTACATTTTGGTCAAAAATGTTGTGGGAGGAAATTTTTTTCCATTTTTTCCGAGTTTGAATCTTAAAATATGGCAGTTTTTGAAAGCTAAAGTGTATTTCAAATACTCTAATCTAAAAGGTAATTATATCTAGTTTTCATAAATGGTATTTGTTTTTACGACACCTTCAAAAATAAGAAATATATAGAACATTCAAAATACTATGGAAAAATTACAAATATCGTTCGGACATCAATGGTTAAAACAGAGATAAACTACCCTCCCAGGCCGTGGAAACCATGTGTATTTCTTTCAAAGAACAAATTTTTAATTAGTAATGTTTTCACATCCGCGGCCGTTTGTCAATTGAATAAAATTTTCACTGGGTTTTTTAGTAAGGCTGTAAATGTTTAACTTAGCTAGCAATCATTTTTCCTTATCGGTCCAGGGTAAGTCTATCGAGATTGACATTTCATGTGACAACTATTGCATTGAATTGGCGCGTAGAAATAAACAATATTTCTCAAAGTCAATCTGAAGAGAGAAAGGTTGCGCTATTCTTCCAATACACAATACCTAAATGTTACGGCGAAGAACGCTGTACAGATTTCAAAAACGTGACGAGTACAAGCTCCGTATCACGGCATCTAAAGCATTCACCCGGGCGGGCGAATGCGGGAGAGGGAGAAGGCGGGGAAAGATAGAAGAGGAGAGGGTAAGAGGGCGTGGGAGTGGAACGATGGTTGGAAGAGAGACACATGGGAAAGGACACGCAAGGGTCGGGTGTCGGAGGGGTGCGGTCGAGGGAAGGGCAAGAAGGAGGGATTGCAAAAGAGACGTAGTAGCGATACGTAGTAGGATCGTGGCTCAATAGGTCGTAATTTCTGCAAATCCAGTCTGCCACCCCTTATCAGCCCGCGGATTCCTTGAGTGCTACGGCATCGATGGCGTAGAATTCTTGGACTCAATTGTGACTGGGGACGAGACCTGGATACACTACATGACACCATACACAAAGGAATACTTCCAGTGGCTCTATTCAGATTCCCGAAGCAAAGTTTAAAAATGAATTACAGAGCGTAACTCACACCTGGCGGGTGCGGCGAGTGGAAGCTCCATCGCGAACGGTTACCACACCGAGACCAAGCATCACAGAGGGTGCATCGTGGTGGGGATTTGGCAAGGGAAAACCAGGCTACTCGCCAGTGTTAAAAGATTGCGCGTAAAATCGTTTTTCGCGATTGCAGCACCTTGGTGACCCTATTTTACGGACAGCCCTCGTAAATCATATAAATATAAATAAACTGTTAAATGATGATAACTTGTAAAATGTCAATTTGTTTAAGTTCATATATCTAGTTCTTTTTTTCTTAATCCTCATTTCCTTTAGAGCGGGGTCACCAAGACTACCAGAAGAGAATGCGCTCGATATAAGAAAGAGGGATGTACATTTTACGATTTCACTTAACTTATAAAGTACTAGCTGAAGTCCCGGCTATTCCCGGGCTTTACACAGAGTTGTCGAAATCAAATATGACCTTCCTCTTGTTTTGAAGCACACATGTGCAAAATTTTATCAACGTCTGCATAAAACTGTAGATTTGCATACAAATCACCGCCACACCACACCGCCCACTTGCCGCCCGCTCGCCCAACACATTCTCCTTTACATATTATATATATACCGATTTACACAAAACCTTGACATCTATTGGTGAACACCGTATGAAATCCGTTCAGCAGTTTTTGAGTTTACCGCGAACAGACAGACAGACGCGGCGGAGGACTTTAATTAATAATATATAATAATAGATATTTTTGGATTAGTAAAATAATGCCGTGGTGCTCGGTGGACCTTTTTCTAAACTCTAGTTGAAGTAAATATTTCTATTTATTTTTTGAACAAAAAATAGTATTTCGTAACACATAAATGTATATCTTTATTTCGTTATATCTTTTGTATTAAAAATAGACATAATATCTGAAGCTTTAATATCCACGCTGAAAACTTTATGATTTTTAAATAGGGAAAACAGGACGAGCGTAGCTAGCCCGTCAACTAGTCAGGCGCAAAACGAATATTAGCAGCGCGATACATATCTCAACTTTGAGCGCATGCGCAGGCTATTGGGTTAGTTGCTTTCACAAAAAAAACTTGCGATTCATTTTGAACTGGTTTATGGAAAACGTTTTAAAAATATTTGTGATCAGTTTGAAGACAATGCTTGTCCTCGTGTGATGATGTCTGATCGCGGCGATGAGAATAATTCATTCCAGCTGTTGAGAACGGAAATAATTTAATAGAAATAATTATGACGCATTTGTGCAAACCACAATCCATGTCAGAGAAGGCCAAAAATTTACTTAGCTCAGTTAGTACGTAAACGTAATCAATGTTTTCATCCAAGGTAGTGTGCGGTCGCTTACGAAAGCGATGAGCTTGGTTTGATGAGTGGTTTGGTTTATTTATACAAAAGCGTTATGTCCGTTGGTTTGAAGAAATTTGTACCTAAAAACTAAAAACAAAAATCATCCCATTAATTGGTGTATTTGGTAGAATTGCTCATCTTCTACCAACAGAGGTAAAGAGAGGCTTATACTTTAGCTTAATACAGTCCCACCTAAATTGTTTAATAGAAATACGGGGTAACACATGCATTACGTACTCAAACAACTTACAAATAATACAGAACAAAGTTATTAAAAAAACTCTTCAACTATAACCCAGACACTCCCACAAAAAAACTAATCCAGGAAATGAATCTTTTGAAAATAAGAACATTGTACGAATATAACATATGTGTTTTAATCTACAAAATACAAAATGGACTCCTCAGATAAACAAGCGAGCGACATCTCTGGTTGATTTTTGTCAAGCACGAGTGTAGGGGCGTGTAAATAGCCCCAGACACGAGGGAATACTACCCTATGTAAATTAATGAAAGATGAAATTTTCCCTATGTGACACAAAATAGATTATACAGCAATTCCAAAATCCTCAGTGAAAACAAAACAATACTCACTCAGAGAATGCAGCTCTCCACTCAATATCCAGATAAACGACACTAGTTTCTTTCAAATATTGAATTTGCCAAGGCGGTATTGCATAATCTCAACAGATGTTTATCACAGGAAGGAAGTTCAAACAATGAATATGAATTTTGCACATTAATCGTACGTGCCAAAACTTCACAACAATAATTCAATTATGGGTTAATGATTTGATTAGTACTGACATCTATTGGCTTTCACCAACACTCACGTCGGAAGTAATTGCTTGCTCCACAGAGGTAACAAAGTGCCTGAATTCACTGCATTTCAATGTCACATAGGGAAATTCAATATAATACAACCACCATAGATGGCGCCCCCATGGTCCCTTAGCATTAATTATTAATTTAAATGAGACTAATGCCCAAATGTATTTAAATATGGCCTTCCAAGGCGGGGAATATGACGCGTACCCATATTCTCCGCCTTGGAAGTTCGTAGAACTTACAGTAGAAAGAAGAGCATAAAAATACAAAAGAAATCAAATAAAAAGAAAGTGACTGAATTCACCGGTAATATTCAGGAATGACACGCATTGGAAATTTGCAGAATCTCATAAAATAAAGAAAAACAACTAACAATATAATGTAAGACCAAGATAACGGATACAAGATGTCAATTGACCAAGAAAACGGATATTAAGTAATGCCATGTCTGAGTCAGAGATCATTGAAACAATGACTAAGAACAAAAAAATAAAAATTAATAAAAATAAACAAGAATAAATAAAATATAAAATTATTGCGTTGAAATGGGATATAATTTGACAACCGGACGTTTGAAAGAACCAAATCGTGTCTTTACCGTCGCAACGCGAACAATTTTATCCATTCCGGGATGGATTTCAGTTATCACGCCTAAAGGCCAATTTAACGGAGGGGAATTTTCCTGTCCCACTAGTACGACAGTTCTGACATTAATCGGATGATCAGAAGTAGTCTACTTCTGTCTGACTTGCAAGGTGTGCAGATACTCTGAATGCCACTTCTTCCAGAAGGACTGAACCATGCTGTCCAATAATTGCTTACGCTGAGTCAAATTGATTTTACCGTCTGCCAGGATAGAAGCAGGCAAGTACTGCAATGGTGTCGACATTGAAAAATGCGCAGGCGTAAGGACTTCTGGATAAGGGTCAGAAGACATAACTGTAAGTGGACGCGAATTCACTATGCGCTCAATTTGAACTAGCACAGTCTGTAACTCCTCATAGGTGAGAAGCTGAGTTCCAATCACACGGTACGAGTGTTTCTTCACGCTCTTTATGTTCGACTCCCACATACCCCCAAAATGGTGGAATCATTTTCCACTCTATACGACGCTTAGCGAGTTAGCGCTTTAATGAGGGCTCATACTCAGATTCCACCAAAAACTTGTAGAGGATATCTAATTGCGCATTTGCACCCACAAAATTAGTACCATTATGTGAATACAAGCATGTTACCGGGCCACGCCGAGATATAAAACGGCTGAAAGCAGCCAGGAAAGCATTTGAAGTTAAGTCAGAGACCAACTCAATATGAATAGCCTTGGTCTCAAGGCATACGAATAGACAGATATATGCCTTTTGAGAATGTTGTCCTCTCCGACGAGTCAGCGTAATACGGAGGGGACCTGCGTAATCTACGCCGGTATGTACGAAGGCCTTTGCTTCTGCAACACGATATGACGGTAAATCTGCCATCTTCGGTGTAGGATGCGATGGATTTAAGCGGAAGCAACAATTGCATTTCCGCACCATCGCCCTAATAAGGGCGATGGTGCGGAAATGCAATTCATTCATTGCAAGGGTCAACACGGATAAATGCGAATTTTTTGTAGAATCGGTTGAATTTTTGGGGTATGTTATTTCAGGGAACGGAATCCAACCACAGCCAAACAAACTGGAAGCTATAAAAAACGCTCCGTATCCTACGGACGTACATAAATTGAAAAGTTTATTGAGTTTTTTAAATTTTTATCGGAATTTCATTCCTAGGATGTCATCGATACTGGAACCCCTACATAACCTTTTGAAAAAAGGGGTAGAGTGGAATTTCTCAGAAGACTGTAAAGTAGCAGTCGATACCGTTAAAGAGTTAATGGGCAACAACACGATTCTTACAAATTATTTTCCGGACTTACCGGTAAAACTGTTTACGGACGCAAGTACATGCGGACTCGGAGCTCGCTTAGTTCACGTGTTTAAGGACGGCACAATGCGTCCGATTGAGTTCGCTTCTCGTAGTTTAACAACTGCCGAAAAGAAATATAGTATTTTGGATCTCGAAGCTCTGGCAATTGTGTTCGGGTTAAATAAATTTTTTCAGTACCTTTTTGGAAGGGAGTTCACGTTATGCGTTGACAATTTGCCATTACTAAGAATTCTAGGGGAACATAAAAATATTCCGGTTCTCGCGGCAAACCGTTTGCAGAGATATGGCATCATTCTGGCAGGGTTTTCGTACAAAACGGAATTTGTGAAATCTTGTAATAACCAAGCAGATTTTCTTTCTCGCTTACCGTTGAAGGACACAGTTGAGGATTTTAAGGATGATTGCGGGACTGACTTTGTTTGTTTTATTGAGAATTGTGACCATGTTAATTTTCAAGCAGTTGTGTTAGCCACCGCAGCGGATAGCGAATTACAGCTAGTGTTTAGGTATTTGCGGCAGGGCTGGCCCAAACGAGTAAATCGTGACAGCAGTATGTGGAAATATTGGTTAAAAAGGAATGAACTTTCTATCGTAGAAGAGTGTTTGTTTTGGCAACATAGAATAGTTATACCTGTTTCTCTCCAAAGGCAAGTGTTAGATTTGTTACACAGGTCACATCTAGGTATTGTGAAAATGAGGGGAATTTCTAGAACATATTTTTGGTGGACTTCTCTGAACAAAGACTTGGAGGAAGTCGTTCAATCTTGTTCAGATTGTTCGTTGTCAAAACAGTCACCACCGAAAAGTCAATTGACAGTTTGGCCAAATCCAGGTAAAGCTTGGAGTAGGGTACATCTAGATTATTGTGGGCCCCTAGCGGGGAAGATGTTCCTTGTGGTTTGTGACTCATTCTCGAAGTGGTTAGACTGTATCGAGGTGCAGAAGGCAGATTCAACTCATACGATTATGGAATTGAGGAAAATTTTTTCTAATTTTGGCAACCCTGAGTTAATTGTATCTGACAATGGCTCAGTTTTTACAAGTGAGGAATTTAGAGGTTTCTTAAAGGAGAACAATATTAAACTTATGACTTCTCCGGTGAAACACCCCCAGTCAAACGGATTGGCAGAAAATGCAGTAAAAATTTCGAAAATGTTCCTCAAGAAACTGTTAATAAACGGTAAATTTCCACTAGATTTTAATGTCAAGCTGTTGAATTTTTTAATGGACTATAGAAATTCTTTCCATTGTTCGACAGGTATTGAACCAGCGGTTCTGTTACTAGGAAGAAGGCTGCGTTCTACGTTCGACAGTTTATTGCCAGTGAAAAATGAAGAAGACTTTTCGGAAAAAGTCAAGGAAGCTAACGTTAACATTTCTAAAGCTCAATCGGATCAAGTTAGGTTTTACAGAGGGGTAAAAACCAGGGTTTTTAAAGTTGGACAAAAATGTTTAACAAAAGATTATCGTCATGATAATAAAGTCGTTTGGGCTAAGGGTGTAGTCTCTAGAAAGCTAGGTAAAAAAATTTATATTATTAAAATAGGAAACACTGATGTGACATGGAAGAGACATGTGGACCAAATGAGAGAAATGTCAGTGAGCTGGAAGGAAGATGGCAATATTGCGCAGCATCCCGCGTCTGAAATTTTGAGGAACGATCCTCATGAGTTAGAGACTTCGTCCTTGTTGCGTGGATTGACTGGTTTTTCTCCTGATTCCAGGTTGGCGGGGGAGGAAGTGGTGTCGGAGCAGGCACGGCAACAGAGACCATGGTCGGGTAGACTGCGTTCAAGTCGCAAGGCACCTTCATCTTCCAGAGGAGACGGAACAACTTGACCCAGTCACCGCGGGTTGATTTATGTGTATCTTTAAAATTATGTTATGTTGTTAAGTGTGCAATATTTTATTAAGTAGCTTCAGAGTTGAAGGAGGGAGAGTGTAGTGTTGGTAATATGTTTCTGTCGGGTAGGTTCGGAAATACCGAACCTAGCCGAAGCGTCCTAGATCGGGACGATATAATAGCGAGTGGAGCTCTCGCGCGCTCTCTTGCTTATCAGACGGCTCACAGCCTACATTGTATCTATTATATTCCAATAAACAGTTTCCGTTGTATCAAAGTACTACGTGTTTCTAATACTAAACCTAGAAGTCATCCTAGAGTAATACTGGAGAGAAAGGGCCCAGGATTACCTGCAATTACTGAACATTACAAATATCCAATAGCGTTGACGTATTCCTGAAGAAGTAAGAAGTCCTGGGCCTGTATGACAGTTCACGACATGAAATTGAGCGATGATCAGATCGACAACACAGTCATGTTTGGGAAGTAAAACCGGATGTTTAACCTCAAAAGGTAAATCCGATTTAGAAAGCCGCCCCCCAATACGTAACAGATTATCTCCATCAAGAAATAGAGATAAACTATGAACCCTTTTGGAATGAAATTTGCCTTTCTGGAGTGCAGCAATATCTCCTGCAAAATGAATACTCTGCACCGCACGAATAACAGCCTTTTCAGCAGTCATAAGATTATTGACCGTTCCAGAGGAAAGTGATATTTTTTTTATGAATCGGAGGACATAAATGACAATCCTTTGTAATTTATCCCAAGTGGATATACGCTGAGCCAGTTCACTCAGGACCGATTTTTCACCCTGAAATGTTGCAATGAGCACATTAGCTTTGTGTTCAGGCATTTCACCAGTATTGGTAGGGTGAAACGGTTTTAATGGCCATTTAAAAAGTAGGCTGCGAACCACGATGGGACGTTCCACCATAAATCATGTGAAACGAGTTGGGAAGGAAGCATGCCACGAGAAAGGCAGTCGCTCGGGTTTTCACTACCAGCAACGTGGTAAAAGTTATCTGGAGGCAAATTTTCTTGGCACTGAGCCACGCGATTACTAACAAACACCGACCAGCGATGCGGTGTAGAATATATCCAAGAGAGCGTAATGGTAGAATCGGAAAATGCATATGTTCCTGCAATAGGAAGACGCTCAACATAATTATCTCGAACCGTCCGTATTAATTTGGACATCAATACTGCGGCACAGAGCTCCAAACGAGCGAGGGTCGTCACTTTGGTGGGAGAAACCTTTGATTTTGCGCACAAAAATCTCACTGTAATTTTCCAAAACAGATCAGTGGTGTGAAAATAAATCACACAGCCGTAACCATTCATGCTTGCATCGCAGAAAGCAACAAAGAGCACCGTACTGTCTTTCAGGACACCAACATGGCGAGGGATTTTCATCATTGAAATTAGAGGAAATTCCTGTGGAAGCGCCAAAAACCGATAAATAACGCTATCAGGGGGTGTATCATCCCAACCAATGTTGCACAGCCATAGCTCTTTGATAAGTAATTTAGCGTACAGAATGACAGGGGCGACCAAGCCGAGGATATCAAATAAGGGGGCGACTATGGAGAGTATGCTCCGCTTTGTGCACTTCTCCTGAACATAAGATGTCGTAAGGAAGAAACTGTCATCAGCTGTTTCCCACGAAAGGCCCAACACCTTAGAGGTATTGTTAGAACCAACAGTGAAGTCCACTGGGCTGCGGTGAGAATCCGGGAAGTTATCAAGTACAACTTGAGAATTACTAGTCCATTTTACTAAATCAAAGGCACCGGACTTAAACAACGAGATTATTCTCGAGAAAGACGTATGGCGCTGGGCTCATCTGCAATAGAATAGATCAGGTCGTCCATATACAGCTTGGACTCTGCCACTTTGGCAGCGTCCGGGTAATGTGGTCTCATATCCTGGGCCAACTGGCGAACCGTCCGCATTGCTAAGTATGGACTTGCCGTCAAGCCGAAAGGAACTCGATTGAAATGAAAAGTTCGTATGAGACCATTATTCGAGAATCGAAATAAGATCCTCAAGTATCTACGATGCTTGCTAGGAATTTCAATCTGTAAATACATTTGCTTTATATCCGCAGTCATAGCGATGGGAAAAAGACGAAAGTCAAGTAAAAGCAGAAACAAATCGGCGTGCAAATTGGGACCAGTATGAATAATGTCATTCAGTGACAGCCCTGTGTGTGTTTTAATCGAGCAATACATCGAGCACAAGGCATTGGTTTGTCTGGACGAGTGACAGCATGATGTGGGATGTAATATCCACCTTCTGTGATATCCGACTCTGAGACTTCTGATAGGTAATTATTTTCAATATATTCCTTTTTATAATTCTCCTGCAAATCAGGGGAATGTTTAAATTTTCGTTCCAATGCCAAAAATCGGCGTTGGGCAGCAGTACGAGAATTACCCAATTGTCTTGGATCTTTACAGAAAGGTAAAGCAACAGAATATCTACCATCATCAGTGCGAGAAATCGATGAAGTAAAGAGATTCTCACATTCTGTCTCCTCCGGACTTAGAAATTTTGTATTAGGTATCTCTTCTAACAGCCAAAATTTTTGCACTAAATCATTCAGTGCAAGTGCCGAAAATGATGTGTTTGTGTTGAGCACATTATTGGGGTAATCACCCATCAACACGAAAACGAAAGCGGTCGATAACGCGGGGGGTGCACTAGTACACGATTCAACCCTGTTCCCTAAATAAATATATGGGATCAGCTGTGCACCTATGACGACATCCACGCATCCAGGAATATTCCACGTTAAGTCCGCGAGAGGTATGCCCTCTAAATACCTCATGTCACCCTTGGCTATATAGTGATTAGGTAATTGGTCGGTGATACTGTCAACGACAAGCGCATGTATATTATATTTATTTTCTGGGTATACGCGGGACTCAATGTCCAAATAAACGTAACCGAAAATTGGTCTAGACGTTGATCCAATTCCTTTGACAAATGAATTACTCAAATGAATTATTGGCAAATTTAGCGTCTTACAACAATCGATCGTAATCAAATTATTTTGAGAGCCATTATCAATTAGGCAGCGAAAAATAACTTTATTTACGTTTTTAAGCTTCGCGTATACTTGTGCGGTCGAAAGTAAAATAGAAGAGTTCGGTGTTCGGTGCACTTGCATATAACAAATACCAGTTCCATTGATGCTGAATGACACTGAAGGGGGGAATGACGGTTCTTCACTGGTAGGTACTTGCGACGTATGTACATGAGTATTGGTTTTCATATTATTCACACTGCTGAAATGTAAGAATGTATGATGACGTTTATTGCACAAATCACAAACTAACCCCGATTTGCATGACTTGATTGTATGTGAACCACTAAGGCAATTTACACAGGCATGTTTCGATTTTATAAATTCAAATCAAGCCTGTGGGAAACTCATACATTTAAACTTTGAGCAAATGTTGACTAAATGATCAGTTTTGTTACACAGAATACAACCTTTCGGCGGAGCTGGGAAGCGCGGAATATTTGCATTACTCGCGACGAACGATTTAGTATTATTTGATCGGGAGGTCGAAAAAAGATGCGTTTTATTTACGACACCATGCGAGTTACTCGTTCGTTCTAAAATCTTTACTTGATCTTGTACAAACAAAACTAACTCATTATAAGAAGGAATTTCTTTATTACGAACTGTCAGCTCAAAGTTCTGAGCCGTCTGTGAATCAATTTTCCTTACCGCGCAGTGAAACAAAATAAAATCAGTTAAATCCTCAATACCTAACTGCTTTAATGCCGACACTGACGAAGAATATCTTTCAATGGAAGAATTGAGACTGGCAGATGTATTTGTGCAGTTTTTCGCATCGAGAATATTATTTAAATAATGTGTTCCTAGTGAACGTTTATCCTGAAATTTTTTAACTAAACTCCGTAGGCACAATGCCTGCGGTTACGTTCAACGCCGCGTGTGTGAGTTTTCCGACTAAGTACTGCATACGTTGCGAGTCAGTTAGCTGTCTATCATTATGGATATTGGCTTTAAATGACTCAAAAAATTCGGCCAGCTTTCATTTTTACCATCGAAGGTTGGAAGATCTATTGGAGGAAGATTAATCATACACGGCTCCCGCGAATTATTTTGTGACGTAAGTGATTCTCTTACAGGAGTTTTTATATTCGATCTAGTTCGTTTGACCTTCAAAAAAAATCTTCAAATTTTTATTTTTTATTTTTTTATTATTTTTTATTCAGTAACTATATAATATTTTTTACATTTTTATATGAAACATGTTAGTTAGATGTATATATAAAATATATTCGTAGTCCTCCTCACTAGGAGATCCTGTGCTGAGGGGGACTATGCTTTGGATAAGTTTTTCAGCGACTTCTATGGTTTAACTTCATTGATTGGATAAGGTTTTCCAGAAATTTTTATGTTGTTTTAAGTATACTAGTAAGTTCATTTTCCGATAGATTCTTCAGCCAACATTTAATGTCCTTAATGAAGCTATTTTTTTTTTATTTGTTTGATACTAAGTGGGAGTTTGTTATATAACTTTACTGCTAAAAATGCAGAACTTCTTTGACCAAATGAAGAGTTACACTTTGGTATATTAAGTATGTCTGTTTGTTTGGCTCTGGTTTTATGAGCGTGTGAGGTGTCTGCCTCTGAATCATTTTTGTGGTGATGTACTAGAATGTTTTTGGCATAGATTTTCTGTATGCTTGGAACATCAAACTGTTTAAAAATTTCTGCTGTTGACGTCCTTATGGGGACCTTTAGAATGGTCTTTATAATGCAATTCTGAGTTATCTTAAGTTGTTTTAAGTGATTAGATGCTGCTGAGCCCCATCCTATTACTCCATATTCCAATCGAGAGTAGCATAAAGCATAATATACTCTCTTTAGATCCCTCATCGACAAGATGTTTCTTAATTTTTTGAAGAAGTAGATGAGTTTTGTTAGCTTTTTTGAGGTAAGATCAATGTGTGAATTCCACTGTAGATTTTCATCAATTTCAATCCCAAGATATTTAATACTTTTGGTTTGGGTTATAGACGGGCAGGAACATTGTGGAAAAGTATTTTGACATTCATGTAATTTGAGGATATGCACATTCATTGGTTGTCCTCTTTTGTTTTTGGAGAAAGTTAGATATTTAGTTTTACTAACATTTAATGTAAGGGAGTTTACTTTTAGCCAGTTTTGAAGTACAGCCAGGCCATGTTCCGCCTCCTTGTAGGTTCTTGTCCAATCTTTTTCGTGGAATATAATAACAGTGTCATCTGCAAAGCTCATATGTTTCCATTGATGGGAAGATTCATAAAGTCATTTATATATATCAGAAATAGATATATTAGCGTATTAGGACCTATAAATGCATTTAAAGCTTGGAAATCTGGTTTAAATTCTGGATTTAAAGTTAACTGACAATCATTGATGCTATCTATAATATTTTCAAATTGACTTCGCATTTGATCAATCATCTCTGACTGAGCCATAAGCACTTTGTTATTTCTTGACTCAAAATTAGATATATTCTTTGTTGCATTATACAGATCGTTCATACGAAAAAAAAAGATTTTCCTTTTTTGCGGTTAAAAGAATAAGCGATCTGTCTTGAGCCTCATCAAAACCCTCCTCCGTAATTCTTGGCATTTTTTATATTTGCGAAAAGATTACCACAAAATTTTACAATAATGTTACAATTTTAATAATTAATTAATAATAATAATGTTGCGATTAATTATCCAAAATTACGACAATTCTGCGAACATCCAAATATGTCATCCAACAGAAAAAACAAGACCAGCTATAGTTCTAAAAAAATGTGAGGTACTTCGAATTTACCAAAAAAAAAAACGTAAATTCAAACGTCCATGTAATATCAGCTATAATCTAGAATTGAATGTATGTATGAATGAATAATCCAGGCTACGAAGTGACCATTAAATATTTAGGGGCGTGTAAATAGCCCCAGACATGAGGGAACACTACCCTATGTAAGTTAATGAAAGATGAACTTTTCCCTATGTGACACAAAACAGATTATACAGCAATTCCAAAATCCTCAGTGAAAACAAAACAATACTCACTCAGAGAATGCAGCTCTCCACACGATTTCCAGACAAACGACACTAGTTTCTTTCAAATATTGAATTTGCCAAGGCGGTATTGCATAATCTCAACACAGTTTATCACAGAAAGGAAGTTCAAACAATAATATGAATTTTGCGCATTAATTGTACGTGCCAAAACTTCACAACAATAATTCAATTATGGGTTAATGATTTGATTAGTACTGACATCTATTGGCTTTCACCAACACTCACGTCGGAAGTAATTGCTTGCTCCACAGAGGTAAGAAAGTGCCTGAATTCACTGCATTTCAATGTCACATAGGGAAATTCAATATAATACAACCACCATAGATGGCGCCCCCATGGTCCCTTACCATAAATTATTAATTTAAATGAGACTAATGCCCAAATGTATTGAGATATATTTTATGGCGCGTATCCAACGACTGTTTAGCCGGTTTTCAAACCAAACATTTAAGCTTTGTATGATACGAAGGCGGCTTGAAAGTGCATCATTTTCGCCAAAGAGTCCGCCATAATCAACACTAACTTTGCAATAGAAACTTATTAATTAAGATATTTTCATACATATACGAGTATAATATGTTGAACAAAATGTGTTTTTGATAACTTTCGGAGCATACTTTGCGATTTTTTTTATCCAAGAACATTCAAATAAAAACCATTTCGGCAAATCAAACATAGATTTTATCTTAACAAATCTATATATATAAAAATTTAGGTTCCGTATGCTTGCGTTCGCTAATCTCGGAAAGTAATCGATGGGTTGACTCAAAAATTTTACAGAACATTGCATTTCAGCATAAGAGCGTTTATACATACTTTTTATTTGGAAGTTCCAAAGGAAAAGGATAATTTTATGCGTTTTAAATTGACTCTTAATTTGTCATAGTAAACAACGGAATGACAGTTCTAGACAGTGTTGCCATTTTATTAATTTAATTAAAAATTACAAAAATTTATGATAACTACAATTAGGAATTAAAAGAATTTAATCGGATTTAAAAGTAGAATTATATCTAACAAATTATATTACTATTTTCACTCATTTGTTTTCTCTGTGCGTTTTAAATTTACTCATAATAGAGAACTCCAGTCCAATTTTTTAATTTTTTTTTAATGAATAAAGACCTTCAAACTTAAATAACTGCATTTTTATTTTTATTTTTATAGTTAGTTTTAATAGTATAAATAATTGTCAAAGTTTTAATTTTTAAAGACTCACAGAAACGCACCGTATCTATGGTGGTCTTCACCCACCGTCCCCACCGTTAGTTTTTTACTATTTAAGTTGTCATTTTGAATCAGTGATGTCATGTCGAGGGAAATTTCCCTAGATCTAGGGGAGAAAAATATTTTTTAGGGATAAGGGAAATCAGGACAAAATCTAGGGAAATTTCGAACTCTGGCAAAAATTTTGGTAATAAGGAACTCCAGTGAAAAATATTATGGCTTTAAAAAAATATGTTCATATAGACCAAGAAACGCTGATTCTGAATATATAAGTTTTATTTCATAATATTAAATGCAGAGTTTTTAATAAATTATTAAAAAGTGCATTTTTAAACCTCTTCCCAAAACACAGCGTTAAGTTGGCATTACTGAAATGGTTAACTGTGACGTCACAGTTAACCTGTCACCTGTGTATTGTATTGTATTGACATTTGAAATGACTTGAAGTGCACACGTACCTATGCAATTCAACATTTCGTGTTTTTGGTTTATTTCCATACTGTTTATAGAGATTTAGATAAATAATAGTTATTGTGTTTATTGAAACATAATTTAGGCCCTCAACAATTTATGAAAAGGGCTATATTTGCGGACAATCTGCAATAAATTTTGTCTATTTGAGGTTAAAGTCATGTCATGTTTTGACATTTAGTTATGTATTTTCAAATTGTTTTTAGTGTAGGGCTTTTTATACAAGTTGTTACACACTCGTCATGATCAGTGTATTATAAATACCAGTGTTTCTGTATGTATTATACATAAAACAATGCATCTACAAAGTAACGCCTGACACAAAACACGACGTCACATGTATTTGCAATGAAAGAGATGGTTTATTGTTTTTATATTGCACTTTGATTAAATACAATAACAGTAGCGGTGAAATGTGGACATTTTACTAATGTTTTTCTATATTAAAAGCAGTTAATCTTGAATAAAAAACACACCTCACACCTAAAAATCATTACAAAGCATTCCGCCATGATTATTCTGGGTTCTTCACAGTGTTGCCAACAGTTAGAAGTGAAATTTCCCTAGAATTTTACATTTACGCAATTACCTACGTAGCCACCTGATTGTGTAACACTAATCCTGTTATATGTTAATTAATATGATAATTAATTGGAAAGATATCGGAACTTGGTAAATATACTAATAATACCGTGATTTTCCAAATAAAACACTTTTTGCTACGTGAAGTAATAATTTAAAAGTACGAATACACTCACCAGTGAATTAGAAACTGAATTCCAAATTAAAAAAAAAAACACTTTGCAAAATAAAAATCATAAGCAACCCGCCGCTCATTTGTACCAAGCGTGGTATTTTGAAGACCCACCCCCCCCCCCCCCGGACCTTTCACGTAGTATGGGTACGTTCCCTAATATCATTTTGAGTTGTCAGTGTTAAAAATAACATGGCATGTAAGTACATGAAAAATAATTAAGATTCATAGGAATTCCAAAAAATATATATACGTATATATATAAATAATACCAGTAATACTGTCATATGTAATAAAATTTTTGTAAATATCGGTTCGGACTGGCCACGCTTATTACGAATAATTTTTAGAAAAAAACTTTAGATTCGCCTTAATTACTATAAAAGGAAACTTTTTGGCTTTGGGGCGGCGGAAAATAATGCATTTTAATTTTCAATTGCATAAAACCAAAATTCGCTTCGCGACTGACACAGCGAAAATCCGCGGCCGTACATGTCACTGTGATGTTGGTATCCTTGATAAATTAACAAGAGCTAATACGACTGTAGCCGACTTCGTGGGATAAGGCGCGTAATTATGAAATTTGTCTAGCGGGCTTGTTTGTGTAACATGGTTTGTGATACAAAAGAAAGTGCCCCTTTATAACGCCTACTCGCGTCAAGGCAAGAAAAACATCCCAGTTTTCAAGTGGCTTAGCGGCTACGCTAGGTTTGTGTAACATGGTTTGTGATTCGCGGTATTTCATGTAGGTATCCCACGAAGTCAGCTACAGTCCATAACAGTGACAGCAAGTGACAGCTACGGCCGCGGATTTTCGCTGCGTCGGTTTGCGAAGTGAATTTTGGTTTTATGCAATTGAAAATTAAAATGCATTATTTTCCGCCGCCCCAAAGCCAAAAAGTTTCCTTTTATAGTAATTAAGGCGAATCTAAAGTTTTTTTCTAAAAATTATTCGTAATAAGCGTGGCCAGTCCGAACCGATATTTACCAAAATTTTATTACATATGACAGTATTACTGGTATTATTTATATATATACGTATATATATTTTTTGGAATTCCTATGAATCTTAATTATTTTTCATGTACTTACATGCCATGCTATTTTTAACACTGACAACTCAAAATGATATTAGGGAACGTACCCATACTACGTGACACGTTCGGGGGGGGGGGAGGGGGGGGTCTTCAAAATACCACGCTTGGTACAAATGAGCGGCGGGTTGCTTATGATTTTTATTTTGCAAAGTGTTTTTTTTTTAAATTTGGAATTCAGTTTCTAATTCACTGGTGAGTGTATTCGTACTTTTAAATTATTACTTCACGTAGCAAAAAGTGTTTTATTTGGAAAATCACGGTATTATTAGTATATTTACCAAGTTCCGATATCTTTCCAATTAATTATCATATTAATTAACATATAACAGGATTAGTGTTACACAATCAGGTGGCTACGTAGGTAATTGCGTAAATGTGAAATTCTAGGGAAATTTCACTTCTAACTGTTGGCAACACTGTGAAGAACCCAGAATAATCATGGCGGAATGCTTTGTAATGATTTTTAGGTGTGAGGTGTGTTTTTTATTCAAGATTAACTGCTTTTAATATAGAAAAACATTAGTAAAATGTCCACATTTCACCGCTACTGTTATTGTATTTAATCAAAGTGCAATATAAAAACAATAAATCATCTCTTTCATTGCAAATACATGTGACGTCGTGTTTTGTGTCAGGCGTTACTTTGTAGATGCATTGTTTTATGTATAATACATACAGAAACACTGGTATTTATAATACACTGATCATGACGAGTGTGTAACAACTTGTATAAAAAGCCCTACACTAAAAACAATTTGAAAATACATAACTAAATGTCAAAACATGACATGACTTTAACCTCAAATAGACAAAATTTATTGCAGATTGTCCGCAAATATAGCCCTTTTCATAAATTGTTGAGGGCCTAAATTATGTTTCAATAAACACAATAACTATTATTTATCTCAATCTCTATAAACAGTATGGAAATAAACCAAAAACACGAAATGTTGAATTGCATAGGTACGTGTGCACTTCAAGTCATTTCAAATGTCAATATAATACAATACATAGGTGACAGGTTAACTGTGACGTCACAGTTAACCATTTCAGTAATGCCAACTTAACGCTGTGTTTTGGGAAGAGGTTTAAAAATGCACTTTTTAATAATTTATTAAAAACTCTGCATTTAATATTATGAAATAAAACTTATATATTCAGAATCAGCGTTTCTTGGTCTATATGAACATATTTTTTTAAAGCCATAATATTTTTCACTGGAGTTCCTTATTGTACTGAATGTCAGTTCGTAACTTTGCAAAACCTACAAAAAATCAGATTAACAAATCGAATTATATATGACAAATTTTCAAAGGGTCAAAAAAGTGTAACTGTGACCAGTTAATTGATGTAAAAAGTGTAACTGTGACCAGTTGATTGATGTGTAAATTTTTTCAAAGTTGATCACCATTCGTGGGATGCCTCGCTCACGTTCAAACATAGGTTGTCGTACTCGACTCGCAAACGCAGATCGTCAGAGAAGATCAAACCGTACTGATCAAGAACGTTTAGACGATAGTGAACATGTTCGAGTTAGAATTATTCAGAGGCGAGCAGAAGAACTGGCGAATCGTCGGGAAGAAAAACTTAAAAGCTTACGAGTAGAAGTGCGAAGAATACGAGCAGCACATTCATCTCAACAACATCAAGAAGAAATAGATCAACGCCGAAGACGAATGCAAGTGCAACTTTTGAATAACCATGCTTCGTACCATCGAATTGCTTTTTCATAAGAAACAAATATTTAATACAATAAATAATGTAAATTTGTTAAAATCGGTAAAATGGATAAAGTTTGTCCACACTGCAAAGCGATGAAATTTAAAGGAGAAACTCAAGGAATGTGTTGTGCGAGCGGCAAAGTAAAGGTACCTGAAATTGATCAGCCAATAGCACCATTGATAAATTTGTTGCAAGGAATTGGTGATGATTTAAAACATTTCCTAAAAAATATTAGAAAATACAATTCATGTTTTCAGATGACTTCATTTGGCGCTAACTTTATAACAGAAAATTTTGTGCCGATTTTTAAAATTCGGGGACAAATTTACCATAAAGCTGGCTCTTTGCTTCCTTTTCACAGCAATCAAAATAAATTTCTAAAAATATATTTCATGGGTGATCAAAATGATCAGTTGAATGCACGCTGTCAAATCTCTATTAAAGTCAAAAGGCATATTGTTGAGTCGTTGCAAAAAATGTTACATGATAATAATAATTTAATTCGAATGTTCAAAAATGCAATTGATCTCATGCCATCAGACAGCCATAAAATTATCATTAGTGCTGATCAAACACCAGCAAGTGAGCATGTCAGACGATATAATGCGCCAACAATTAATGAGGTTGGAATTGTCATTATTGGAGAAGAATTTCATCCTCGCGATATCGTTTTGCAACGCAGAAATGATCAACTACAAATACTTGCTGACACTAATAGGTGCTAATCTATAATAAAGTGATATGGTAAAAGCCTTTAAGGACTGAATAAATAAATAATTTAAAAAAATTTACGAATGTTTTTTTTTTCTTCCCTTATATTCTACACTACAACATAGTCACAGCAGATATTCAATTAAGCAATGTGTCTTCTTGGAAAATGCACAGTTGCTAGACAATTTTTGTTAACTCCTCTAATAATTAAAATCAGACAAAGCCACAGCGAAGCGTGGTCAGGTTCAGCTAGTAACGTATAATTTTTTAAGAACTAAAAACAAAGTATTCAAGGAAAATATGTTATATATCGGAAAAAAATCGGAATGCCGGGCTTTAAGGTTAAAAGTCACGTACGTTATAATCTACGCGTTCATAGATGGCGCCAATTAAATCATTTTAGGTTTTTAATACTTTTTGCAAGTTTTGCTTTAAAATATTGAGGTAAATTATTTGTTTGCGCCCGTACATATTTAACATGAATTTAACTAACATGTTTCATATAAAAATGTAAAAAATATTATATAGTTACTAAATAAATGAATAAATAAATAAAAATAAATAGTTTTATCTATAAAAAAACCCAAAACTTTCAAAGAGGCTGACAAATTCAATTTTGTATCGGTGACTCAATCCAATATTGTATTTTTCAGCCTTTCTTGAATGGTTCGGGTTTGTTTATGGATAAAACTATTTATTTATTTTCATATTAAATACGTATGGGCTCAAACAATTAGTTCACCTCAATATTTTAAGGCAAAACGTGCAAAAAGTATTAAAAACCTAAAATAATTTAATTGGCGCCATCTGTTAATGCATAGATTATAACGTATGTGACGTTTAACCTTAACTTATGTGCGCGTATATATGTGCTAATGCCACCAAAATATGATAGAATTCATTGTCATCCACAACGAGTCTTTCAGCCGAGTTTTAGCTCGATCGAATGTCGGAAAGTAGGTAAATATATAAATTGTCATAATATAAATTGTAACCCAATCACATGCTCTAAGTGTGAAGAGATGAAATCAGGATAAATTATTAAGTACTTAGGTGTAACCATAGATTGTCAACTTAAATGGACTAACCATATAGAAAATACTGTTAACAAACTCAGATACTTAAAATATATTTTTAAAAGAATGTGTAACATAGTAAATATAAAAACCATAAAACTAGTTTATGATGCACTAGTCCATTCATCTCTTTACTACGGAATAATTGGCTGGGGTGAAACTTACAATAATCAAACCTTTAGAAATTGTCCAAAAATAATTTATTAAGATTATGTACAAGAAAACTAAATCTTATCCCTCCAAACAATTGTTTTAGGAAACCGATATTTTGGACCTTAGACAAATTTATAGTTTTCAATGTCTTAAATTTATTCATATGCGTCAAAACAACTTTCTAAAAAATCAAATCGTACCAGCCAAAGACGTGGCGCCTGTGAGTATGCTGTACCCCACTGCAAAACTAGGTTGTCCCAAAGGCATATAGTTTTGTAGCTCCAAAAATGTATAATTTACTATTTACAACCTTTAAAGAGAACACATGTCAAAATCTTGAATATTATAAAAAATATACCAAAACTTGGCTGAAAAACACTGAAACAGATTTTTTTTTCTTATAAGATTTAACAAAGTCATTAATTATATCTATCATAATTCACACATTGATCTTACCTCAAAAAAGCTAACAAAACTCATCTTCTTCTTCAAAAACTTACGAAACATCTTGTCAATGAGGGATTTAAAGAGAATATATAATGCTTTATGCCACTCTCTTGGAATATGGAGTAATAGGATGGGGCTCAGCAGCATCTAAACACGTAAAACAACTAAAGGTAACTCAGAATTGCATCATAAAGACCATACTAAAGGTCCCCATAAGGACGTCAACAACAGAAATTTTTAAACAGTTTGATGTTCCAAGCATAAAGAAAATCTATGCCAAAAACATTCCAGTACATCACCACAAAAATGATTCAGAGGCAGACACCTCACATGCTCATAAAACCAGAGCTAAACAAACAAACATACTTAATATACCAAAGTGTAACTCTTCGTTTGTACAAAGAAGTTCTGAATTTTTAGCAGTATAAGTTAAGTTATATAAAAAACTCCCAATTAGTATCAAACAAATCAAAACAAAAAATAGCTACATTAAGGGCACTAAATGTTAGCTGAAGGAACTATCGGAAAATGAACTAACTAGTATACTTAAAACATCGTAGTTTGCAAACATAGCAAACATAGAAGTTTCTGGAAAACCTAATCCAAACCATGAAGTTAAACCACAGAAGTCGCTGAAAACTTATCCAAAGCATAGTCCTCCTCAGCACAGGATCTCCTAGTGAGGAGGACGAATATAATTTCTATATTATTTATATACCTAACATGTTTAATATAAAAATGTAAAAAATAAAAATATTTAGTTACTAAATATATTTTTTTTAAATATCATTAAGCTTTTAGAGTAGATATATTATATTGTTTGCTTTTTTTGTATTTTAATTGCATTTGTAAAATGCGATAATAAAAGTGCAGACTGTTATTATGTTGCAGTTTTAATTTGCAATTATTTATTTATTTATTTACGCCCTTTTACGGGGCTTTTACATAAGTATGAAATTTACAAATTACACTATGATTAAATAATATATACATACTATTTCTTTAACAAAGAAATATAATAGGTTTTTGCAACACAAAATATAGTATTTATTGTACATAACTGAACTGCCTCAGTAACAGTATTTTCTATTTGTTTAAAGATAAATTGAAGATGTCCACTGACTTGGTATAATTATTTCCCTCCATTAGTATTCTGGGCAAAGATGAATACATATTATGGTAGTTAGTTCCAGAATTTCTGCACTGAAATAAATCCTGACTTCTGGTATTACGTAGTGGAATCCGGAAGCTTATCAATTCGAGCAATACCGGACTGTCAACTAAATCATTTAGAATTTTATATAGAAATACCAAGTCAGTGAAAATTCTTCTGTCGGACAATTTGAGCATATTCATATCATTTAAAATAGTGTTGTAGTTCAACATAATTGGTATTGGGTATTCCAGCAATTATAATGGGTATTCCAGCAATTATGTTGTAGTTCAACATAATTGCTGGAATACCCATTTTAAAATTTAGAAAACTAAGAATTTGTTTTGTATTCTTTCAACAGCTTGTACATGTATACTATAATGTGGATTCCAGACGGGAGAATTGTACTCAAGTTGACTTCTAACATAGACAAAATATAACAGTTTAATACACTTTTTATTGTTAAAATTTCTAGTTAGCCTGGTTATAAATCCCAACATTTTTAAGCCTATACAGTTACTATTTATTATTACTATTTATTAATATTTATTACTTAATTTATATATACTTCAAATCTTCACTTAAACCATAGACATAAAAATAAAAATCAGTATTATACCCACGCACAGGCATTGCCTTTGGGGGATTTTTTTGTTCATGCATTTATTGAATTAAGCTTTTTATATACTTTTCATTATTTTTGCGTATCTATTATATGTATTGTATCAAAAAATTTCAATAAAAAAAGGTTATTTTCCACCTCCAAGATGTGCATTTATTCATTCACGAAAACCAAATCTAAATTAGAATAGAGGTATTTAAAACGAAGAAGACTCAGAGGTAGGTAAATGTTGGGCTCGCTTAGATTGTGGTTTGTACAAATGCGTCAGAATTATTTCCATTTAACTCTCAACCGATGGAATGAATGAATTATTCTCATCGTCGAGTCATGGCCGAGCAACGCTAATTTTGTACAAATTAAATCAGTATTTTAAAAAGAGTGAATATTACGATAAGCTAATAAATACAGTTGAATAGTACAGTCACCACTCATCACCCATCACTCATCACTCGTCAATTTGGAAACGAGACCGCCCACAAATAAAAATGCATAGTTTGTCATCAACTGGACTGACTGTAATTAAGGGGGAGAAAAACGCTTCAAAAATAACGTTAAAAAATTGTACATGGTATTCATATTATTGATAGTCTTGCCTCCGTACGGTTGAAATTTAAAAACCCGACTTCGAATACATCTCTGACGCCGCGCCTTGTGCAAAACCATCTTCATACTTGAAGTTTGTTAGAAAGTTACTTTGTAATAGAACCGAATTCAAGGAAGTGGCCAATAATGCCAAAACATGGAATTCAAGGAAGTGGCCAATAATGCCAAAACATGAAATTCAAGGAAGTGGCCAATAATGCCAAAACATGGAATTCAAGGAAGTGGCCAATAATGCCAAAACATGGAATTCAAGGAAGTGGCCAATAATGCCAACACATGGAATTCAAGGAAGTGGCCAATAATGCCAAAACATGGAATTCAAGGAAGTGGCCAATAATGCCAAAACATGGAATTCAAGGAAGTGGCCAATAATGCCAAAACATGGAATTCAAGGAAGTGGCCAATAATGCCAAAACATGGCATTATAACACAATTGTTTCTTTTTATCTTCTTTCTGGGTATATTAATTTTTGATGAAGATCTCTCGGTTGCCTTTCCTTCAGCAATAATTCTCTGTCCTGAACGTCCAGGTACATCTGTAACTGTAAAATCAATAAAAAATATATAGGGTCATAGGGGGTACAGTGGAACGCGGGGCAGAGTGAAACACCTACAATAACTCTGTCCCTATCTTACATTTCGATTGTTTTTATTAACAGCAAAATTAAGAGCACAAGCGGCCATTTTTATTCAGTTGTCAAAGTGAAGTTGTTTGGGACGCGCGTTAAATATTTTGGGAAATCGGTTTTTCGGCTCATTTCTTAAAAATTATTGTGTAATCTTTTTCGATCTACTCAAAATATCGTAGCTTCTGGTAAGTGACAATTAAACTGTATATTCGGTATGTAATTTATGATGTATTTTACAACAAAACATAATCTTAAGGTTAACCTAAAAAATTTGATAGTTTTTGTTTTCATGAAATCGGGTGTGGGGCACGGTGGAACGGGGCACAGTGGAACATGTTCCAGCTACCTCAGGGAAATGAATATGATATCAGCTACCCCAGGAAAAGTGGCAAGTTTGACGGATCTTACTTTCCTCTTGAACCTGACGTGGCAGGTGTGTCCAAAAATGACATAGTTCTCAAATTATTGCCACGGATAAGACAAACATCAACAAAACGACAGGCCAACATTTTGTTCTTTCCACAATGCATCTTAAGAATGTATAATTTCCTGAATAATTTTAATATTTATTATGTAGGGATGTCCGACTGTGCCCCTAGGGGTGTTCCACTCTAGCCCAGACCCGGGGCACAGTGGAACTAAATTCTGATCTCGGAAAAATGCCTGTAATTATTTTACCATGAATATTTTTTCATATTTTTTATTTTGAAATGATAAATCAAAGACTACTTAAGATTTTATAAAATATTGTAAACTGATTGAATAAAGGTTTATTTTTCTAAAAATCGAAATACGTTTTTCGTTCCACTGTGCCCCCTGTGACCCTACATTATGATGCTGAAAATCGTGAATTTATAGTTATGGCAACACTTACCCGTCATGGTAAATATTTTCAAAACAGGGACACGCACACTTCGCCGCTGGCTGGCCGATGCATGGCCTCTGGGGTCGTCGACCGAGTTTTCAAATTTACATATATTCATGGGATCCTTCTTCCGTTCATTTTCTTTGTATTCATAGAACCCAGAGCAGGAACATATTGTAGAAGCCTACTTTTTTCGGTACGTACTCTAGATTCTTATTTTGTGCCCTAAATCAAAGCCTGACTACGCCCATGGCTACACGTATAAGTTGATAAAAGAGGATGGCGCTTTTGTCTTTGACGTAACACGTAACGGTAGCAGATTTGGTTGCATGATTAAAATATTTTAAAGACATAGCGCCACAGCCAACTTGTATGTGTAGCACTTCTCGATATCTTCAGAAAGAACAAATATACATATAGTACCTACATTTAAAATACTGAGAACTTTTAAGTTTACGTGATAAATAAAGTACGCCCTTCCGCTGTATAAACAATGTCTTTTAATGACCGTTAAGTAACAGTGCCGAGAGTACCTGGAGGACCTGCTGGTGGACGTGCGCTGCTTATCATATGCAGACTTCAAAAGAGCCGCACAAGACAGGGAAGAGTGGAAGAAACGAATAGATGAAATTGCTGCAAACCAATCCCAGGATTGAAACCAGAGAGAGAGAAATAACAGTTTAGTCAATTTAGTTTATTTGTAAGGAATTTATCGTTTTTTTTTTAAATTTACAACACGTTTGTTATTAAGGCTGTTTTTGAATCCATTTTTTAAATGGTAACTGCAGTCTTCGGATGGGCAAGAGCCACCAAAATTCGACTAAACAGGAACGTGTTTGTGTCCGTTTTGCAGAAAAAGCTCACGAAGAAGTTTACCTGTCGATGGAGTTCCTTGACGCATATTGCCCTAATATTTTTGACATATAATATCGCTACACTGTGCAACTCCACCTTAAGTTAGACGTCAATCATAACGTGGGTGTTTATTAATAATCATAACAAATGACAAAGTGACCGCAGACCCAAATTTAGCCTTATAAAAGGCCGCTTCAGTTAAATTCTTTCTTTTTTCGTAACACTGTCACACAAGTGCAAGAACAAGGCAATAGGTGGCCACGAAAATACTTCTGATTCCTACTTCTACAAAAACCTATTAGCTCTAAACAAGTCGGTGTGTTGTAGTCGGTAACTAAAATGCCTGAATCCAAAATACTGACTGTAATAGTTTATCTTTCTGTGTTGTTTTTTTACTGTGATTGTGAGGATCCGTGCGATTTTCAGTTGAGTGTTGATATAACAAATGGATCTAAGTTTATTAACGGTACAATAGACCACGACGGGCTCAGATACTCTCCTAAACAATATTTCAACTTTATTGATGAAGAAAAACGAAACCAAACGAGGGGATGCATCTGTTCGGTTAAAACCTGCATGAGGAAATGCTGTCCTGTGGGCCAAGGTGTGAAAAATAACATATGCGTACAGAGTGAAGAAGACTTAGTGAAGGAATTCATTCCACAGATTTACTCGGGTAAAGAAACTTCCAAATTGAGGGCGAAGAACCATTTTGGTATTATTCACAATCTCTCATGCCGCAACGGATTGGTAAAGCTTGGTTTTAATCCAGACGATACGTTTTATTTGCAAGAAGTAAGTATCAATAATCTTTGCATAAAATACTCGCTTAAACCTTTAGAGAAATGAAATGAGTTGTTTAGAGTTTAGAGCAACGAAAGCCTAACCGAGTTGTGAAGGATTGGACATTAAGACGAAAAATTGAAGTGTTTTTATTGTTGAAGAAATAGAAACAAATCATTTAAAGAAGAAGATAACCATAATAATCTAAACGAAAATATAAAAGAGAACAAAACACAGAAAAACAGAAAAAGAAAACGGTCGCAACCGGGACTCGAACCCAGACCTCTCGTCTAGCCGGGACGTGCGCGTGCGCGTTAACCAATTTTCTGTCTCTTTCATATTAATTATTATTTTAATTGTTAAACTAACGTTTAAGACAAGATTATCAGCCTGAAAAGAGAAAAGATACATGACGTCAACGGGACGTCATGTATCTTTTCATGGAAGATTTTTCAATGTGGATGAGTGTTTCAGGCTGATAATTATTGCTTATAATAATTCTCTTTCATATTTTTGTTTAGATTATCATTGTTATCTTCTTCTTCAAATGATATATTACATTGATGGGAATAACCTTCAAAAGTTATAAAAGAGAGTTTTTCTTATAAAAAATCGAATATTCGTTCAGACTTTTATAAAAAGTCAATATGAATAAAATCGTATACATCCGAGACACTATCCAGGTTAGAAACCAATTCTTAGAATGATTGTTTCCAATAAAAAGGGTAGTTGCCCGTAATATGGAAAAATAATTAGTTGAAGATAATAATGTTAATACTAAAATTTGAAATATGAGATTGAATATGAAGTTGTCAGAAGTTTAAAAAATAGTCAGTCGCCGGGGATAGATAAAGTTAGAATGTCTGATATTAAAAAAACATTTCGATATTTTAGGACCTATCTTAACTCTATTAATTAATATGATTTTAAAGGAGGCAATTATACCAGAAGATCTAAAATGTAGCGTCATCCGACCCATTTACAAAGGTGGTAAACACAGTGAAATTGAAAACTATAGACCGATCAATATTTTACCTGCAATTGAAAAGATCCTAGAAAAAATATATATCTATAAAACTAATAAAGTACCTTGAAAAATTTTCTATTATTGATACCCATCAATATGGTTTCCAGAAAAAAAAGAGCACAGATCTACTACTTCAAGAATTTTCAAATACAATTAATAATGATCTTAATAAAAGGAAACATGTACTCGTATTATTTATTGATAATTCAAAGGCCTTTGATACAATTGATCATAGAAAATTACTAGAAACTCTTGAACAAATTGGAATTACAGGAAACCTACTTAAATTATTTGTTAATTACTTTGAAAATAGAAAGATTTGTGTAAAAATTTTAGATCATTATAGCAAAAAAAGAACGTTTTCGCAGGCGTACCACAAGGGTCCATACTAGGCCCTACCTTGTACATTATATATGTTAATGCAATGAAATTGATTTTCTCTCACGTAAAACATTATGTTTATGCTGACGACACTGCATTAGTTATTTCACATGAGGATTTATTAACTGCAAGTACTTTACTGCAAATAGACTTTGCTACTCTTCAAAAATGGTCACATGATGTAGGTTAAATAATCAATGCTAAAAAAAAAAAGCTTATGCTCATCAGATCCCCTCATGCCAACATCACCATAACTCCTAAAATTGTTTCTCATGATTTTAATTGCATCCATAATTCTGTGATACAACCATGCTCATGTAAAAATATTGAACTAGTCTCTAAATACGTATATCTAGGCTTAACAATTGATTGTAATTTTAAATGGGATATACATATACAAAAAGTTTGCACACGGCTTAGAGCTATAGTGAGCAAACTTTATAGACTGAAGTTTTTTGTTCCACTAAATACTCTTAGATTAGTATATCTGTCATTGGCGGAATCCCTAATAAGATATGGAATAACCACATGGGGACATTCAACAAAAACAAATCTTCTTTCAGTGCAAAACGTACAATATTCTTTGGTAAAATTATTATTAAAAAAAACTGAATACGAACAAAGACATGATATACCAAAATCATTATTATACAACTCTGTAAATGTATTATCTGTTCGTGCCATATTGTGGCTTAAAATTGCGAGTCAGCATACATCTCAATCTGAATATAATAAACTAGTGGTTCATGTTCATAATACAAGACTAACTGCAAATGATGGACTTATAATTCCCAGATACCTAAATAAATACGGTTAAAGAACTCTACAATACCTTGTTCCAATAATTTACAACATGTTACCCAACGCAATAAAAAGCTGTGAATTGAGTTTCAGAAGGAAATGTGCGCTAAAAAAATGGTTAAGTGAAAAAACTTTTTTGTACTAATTTCTGTTATTTTCCGCTTTTCGTTTTAATGTTTTTTCCATTATTATTTTCTCTTGTCTTTTCTTTTATTTCTTTCATTTTCTCTGTTCTGTATTTCTTATAAATTTTATTAACATTTTTTTTTCATGTACCTGTATATTTTATGTACCTGTCTCTTCGACTTGGTCGAAGACCTGTCTCAATTTAAAAAAAGTAATTGTCAAAAGAACCCGTTGACAAACTGATATCAATCAGTTTAACGGGACTTAATTTAAAAATGTAAAAAACTGTAAATAAATAATAAAGGAATTTTATTAATAAAAAAAAAAAAATATATATATTATAACGTTTTGACAGAAGGTGGCAATAGCAAAATTAGTTAACGTGCACGTTCCGGTTAGACGAGAGGTCTGGGTTCGAGTCCCAGTTGCGACCATTGTCTTTTTTTGTTTTTCTGTGTTTTGTTTTCTTTCATATTTTCGTTTAGATTATTTTTGTTATCTTCTTTTTCAAATAATATATTACATTAATGGGAATAACCTTCAAAAGTCACAAAAGAGAGTTTTGTTTATAAAAAATTAAATGGTAACAATGTTAAATGCAAATTTTAATAAAAAAATTATAATTGGCTATATTCACTTCAAGCTTTCCCCACTAAGACCTGCACACATAAAAGATTACAGATTTAAAGATTACATAGGCCCTAAGGGAAATTATTTTCCTCAGGACCTTCTGTACGCAGATAATGTAAAAACAAACAAAAAACTGAGAATCGAACCCAGGATCTCTGTCCCAGAATGCTAACATTCGAAAATAGATTGACATCGAAGAATACTCTCATCAGAAAATCTTATCTTAGTCAATACCTATTGATTGATACATAATCCGGCATCTAAGTATCGATTATTATTTTGTACCTGTCTGCCTATCCGATTAAAATATTTTTGTTTCTCTAAAAAAATTCTGCCATTGCTGCTATTAGTAAAAATAGACGAAACACGAAGAAACATTGTGATATTGTGCTGACAAGACACGGACAGCTTCAAGCAGTCGATATCGACACTTGGAAGACAGTAAATACTTCAAGGCAGTAAATGGACGTTACACAAACAATTCGGTATTATTTTGTAGGTCCGTCCACAGCTAATAAACATTATTTGTTTCAGAATGGAAGTCTTTACTTGCCTTACTCTGATCTTGAAGAGCACTACTTAAGTCCAACGGATTACTGTTTGGATGTCGTTACCTACCAACCCAAGGCCGCCCGCGCCGGGGCGGTCGGCGAATCGCTTCCCGAAAACTGGACCACAAGATACCTGGTTTACTTCTGTCAAGTGGAAAAGGTTAAGACCAAGAATAAGTCAATCCAGCTGAAGAGTGAAGACTTCTTTTTAACGATATGCAAGTATATAATATTCATAGAAGCATAGTCCATAGTCGTAGGTCGTAGTAGTTAAGTTAGCCTCTCAGAAACTGGGCGTATTGTACAGGGCCCGCAGATACTGCACATAGTACACAACTGCTAACCCTGTACAAATCGCAAGTGCACCCCACGGTTGAATTTGGCAGCCACCTCTGGTCTGGAGCTCCAAAATACCTAAAAAAACCCCTTGACTCTGTGCAGAAACGGGCGGTCCGTTTGATAGATTCTCCCATATTAACAGACGGACTGCAATCTTTAGAGCACAGGCGTCAGGTGGGAATGCTGTCCTTGTTCTACCGGTATTATAATGGAAGATGCTTCGAGGAACTAGCGTCATTGATCCCCTCGGCACCGGTGCATAGTCGGGAAACACACCAAACACGCGCCCAACATTTGTACACGGTTGACATTAGTCACATGAGAAAGGGTCGTTTCTATGACTCGTTCTTGAGTCCAACGGCTCGGCTGTGAAACGATTTGCCGGCCTCTGTGTTTCCTCCCTCCTACAACATGGGTCTCTTCAAGACCCGTGTTCACTCCTTCCTTTCCCCAAAAAGACCCTCCACACAGCATCTTCAAAGATGACATAGGCCCTGAGGGAAGTTATTTTACAACAAGTATTCTTCTGCCAGTTGCTCATAAAGATAGTGAAGATCCATTGCCATTTGATTTCACAAGATCAAGCAGCTTTATCAGACTTACATTGTTCTTCTTCGTGAAGTCCAGATTTGGGCTTGTCCAGATAGGCTTCCCTCAATTTTTGCATCTCTCACCCGTCCGAAGCTAGCGGTTCTTTTCAAATCGACAAATTATACGTATTTTTTCATTGATTACATTACATTGGATACATTTATATACACGACGACATTAGTTCCTTTATAGATTTAGCCTGCCAGAGAATGAGATAGTATAATTCGCATCCGGGGCATAACAATAGCACAAGTCAATTAAGGGCCGGTTTTATAAACGAAGTACCAAATTTCTGTTACGTATCGAACCGTTTTTCGTTAACGGTCCGCTATCAGTTCGTTATCTTATTTTACGTATTATAAACAAATTTTCATTACTGGCGGTCATCGGTTGCGTTTAGTCCGAAAGTTTATTTACTGGCAATGTTTTTGCAAATAATTGTCTCTGATACTGTTTTCATCTATGGCATATCGGGCATATCTATGGTTTTTAGTCAGCTGTCAGGAGCACTTTGTATTTGTATCGAAGATCGTAGTTAAAAGTTTCAAGTTGAAATATCTTTATAAATCTTCCATATACTTCCAGAATAAGTAAGTTTACATTTATAATATAGTGGGTACGAATTCATATAACTTTGATCATGATTATTATGTAGTTTTATGTGCGCATAAACTAACCTACGTATGTATATGTTGACGTATTTTTACACTACCGTGATGGGGTTTTAATGTAATTATTGTAATTTTTCAGAAATAATAATGAACAAACGAACAAAAAGCCGTAACTTCACAACAGAAGAGCTCTTCAGACTGCTGAATTTGATCGAAAAAACGCCGGCATTAACCTGCAAAAAAACAGACGCCATCACAAACGCCTCTAAAGAAGCGGCTTGGAGCGAAATGGCCGATAAATTCAACGCAGAGAACGGGAGCATTCATAGGGATGTCTCCCAATTAAAATTGAAATGGGACAATTTAAAGAAGGCCGCAAAGAAGCGGGCAACCATAATAAATTCGAATAACAGGTGTGTATCTTATTTTTGTATGATTTTCTTTTGATACCTTCTCATCTTTCATGAATGCTAATAACAACTAAAATAGCCTTTCCCACCATTTTAACGGTCATTGTTATACAGAGAGTTTGTTGGATCGTTCAAAAGATCATATGTCATTCCCTGTTATGTTATTTACACATTTTCATTTATTTTCTAGAGCTACTGGCGGAGGGGAAAGGCCGGCAATCATCCCAGACCCAATACTAGATAAAATTATTTCTATTATAAAATTGATAACCTGCGTTGGCCCTCGAAGTTTCTTCGACGATGACGCCGGTCAAGTGGTTTTAGAATTTTCTGACGATCGTGGACTTGTGTTAGATGCAGAGGTAGAATCAGAGACACAGCAGAAAATACAAATACAATCCATTCAGGTAGATGAAGGTCCTCAGACATCAAATGATGACAAAAAAACAACAAGAGCAGAGGTGGCAGCGGTTGTTGGAGGCAACAAGTGGGATTGTTGGAATCCAACAATTCTCAAGACTCCGGTGAATCCCAAATTGAAGCTGAGTAAGAGAAAAAGTTTGCAAGATGAAGTGATGATCTCGAAAGTCAGAAAAAATAATGCCATTGCTAAATATTATGAGGAGAAATCAAAGAGGCTACCAACCATCCCACATAACCATCTTGGGCGAGTGCCGTCACCTCCTGTTGCTTGTGATGTTATTTCTGATCTCGAGGATCATTGAGGACCCTCATCTACTTGATTTTAGTATACTACCGTTTGCTGCTACTATTCTCTACATCCGACATAAGTCGATGATCTTCTGAAAATTCTGTACAATTGCATCTCACTTTAGCGTTTTAGCGGCACGCACATTGTAGAACATGTTATAATATGTGTTGATTAAGATTTTCTTCACTAAACTTGTATATTTGTATTTAAAAATAAAAAAGTAAGTTTATTGAAGTTGAATTATTTTATTATATAAAAATATTTGAGTACCTACCCACAAGAGGAGAGGGGTTTGAAGTAAGTTTCCAACGTAATGCTCGAATTTGAACTATTTTATAGGGGTATTTAATTTAAATATTTTTTCTTTTAATTAAACTATGTTCTTTATGCATATTAGCATGTAAATGAATGGAAGTGTGGATATTCAGCTATCAAGTATAACTGGACTCCCGGTGTTGTAGAATAAGTTGTTTCAATGTCTCAAGCAAACAGAATGTGAATATATGAACTAAGCGACGTAGTATAACTCTGTTAGGGTTAAACGTCACGTACGTTATAATCTACGCATTCACAGATAGCGCCAATCAAATAATTTTAGGTTTTTAATACTTTTTGCACGTTACACTTTAAAATATTATGGTAAATTAATTGGTTGCGCCTGTACATATGTATTATGAATATAAATAAATAGTTTTGTCCATAAACAAACACACATCTTTCAAGAAAGGTTGAAAAATACAATATTGGATTGAGTCACCGATACAATACTGAAAAATTCAATTTTGTATCAGTGACTCAATCCATTATTGTATTATTCAGCCTTTCTTGAAAGATTTGGGTTTGTTTACGGACAAAACTATTTATTTATATTCATATTAAATATGTACGGGTGAAACAATTAATTTACCTTAATATTTTAAAGCACAATCCATTATTGTATTATTCAGCCTTTCTTGAAAGATTTGGGTTTGTTTACGGACAAAACTATTTATTTATATTCATATTAAATATTATTTATTTATATTTATATTTATATATATATTTTTTTTTTACAGTTTTTTAGAGAAAATGTGTCCTAACTGGGGTACCCCGTTCTAAGGACACATTGTACAAGTTTTATTATTTTAATTATAAGTAAATACCTAATCTATGTTAGAATATTGCCAAGGGAAATTATTAAGTTATATCTAAAAGAAAGTACAAAACAAAGCATTATTCTTTGTTGGGTTGCAAAATTGAATCTATTTTCTTCCTTCCCATGTCCATAATCCATATTTTTATGCTTCTTTTGAAGGCGGTTATTTTTTTTGTGGTTTTCATTGCAAGAGGGAGTAAATTAAATAATTTTACAGAGAAGTATTCCATATTTCTATATATATGTATATATATGTACGGGTGAAACAATTAATTTACCTTAATATTTTAAAGCACAATCCATTATTGTATTATTCAGCCTTTCTTGAAAGATTTGGGTTTGTTTACGGACAAAACTATTTATTTATATTCATATTAAATATGTACGGGTGAAACAATTAATTTACCTTAATATTTTAAAGCTTAATGTGCAAAAAGGAATAAAAACCTAAAATTATTTAATTTGCGCCATCTGTGAATGCGTAGATTATAATGTATTAACTGTTTTTATTTGCAGTGTTACAGAATAAGGCACTAGTAATGGGAACGTACCCATATTACGTTACACATTTAGGGGGGGGGGGGTCTTCAAAATACCACCCTTGGTACAAATGAGCGGCGGAGTGCTTAGGTTTTTGGTCACCAGGGGGGGATTAAAAATTGCAAAAAGTTGGTCACGTAGTATGGGTACGTTCCCTAATATGAGCAAAAAGGTAAGTGGGTATAAAATAAACTTCTTTCAATCATTTTTCATCAGAATTTTTGTTTTAATAAAACTATGTTCTGTAATAAGAAAAAAGGGCCGTACAATAATTATATAATAGTAATTTGAAACATTGGGTGAAGAATAACATTTTACAATATATTAGAGCCATTTTTTGGGTACATTAGTTTTCTCTGAAACAAACAATTAATACATTTTATAGGTGTCAAGATTGAGCGTTCGTTAGCTGTTTTTATTTGCAGTTTTACAGTGAAAGGCACTAGTTATTTGAGCAAAAAGGTAAGTAAATATAATATAAACTTCTTTCAGTCATAATCTCACATCCATGATAAGCTGGTAAGTAATTACAGTTCAGATTTAGTTGTATCATTTTAATTATTGGAAATGCAGTGACGAGGTGGCCAGCCTAGTTCACTTATCACATAAAGCCAGATTCAAATTAGGATCACACAAGTCAAACAATATTATCTGTAATAATGCTTGTCAGGAAACTTTTAGTGTCATGTGTACCAAAGAGACTCATACTAGTACACAATACACGCAGAAGCACTACTAAAGCAGACTCCCAAAATAAGTATTAATGAAGTTGTACAGTTCGTTATCAATAGTCTGAGTAATATCCTCATCAACAATATTGACAGGAACTTGTTGGTCCGGTGGTTGGGGTGCTTCCATCGGATAATCGTCTTCATTTTCCTTTCTTGCAATATTATGTAGTACTGCAGTAGCCACAACGACACCCTCAACGCGGTGTAGGGAAAGCCTTATTGGTAGAAATAACACAGGGAACCTACGTTTCCACACACCAAAACAACGCTCGATACAATTTCGTGTTCTAATTTGGGACTCGTTATATAATCGTTCCACTTCTGTTACGGGGTTGTTCAGTGGTTTCCTTAAATACTTTGTTCGTGGATAACCACTGTCACCTACCAGGGTCTTGTCACCAAATTCACCTTGTTCAAATCTGGCTTTAAGTGAAGAGTTATTAAATATACTCGAATCATGAGCAGAACCTGGCCATCTTGCTACTACATTCCTAAGTATAAGTTTTGCATCACACACAGCTTGCACATTTAAAGAAAAATAACCTTTGCGGTTACGGTAAGTTTCCGCTTGGTCTCCTCCGGGTGACTGGATCCTGACATGGGTGCAGTCAATGGCACCGATAACCTTTGGGAATCTTGCTATCCTGTAGAAGTCCTGAACTCCGTCACAATTCATGTTTATGTGTACGTTTCTCATGGAGGCTATTACTTGCGTCACTCTCCATACAACAACGCACGCCGTCGACTTGGAGACTCCTGTAAAATCGCCAGCTGCTTGCAACATTGATCCCAGAGCGTAGAAACGTAGTGTCAGTAATAACTGCTGGGCTGGCATAACTGGCTGGTTTCGATATGTTGCTGGCATTAATTGAGCTCCAATTGTATTTAAAATTTGAGCTACGGTCCCCTTTGACAAGCGAAATCTCATTTTAAAATCGACGTCTGCAAAATAATTGAAATAGTTCAGTCTATGCATAAAAACACGCGGTTGTCTGCGTCTTCCAGCTTCGTCTTCACTGCTACTGGATGAACTATTTTCGAGAATTATCAAACGCCCATCTTCACTGTCACTGCCCGATGAAGAATCCATTTCACAAATGCAAAATATATTATATTATCTCGTAAAAATATTTCACGGTGCCAAATAAGCGAGCGCCGCAAACAACTTCCTATTGACATTGACAACAGAACTGTCAAAAAACGTCAGTAAACAGATCGTTAACTATTTAAACTGGCCAAAATCGGTCCGTAAAGCGTTAACCGCTATTTAATCTACCGGTAGCCTGGAATTTTTTTATAAAACGGCCAAATCGGGCAGTTGACCAAATATTATTTAAAAATGATATCAAGTATGACGAACGGATGTTTATAAAACCGGCCCTTAGTATGCAAAAGAGTTCGTGGATATTTATTCTTTCTTCGATGAAAACGGAAAATTCTTAAAAATTTTATTGTGGCTTTAAAAGCGAATTTGTCGTTATTATATTACAATATTTTACTCCCATTTAAGCAAAAATAGTGGCATAATGATCATTGTGCCACTATTATAATATTAAACCTAATAAATATTAATTAACTGCTTTTCAACTTTTGTAAAATAATGTGTTTTATTGGTTAATTAACTGATTTAATGCACACAACCGAAATATTCAAACTGCTCTCCTGAAAAAATAGGTTTTTTGAGTTGTGCCATGGGTGCGAATTGTGCGGTGCTTCGTAGCCTACCGGTCTTATCTTTGTGTGTTGCTTCGTAGTCTTCCCACGCTTAGTTTTCTGAAGGGTTCACTTCTACCGCGTCTGAATTGATTCGACTTGATTTTCTTAATTTATGTAAAAAAAATAAATACAAATATATTAATTATTTACTAAATGTGCATTAATTGCTAACCATATAAATTTTAAGGGACATTATTTAATAGTTTTTCAGACTACAGCCTACCCAAGCCAATCAACCAATTAGTTATTACTAGCTGACCCAGCCACGCATTGCTGTTGGTTGGTTATCATCCTGGTTAGCACTTTTTCGAAAAAGCAAGTAGACATGATTTAGGATTCTCACGAACAATGGGTTTGGTTGTAGTGCTGATAGGATCAACACCCCAAAGGCTAAAATAATGAATATGTACATTAAAAATAAGAATTAGCTAACAATAGAGTATACAAGTATATGTACATACAGCTAATAAAACAGACAAAAGATTGAGGATTTTCACGAACAATTTTGGTTGGACGATAAACACCCCAAAAGGCACCTTATATAATAATTAAGATAGTCGAAATAATAAAGGTTTATTTTTCAGGTCTTACGATATCTACACTTTTCCTTTTGGCAACCTTCCTGGTGTATGCCTTCGTCCCAGAACTGAGGAACCTTCAAGGAAAGATATTGATGAACTATATCGCAGGCCTCATCCTGGCATCCATTTCCCGAATTGTTAATCAGCTGAGGTTCAGGGAAACTCAGGATAGTGTTGGTTGTATGTTAGGGGGTGAGTATTGTCTGTTTTTATTATACACTTGTAACGGTGTGGCCTGCGTATTCGCAATTTTGCATGGGAGAGTTGGCTGCATTGCGCACCGAAATAATCCACAGATAACTCAGGAGAGCTTCGAGATTGTTCGGCTCTTGAGTTGACGGAATTACCACGGGTCGGGAGGTTGTGCTTGTTGAGCGGGCTGTTATTGGCTGGAAACCATTTCATCATGATCGGACTTCGAGACGTGAGAATTAAATTTTATTTGTAACAGATCGAGATATTATTTTGACTTAGTTTTAGAGATTACTGAGTGATAAATATGTTTTCGTTTACACGATCACAGGCGCCCATCAGTTATTTCTTTTAAATTTACCTGCAAGATTCCGATAGACACGGTCAGAGAAATTATGATCAAATTCACAGCTGGTTACTTATTACGCATCCAGCCACCCCTGATGATTATTTATATTTTAACTTAATAGAGTCTCATTGCAAATTTAGAATGTTCCCAAGGGCCGGTTTTTATTATAATAAAATTAATCATTGTTCTGACTTGGCATTCTTTACCGATTACCTACCCTCAGTGCCTTGCTGATTATATTTGTGTTTTAACACTATTTTATATTGATGGATGATCAGCCATGGTGGGTATAATATATAGGTAAATATTATATGTTACATTGGCGCCCAACGTGGGGCACGAACCCACGACCCTGAGATTAAGAGTCTCATGCTCTACCGACTGAGTTATCTGTGGATTATTTCGGTGCGCAATGCAGCCAACTCTCCCATGCAAAATTGCGAAAACGCAGGCCACACCGTTACACACTATACAAGGTGTCCGAAAACTCGTGGTACAAGCGGAAAACTGGTGAATCTACATCACGTAGAGAACTCAAATAAACATAAGGTTTTTCGATTTGAACATTATTACATTTAAAAAAAAAAAAAAAACAAAAAAATTTTTTTTTGGCTAATTTAGGGTTAAAGATTTTGAAGCATTCGTTGTTTTAAATGCGCGCCGACAGAGAGAAATTATTAATACAGGTAGGTGCCTACTTACATTACGTAGATGTTCCTTTTCAATCCAATAACACAATACACAAAACTTGTTCAAAATTATCACGATGGGAAGTTTCCAAGCACAGTTGGGCCGACTTATGACTGATAGTTGCACTTTTCGAATCATATCTGGGTTAATTTTCAACTCTTCGAATGCATCCATGATATGTAGCAACATCAGGACATTCTATTCTGTAGACCTCGCTGGCCATGCGATAGATCCTGCACGACCTATCCACCAGCACTCAAACTCTTCGTCGAGGTATCTTCGAAAGTGAGGTGGAGCAACATATTGCTGGAACCACAAATTCCTTATGGTTATCGGAGGAATGTCTTCAAGAAGCTCCTGCAACTCGTTCAGTATGAAATGCAAATAAAGAAAATCTAATCTCTAATCTTGCTGGTAATGACACGACATTACATGACCCCAGCGATCCCTATCGTTGTCGACTTGTCGCCAATGATCCCCAATGTCTCAAAACATTGAGAGACAACCGATGTTAACATGTCATACTATTCTGGTATATTCCACTGTAATCCACAATAATTTGTCACGAACTATACTTTAAATATGAAAATAACACGAAAGTTTGTTAAATAACCGTCTAAATGTCACTGTAAATCACAAAAAACATGCACTTTTAAAGTTTAAAAACACAAAGGTCTGTAAGGGTTGTCAACAAATCAAGCGCCGTACTAAACTGCTAAAAAACATGGAGAAATATTTACCAGGATTCGGGGGTGCCCCGTGCAGTAGTGTTCAATTTATGCTGAAAACTGGGAATATTATTTTTAATTAATTTTAACATTCCAAATTTGCAGTTTTTAACTAACTTACGAGTACAACATTTATGATTGAGTTTTGCAAAAGTTTTTATTTTCTTAATTCTGCTGCTTATTTACTCGGTTTTTCACTTTTAATCAAAACAATACTATTTAATTAGAAATCAACTTTCTAGTTTAAATACGGTACAACTTATTTTTGCCTTATAACTTATCACTTAGAATAAGGCGGATTTTAAATTCCTAGGTTAAATTTACGGCTTATGAACATTTTTGTTAAGTTACTCACGAGTGCATTTACATACAAGCAGTGGCGGTCCTTTCCTCAGGTCAGTTGGTCAAACACCTCCCAAAATTATAAGAAAATAAACACATTATTATGCATATCAAAACAACTGGTAATATTCTAATGTATTTGAAATCCACCGCGAGTTGTGAAATCCACCGACATCTAACGTCTTAAATTTATTTATTGTTTGTTTGTAAATATTGCATAATACAATATAATGAACTTAAAATGTCCAACTAGGCAATTGCCCGTTTTAGGACATTCCAATATGATAATGTTTTTACATGTAACTTATAGTAAATTATAGTAAGTTATAGTGTTGACTATTCTGTTGGTAAAATAATACATATGTATATTCATATTCTAGAATATTTTCAGTTATACCATGACATTTTTTACTATTGTTTAGCTGACATAATTAACTAAAGTAATATTAATAGATAAAATAAGAAAAATGAATTTGAAATTTTTTTTTATTTATCTATAATAAAATATATTTACAATGGTTTTATTTGTATGCCTGTCTCACTAGGGTATACCTGTGTCGAGACAGGCGTACATAAATGAATATAGTAATTACAAGGATATTTCAGGTAAAATACATATTATGAATAGAATTAGAACAGAAGGGTGATTGGAAGGGTGGTAAATCTTTTAAAGAGAGTTATTTTATAAATGTTGGTAAAGGAGTAATGAAATAAATTCTGCTTAGTCTATTTATAGGTTAAATTTGACAGGACTCCATTATTTTCATTTGTTTTATATGGGTTAGGTTGTATGTGAATAGTTATTTATGTCTATGTGTGATTTATTTTACAGATATTTGTGATAGTGTGGCGTCCAATACTTATAATCCATTTTTTAATATCTTGTTTGAATTTTGTAAAGGAGTCACTTTGTCTGATCGTAGTTGGTAGTGTATTGTATAGTTTGCAAGCTATGTATTTAGAGTGTCTTTGCCCGAAGGTGGTTTTGAAAAAAGGAGTTTGGAGAAGTTCGTTGTTTTTGGCTCGGGTATTGTGTATTGTTTGTGTAGCTTTGTAAGGTGTTTTGTTGTTTTTGTGTAAATTAAGTAATATGGATCTTGAATAGAGCTGTTTTATGTCCATAACGTTGAAGGAATTGAAGATAGTATCAGTGCTGGTAGTAAGCGGCATTTTAAGAATTATTTTTATGATTAGTTTTTGTGCTTTCATGATGGGATCAAGGGCATTGGAATATGCATTACCCCAGGCTAGAATTCCGTATTCGATGTGAGATTGGCACAATGAGTAATATACTGTTTTTAAAAGTTTTAGGTTAAGGAAATTGCGTGTTTGTTTGAAAAAGTATATAGATTTTCGGATTTTGTTTGTAGTATTATGTATATGTTGCTTCCAATTCAGGTGTGTATCGAAGGTTACTCCTAAATATTTGATAATGTTTACTTGCTATAGGCATGGGCAGTCACAGTTTCGGTTTAGAGATGAATTTTTACATTTGTGTATTTTTAATGGCGGGGCTGGGTTTGACTTTGGAATATTGGTGAGACTAGACAGTAAGTATTTGGTTTTCTGTACATTTAGAGTTAATATGTTCGAGTCAAGCCAATATTTTACCTGTTGAATTCCTTCCTCCGCTTTGGAATATGCGGTAAGCCAATCTTTTGCTTGGAAGAGTAGGACAGTGTCATCGGCGAAACTGACAATAGTGGCATCGATATCTAGGTTGCATAACTCGTTAATATATATTAGGAAGAGCGTTGGACCTATAACACTGCCTTGAGGGACCCCGTAACTAATGGGCAAATTCTTTGTTCCTAATACCTATATTAAACATTTTGCGTTTTAGTTTGCTGTGTGAGATTGTATCAAATGCTTTACATAGGTCGAGAAATACCGATAGACATTTCAAGCCCTTATCCAGGTGGCCAGAAATATGGTCAGTGACCGTGGCTATAGCATCATTGGTGCTTTTATGTTTTCTGAATCCAAATTGCCGCGGCGATATTAAGTTATTGGTTTCCAGATATTCCATGAGACTATTACTGACGATCTTTTCGAATACTTTTGAGAGGGAATTTAGCAACGTAATAGGACGATAATTACTTATATCAAGTTTGGAGCCAGTTTTAAAAATAGGGATAATGAGACCTTGTTTTAGAATGGTGGGAAATAGCCCTTGGTGGATGCTAATATTAAGTAGATGCGTTAATGGTTGAAGTATACCAGGGGCAATTTTTTTAAGAACATTGTTAGATATTTCATCAATGCCGGTTAATGAAGAGTTTTTGAGCGAGTTTATTACTATAGAAACTTCTTTCTCTGTAATCGTTTTAAGAACAAAGCGGGTTGGGAAATCATCATTGGTCGCGTGGTCACTTGGACCAAGCGTATCGTTATTTATTTGGATTTTTTTTGCTAGTTCCGGACCTATGTTTGTAAAGTACTGGTTTATGTAATTGACAATTGTGTTGGGGTTCGATGTAAAGTCTACAGTGATATCTTTGATATTGAGAGAGTTTAAGGTGTCGGTGGCTTTATTTGAATTGGTAGCTTTCTTGAGGACTTTCCATATTTTTTTAGGGTCATTGTTGCATTCGGAATTTTTTGTTGTTGTAATATAGATTTTTTGCTTTCCTAATGACTTGTGTGCAGATATTACGGTATCTTTTGTAGACATTATGGAGTGTGATATCATATGGGTTTGTGGCACATTTTTTGTGTATGGAATTGCGTTTCCGAATGCAGTTGATTATAGTATGGTTTATCCAAGGTTTGAGAGGTTTGATTGCTTTAGGAATGGTGTTTGTGGTGATTTTAGTGTTTTGGACAAGGATGTCTTGTAGGTAGGTAGAGAAGTAGTTCCAGACCTCCTCTATGTTAGTTTTGTTATAGAGTGTGTCCCACGATTTGGAGTTAATCGTTTTGTTAAGATTGTCATAGTTAATTGTTTTCTTCGTTATTTTAGTTGGAGGTTTGCTTTGTACGTTGTGTTTGAAACTCATTGTGAAAGAGGTGGCGTAGTGATCTGTAACTGATGACATGTGGATTTCGGAGGTGTATTGGTTGGTTGATTTAACCATAATATGGTCGATGCAGGAGGAGGAGTTTGGCGTACATCGTGTTGCTGAATTGATTGTGCTTTCCATACCGTGGAACATCAGTGTGTTTAGATAGTCTTGGCATTGGGGATGTTCGTTGTTTTTTAAAATGTTAATGTTAAGATCCCCCATTAGAATTAAGTTCTTTATTTTGTGTAGATCCGTGAGATAGCAGTTTATGTCGCGCAAAAATGAGGAGATGTTAGGTTGAGAAGGAGAGCGATAAAGTGCAATGATACATGTGTTGACATTGTACGTTATTTGAAGACAGTTTGAGTTAGTAATATAAATTTCTTTGACATTAAATGAGTTAAGAGTGTTGTTTAATGTATATGCTACTATGCCATCGTTTTGTCTGTAGTGATTTGAGGTTTGATGGTGGGTATAATTGGGGATGTTTTTAGGAGTATAATAAGGTGTTAGCCAACATTCTGTCAGGATAATTATGTCATATTTGATTTTAGTAAGATCGAGTTCGATGAGGAATTGGTCAAAGTTTTTGTTTATAGATCTAATATTTTGATGGTATATTGATAAGTTTGTTTTGTTAGATGTTGTGGTAGTATTATCCATTTTGTATGATGTGTAGATTGTGTGGAAATATGTAAGGGTAATTACCCGATATTTTATGTAATTTTTTTTAAATCATCTACATGTTTAATATAAATAATTTTATCGTTCGTGATCCGCCTCATCATGATTCTCCCTTCTTTGTACCAGACATAGGCATAGTTTTTTTCTTTAGCAAATTTTTTTGTATGCCATAAAAGTTCTTTGTGATATGGGGAGAGTTCTTCTCCAATGTAAATCTTGTCTTCTGTAAGTCCTTTGATGGAAGCGTAGTTTATGTTTCTTTTCGCGGCAATGAGGTTGTCACGTGCAGTTTTGTTCTTGAACTAAACCAGCAGTTTGGAGGGGGGCATCAGTACGTCGTCCGGTATTCTTTTAGCTTCGGTTATGTCATTATATTTGATTTCTACGCCAGCCGCTGCAGCAACTCTTATAACTATTTCAGCCGCCTCTTCGCCACTTGAATGTTTAATCCCTGCTATTTCCAAGTAATTTGAGCGGAATTTTGTTTCAATTTCAGATAGTTTTATTTCCAGATGTTTTATAGTGGTATTTTTGTCTTGTTGATCTTTTTTGATGATTGCTATTTCATCTTCAATTTTTTTGTTTTGACTAAGAGTTAGGTCTATCTTTTTTATTAGCTCGTCATATTGATTGCTTATAAATTCTATGCTTTTTTGTGTTTCAGCTGTGATTTTTTCCATTTTGGATATAATTTCTTTTTTAATATTTTCCATATTTTTGGCGATGTGTACGATAATTTGTTCCATATTAATATCGCCTAATTCAGGTGCATTTTTTTCCTGTAGATTTGGTCGTCTTATTTATATTGTGATTATCCTCTTCTGAATCGCTAGATGTCACGTTTTTTTGCGATTTCTTCTGCCTATTCATCTTGGGAAGGTTTGGAGCTCGGATATTTATTTAGGAAAAATAAAAATATCAAAGTTCTTCTGGATTAGGTAGGATTCGATCTCGGAAATGAAAATGAATGAAGAAATTCTGTTGGTAAAATAATATATATATATATATATATATATATATATATATATATATATATATATAATTATATTATGATTGAAATAATATCTAATACCATAACTTATTTCAAATGCTCTGGATTAGCTGAAGTTATCTTAATACATATATAAAATTTAAATACAAAACATTCACTTGGAAATTTATCAAACGCATAACTATTTTTAATAGCTATTGATGTATTCAGAGGTAGGTATCCGGAATCGATACCCTTTTTTTTTCTTTTTATATAAGTGTTTTTCTTTTTGATTAAAATTTTCTTGGGAACAAAAAAATTTATATATATATATTTATTACCTATTATACTTATAATATAGTTACATATCACATTTTAAGCGAGTAATATTTTGTTATAATAATTAATTCAAATACCAACGGTTGCTGCATGCCGCTTTCTCCTTGGAATCTGGAAAATTTTTATAATGGGAAAAACTCAAGATTTTCCCACCCGGGATCTACACGGATAAACCTTGCTGCAATTTTCCTAAATTAATTTCTATTGTTCTTAATTTAAATAAATCTTTTCGACTTCAATTTTTTTTTCGTTTAATCTAATTAATTTAAATGATGTATAAACTTTATCGTTCTAAACTGTATTTTATTTCAAAACTCGTTGGTTAAATAACACTTTAAATGATAGTTACTTTACGATTAATTTCGAGATGGTAAATTGTTGTTAAATTAATTTTTTATCCCTCCGAACTTTTATGTAGTAATAAAATATTATTTTGTTTTATTATTATTATTTTTTTTTCTTTAATCTTTTTATAATTTTACGAGTAGATTTATTTCGAATACACTATTTTTTTAATTAATAAAAGACTAGCACTTAATTTAAACCACTCAATTTAATTAAAGATTTTTGTCGAACTTTTTCCGGTTAACTGGATGCACTTATTTATTTATTATCCCTTTTCAATCTGCACTATTTTTAGATAATTAATTTAAATATTTATTATTTGTTAGAACTCTTTTCGTTTAGACTGGTCACACGTATTTAATTATAACTTCTTCACACTTAATTATCACATCACTTCAGTTATTTATTTCACTGGTATTAGACGCGAAATTTCTAAGTCTAAAAATACAATATTTAGTGATTATAAAATCCGAATTTTCCACTAAAACAAATTGTATTTATCACGAGCACTTGTTAGGGTCATTTGAATAGCCAATAGTTGGCTTATTTATTAAAGGGATTTAATTATGGTGAGTGGTCGGAATGGCTTTGCCGGTTAGTACCGGACGCGCCAGGATCTGATCCCGAGGAATCCTCAGCATCAGACCCGCCAAATCGACCAGCACAGCGGTAGAGCAGAGTTCCCCCCCCTCCCAGAGCGGGGAATTATGTTCTAAGATGTCAGGCATAGGCAGGAATTACCAGGTTTTGTAAATAAAATAAGGTTAATTATAAATGGACTAACCGTATAGGTTTATTTCAAATATTGCATGTAATAGTACAGATAGGAAAGAACTTACCCCCACAGACCATAACCGAAAACTAAAGCTAAAGTAATCTGACTATTAACACGGTCGTTTAGACGATGAGGGATCCACCCGGTGACTAAGGTTGGTGCAACGGCCCACGTCCCACGGTGATGCGAGCTGACTATATTGGTGGCAGGAACCCTCTGGCATCTGCAGCATGAGCGAATACTCTGGCGCGAGCAAATAAGGCTACTCCACGTCCCACAGTGAAGTAAGCTGGCGCTGATTGCAAATAGACAGAGTCACGCACGTGTATGGTGAATTGATACACCAGGAGATTTCCTGGCGGAGATCGGGTAGAACATTATATTGGCCGGAAATCATACTAGCCCACGGTGTTTCTGGGACTAAAGGCAGGGGCGTTTACTGTCCAGATTGAAATTTCCTATTCCTAAACAAAATACAATTCGGCCATGTGTGAACCCAACATTTTTTTCCGGAGCGCGACTCGCGGGGTCGAAACCATAACGGGAACTCAAATAAACTTGTAACGGCACTATAATAACCGCCCGAACTTTACGGGAACTTCTAGAATCTATGATTTGGCACCGATGCACTTCATATTCCCCGATTATCTCGAATGCCCGACTCGACCTCTGGCGGGCCTTTCGCCCGCCGGGGAAGTGCCACCATCCCATTTCCGCTCCTCTCTGGTATTGCCAGGATGAAAAACAATAGACAATGCTATCGTGCCGCCTCATAGACTCCAGTTCTAACTTAAAACGACAATTAACCTATGTTTTATACAAAACACACTCTTAACTTTTCACAAGTAATTAATGCGTTAACTTTATTTTTATTTTCACTGACTTTCACTGCAAATTTTTTTTTATAGATCACTGGCTTGAATGTGAAATTTTTCTAAGTCTCACAATCCTTATCACTTAGAATTTTCCAACTTTAAAATTACCAAACGTTTTGTCGCGTCTCACGAACTTTCAACCTTTTCAAATAAGACCGCAGACTCATCCCACCTGCCATTTGTCCTCCGTCTTATACCCCCCTCTCAGGTCCAAAAGAGAGTATCTGAATTTCCTGTTATAAACCAATCTAATTTCTATCAACTCGTAATTTCTTGAAATTTTCTCATTATTATCGAATGCTGTCCCTTAGACCCCTCCGCGATTGCACCTTCGTCTTCTGTCTCGTACTTCAATACTTACAAGACCCGGATTCAGTAAGATCATGTTAAATCGCCCCAACCACCTTTGTTCTGGTGTTCATACAAAATCAGCTTGAATTTCATAATTTTAAAGTTCTATTTTCATCTATTTCGCAACATGTCCATGCGTACGGCGTCTACCATATGTTCCAAATCTGTCCCCAAATTCGCCTATCAGAGATATCTTCATGTCGAAGTCTTTCTCGCAAATTGTTCATTTTTATTTTATTATTTTTCCTCGAGTTTTTCTGTCTTCTATATGAACCTTTCCGTTTAAAACCGAATTTTCTCTATTTACGTCGTATATTTGAATCTTCCATTTTTTTCTCGAATTTTCTTTTATTCACGACACTCTTTCCATGAATTTCCTTATTTATTCTCATGTTATTGTTCATACCCCTATAAATTTTTATATTTCAAGCCGTATTTATTTTATTCACTGTTTATCTAAGATTTCCTTTGTTTTTCTCTGTCGTATCTACTCTCCCATCATTTCACTGTACCCTCCTCACATAACCATATCGATTTTTAGATGTTTGCTGCCTCTTGGAAAATTTCATTTTCTATTTGTTATTAATTAATATATCATTTTTCATATTTTTATAGGAGATACCCCCACTTCGGCCCTTAAATTTCTCTCATTTTTATTACTCCATAGTGAACGTCCCCCAGACTCCGTCTCTCTCTTACTCAGAATCCCATAAACCATAAGCTTTGACAGGTGTTTACGTTAATATCTGTACCCACCACGCAATAAATTTTCCTTTATTTTAGTGTCGTTAAATTTTATTGGAATTCTATAATCTAAATATTACGTAAGAACAATGTTAAATTTTATAGCCCTCTTTAACGGCTAATTGCGTTAATCTAAAAAAATTTCATGTTCGAATATTCCTTGTTTATATCAACAAAATACATGTGAGATCGACAACCATTGTTATGTCTCATTTTTCCCTGCAGTCGCGTGCTATGCTACGTTATAATCTCCATTTTAATTGCGTAAAATGACTACTTTTCCTGAGTTAAATCTATCGTAATGTTTTCAGTATTTCCCACTCTCCTAGGTATTCTACTCTCAATTTCTCTCAAACACTTGTTACTGCACTAAACCTCTGAAATGTCCCCTCATCCAATCGTTACACTCTTTATAAATGCTCATTTTTTTATGAAGTTTTCTTCCTTAATCTTTTATCGTAATATCTTCGCTCCGTCTAGAATTGATAACAATATTTTTCCATTGTTTTTCAACATTTCCATTTCCCTTAGCACGTTTTCCCTCGAATTGATCATCTCCGGTCGTCACAAACAATCGTATTATAGATGGAAATTTCCTTAACATCTTCCAACACGTTTTTGTCACTTGCTATTCAATTTTTTATTTAATATTTTCCATCGTTGTTTACGTGTATCTTTTTTCAATCTTTAATATTTCCATATTATTTCGAGAACTACGGTTTATTATCTCTTCAATTGCTCTTATGTTTACTTTCAAACGCGGGTTCAATGTACTTATGTTCCTGAATCGGCTCTTGCTTCCCATGGAGTTTATTTACCTCTCGGTTCGGTGAGAACGAAGAGATAATTAATTATATTCTTAATTGCCGAGTCTAAAGGTCGATCCTTTGTTCCTCGTTGGTGTACGCCTTTCCGTTTATTGATTGGTTTGTTTAATCCTTTATTGCTTTTGCTTCAACCTAATTGGCTGTCAAGATCTCAATATTTGGAATTGAGCCTAAAAAATTGGGATGTCCCTGCCCGTGACTATTTCTTGATACCATCTGTGATTTTTTTTATCAATACTCATCTCACTTTGCTTAATTATAGATCCCTACTGTAAATATGAATTCACTTTACTCTGATCCGATAGATGTCGTAGGTGTGTCCGTTTTATAAGTAATTGATATTTTTCTTTTTAAATTAAAGTGGAAAGCTACGATATTTTCTAATTTTCACTGTTGATCAAGCAATACATCACAGGCTTTGATGAGCCTAACCAATTTAGGTGGAATCTGGAATTGAAGTAGTATGTCATATAGACACTCCCGATCTATGCTATCATATGCTTGCTTAAAATCTATGAATAGTTGGTGTATATCTATGTCAAACTCCCAGCACTTTGCCAAGATCTGCCTGACGGTGAACAGTTGGTCTGTTGTGGATCTACCGGTGCGGAAGCCTGCATGATACTCTTCTTTGTTTCAGTATCATAGTGTAGATCTTATATGCTGTGCATATGCATATGCAAGTGATATGCATCTATGATTTTTGTCTTTTCCAGGTGATTTGTTGTTTTTAAGTTTCTTTAGTGCAGCATTTATTTCTGGCATTGTTGGTGGATTCGCTGATTTTTTATTACTTGATTCAGTGGGGATGTTAGTAGGGTGGCTTCTCAGGTCGCTATTAGGATTGAGAAGTTTATAGAAGTGATTTTTCCACACGGTTTTAATTCGTCCCTTATTGGATATAATTGAACCATCAACGTCTTTGCATAGTATTGTATTCGGTTTGAAACCCTTCTTGAAGAAGTTTACTCTCCTATGTGCTTCTCTGGTATTATTATTAACAAATTCCTGTTCCATTTTCAGCAGTATATCATTCAAGAATTTTCTTTTCTTTCCCCTTATCAGCTTATTTGTTTCTTTTGTCGCTTGTTGGTAAGTACATATAGTTGATTCATTTCAGTTCAAACGCTGATGAAATATTTTAAGAGGATGTGTGAACATACATAAAATTATAATTTATTTTTTTGTTAATTAATGATGGAATTCAATGATTATTTTGTACTAAAGTACATAATATTATAATTAAGACTTGATCAATTTCTACTAATCGTTACAATGTAATCAAAAAATATACGTAGAAATTCATTCTATGAAATTAAAACTTATTAGTGTTGGGTTGACCTAGCAGTTGTTTTATTTGCGATTTAAAGGCTTATAATTTTCTTCGGATTTCATTTTATACGGGAGGGCTTTAAACATTTTTATGCCTTGATAAGTATATAGCCCAGTCAGTGGGGGATAAAAAAGGCCTTCAGCTTGCAAAAGGTCGTGTAGTAGCGATTTTGATATATGTTGTTTAAATTGGGACTCAAAAAAAAAGTTTTCGACCTTGGGAGGGTCGAGCTCGAGCCGCCATCTTGGATTGAAGGTCCCAAAATTTAGTTTTTTTCAAAATAATTCCTCAACGTTTGATTTTACAAGAAAAATGTCTATGGCAAATTTGAAGAAAGCTAAATTACGTACATTTTTTGTTTGAATTTTTTTTTATATAAATCTAATATATAATGACTTACAGCGGTGGAAAGAAGAAAATTTTGACAAAAAATCGTAAAACTTAAGTTTTCATGATAAATTTTGTAAGAACATATTACACAATATCATTTTAACATATTTCCACAACACATATGGCAAAATCTATTATAATTACACAAATTTTTCGTGTTACATAGAGGAGAGAAAGAGACGGCAACATACTGCGTGCCTACAGTCCTGACTGCAGCGTTTCCACCTCAGCGCCTATATTGCTACAGGCTAGGATCCCATTACGACAAACCCGAAGTCATCGCGTGCATGGATGAAACTACTTTGTAGTGATAATGAAAATTTAGTAAGCCTTGAAAAAGCTGGTTTGCCGTGTGTCTTCATTGAGTATACGAATGAAAACAACATGATGCAAAACCAGAAGACATACTCGTAGCAGATGAAGGAAAACGCTCTCTTGTTGCTTTGTACGGGAGTTCAAAAATGGTATGGAATCCAAAAAAATCTAGAAAACTGGGGCTGGAAACGTGGCACCAATGGGCTTGTTCCAGTAAGAATGACAAAGAATCCAGCACCCGAGACTTTATTCAAATTTATTTCTTGCAATTGAATATGAAGAGATTTTGTCAATGGAAGCCCAGCATCTCAGTACCATAGGCAATGAGTTAGATCATGACATTGATGACAAAGACTATTATTAAGATGTCAATATCAACCAACCGGCATCAACAAAAAAATATTATTACGCAATAGCGAATATGTAACATAATTACGAATATTAGTCGAACTCTGTGCGGCTCGCCATACCATCGCTGGAATATCTGTGGAATATACATACTGACCTTAACATTGTTGAAAGATCCCTACAAGCTGTAAGAGAGTTTTTGGAAGAATCGGCAAGAGAGGTGGGTTTGCAAATCAATAAGAATAAAACTAAAATCATGATGCAAACCAGAACCCCACACCATAGAATAAAAGATAAATTGAAATTTAAAGAAACTTATAATTTCGAAGTGGTCGAAGAGTTTACATACCTGGGCTCCATCATAACGCATGACAACGAAAACCCAGTAGAAGTAAGAAAACGCATCACAGGCACTAACAACACTTACTTCGCGTTGTTGCCAGTTTCAAATCCCGAAACGTCCATAGGAAAACCCTACACAAAACAATTATTAGAACGGTCTTGGCCTATGGATATGTGGCGGGAGCAGCTGGACACCTTTGAAAAAAAGGTACTTCGAAGAATCTTAGGAGCGGTTCGAGAGGGAGAGGCATTGGAGGGGACCCCACCACTTTCCCAACGGCGTTGTAAGGAAACATATGGTTTCCTCCTTCACCGCACACGTCAAGAATCTATTTTATTGAACGAAGCTACATTTATTTGAACGACTCTAGACCCTCTAATGTCCATGCATACGGGGTGAGAAAGCAGTATGCAAGTACTTACATTAACATGAGGGAGAGGCATGAAGAATCCGCCACAATAAAACTCATGTTATTTACCAAGCTCCCAGACTCTCTATCCATCTAAGGCTCCAAAGACTAAGATGGACCGGACATGTGCATCGAATGTCAAGCACACGAGTACCGAAGAAGGTTCTAACAGAACACCCAGGAGGTAAACGAAAGGCGGGCAGACCTAGGCTGAGACGGAAGGATGATGTCAGGAAGGATGCAAGAGGACTAATCCGTGTCGCAGTTAGGAAGACGACGGCCGAGGTCGGAGGGCGGTGGAGGCTTATGTTGAAGGAGGCCAAGGCTCGAAATGGGTTGTAATGCCATTGAAAAGGAAGAAGACCTACTGGGGATACCAAAATAAAAATGCGCCATTTTCTCTACCTTATGATGGTGTGGAAATGAGTTTACAAAATTATAATTACGTAATGAATACCCCGAAAAAATAACAAAAATTGGGAATTTCACAACTTTTTAGAAAAATATTAACATTTTCGCCACTGTAACTCGTTACCTATTAGACTTACAAAAGAAATTATCAAACAAAAAATATTTGAATTTTTATCTTCTTTAAGTTTGTCTTTCACAATTTGGTCGTAAGGTCATTGCACAATTATTTAAAAAAAAAAAAAACAAATTTCGGGACCTTCAATCCAAGATGGCGGCTCGAGCTCGACCCCCCCAAGGTCGAAAATTTTTTTTTTAAGAGTCCCAATCTTAACAACATATATCAAAATCGCTCCTACATGACCTTTTGCAAGGTAAAACTCTGTTATGAAGCAATTCTTAAAAATTTATTATTCCTTCAAGTACTTTCGTAAGCTATAGAAAAAATGATAATGTTGGTGACACTCTCTTGTTTTCGGTGTCTATGCGAAGCGCGGGAGCGGGTTCCGGTTCCGCTTCACACTTTGATTTGGAAGCGGGTAGAGCGGCTCGCTTTGTAAATCGACGGGTCACACATTGTGAGAAAAATGTGCTAATTGTACGGGAAGGAGTGAAATGAAGTATACGCGGGCGACAATCGATTTTTAGTGAAATTTAATAATGGTTTTCATGGTAAAACCCTCAAAAAAACAAGCGAGTGAGTTCGTGATGTACCGTGGCGAGTAAAATTCTACCGCATGTTATTGTGGCGGGCGCTCGGGAATTGTAATCGGTAATGATCAGAGTCATCCTGTCGGAATATAAAACATTACACAGATAATAATCATTTTCCCGCGGCCGGCAAACCCGCGGAGTACGCCATTTTTAAGAGTTCGCGCTGTAAGCGAGCGAGAGTGTCGCTACCATTTGGGATAGGACCGGTAATCAGGAGAGGATCATGGGTCCCCTCCAGCAGTGATCGTTCGGCTCCAGAGCCGAGGCCTGAAGAGGAAGCAGGAGGACCGGCATCCCGCAGAGGGTCATGGGATTCCACCTGGTATAGCCGAGCGGATCCCGAGCTGAGTTCTACCGATGGTGGAGAGAGTCTGGGCCTCCCCTTCGGTAGGAACTCATACCAGGCGTCTCTGGGTAAGGCCTCAGGGGCCTACCACTCTCAGCCGCAGTACGGGAGGGTAGATAGATAGATAGGTTAGGATTAGTTGGATACGTGGTTCCGGGTGAGTCTTTTTATGTGTCATGAATTTATCACCGGTCTTCCTTTGTACAATATATCATACTTATGGTCTCATTTAATACAGGGTTTTATTGGCATAGTCCAACACCCCACTCCTTTGCAGGGATGTTACATTAAGAATGCCCACGCCATGAAGGGAGAGTCTCGTGCCTGCTGCAGATTAACATTCCACGACTGTATAGTCGGGGATTGGCGTCCATAGGTTCAAATAGAACCAAAGTTGATTTGTGGTGAGCGGGAGAGAGATGTAATTGGCTGGCATCTGTTACTTACAGTCTCCCACGCAAACTGCTATCTACTATGTAGATACCACCTCATTTATTCTACCTAATTAACTTGCTATTCAACGTAGAAATTAACTGCTTAACAATGTACTAAAAGTGCAATTTAACAACTCCCCACTGACTGGGCTAATAATGGTGTTGAAAAGCGCTCATTTTAAATTAAGGGATTTCTAGGTTACCACGTGTTCTTGATCGGTTACTAATTTTTGTGATTGTTGTTGTAGTATTAAAATTATCTTTGTGGGTTTGTAACAGTGAGTTCTTTTTGAAAATTTTATTTAAACTGAGAACCCTAAAAGAGTTAAATAGTTGTATTGTTGGAAATAAAGATGATTTTCGTGTGATGACTTTTAGAATCAACCTCTGAACCCTTTCTACAGGTTGGAGGTTAGTTTTGAAAGTTCTCCCCGACCCGATTATACCATATTGCAGAATAGATTGGGCAAGAGAGAAATAAATAATTGTGAGACTGAAGGTAGCGGGGAGAAGGAGATGGGCCAAGCAGTGGTTTTCAACCTGTGGTACGAAGTCAAATTGGGGGTATGCAATAACGTGGCACGCATGTAAAATCACTGGTTTAAATACCTGAAGTCGTATTACACTCTGTATAAAATTGAATTACTTAATTGTATTCTTATGACTTGATTGTTAAATTCATGTAATAATTAGAGTATTAAAAATTACAAATGAAACACGTCTTTCATTACACGTGTAAAAAAGATAGAGGGTACGGGGAACAACAAATTTGTAGTGAGAGACAAGGGGTACGCCGGCTCAAAGAGGTTGAAGACCATTGGACTAATGGAAAGTTGGGAAGTACTTGGCTATTTAGAACTAGTCACCAATTACGGCTAAAGCCATTTCAAGCAAAGTTTTCACTCTGAAAGGTGTTCTTACACCGGGGCGATATTGAGAGTATCTTCCACTGAACGTGCTGCAAATTTACGATTATTACTGTTAATTAATTAATTGTGAAATAACACAAATTGATCAAATCAAACTTATTTGCGGGATTCAATTCGCATATCAATCAAGAGCCTAACCACTCGATTACGGAAGCCATCATAAATAAATATAATGATATTATGTTATGATTAAGGTTTTCACGGGTGTAAGATGAAGAACAATTTTCTCGGTTTACCCGCGTAACGTAGACCTTAAAAGGACTTTTTAACTCCTGACGTTTCCGACAGATCACACTGTCCATCTTCAGAGGCCTTATGTCTTGAGTTTTTGTCTCAAACTGATAGCTTTCGCATGTCTGTTCGGTCCAAAAACGGCATTTCCAAAATTACCAGTAGTGTCTCCAATTAGCTTAACCAATCAGGTATCTACTGCCAGCCCCGCCCCCCACCCCCTGCACCATCAATCACTTGTAACCCGGGTACTTCGTTCTAGACATAAGAAGTGACTTGCACTCACTTAAGTTTTAGCTTTTGGACCGAACAGACATGCGAAAGCTATCAGTTTGAGACAAAAACTCAAGACATAAGGCCTCTGAAGATGGTCAGTGTGATCTGTTCGAAACGTCAGGAGTTAAAAAGTCCTTTTAAGGACTACGTTACGCGGGTAAACCGAGAAAATTGTTCTACATAATGATATTATTTATATATCGTCATAATATTTTTAATTTTGAATGTGATTTTTTCTTGTTACAGCATTTTCTGCTTATTTCTTCCTCATGGTGACCTTTTTCTGGTTGAACATCATATGTATTGACATCTGGATGACTTTCAGGTAGGTTTGTTGCTTTAGAATTTTTCTTTTTCTTATGTCGGTTCCTCGTTGCTGAGGATTGTGATCAGGAGTATTTTATTTATATCTATATATTCTATAACATACATTATATAAATTATTTAAGTGGTTTACATAGTAGTACAACAAATTTTAATATTCAGTGGCTGTACTCACATGTAAAAAGTTTCTTTGTAGCATTTTATGAACACTTCACTGGGAAAACCTGTGCTGAGGTGTTCGCATAATTAGGATAAGTGTTATTCTATCGACATAAGTAAAAACACAGTATCCTCCTTGATATCGTCAAGAAGGGCACTGTGGGTCGACCTATAGCGGCAGTATTGTATATATAAATTTAAGAGTAGTAGCAGTTAAAGTTAGATAAATAATTACTTATCATGAAAAGCAGCTAGGAACATTTTTCTATGGGCCACACGCCACTAGTATATATAACATTGGGGAAATATTTTCTGTCACAAAACGAATTTTTTTTTCTTCTCAATATTACGGGTTCGAGTCCCAGTTGCGACCATTGTCTTTTTTCTGCTTTTCTGTGTCTTGTTCTCTTTCATATTTTGTTGAGATTATTATTTTTATCATCTTCTTCGATGGTTTTTGTTGTGTTTATGGTAATAATGTCGTTGTTTAACCAATTTTTAACCACCGATAAGCTTTTTTCGTTCTTTGTATATACCTCATTCCATGATTCTGCCTGATAGACTAGCACTGTATCGTCACCGAAGGTTACGAATTGACCGTCAATTTCAATGTCACACAGGTCGTTTATGTAAATAAGAAACATTAGGGGACCAAGTACACTTCCCTGTGGTACTCCGTATCTGGTTAAAAGTGGCTCGCTTGACTTGTTGTCAATTTTAACCTGTTGCTTTCTACCCGACATGAAGCTTTTCAGTAAGTCTAGTTCTATGCCACTACCACCAACATTTTTTAGTTTTAGGAAGAGTTTTTCATGTGAAATTGTGTCAAAAGCTTTAAGTAAGTCTAAGTAAATTGATATTACTTGTTATTAGCATCTAGATTATGTGTTATAAACTCCGTAACGGTGGAAATTGCTTTTCCTGTTTTTCCTGAAGCAATGTTGGATTTTTGAGAGTATATATATTCATCTATTCCAGATAGTGTTGCAGCTGTTCTTTTTATTAATTTTCAACAATTTTTGACATGGTGTAATGAGTCTGTAATTATTTACATTATTTTTTGGTTCTGATTTATAAATTGGAATATCCAGACCTTTTTTTAGAATGCTCGGAAAAATTTCTTCTTCAGTACTGAGATTTATTAAGTATGTTAGTGGTATAAGTAGTTATTGGCTTAGTGTTAATATTGTTGTAGAGCAGGGATGGGGAACCTTTTCGACGTCGGAGGCCATTTGGATGTTTGTAGTATCAGGGGGGGGGGGAGGGGGGGTAGATTTTACGACCTCAGATGTATCTTTCATACCACATGTGCCGAGTATTGCTTATTTATTTTTTCAGGTTCTCCATAAAACAGTTATACCCTAAAATATTAATGAGAGGTTTCCATTTAAAAAAAAAAGCGCGTAAGGGCAGTTTTACTATGTTGTGACGCATGACATAGATAGATACCACTTGAAGAAGTATATTATTGTAAGAATAAGGGAGATTATTATGTTGTGTTCACAACACGGGGCAGGTTTTAACTTAACATTGATTCTGCGAAAGAATCCACAAGCTTAAATAATAGTTACACAGGGAACAATCTATTTCTCAGAAATTTGCAGTCCGTGGTGTGCAACTCATAGGTTAAGCTTCACTAGATACATGGGAATGGCTTCCTTCGGTAAATTTGCAACTTGTTGTTTAATTTATTTTTATATTCTGAACACAAAACTGGTCTAACTTAAATCTGTATGTGGCGAATTAAAACTACACTCCGAACATGAAAATGGTTTTTCTTTGATTCTTACAGTTTGCAATGATAATTTTATAACTGCACTTCGAATTGGCTCGAAGGGTGTCATTCACATCCACAAGTGGAATTTGATCGTTACATTCTGAACATGAAAAACTGCCTTTATATTAAGGCGATCCAATAGTCCAGGAAAAAAATCGAAATCGGAATTCACGCCCCTTTATGGGAGGAGTTTGAAAATACTTAAGAAAAAGCTTTTGGAAAGGTTGAAAAGGCATTTGAGAAAAAAAATTACAGGTTGATTTTGTAATAACCTGTAAAAAACATTAACTCCCTTAATAAAACACAAATTTAAAATTGATTTCACGAAATCAAGCGACGCGGAGTGACGCGTCCATCTTCCGCTCCGTTCGGGGCGTGACTGATACGAAGTAGGTTTGGCGACTATGGCGTGGTCAGTAGTTCTTCGGTGGACGCCATAGGGTTCACTTTGAAAAACCGAATTCATCGACTAGCGGCCGTATTGTAAAATAACAACTCGAAAATTGCATATTTTATTTTATTTTGGGAAGATCGGGAGTAAATATCAACTTTTTTTACAATTATTATAAAATAAACTGAATTTGCCACATTATACAATAAAACTAAATCCGAAAAGGGGTTTATAAATAGGAGAGTTTGGACTTGAAAGTGTGTTTTTTAGACCTTATACTTTATTTTTTTTATAGGCTTATTAAAAGACTTATAAAAAAAATAACCAATATTTTTAAGGGCCAATGTATGTTCTACACGCAGTATTTAATTGAAGCATCTATAATACTTCTAAGCGATCAAATTTTCAAAACAAAAATATATGATTTTGCATTTTTTACTATGGCTTCATCTTAAGAGTGAATCTCTCATGACTCGCAAACGGAAGGTAGCGGGATAGAATCCCGGCGTGAAAAATAAATTTTATTTGTGTTATTCACAATTTATTCATTTAAAATATTATACATGGTGTCCGGGGGTAAAGTGCATTAACACTTCGGGAGGTGATTCTACATAATGGTAGGAGTAAAAAAGATTAACAACTTTTTTCCGAAATTCCAACATTTTTTTCCATACAAAAAGACGTACCTACTAAAAATACTTAGGTACAATCTGACTTGCTGAGAGCCTGCCGGGCGCCCAACTCGATTGTGATTAGCCCGTATCGTAACAGCGGAAAATAATAAATCTGGCCGCACACGCCGGACTAAATTTATCTTTTTACCTCAAAACAACCCCTAAAAGTTGGAATTTCGAAAAAAGTTATTTTTCTTTTTTACTTGTACTATCATGTAGAATCACCTCCCAAAGTTAATGCACTTTACCCCCGGACACCTTGTATAGTATATTTGCGGCACGTTCCAGAGTGGAAAATACTCTCAGTATCGCCCTGGTGTAAGGCCACCATTCAGAATTGAAACGTTGCTTGAAATGACTTTAACTGTGTTTGATGACAGGATCTGAATAGCCAGGTACTTCCCCACCTTCCTCTTCCCTATCTCCTTCCTCTCCCCACTACCTTCAGCCTAAATCCAAAAAAATTCAAAATCCAAAAAAATTCAAAATTCAACCAATTTAAAAATCAAAAAAATTGAAAATCCAAAATTTAAAACTCCAAAACATTTAAAAATCTAAAAAATTAAAAAATTCTAAAAATTTCAAAATGATATATTTAAGCTTCAAACAATTTCAATTTACCAAAAAAAATATTTTTCGAAAAAAAAAAAACAATTTAAAAGATATTGTGCTTCAGAATAGAATGATGTACATAGAGGGTAGGTAATGAAAGAAGGAACTATTTTTCCAAAAATATTTCATTTAAGGAACCTTAGATAATATCAAATTGCGCGTCTCAATGTACACAATCCAAAGGATTGAGCGAAAAAATTAAGTAGTAAACTCCTAGGCTCCTTTTTTGAGATAAGGCTCTATTGGTTTTTCAAAATTAAATTAATAAAATACTAAGCGCCCGTGGTCTTCGTTGGCTGGATTGGTTCAGTAGCGGATCTGAATTGGGCGGTGAGCTCCCTGGGTAATTTTTAAAGTGTTGGAGACCAAAATGGCTCAATAGTATGAGTCTTCTTTGCAATAGGAAATTATGCGTGATGAGTATCAAATTACGCGTATTGACCTGCACAACCCGAACGGTATATTGGAGGTCATCCACTACTTACCCACCCTGGTATAAGTAACAAATGGTTACTCTTTCAAGGCTCTCGTAAGATTCTATTTTTTTTATTAAACGAAGCTACATTTAATTATTTTGAATGAATTTAGACTTCCAGTGTCCCTTCATACGTTGTTAGAAAGCAGTATGCAAGTGCTTTATAGGAAAAAACATATAACAACAAATCAGGTTAGTGATACATGCAAAAATAATAGTCAAAGCAAAATAAAACTCGTTCAAAACGCTCACGACGCAGCATTGTGAAAAACTCCGCAAGCACCTGTATAAATAGATAGAGAACATGCGATAAACAATTAAGTCTCAAATTACTTGGCAAGTACCAATAAAAATATAAATTGCATTCAGCCTGATATAAACCACACTCAGCATCCGTGTCCCTTAGCCAACCTCCCCGTGAAGCCGCAAAGAAAGTTAGTGAATAATAGAGGTAAAATACCTGAAGACATAAAGAAAAAAATCAGCATTGTGTAGTCAGAGGCGGGACAAAGGAAAGTTATGGCCGTTTAAGCAAGCTTCAAGCCTTCAAGACTGGAAGTCTAGACTGGGGGTGGTGCAAATAAATTTGAGATAGATCTGCAAGAAAAACATATGTAAGTTAAAATGAAGGAGGTACGAGGTCCAGCAAACCTCCATATGGGGATACATAAAAAATAAAATAAAAAGTTTGAGTTCAGTTCGTCCAATAAATAGTGAATAACATTTAAAAACAAACAAAACCGAATGACCATGACATAAATAGATAGGTTACATTATTATCATTAACAAAACATATCGCAAGGTGAATCTGTACATTTTGAAAATATAGTTAATAAACTATTTCATAATATACAATAAACACAATAGTCAGAAAACAAATATACAATATTCAATAAACACAAAACATACTAATAATAATCGCAGCAAAAAAAAAATCAGTCATAAATAGTGTCCGAGGGTTCAGAAGCAAAATACACCTGATACTTACTTGATTTTACTGATAATCGGCGACTCTAAGAACAGGCTCTCTTTCAACCCAGACTTTCGTGAATTTCCTTACGCGCTCAAAGTTCACCTTATTTCAGACAATATCTGTGTTCCAAACAGGTCTCGTAATAACCTGCACACCATCAATCATTTCATCCCGAGCATCCGTCAAAATCTCACAGTGCCACAAAATGTGCTCGGCTGTTTGGTCGGTATCACCAAAAGCGCAATTGGAATGGGATGATAGGGTGAATCTGTGAAGTCTACCTCTAAACTATCCATGCCCAGAAAGCAATTGGGTGATATGGTGGTCCATTAAAATAAATGCCCCTTTCATTCTGATTTTAACTGATGGAAAGAAGGAGAAGGTCCATCTCCCATATTCGATCTATCCCATCTCATCTGCCATTCACTCAGCATTATTTTTTTCATCATTTTTAGAAGTTCAGGGAGAGGCACTGCTCCACCAGCTATTAATTCAATACAAAGGTGGTTTACAGGTCTTCCTCTTTTCGGACACTTCTTTGTCAAAACTTCCCTAATTTCTAAATCAATTGGCAAAATTCCGGCCAAAATTGGCAAAGCCTCCGATGATACTGTTCTGTAGGCTCCTGAAAGCGCCAGTAAGGGGATTCGCTGGTTCCTCTTAAGCGCTGAATGAATGGGTGAATTGCCTTGTCATAATAGACGGAGCGGAGGGAAACGTAAGCCCCATTCAGCAGTTGAGATTCTCCTCAGTTTTAAGAAGAGAGCCTGGGCCTTATTAGAAACGCCTTTAACGTGAATCGAAAATAAGGACAATCTGTCTTATGTAACGCTTAGATATTAAGTACTTTTAACAAAACGGTATCTCCCATTTTTATGAAAGTGTTTCTACCTCCACTGAGAGAGCCTTTCATAAGGAGACTCACGGTCTTATGACCCGAATGGTGCAGTAAAAAATTGAGAAGGAAGCTCCTTGACCCTTTTGCGAGAAAGGCCCGTACTGAAAGCCTTGAACCAGGCGACTGAAGCGGCCCGAGAGCGGCTGTACAAAATTGAGCTATCAAGCACCTGAGCCCTTTGTAGGCGCTCGTTCCTCGCTTTATCCGCATTCAGACAACGTTTTTTTGCAAAAAAAAGTCTCGACGCGGTCTGACTGCCGTCCGCGACAGTCGCACCTCTCTGGCTTGGCATAAATGCCATTCTCCACCGCTGACGCCGTCGCTTGTATCGCTCCAGTTCGTGAAAACCACACCCCAGTGAATTCAAAGTGCCTTTCCCAGTAAAGGAACCCAAAATCACCCCAGTCTACCGTGCTTGTTCGCGCCACACAAACCAGTCAACTCAGTGCTTTGAACATCAGTGCTTTAAACATTCGTGCCATCAGTTATCAGTGCCTTGAACATTCGTGCCCTCAGTTATCCTCGTGTTTCCCCCCATTCTATACCATCATGTCCTCCCCCCTTCTCAAAACCTCCGATGAATACCAACGCCTCACCCTCGGGATTCAGTCCTTCTTTGAAAACCACCCCGACCCCAACAACATGTCCCCTGAAGAGATAGATCATGTCTGCACCCTGGCCTCCCGCAGAGTTCATGGTTCCCCTCCCAACTCCCCCTGCAACTCACCCCAACCCGACTCAGGATACCCCTCCGCAACAAACCCCCCCCCTCCTCATCTCTAACCCCCGCCCAAACAACCCCCCCCAACCTCCCCCTTACTGCCCCCCAAGCCAACCGCCCAACCGATGCCCCTCCTGTCACCCCTCAAACCGATCAACCCCTTACCACCCCTCAAGATAACCGCCCCACTACCGCCCCCCAAACCGTTTGCCCTCCTTTCGCCCCTCTAGACGATCGCCCCCTCACCACCCCCCAACCCGTTGACCCTTCTATCGCCCCTCAAACTGCCCCCCAAACCGATTGGCCCACTATCGGTTTAGGGTTCCTTGCCTTTCCACCCAATCCCCCAACCAAGGGGCAAAGATACCACTTCACACCCTCGCGCTCCAGCGACACCCAAGAGCCCGTCCAAACAAACTTCCGACAATCCAGGCCCCGGGGAAATGGTCTGGGTCTACGTCAAACCATCCCGCAAACGAGTCCGACTAAAGAAACCCCCCCCCCTTCATTCTCATTCCAAAATACCAAGCAGTTCCTTCCCAATCTAGTAAAACTACCCCTCAAAAACACCTCCTTCAAGCTCAAGCCCCACCACTCAGCCTAACACTCCCCTCGACCCTCGACATGCCACCGCCCCCACAAGCCTTCCTGCCCTCCCCCCGAGCCCTGACATCTCTCCTTCTACCCCCCCCCCCACCAGCTCTCTTACTACCCCCCCCCCTCCCTACCCCTTCTCATCCTCCCCAAAAATTAATTAACAATCACTAAATACCATTTTCTACAACCATACCAAACACACGATGAAAGAGAAAGGGGCCTCATTTGCCCGGTGCTCTGAAAGTCAGTACATCACAAAAGTCACAAAAACGTTTTTTTGCTTTATATATTTAATTAAACACACACTCCTCGCTTCATCCGCGTTCACACGTCAAATCGCTTAGTGTTTTAACCCGTTAGTTACCTGCAACGGGCAAAAACTAGTATGTGGTATTGTCAAACGACTCAACTTTTACTTTCTTTTTTAACAGGAACGTCAGAGCACCTTGTCTTGGCCGACGGGAAGCCGAGGGACGGTGTTATGTACTCTACTGCCTATACGGCTGGGGGGCCCCCGTGCTTCTCGCTGCTCTGTTAGCCTTCATGCAATTCAAAAAAGACTTGCCAGAGTCCTATATTAAGCCTGGGTTTGGACAAGAGATTTGCTGGTTCTCTGGTAAGTCTGTGAACTTCTTCGTTTATTCACACTTTTCCTGTCTTAGACCTTGATATTTATCCTAATTATCAAAATCTTCCAGTATTTGATATTTTTAGCCACTCTCTTATTCCTTACTCCTAGAAACTTTTACCATTCAGGAATATAGTACGATTGAGTGTAATCAGATACGCGAGATTTATGAAGTTCCACGAGGCACGATGTTGGGTTCCATTCTAAAACTGCAATTTGTGTGTGCGTGTATGTAAACTTAACTGTTAACGCATTAATATACTTTTTGAAATATTTTGTACGCATGGGCGCCCACAGAAAATTTTCTAGGGGGGGGGGGAGGGCAACATATTTTTAATAATGTTTTAATGTGGTTTTAATTTACTGTAGCATATTAATTTGTATGGTGAACGAACGAACAGGACACTGTAGTAAATGAAGGTTATACTGTAGCAACATTTTTTTTTATTAACGTAATATATGCATATAACAAAAAATATTACCACATAAATTTAAAATAAAATTTATTCTTTTATCATAAACCAGAACTGGAGTCGTCGGATATAGCTACCAAACAAAGCTACAATTTTGTCCATAAAGTCTTTTTTGTTGCTGTTCACTTTGTCTCTGTGTCCAGGGGTCAGCAAGTGCCCCCCCTTGCCCCCCCCCCCCTGCGGGCGCCCATGTTTGTACGGCACCGGTTCCAAGTGGTTTATTCACGGCCACTGGTTTAATGTAATGGTTGGCTTATTTATGTCATCATTAATATATGATTACAGCTCTCGCAGACATTTCATACAACACTAAATATAAGCAAGTTTTGATACAAAAATGTGCTACGTAATATGAAGTAGGTATAAATATTTATTGCTTTCAGATTGGACATCTGCTCTTGTGTACTTGATCTCACCGGTATTAATTTTGTTGGTATTTAACCTACTCATGTTCAGCATTACCAGCTACAAGATCCTAATGACAAAGCGTGAAACCGCAGTACTGAACATTGCGGGAAACACAAGGAATGACCAGTCCACCAACAAAAAGCAGAGGTAAAACGATTTTTTAAAGTAGCGTATATACACATACACAAAAAAAAAAAGATGATAAAATCAAAAAGTTATTTACCAACGACGAAGAAGATGAATTCTACAAAAATCCTACACTTATTCTTAATTCATAAAGAGACATTACACAAATATCGGAGCTCGCCAAAAATATAAAAATAAATGTCGACTGGAAACGCTAATCAAGAACCTAGAAATAATATTACTCAGTGAGATACGTTTTTAGATTTTCACGGCCAAAATCATTTTCGTTATTTGTTTTTGGGGTGTTATGCCGTGTTGCGCTACCTCCTTTTTTAGCCAACGTTTCGGACAGCGTTGCAGTGTCCATCATCAGGGCATATCCGGAAGATCTGTCGGATCTGACGGAGTAGACTCTAAAACAATAAAAACACTAAGTCAATAACTACTTATACCTCTAACATCATTACATAGTATAAAATAAAGTCGCTATCCTCAATTAGGAGTCAATAAAACCGCACATTTTTCATGACTTTTTGTTTATAATTTATTTGGATCTTTTATTGTCAATGCTCATCTAAGGTGTGTGACGTCAAAAGTCCCCATAGAAAGAAAAGCGTCTAATTATTGCAGATTCATGGTGAAATATTGTCGAAAATTTCCCCCTTTAAAGAATGAAGTTTTCGATCTAGTTTCTAGTGTGTGGTTTGGTTTATTTATGAGTCAGCCAGTCCGAGTTGTAAATAAAAGGCGATATGAAGTTTATTAATAAATAATACAAAATGCTGTACGGCAGAAGTAAAACGTATCATTTTTAACGATTGGGAGGAAGAATTACCCCGGGCGGCACTTTTAAGGGGCGACAAAATTTTACAATAAATAATAATAATATCTTGTAAAATTTTTTACCCGTTTCAATTCATATTATTGTCGCACTTACATTTTGGTCCGATTGAAATGAGCACGGAATTTTTCATTACTTATTCTGTGGCGAAACCGATAACCGTCAACACGCGAACATTGTTTTCCATGTCTAAGTTTCCACGTCGTGTTCTCGAATGCAAGTACGAAAGAAGTTTACTAAAATCATCAAAATTATACTGTTGGTTGTAATGGTGCCACCCCCCCCCCCTAATGAGAAATTTAAAATATTCTTTCTTCTAGAATTTGAATTAGAAGATTTACAACAAGATCGGTGGTGACGCTCTCTCCTCGGTCACGGAACCACTTGTGACGTTGCAACCCTTTTCCTCGGGTTTTATACCCCCCCCCCTCCTCTCTCTCGCGCATTCAGATCTCCGGTTGGTAGATCTTCCTCTCGTACCTACTGAATGATTCGCCAATAATGTTTGAATCATGACTCGTTTTTCCCACCCCTGTGACTGAACACAGTAAAAGGTAGTTTTCCGGGAAATTCTTACAATAAACCCTTTTCTCCACGTTGTGTGATTTTTTGCTTCGGAGCACCTAGGACATCTAGGATAGGTATTTAATGTATTTCGTGGTAACTTTCGGTTCTTTTAGGTAAGGTGTGGAAGAATTTCTCTGTATCTCTTAAACGTCTGAAGGACACGTCCGGTCTAAACTATCCTGAATTTGTCCCCACTATGATCCTAATGATATACACTGCTCCAATATTTACATAATGAGCACGGTTGCTATTACTCTCGCTAGGCTATAAAATTGATCTCTCTCCCTCTACGTCCTAATGATTTTTTAATGTACATACCTTGAATGTTTCACTCGGATAATTGGCGAATTCTCTGCACCGCTTTCCATGGCTAGATCCTATACATAATCGTGATAATACGTTCTGTTGTTAGTAAACACAAATTTATACCTAGGATGGAAGTATAAAGACGGGATAGAGGATAGGATGGATGGTGATGGGGAAAAAATTCTTTGCAAACTAGTACTGGCTCCTCCACTTGACCAAATTGACTAGGTGGTCAGCTCTCAGGACACGACCCCTCGACCAATGCATGATGAGGCTATACCCATGGCACCCGGAAAATCTCTTGACGATAAACCAGATACCCGGACCCCTCCATAACAAAAGAAGAACGACATGCCTTCAAACCTTTCCTGATCAACTCCAGTATCGAACACCTCCGGAACTACTTTACTGGCTCTAGAAGGGGTAATCTATTTCGTCCCTTATCAAGGCTCTACTCACGGTACAAAGTGGCGTAAGCTTGTGACAGGCAGATCCTTCCTCCCACGCGACCGACCTAGCGTTACAGACCACCTCTGGAAACCGACTTATCCCCACCCTTGTAAGAGATACGTTTGCTTCCAGGTCGATAGGATTAAAAAATGTGATGATGCTGCAGGAATCTCTTCGCAAGAAGCCATGCTCATGCCTCCATCCACACTACCTTGCCGGTAACTCGAGATGCTTTTGGCCAAGACGCCTCCGACAGCGAACCATGCCCTTTCATACAAATTGGCATCTCATTTCATACGGTCCTTCGCGCCCAATCACTCGACACCGTCCCGCGAAAGGGAATTGCTTCCAGAACCTCGCGTGACCCGATCAGTCTATGGTGAGCATCCTCCAACATGACAATGCGGAAAGACCCTTACCGGTGGACCACCAATTGACACTTATGTGTGGCCTCGGTGTCGTCATCACATTGTTCAATCATAAAGATTTAAAAAGCGTAGATCAAGAAGTAGGAATTCAGCGGAGTACCTGTTAGTTTTATTTGTTTCATATTTAATATTGTGATTCTGCTCTTCTGCTCTCTTGTCTAAAGATGTTCAGCTGTTCGGGTTGCAGGTAATCGCCTTCAATTTGATATGTCGTACTCCCGGAACGCCCTCCATTTGGTTGAGTGTACAACACCCCCGAGGTGTACATAAGTACCTCGCTTGCTCGTTCATTTTTTTGTGCATGTGTGTTCCCCCGACCGCCCGGCATCGGCTGTCTGGGAGAAAACGTCACTGCCCTAAATGATAATAACGGTTAAAAATATTCATATTAGCTCTGCAATAATATTATTTTTTTATCGGCGCTGGAGCTGTTGAAATTTACTGCCAGGGTTCGCGTTCCATTTACGTCACTCTGCAACCAGGTACCTGTAATTGAAATATAGATTCTTTAACTTACCCGTACGTAATTGTTTAATTCTCCGGTCGGGAAAACACGACCAATTGCATCTTAATTACGTATCCTGTAGACCTTTACCTGTGGAGAAAACACAAAGGGGCCCTTCCTACGATTTCCTAAATTTTATACGACAAGGCCTAACGTAGCCTTAGATTTATGACTAAATTTAACCCCCTTTCCTTCTTCTTCTCGCAATTGTAATGTACTCCGGTTGACCGATGTTTGTAGACTATTTCAAATATATCGTCCCTCCTTAAATATGTGTGTTCCCTAAGGTTAAATTAGCACTTGCTATATCTTGGTATCGAAACCACTAGATTCAACGTTTTCGTAAATTATTATTATTATTGTTTTATTTCTAAACTATTCGGTACTTATACATTTTCCCATTTCAAAAGAACGATTTTTTTCTCGTAATTTAGATTTTATTTTTTTTATTCTATTATTATTTCTGATAAACAATCCGCAATTTTATTATTAACATTTATTTGTCGACCCCGTTTAAATTGTAGTAAAACCGAAGTTTTATTTTATTATTATATCACGCCTGTTTAAACCGAACTAATATCTGTTATTATAACTCAATATTTTCACTGTCCTTAAATAATTTTCACAATTTTTTTAAAGTTCCTAAAAGCTTTTCACCTCTGGCTTGTACCCCTTCTCCTGAATCTAATTAATTAACACTTTGCACAAAATCCACTGAAGTTAGATCGACACTCCGCCGGAACGATTTTTGCTAAGTCTCCGAAAAAATTCCCCAACACTTCGATTTCCGCGCCCTTTTTGACAGCCTTTCCTTCCCCAGATCTCACCCTGAACTTCCTCCTCTTGCCTAATGCCGCCCTTTTTGTCTTCTCCGCTTACCCATTAATCAAACTTAAATTTTACAATTACGACCTTTAAACGCACAACCTTCATAGTTCCCAAATCTAATATCGTATCCTGCGGTTTATGACATTTCGTCCTGAACGGTGCTCCCAACACAGAATTCGTATTGCGCGAAAGCACTATCTCGTAGAATCGGACAGGGGCGTACTCGGTCTCGTCCCTTGGATATACACACGAATCTTCTGCAAGACTAGCGCCTACAAGATATCATTTACCATGTGAATAATTAATTCAACTTTTCTCGAAAATCTATCGTGTCCGTTCTACCATTTTTAAAATCGCTTTCAGGTACGGTGTATCCTGAATTTTTTATATACTTTCCATACTTTTCTCGGTAACCCAAAGTCTTATTTCAACTCGGCAACCTACAACATTTTCCGACCGTCATCTACTATGCATCTTATTATCGCACAAATCGCATAACACGTCACCTTCTAGGTATTTTGTCATTTTAGCATTTGACTGTGGATTTTCTAACAATTAGTGACCGAATATTCTTATTCAGACGTACCCCTTATGCGGACATGCGGCCGTGTTTGTTCCTGGCTATATGACGCGTTACTTGTGTTCGCATACATTTTCTTAATATTTACCGCGTTCGCAAATGCCTAAGTACAATCTCTAGTCATTTGACCCCTTCCTAAACAAGGCCGCGACACTCGTAGAACCTTATTTAGTAATAGCCTAAACTTTTATGATCTCGATTCTTCCTTTTACGGGCCGTAACCTCTACCAAAGTCTAATTCCATACCTGCCTCCGAACGTTTTTTCATCTGCATCTTTAGTTCCTCCTTCCATATCCCATCTCCCTCTGGCGTAAAACCCAATAAATCTCCGTTGTTATGCACCTAGTAATTAAGAAAAATACTTGAGAATTCAAATAATTTTAAATCCTGACAGGCCGTTAAATTTTATAGCTTTTCCTAATTTCCTATTACCTATATCTCGCGTATAAACTCGAGTGGTGATTTCAGCTTAATGAATATCCTAATGACTCAAAACCGTGTTAGATATTTCTCACTTGAAAACACTTTAATACGTAAGAGATCGACAACATTTCCTCCCCTCTAATCTATCAGATATAAAATCCAACCCGAAACCTTAGATTTTATTTGGTCGTTGACGTAATCGATTCCTTCCCGACTACCCTGACATTATCAGCTTTTGTGTTTTGACTACTGTATTATGCCCCTTCCCAATACCTACACGCAAATCCCGCTGGAATTTTGTTTGGAAGAGGCGATATTGATTGTCAATGCCTACTCCCGTTTCTATTCTCATACAATCGAAATCGTTCGTCACTTCATGTTTAATTAACGCATGATTTTTGTTCCTTTTAAAACTTCCGTCAACGAAATACTTGCAAACCTCGCCGACCCCCGATGCGAAATCAACTGTTGTCAATTCCCTCGTGCTCCCCATAAAAATGTGATTCATTACCAAGTTAGAAGTGTTTTTACCACTTAAAATATCTATCCGTTTGGACCGTGGGATAACTTTTGTGTCTCAATTTGATACAACCCCCTCACACCACGCCCCGAGATTTGATTGGCTGATATGCGTCTAATGGTTTCCAACCATACTAGGATTTGCTAGTCGTTTTTTTCTTCCAAAATTTGTTTACACCCTTCGTAGCAGAAAAAATGTTCAATCATTACAGTTTCCCTTAATATTGCTTTCAAAATTAACCAATAGATGTCGATAGTGTGATCATTTTCGTAATAAAAAAAAATATTCGCCAACCATCCAACAAAGCCGGTTCATCACAGCCTCCCTATAGAAATTATCTCCAGTGTCAAAGCACGCTATTAGTGGTTGGTCAGTGGAGTCATTTCTAAATGCAGATTTTAGTTAGTTTCCTCCTTCCCCCCGTGTTTTCTCTTTCCCAAAATGTGTCGTACCTAAATGTTGTGTATCGCTTCTCCTCGCAGGTTAACTGTCCGTTCTACTCCCTCCTCCTCCGAATTTTTTTCAACAATTTAACCTTACACAACCGTTTCACTGTCCCACATCCCGACGTTTACTGTATTTAATTAATTTATTTATTTTCTTTATAAAGAACTCTTGAGCGTCTTTCCAATTCGGCCCTGACTCCATCGGTCTGCTAATGCCTCGCCCCTACATCTGTTTGCTTCTGCTCGCCGACCGTCGCTGTAACCATTTTTTTCTGCATTCTTCGCTATTCTCTGTTATCTGTTATCTGTCTTTAAGAGGCGACCGGGTCACATTTCACTTACAATTTACCCTGATCCTCTCACAAGTAATCTTCTTCAAAACCGGACCGTATTTAATATAAACGTCTTCTCGCAATGTATTTAAATTTTTCCATCGGCCCGTCTCAGTTTAAGTAAGATAAAATACCAAATCTTGATAACGACGAACTCATCCGTTTACCAACTAAACGTGTCTCCTCTTAATATCGTCTCGGTTTACATTTGTACCCTGCACTCTATCGGTCCGTATTTTTTTCATAATGTCTAGTACGCAACTCTATGACCGACCCTTTTTTTTCTTTCGATCGTTTTTTTCTTTCGTTAGGCTATCTCTACGGCCTCCCTTCAAAATAAAACAAACCTTTTTCCATTGGTAAAATAAGAAAGGACATTATTACCTATCAATATAAATTTTTGTTTTTGTTGTGCGCTAGACCGTCTGCATTCAATATAACAATTAGTGTATAAACAGAACTACTCAATGTTGGTCCGATTGCGTTATTGTTTCTATTGGCTTGTCGTCCGGTCACCCCAGTTTAAATAAATTTCAAACCTTACTGTAGGTCGACTAACCACAATTATACTCGCTATGGTGAATCGATACTGAAATGCATAATAGAAGAACTATCTCCAACATACATGACACACTTTCTCGCTGCTTCTTATCGAAGGATGAATACCACTAACTATCCTACTGATTATGTTCAAAATCTTATTTTAATTGTCGTACGGCGCAACTCTCACTGATTCCCAACCCATTTGAATCAAAATCTCTCCTACCAGTGTAGTGTAACCTGAACATGTCTAAATCCACTAAACGCCCTTTTAGCTGATTACGTTTCCTCCCTAGGCCTAAAAAAAAAAATCCTTTTATCGCCTTTAAACATGAATTTGTTCTAACCTAACCGTGCTTGAATTTAATAACCAACCGATTGGTTCCGCCCCCTCCCTAAGCCATAAAACTCCTTATCCTTTAACATGATATTTTTCTAAACTAAACATGTTAAATGTAGTAACTATTCGATTGGTCTCGTCCCCTCCCTAACTCACTAAAATCCCTTCTTACTTAGACATGAAATTTTCCTAGCCTAAACCCGATTGAATGTAATAACTATTTGGTTATCATCTCCTCCCCAACTCACTAAAACCTCTTATTGCAACGATTTAATTTTCTTCCATGTGATTATAACCGTTATTTTAAGCTAGTGGTTCCGCCCTGGGTCATTAACCGTACTTTTTTTTTTTCGCCCCGGGTCGTTGCATTCCTGACCTAGTTACGATAGTCGAACGCAAGGTCATAAATCTTCGATCTTTATGATACCATTTTCACTGTACCATTTTTTGTTGCATCCCCTTTTTTTTCCCTTCTCCGCACCCTAACTTAAAAGGCAATGACCTACATTTAAACCGTTGGGATCGTAAATCTTTGCTAATGGTTTTGTTTACAAATTTATCTATCTATATTTATCTACCCGTCTAAGAGGCAATGACCTACATTTGCAGATTTAAAACTATTGGCTACTGATTTGTTTAAATATTCTAGCCAACTTTTTTTTGTTGTTTTTCTATTCATTAGTCTATTTTTTTTTTTTTTTTTTTTTTTTTTTAAGCTGTTCTTCCTATGTAATTATCCTTAAAATTGCACTGATTGCTGATTGCAAGATACATTGAAACTCTTCCAGCTTTTAAAACCTTACCTCCTGGTCTCGCGGCAACACTTGTAATGGTGCCACCCCCCCCCCTAATGAGAAATTTAAAATATTCTTTCTTCTAGAATTTGAATTAGAAGATTTACAACAAGATCGGTGGTGACGCTCTCTCCTCGGTCACGGAACCACTTGTGACGTTGCAACCCTTTTCCTCGGGTTTTATACCCCCCCCCCTCCTCTCTCTCGTGCATTCAGATCTCCGGTTGGTAGATCTTCCTCTCGTACCTACTGAATGATTTGCCAATAATGTTTGAATCATGACTCGTTTTTCCCACCCCTGTGACTGAACACAGTAAAAGGTAGTTTTCCGGGAAATTCTTACAATAAACCCTTTTCTCCACGTTGTGTGATTTTTTGCTTCGGAGCACCTAGGACATCTAGGATAGGTATTTAATGTATTTCGTGGTAACTTTCGGTTCTTTTAGGTAAGGTGTGGAAGAATTTCTCTGTATCTCTTAAACGTCTGAAGGACACGTCCGGTCTAAACTATCCTGAATTTGTCCCCACTATGATCCTAATGATATACACTGCTCCAATATTTACATAATGAGCACGGTTGCTATTACTCTCGCTAGGCTATAAAATTGATCTCTCTCCCTCTACGTCCTAATGATTTTTTAATGTACATACCTTGAATGTTTCACTCGGATAATTGGCGAATTCTCTGCACCGCTTTCCATGGCTAGATCCTATACATAATCGTGATAATACGTTCTGTTGTTAGTAAACACAAATTTATACCTAGGATGGAAGTATAAAGACGGGATAGAGGATAGGATGGATGGTGATGGGGAAAAAATTCATTGCAAACTAGTACTGGCTCCTCCACTTGACCAAATTGACTAGGTGGTCAGCTCTCAGGACACGACCCCTCGACCAATGCATGATGAGGCTATACCCATGGCACCCGGAAAATCTCTTGACGATAAACCAGATACCCGGACCCCTCCATAACAAAAGAAGAACGACATGCCTTCAAACCTTTCCTGATCAACTCCAGTATCGCACACCTCCGGAACTACTTTACTGGCTCTAGAAGGGGTAATCTATTTCGTCCCTTATCAAGGCTCTACTCACGGTACAAAGTGGCGTAAGCTTGTGACAGGCAGATCCTTCCTCCCACGCGACCGACCTAGCGTTACAGACCACCTCTGGAAACCGACTTATCCCCACCCTTGTAAGAGATACGTTTGCTTCCAGGTCGATAGGATTAAAAAATGTGATGATGCTGCAGGAATCTCTTCGCAAGAAGCCATGCTCATGCCTCCATCCACACTACCTTGCCGGTAACTCGAGATGCTTTTGGCCAAGACGCCTCCGACAGCGAACCATGCCCTTTCATACAAATTGGCATCTCATTTCATACGGTCCTTCGCGCCCAATCACTCGACACCGTCCCGCGAAAGGGAATTGCTTCCAGAACCTCGCGTGACCCGATCAGTCTATGGTGAGCATCCTCCAACATGACAATGCGGAAAGACCCTTACCGGTGGACCACCAATTGACACTTATGTGTGGCCTCGGTGTCGTCATCACATTGTTCAATCATAAAGATTTAAAAAGCGTAGATCAAGAAGTAGGAATTCAGCGGAGTACCTGTTAGTTTTATTTGTTTCATATTTAATATTGTGATTCTGCTCTTCTGCTCTCTTGTCTAAAGATGTTCAGCTGTTCGGGTTGCAGGTAATCGCCTTCAATTTGATATGTCGTACTCCCGGAACGCCCTCCATTTGGTTGAGTGTACAACACCCCCGAGGTGTACATAAGTACCTCGCTTGCTCGTTCATTTTTTTGTGCATGTGTGTTCCCCCGACCGCCCGGCATCGGCTGTCTGGGAGAAAACGTCACTGCCCTAAATGATAATAACGGTTAAAAATATTCATATTAGCTCTGCAATAATATTATTTTTTTATCGGCGCTGGAGCTGTTGAAATTTACTGCCAGGGTTCGCGTTCCATTTACGTCACTCTGCAACCAGGTACCTGTAATTGAAATATAGATTCTTTAACTTACCCGTACGTAATTGTTTAATTCTCCGGTCGGGAAAACACGACCAATTGCATCTTAATTACGTATCCTGTAGACCTTTACCTGTGGAGAAAACACAAAGGGGCCCTTCCTACGATTTCCTAAATTTTATACGACAAGGCCTAACGTAGCCTTAGATTTATGACTAAATTTAACCCCCTTTCCTTCTTCTTCTCGCAATTGTAATGTACTCCGGTTGACCGATGTTTGTAGACTATTTCAAATATATCGTCCCTCCTTAAATATGTGTGTTCCCTAAGGTTAAATTAGCACTTGCTATATCTTGGTATCGAAACCACTAGATTCAACGTTTTCGTAAATTATTATTATTATTGTTTTATTTCTAAACTATTCGGTACTTATACATTTTCCCATTTCAAAAGAACGATTTTTTTCTCGTAATTTAGATTTTATTTTTTTTATTCTATTATTATTTCTGATAAACAATCCGCAATTTTATTATTAACATTTATTTGTCGACCCCGTTTAAATTGTAGTAAAACCGAAGTTTTATTTTATTATTATATCACGCCTGTTTAAACCGAACTAATATCTGTTATTATAACTCAATATTTTCACTGTCCTTAAATAATTTTCACAATTTTTTTAAAGTTCCTAAAAGCTTTTCACCTCTGGCTTGTACCCCTTCTCCTGAATCTAATTAATTAACACTTTGCACAAAATCCACTGAAGTTAGATCGACACTCCGCCGGAACGATTTTTGCTAAGTCTCCGAAAAAATTCCCCAACACTTCGATTTCCGCGCCCTTTTTGACAGCCTTTCCTTCCCCAGATCTCACCCTGAACTTCCTCCTCTTGCCTAATGCCGCCCTTTTTGTCTTCTCCGCTTACCCATTAATCAAACTTAAATTTTACAATTACGACCTTTAAACGCACAACCTTCATAGTTCCCAAATCTAATATCGTATCCTGCGGTTTATGACATTTCGTCCTGAACGGTGCTCCCAACACAGAATTCGTATTGCGCGAAAGCACTATCTCGTAGAATCGGACAGGGGCGTACTCGGTCTCGTCCCTTGGATATACACACGAATCTTCTGCAAGACTAGCGCCTACAAGATATCATTTACCATGTGAATAATTAATTCAACTTTTCTCGAAAATCTATCGTGTCCGTTCTACCATTTTTAAAATCGCTTTCAGGTACGGTGTATCCTGAATTTTTTATATACTTTCCATACTTTTCTCGGTAACCCAAAGTCTTATTTCAACTCGGCAACCTACAACATTTTCCGACCGTCATCTACTATGCATCTTATTATCGCACAAATCGCATAACACGTCACCTTCTAGGTATTTTGTCATTTTAGCATTTGACTGTGGATTTTCTAACAATTAGTGACCGAATATTCTTATTCAGACGTACCCCTTATGCGGACATGCGGCCGTGTTTGTTCCTGGCTATATGACGCGTTACTTGTGTTCGCATACATTTTCTTAATATTTACCGCGTTCGCAAATGCCTAAGTACAATCTCTAGTCATTTGACCCCTTCCTAAACAAGGCCGCGACACTCGTAGAACCTTATTTAGTAATAGCCTAAACTTTTATGATCTCGATTCTTCCTTTTACGGGCCGTAACCTCTACCAAAGTCTAATTCCATACCTGCCTCCGAACGTTTTTTCATCTGCATCTTTAGTTCCTCCTTCCATATCCCATCTCCCTCTGGCGTAAAACCCAATAAATCTCCGTTGTTATGCACCTAGTAATTAAGAAAAATACTTGAGAATTCAAATAATTTTAAATCCTGACAGGCCGTTAAATTTTATAGCTTTTCCTAATTTCCTATTACCTATATCTCGCGTATAAACTCGAGTGGTGATTTCAGCTTAATGAATATCCTAATGACTCAAAACCGTGTTAGATATTTCTCACTTGAAAACACTTTAATACGTAAGAGATCGACAACATTTCCTCCCCTCTAATCTATCAGATATAAAATCCAACCCGAAACCTTAGATTTTATTTGGTCGTTGACGTAATCGATTCCTTCCCGACTACCCTGACATTATCAGCTTTTGTGTTTTGACTACTGTATTATGCCCCTTCCCAATACCTACACGCAAATCCCGCTGGAATTTTGTTTGGAAGAGGCGATATTGATTGTCAATGCCTACTCCCGTTTCTATTCTCATACAATCGAAATCGTTCGTCACTTCATGTTTAATTAACGCATGATTTTTGTTCCTTTTAAAACTTCCGTCAACGAAATACTTGCAAACCTCGCCGACCCCCGATGCGAAATCAACTGTTGTCAATTCCCTCGTGCTCCCCATAAAAATGTGATTCATTACCAAGTTAGAAGTGTTTTTACCACTTAAAATATCTATCCGTTTGGACCGTGGGATAACTTTTGTGTCTCAATTTGATACAACCCCCTCACACCACGCCCCGAGATTTGATTGGCTGATATGCGTCTAATGGTTTCCAACCATACTAGGATTTGCTAGTCGTTTTTTTCTTCCAAAATTTGTTTACACCCTTCGTAGCAGAAAAAATGTTCAATCATTACAGTTTCCCTTAATATTGCTTTCAAAATTAACCAATAGATGTCGATAGTGTGATCATTTTCGTAATAAAAAAAAATATTCGCCAACCATCCAACAAAGCCGGTTCATCACAGCCTCCCTATAGAAATTATCTCCAGTGTCAAAGCACGCTATTAGTGGTTGGTCAGTGGAGTCATTTCTAAATGCAGATTTTAGTTAGTTTCCTCCTTCCCCCCGTGTTTTCTCTTTCCCAAAATGTGTCGTACCTAAATGTTGTGTATCGCTTCTCCTCGCAGGTTAACTGTCCGTTCTACTCCCTCCTCCTCCAAATTTTTTTCAACAATTTAACCTTACACAACCGTTTCACTGTCCCACATCCCGACGTTTACTGTATTTAATTAATTTATTTATTTTCTTTATAAAGAACTCTTGAGCGTCTTTCCAATTCGGCCCTGACTCCATCGGTCTGCTAATGCCTCGCCCCTACATCTGTTTGCTTCTGCTCGCCGACCGTCGCTGTAACCATTTTTTTCTGCATTCTTCGCTATTCTCTGTTATCTGTTATCTGTCTTTAAGAGGCGACCGGGTCACATTTCACTTACAATTTACCCTGATCCTCTCACAAGTAATCTTCTTCAAAACCGGACCGTATTTAATATAAACGTCTTCTCGCAATGTATTTAAATTTTTCCATCGGCCCGTCTCAGTTTAAGTAAGATAAAATACCAAATCTTGATAACGACGAACTCATCCGTTTACCAACTAAACGTGTCTCCTCTTAATATCGTCTCGGTTTACATTTGTACCCTGCACTCTATCGGTCCGTATTTTTTTCATAATGTCTAGTACGCAACTCTATGACCGACCCTTTTTTTTCTTTCGATCGTTTTTTTCTTTCGTTAGGCTATCTCTACGGCCTCCCTTCAAAATAAAACAAACCTTTTTCCATTGGTAAAATAAGAAAGGACATTATTACCTATCAATATAAATTTTTGTTTTTGTTGTGCGCTAGACCGTCTGCATTCAATATAACAATTAGTGTATAAACAGAACTACTCAATGTTGGTCCGATTGCGTTATTGTTTCTATTGGCTTGTCGTCCGGTCACCCCAGTTTAAATAAATTTCAAACCTTACTGTAGGTCGACTAACCACAATTATACTCGCTATGGTGAATCGATACTGAAATGCATAATAGAAGAACTATCTCCAACATACATGACACACTTTCTCGCTGCTTCTTATCGAAGGATGAATACCACTAACTATCCTACTGATTATGTTCAAAATCTTATTTTAATTGTCGTACGGCGCAACTCTCACTGATTCCCAACCCATTTGAATCAAAATCTCTCCTACCAGTGTAGTGTAACCTGAACATGTCTAAATCCACTAAACGCCCTTTTAGCTGATTACGTTTCCTCCCTAGGCCTAAAAAAAAAAATCCTTTTATCGCCTTTAAACATGAATTTGTTCTAACCTAACCGTGCTTGAATTTAATAACCAACCGATTGGTTCCGCCCCCTCCCTAAGCCATAAAACTCCTTATCCTTTAACATGATATTTTTCTAAACTAAACATGTTAAATGTAGTAACTATTCGATTGGTCTCGTCCCCTCCCTAACTCACTAAAATCCCTTCTTACTTAGACATGAAATTTTCCTAGCCTAAACCCGATTGAATGTAATAACTATTTGGTTATCATCTCCTCCCCAACTCACTAAAACCTCTTATTGCAACGATTTAATTTTCTTCCATGTGATTATAACCGTTATTTTAAGCTAGTGGTTCCGCCCTGGGTCATTAACCGTACTTTTTTTTTTTCGCCCCGGGTCGTTGCATTCCTGACCTAGTTACGATAGTCGAACGCAAGGTCATAAATCTTCGATCTTTATGATACCATTTTCACTGTACCATTTTTTGTTGCATCCCCTTTTTTTTCCCTTCTCCGCACCCTAACTTAAAAGGCAATGACCTACATTTAAACCGTTGGGATCGTAAATCTTTGCTAATGGTTTTGTTTACAAATTTATCTATCTATATTTATCTACCCGTCTAAGAGGCAATGACCTACATTTGCAGATTTAAAACTATTGGCTACTGATTTGTTTAAATATTCTAGCCAACTTTTTTTTGTTGTTTTTCTATTCATTAGTCTATTTTTTTTTTTTTTTTTTTTTTTTTTTTTTTTTTTTTTTTTTTTTTTTTTTTTAAGCTGTTCTTCCTATGTAATTATCCTTCAAATTGCACTGATTGCTGATTGCAAGATACATTGAAACTCTTCCAGCTTTTAAAACCTTACCTCCTGGTCTCGCGGCAACACTTGTAATGGTGCCACCCCCCCCCCCTAATGAGAAATTTAAAATATTCTTTCTTCTAGAATTTGAATTAGAAGATTTACAACAAGATCGGTGGTGACGCTCTCTCCTCGGTCACGGAACCACTTGTGACGTTGCAACCCTTTTCCTCGGGTTTTATACCCCCCCCCCCCCTCCTCTCTCTCGCGCATTCAGATCTCCGGTTGGTAGATCTTCCTCTCGTACCTACTGAATGATTCGCCAATAATGTTTGAATCATGACTCGTTTTTCCCACCCCTGTGACTGAACACAGTAAAAGGTAGTTTTCCGGGAAATTCTTACAATAAACCCTTTTCTCCACGTTGTGTGATTTTTTGCTTCGGAGCACCTAGGACATCTAGGATAGGTATTTAATGTATTTCGTGGTAACTTTCGGTTCTTTTAGGTAAGGTGTGGAAGAATTTCTCTGTATCTCTTAAACGTCTGAAGGACACGTCCGGTCTAAACTATCCTGAATTTGTCCCCACTATGATCCTAATGATATACACTGCTCCAATATTTACATAATGAGCACGGTTGCTATTACTCTCGCTAGGCTATAAAATTGATCTCTCTCCCTCTACGTCCTAATGATTTTTTAATGTACATACCTTGAATGTTTCACTCGGATAATTGGCGAATTCTCTGCACCGCTTTCCATGGCTAGATCCTATACATAATCGTGATAATACGTTCTGTTGTTAGTAAACACAAATTTATACCTAGGATGGAAGTATAAAGACGGGATAGAGGATAGGATGGATGGTGATGGGGAAAAAATTCATTGCAAACTAGTACTGGCTCCTCCACTTGACCAAATTGACTAGGTGGTCAGCTCTCAGGACACGACCCCTCGACCAATGCATGATGAGGCTATACCCATGGCACCCGGAAAATCTCTTGACGATAAACCAGATACCCGGACCCCTCCATAACAAAAGAAGAACGACATGCCTTCAAACCTTTCCTGATCAACTCCAGTATCGCACACCTCCGGAACTACTTTACTGGCTCTAGAAGGGGTAATCTATTTCGTCCCTTATCAAGGCTCTACTCACGGTACAAAGTGGCGTAAGCTTGTGACAGGCAGATCCTTCCTCCCACGCGACCGACCTAGCGTTACAGACCACCTCTGGAAACCGACTTATCCCCACCCTTGTAAGAGATACGTTTGCTTCCAGGTCGATAGGATTAAAAAATGTGATGATGCTGCAGGAATCTCTTCGCAAGAAGCCATGCTCATGCCTCCATCCACACTACCTTGCCGGTAACTCGAGATGCTTTTGGCCAAGACGCCTCCGACAGCGAACCATGCCCTTTCATACAAATTGGCATCTCATTTCATACGGTCCTTCGCGCCCAATCACTCGACACCGTCCCGCGAAAGGGAATTGCTTCCAGAACCTCGCGTGACTCGATCAGTCTATGGTGAGCATCCTCCAACATGACAATGCGGAAAGACCCTTACCGGTGGACCACCAATTGACACTTATGTGTGGCCTCGGTGTCGTCATCACATTGTTCAATCATAAAGATTTAAAAAGCGTAGATCAAGAAGTAGGAATTCAGCGGAGTACCTGTTAGTTTTATTTGTTTCATATTTAATATTGTGATTCTGCTCTTCTGCTCTCTTGTCTAAAGATGTTCAGCTGTTCGGGTTGCAGGTAATCGCCTTCAATTTGATATGTCGTACTCCCGGAACGCCCTCCATTTGGTTGAGTGTACAACACCCCCGAGGTGTACATAAGTACCTCGCTTGCTCGTTCATTTTTTTGTGCATGTGTGTTCCCCCGACCGCCCGGCATCGGCTGTCTGGGAGAAAACGTCACTGCCCTAAATGATAATAACGGTTAAACATATTCATATTAGCTCTGCAATAATATTATTTTTTTATCGGCGCTGGAGCTGTTGAAATTTACTGCCAGGGTTCGCGTTCCATTTACGTCACTCTGCAACCAGGTACCTGTAATTGAAATATAGATTCTTTAACTTACCCGTACGTAATTGTTTAATTCTCCGGTCGGGAAAACACGACCAATTGCATCTTAATTACGTATCCTGTAGACCTTTACCTGTGGAGAAAACACAAAGGGGCCCTTCCTACGATTTCCTAAATTTTATACGACAAGGCCTAACGTAGCCTTAGATTTATGACTAAATTTAACCCCCTTTCCTTCTTCTTCTCGCAATTGTAATGTACTCCGGTTGACCGATGTTTGTAGACTATTTCAAATATATCGTCCCTCCTTAAATATGTGTGTTCCCTAAGGTTAAATTAGCACTTGCTATATCTTGGTATCGAAACCACTAGATTCAACGTTTTCGTAAATTATTATTATTATTGTTTTATTTCTAAACTATTCGGTACTTATACATTTTCCCATTTCAAAAGAACGATTTTTTTCTCGTAATTTAGATTTTATTTTTTTTATTCTATTATTATTTCTGATAAACAATCCGCAATTTTATTATTAACATTTATTTGTCGACCCCGTTTAAATTGTAGTAAAACCGAAGTTTTATTTTATTATTATATCACGCCTGTTTAAACCGAACTAATATCTGTTATTATAACTCAATATTTTCACTGTCCTTAAATAATTTTCACAATTTTTTTAAAGTTCCTAAAAGCTTTTCACCTCTGGCTTGTACCCCTTCTCCTGAATCTAATTAATTAACACTTTGCACAAAATCCACTGAAGTTAGATCGACACTCCGCCGGAACGATTTTTGCTAAGTCTCCGAAAAAATTCCCCAACACTTCGATTTCCGCGCCCTTTTTGACAGCCTTTCCTTCCCCAGATCTCACCCTGAACTTCCTCCTCTTGCCTAATGCCGCCCTTTTTGTCTTCTCCGCTTACCCATTAATCAAACTTAAATTTTACAATTACGACCTTTAAACGCACAACCTTCATAGTTCCCAAATCTAATATCGTATCCTGCGGTTTATGACATTTCGTCCTGAACGGTGCTCCCAACACAGAATTCGTATTGCGCGAAAGCACTATCTCGTAGAATCGGACAGGGGCGTACTCGGTCTCGTCCCTTGGATATACACACGAATCTTCTGCAAGACTAGCGCCTACAAGATATCATTTACCATGTGAATAATTAATTCAACTTTTCTCGAAAATCTATCGTGTCCGTTCTACCATTTTTAAAATCGCTTTCAGGTACGGTGTATCCTGAATTTTTTATATACTTTCCATACTTTTCTCGGTAACCCAAAGTCTTATTTCAACTCGGCAACCTACAACATTTTCCGACCGTCATCTACTATGCATCTTATTATCGCACAAATCGCATAACACGTCACCTTCTAGGTATTTTGTCATTTTAGCATTTGACTGTGGATTTTCTAACAATTAGTGACCGAATATTCTTATTCAGACGTACCCCTTATGCGGACATGCGGCCGTGTTTGTTCCTGGCTATATGACGCGTTACTTGTGTTCGCATACATTTTCTTAATATTTACCGCGTTCGCAAATGCCTAAGTACAATCTCTAGTCATTTGACCCCTTCCTAAACAAGGCCGCGACACTCGTAGAACCTTATTTAGTAATAGCCTAAACTTTTATGATCTCGATTCTTCCTTTTACGGGCCGTAACCTCTACCAAAGTCTAATTCCATACCTGCCTCCGAACGTTTTTTCATCTGCATCTTTAGTTCCTCCTTCCATATCCCATCTCCCTCTGGCGTAAAACCCAATAAATCTCCGTTGTTATGCACCTAGTAATTAAGAAAAATACTTGAGAATTCAAATAATTTTAAATCCTGACAGGCCGTTAAATTTTATAGCTTTTCCTAATTTCCTATTACCTATATCTCGCGTATAAACTCGAGTGGTGATTTCAGCTTAATGAATATCCTAATGACTCAAAACCGTGTTAGATATTTCTCACTTGAAAACACTTTAATACGTAAGAGATCGACAACATTTCCTCCCCTCTAATCTATCAGATATAAAATCCAACCCGAAACCTTAGATTTTATTTGGTCGTTGACGTAATCGATTCCTTCCCGACTACCCTGACATTATCAGCTTTTGTGTTTTGACTACTGTATTATGCCCCTTCCCAATACCTACACGCAAATCCCGCTGGAATTTTGTTTGGAAGAGGCGATATTGATTGTCAATGCCTACTCCCGTTTCTATTCTCATACAATCGAAATCGTTCGTCACTTCATGTTTAATTAACGCATGATTTTTGTTCCTTTTAAAACTTCCGTCAACGAAATACTTGCAAACCTCGCCGACCCCCGATGCGAAATCAACTGTTGTCAATTCCCTCGTGCTCCCCATAAAAATGTGATTCATTACCAAGTTAGAAGTGTTTTTACCACTTAAAATATCTATCCGTTTGGACCGTGGGATAACTTTTGTGTCTCAATTTGATACAACCCCCTCACACCACGCCCCGAGATTTGATTGGCTGATATGCGTCTAATGGTTTCCAACCATACTAGGATTTGCTAGTCGTTTTTTTCTTCCAAAATTTGTTTACACCCTTCGTAGCAGAAAAAATGTTCAATCATTACAGTTTCCCTTAATATTGCTTTCAAAATTAACCAATAGATGTCGATAGTGTGATCATTTTCGTAATAAAAAAAATATTCGCCAACCATCCAACAAAGCCGGTTCATCACATGGTTTAATACCTATTACAATCTGTGCACAGATTTCAGACACATATTTATATGAAATGTGAAGCTTATGTGAACGTAATCATCCAGTCTGCTACATCAACCATTGAGTTTTACGCTTCCCTTTTTCCCACCTTCTTAGAAAGTTCCTTAAATTCACCATTTTTTTACAAACACCGTATATGTGCTGCCAGAATCAAAGAAAAACCATTTTTATGTTCTAAGTGTAGGTTTAATTCACCGCACACAGATTTAATTTAAACCAATTTTGTGTTCAGAATGTAAAATTCCCGTTGCGGATTCACCTGCTGACACATTTTAAAGGAAAACATTATCTTATTCGAAGTGCAATTTAAAACTCTAGTTGCAGACTATTTATGTACTGCCTGAATTAAAGAAAAACCATTTTCATGTTCGGAGTGTAGTTTTAATTCACCGCATACAGATTTAATTGAGACCTGTTTTGTGTTCACAATATAAAGAAAAACTAAATAACATGCCAAATCTTTTTACATGGATACCATTCTCGATCTCCGAAAGCAGTTACAAATTTTTAGTAGCTTTTACGTAGATTTATAAACATGATTTTTATGGGAAGAATTCTCGTCACATGGGATATAAAATGAGGTCGCAAGAAATTGCGACCTCATTTTATATCCCAGGTAGAAATACCACGCCGGCACTTGAAAATTTGAGGTTGAAGTACTTAAATGTACACATACTTGGAGCCTGTCATAGTCGATCCATCGGAGTCGAATAATATTGAGGTCGATCGCCAGCAGTTTGGGCACCCCTGTCCTAGAGTAAGTAGGTATCATCATTATCATCATCATTAAATAGTATAAAATGAAGTCGCTCAAAATGTACGTGCGCAATCGCATAGATCTTTTAAACTACGCAACGGATTTTCATGCAATTTTCACCAATAGATAGAGTAATTCAAGAGGAAGGTTTATATGTATAAAACATGTTCATTGTAGTAGAGAAAAGCCGAGAAATTCAAATATTCAATTCAGGCAGCGGGCAGCGGGCAGCTGGCAGCGGGTGGTGTGGATTTATAAAGGTTGGGTAATGGCGTTGTGTTTCATTAGCCACAGCAACGTGTGGCCGGGGCTGCTAGTACGTAATAAATCTTAGTTTGAAAGAAATAATTTTCTCGAGCATTCTAAAAAAAGTTCTGGGGCTCTGGCATGGTGAAATCTATAACTTTACAATATCAAATTGTTAGGAGTAACTTCCGATGATTTTATATCGATATCACTTGCACAGTTTCACTATTGATAGCCGAACCGATATTGGTGGGGAATAAGTTAGAATTCGATATACGCTGGCATCACTGGCGGATCTATCCATAAATTCACATTCAGAAACGTCAAACGCCAATCAAATACATAAAAATATGTATAATTTGTCAATGTTGAATTGAAACACTAACTTAAATATGCATTGGAATCCGCATTTACTTTTTGACACTACACGGGAGTTAATGAGTTATCATTTCTTTATTCATATTTCAACCACTTTAGTTTCTCAAAATTCGAACGGAATAATTTGGTCGCGCCTTAGTTGAATAATAAAGTCTATGGATCGCATATATGACTTCTTTCATTACAAAAATCTTCGTTAGCTCAATGCGTTCATTAAATAAGCCAGTAATTTTGATTAATAAACGAAGTAATTAAAATAAATGCATATATTGACAGTTAAACATCATCGGTCGGAATTTCTCTTACCAATTGTTGACCGTGATCGCAAATATTGCTAACTGACCATAGTTGACGGATTTGGGCAATATCGTATTAATGACATTGTAGACGTTTTTTCCGATGTTGATATCCTGTTATTTGCTGATGATTTAAAATTATATAAAAAAATTAAAAATGTTTCTGATTGCATAATTTTACAAAAAAATTTAAACAACTTGTTTAATTGGTGTATATGCAATAAACTGGCACTTAACATTAGTAAATGTCAAATAATAAGATTTTATAAAATAAAGAAACCGATCATTTATGAATACAATCTTGACAAAATTATATTAAACTCAGTAGAAACAATAAATGATCTAGGTATTATTTTTAACTCAAAACTTACATTTATTAGCCATATAAATAATATTATTAATAGAGCAATGAAGATTTTAGGATTTATTATTAGAATAACAAAACAATTTTATAACATTGATACTATTCGCATTTTATACATAACGCTAGTGAGAAGCATTTTAGAATATAATTCTACGATTTGGGCTCCACATTACAATATCCATATTCAAGCGATTGAAAAAGTCCAGCATAGATTCCTTAGGTATATTAATTTTAAATTAGGTATTCCAAGAGAATCCATGGACTATAATTTGTTATTAAACTGGACTAATCTCGTAAATTTATCAGATCGCAGAAAAATCTGTGATCTATTAATATTATATAAAATAATTCACTCGGTCCTGGATACCCCTGATTTAATAGAACTAATACGATTTCATTGCCCTGGTCGCGCTAACAATAGACTGACTCTACCGTTCTACTATAATAACACACATACATTATCACATTATTACTCACCAATCAGTCGATTACACATTTTGGGAAATGAATATGCTAACATCGGCGACATTTATTTCTTAAAATTAGCGCAATATAAACATGCACTCAAAAATTATTTTTCCATAATGTAACTTTATATACGCAATATGGACATGTTGAAATGAAATGTGATATTTCTCATTGTTCTTTTTTGTTATATTTTGTTGTGATACACAAAATAATTGTATGTTATTTTATAGTTTAAAACTACTATTATGTAATGATATTATTTTTCTTACTCTATTATATATTATATATTATTTTGTACTCTATTATATGTTTATTTATAAAAGGCAGTATAGCCGTTTATGTATTTAAAAATAAAAATAAATGTAGGGTTATATCGATTGACCAAGCTAGGTACCCCGGTTATTTTAATTTATAAATCAGGACCAAAAAATAATGTAAATAACTACAGACCCATTAAATTATTAAACACTATGTAAAAATTTTTGAAGAAGCAATAAAAGTATAGCTGAAACATTATCTGGAAAAAATGCAAATACTCTCTAAAACCAACATGGCTTTAGAAAAAATAGGAACACAGAAAACGCAATTGCCACTGTAACCGAGTTTATTACACATAACCTAGATGCAAAAAATTATGTACATTTATTTAGACTTATACAAAACTTTTGACACAATTTCTCACGAAAAACTATTAAAAAAACTAAAAGACGTCGGTGCTAGTGGCATAGAACTAGACTCACTGAAAAGCTTCATGTCGGGTAAAATGCAACAGGTTAAAATTAGATTCTTTCTAGATAAGACGAATCACAGGGAAGCCTTCTTGGTCCCTTAATGTTCCTCATTTACATAAACGACCTGTGTGACATTGATATCGACGGTCAAATCGTAACATTTGCTGACGATACAGTACTTCTCTGCCAGGCAGAAATATGGAATAAGGTATATACGAAGGACGAAAAAAGTTTATTGGTGGTCAAAAATTGGCTAAAGAACAACATTCTTACCCTAAACACAACATAAACCAATTATATTACACACAGCATACAAATTTCCCTTTGCCCAAACCTCTCTATATTTGCCATATACAGACCACCATGCTACAACAATCTCTCCCCTTTCTTAAACTCCTTAAATAAACTTCTTGAACAACACAAATAAACTCAACAACTAATTATTGCCGGTGACATGAATATTAACATATTAAAATGTTTACCAAAAACTACGGAATACTTGAATCTATTTACTCACTATGGGCTTAAATCGACAAACAACTCACCAACAAGATGTACATTACACTCCGAATCCTGCATCGATCATATATTTGTTAAAACTAGAAGAAAAGCTTTTTCATCCATTATTCGCTCAACTGTCACAGATCATTTCACAACTACATTAAACATACATCTAAACAAAGAACAAAAAGAAAACAAAAATGACAACTTGCGAGTGAAAATAAACTATAAGTCTCTTACATTGGATATGCACGATGAATCTTGGACTAATGTACTAAATGAAATAGACCCAAATAGAGCACTGAACACATTTATGAATATGGTTGAAACCTATATAACTAAACACACCACAAAATATCCTCAAAAAACCACACACATAAAGAGAAAAAAATAACACCATGGATCACGAAAGGAATAGTTAACAGTATTCATAGAAGAGATGCAATGCATATACCATTGCACAGAAACCCAAATAATTACAAACTAAAGAAAGACTACTTACTACATAGAAACCTGTGTAATAAGTTAACTAAACAAGCCAAATATAAATATTACAAAAAAGAAATAAAAATCGCCAAAAATGATCCAAAAAAAATTTTGGAAAGTTGTAAAAGATATTACTTATTCCAGTCCGAAGAAAGACTCAAATATAAAAGAACTCGTAATAAATGGAGATAAAGTCTTAGCAAAAAATGAACCTAATAAAATAGCTAATTTTATTAACTCAGAATTTGCAAAAGTTGGCACTACCTTGGCTGAAAAAATTCTCCGAAAAAACTGCACAACAGAAGACTCCTTATCCAAACTGTGCTCTACCATACGACCAAATCACTCATTAAGGGTGGGTTTCTTCATTTACCGAGAATGATAAATGCAATGCTAATTGTAAAAATAAACTATCGAAATTTAAAATTTAAACAAAATTTCTACGCATTTGACCGTTTACTTTTACAATTAGCATTGCATTTAGCATTCTCGGTAAATGAAGAAACCCACCATAAATGTTTACAAAGTAAAAACAAGGGAAATATCGGATCTCATTAAATCTCTCAAACCAAATTGCGCCATGGGACCGGATTACCTCTCCAATCAAATACTGATAAATCTGCGAGAACACATACTTATACCATTTCAACACATTTTCAATCAAAGTTTTAGAGTCGGAATTGTCCCTGATCACTTAAAAATAGGATGTATTACTCCTGTTAGAGATTGTTTTTTTGGTGGCAGAAGAACTTCAATGAAAACAATCTTCCTTCAATGGCGAAATTCAACTTATTTATTCACTTTATAAAGCACATGTTACAATAACTCTTTCCCGACCCGACAAGCACTGAAGTTGATCACTAGACCACTTACTAGTTAATTCTAGCTGTTTTCAAGAGATAAAAGAGGCTTTTTACCTAAAACGCACATTATTTATAACATAAATCCTCACACAAACAAACAATAAAAGCTACACATGTCAGCCTGTCAATGTAATACGGGATTTACAGAAATCTGCTTTATCGACTATCATTAATCAGTGAAACCCTATATTGCAAGTATGGAATCTGCAATTAATAAACAAGCTTAGAAATGTTACGCTAGAGGTCAGTAACCTTCGCTTTTTAAACAACTCCAATATTTAAATCGGGAGACAAAACCTTAATTCTTAATTACAGACCAATCACTTTGCTAAATTCAATATCTAAACTACTAGAAAAAGCTATAAAAAAAGATTACTTGCGTACATTGAAAACCACAATCTTCTCTCAACCTGCCAATTTGGATTTCAGGCGAAAATGAGTACAGAAGACGCTTTATTAGAATTAAGCAACTACATAGTGAAAAGCATTGATGGCGGATCAAATGTGATAGGACACCATTTCGCATAACTTACTACACCAAAAACTTAAAAATAGTCAGTTAGTAGTTTGTCAGTTACATTGAAAATAAACAACAAATAGTAAAAATAAACAAACACAGCAGTGACAAAGTGGATATCGGATATGGAGTACCGCAAGGCAGCGTCTTGGGTCCTATACTATTTCTCATCTACATTAATAGTCTAACTGAGATAAACCTAGGAAAAATAGACTACAAAGTAATCAGTTATGCAGACGACACAGTAATTTTGTTTAAGGCACAATCATGGGAAAAGATCTTCGAAAACACGGGAACAAAGATGATTGAAGTAAATAAATGGCTACTAATAATATAATAATAAACTAACTACTAACACTCAATATTTCAAAAACAAAATACCTAAATTTCAGCAAAACAAAGGCTGGTCAACCACATAGCCATCCACAACTACATTTTCACTCCTGCACCAATACTTTCTCAAATAACACATGCTGTGCTTGTGACTAAATTGATCACGCGGATAATATTACATACCTAGGCTTAACTATTGACGATAAACTAAAATGGAATCTCCATATTAATTTACTAACAAAAAAAAAATCGGAAATTATCATACATCATCAAAACAATACGAAACATCATTTAAAATAAATCACAAAACAATAATTGGAATTATGTTTAAAAAACCTTACCAACATCCGACAGAACGGCTTATGATTAAAAACAATTTATTAGAAGTAAATAAACTATTCATAAGAAAGATCGTCTATAAAAAACTGTATCAAGACATCATCTCACCACATACTTCACTCACTAGAATAATCACTTTCTAGTTTCCTATATCAAATCAACTTTCGCAAAAAAACATGATTCGTACCTGGCTCCACACATTTTTAATATCTTCCTAACACAAACAAAAACTTACGTAACCACAAATAACTCGAACTGGCGGTTCAAAAGATTTTTAATATGGTTGACTGAAAAGAAAAGAACAGACATTTGAAATATCCTAAATAACTAACACGAGTACATTAGACACTTTCTACATAATTTCCTAACGAAATTATATAATATCAAAATACACATTACTTATCATGTTCCCACTGTATTTATACTTTTTTATTAATTAATTATCATGCACCTACTGTATTTACATTTATTTCCATGTGAATTTTAAATTACATATGCAATCTTTTTATGGAAATACATAAAGAAACAAAATTTAAATGTAATGATTTAATGTACTCGTATTAAAACAACGGTTCCTTGCCAACTCAGAATGAAACCAACTCAGAAACACCTCAGAAAGGTCATTAAAAGCTTTGAAAAAATAATTTTAAAATAGCCGGTAACCCTAACCTAACTTAACCTATTTAAGCCATTTTTAAACTATAAAACTGCATGCCCACCACACTGAAGCAACTACTAACTACAAATACATCTACAATTCTTCACAAAAAACACATTAAAGACTGGATCAAATAACAAGGTATTCAATTTACTCTAAACATTATAAAACCTAAACCAACATAACACAACCCAAACATAAAAAAAAACTTTGTTTCGAGACAGAAAATATCACCACAATATTTTATATACCAGTGGCGTGTGGTCCATAGAAAAAATATACCTACCTGGTTATCAAGACGTTTATTTATCTTAAATATAGCCTAGAACTAGATACTAAGAATAATTGTATATGTATCCTAACTGCTACTAATTTTTAATTTGTGCATTCGATACTGCCGCCATGGGTCAACCCACACAGCCTTTCAATATCAAGGATGATACGGTGTTTCTACTTGTGTCGACAGAACAGCATTTATTACCAAACAAGGAAACATCTCAGCACAGGTTCGCCTAGTGAGGTGTTCACAAAATACTACTACTAACATATTTACATACAATTACGGATCATTAACATTTCTTATTACTGAAATTATTATCTATGTATACCAATGTAATAATCTGTAAAGTGTATGTTCAAGAATACAAATAAATAAATAAGTATTAAAAATACTTAATACTAACCTGAGGAAAACTTCCTCAATAATAAAACAAAAATCTCAACCTTTGGCTCATTTCTTTTTGCGCTTGAGTTTTTTTTATTTATTGATTAGTGAATTCGATTTCAGCTTCTTCGTATATCTCAAACTGTTCATCTTCATGGGAATGAGCTGGATAGAAGAGACACTAAGCTTCCTTTTCCAAGGTTCCTACAGTTCCTGGATGAAAACCCTTTACCACTCTTATCTATTAAGACTCACTAATTTGTTGGTGGGCGTGATCATATTCTTTATTTTGGTCTGGAAGAAGCAGGTCAAAAATCTCATCATTAAAAGGTAGGTTATTAAGTACAATATATTTCAATATAATATTTAGATATTTGAGGTGACCTTCAGAAATACCTAAATTATTAGAAAGCTGAACTCAAAAACCCAAACCACTTTTAGATAAATCTGTATTAGTAAAGGAGTTTCATCTCTTCAAGAACACTGGACCAAGATGTTTAAGTTTTTTTTTTACATGAGCTCCACACAGGAGGCCCTGAGGAAAATAATTTCCCTCAGGGCCTATGTCATCTTTGGGGATGCTGTGTGGAGGGTTTTTTTTAAGGAAGGGAAGGAGAGGAGAGTTCTGGGAAGGAAAAGGGTTTAAGGGGTGGGTAGGAATCTAGGGTTCAGTATGTCCTGGTCATCTGCCTCCAAGACCTAGACAAACCTCACCCCATGAACCCGGGCACCCCTGCCAAATCACCAAACGTAGTGAACCACTTGGGGTGACCTATGGCAGAGGTGTTGGTTATCCAATAAAGGTTCCCCCGGGCGGCGGTACCTATTTCCGCCTCCCAAAAGAATGAGGTATAAACAGAATAATTCGAACATTGCCTAAATTTGAATTTAATCTTTCCAAGTGGACAGAAAGTGTGATCGCCGAAAACCAAAAATTAATAACTTCTTCAAACTTAGCAAAATAACTTTGCCGTATCATTATAAATATAATGAAAATCAAATAACTTTGTTTAAACCACTATATAATTAACAATATCTACATGTTTCAATAACAATGTTATCTTCATCAGGACAACGTCAATTTAAAAAAATAAAAGTAAATGACAAACAAGTATAGACAAATTAGAAAAATTAGAATTTAGGCGACCAGAATTTGTGGCGCCCACTGTTCCTAAAACCCAGCGCAGCGCCACTGCCTCGGAACACACGAGAAATAAATACCTACCGCCTACATCGCGTAAAGCGCCGTCAGTATATGCCACCCAAACCATGTGACATTTCAAGAAACACGACGGCCGTTCATCACTACGGCAGCAGAACATTCCAGCACTTTCTTCGCTTTGCGTGAATAACAACATTACCAGGCGCTCTGGGTAGCTACTCTACAGGTCAGTTATATAAGCGCCGCAACTCAACGCTAGCGCAGTCGAAGAAGCTGACGTAATTTTAATTCCCAAACCAGGCAAGGATCCATTATTAACGAAGAATCATCGGCCAATTAGCCTCCTTCCATGCCTAGGTAAAATCCTGGAAAAAGTAATACTAGCACGACTGAATGCATTCACAAATAAAAGTAAATTCTTACCAGACTTTCAACACGGTTTTAGAGCAGGTCATTCCACCTCTCACCAACTCCTACGTGTGGTGGAACACATCACGGAGGCATTCAATATCAAGAAAAAAAAACAATAATTCCCTCACTCGATGTCAGTAAGGCTTTCATTATATTAAATATTAAATATAGCGAAAATGATAATTTTAAATATAAAAAACCCAAGATAGTCCTCCGGAAGGAATAAAAAAAACCTGCATTCAGTCGCAGTATAGTTTTAATCTCACTTTCAAACCAACCATAATAATAAAATACCAGTAAAGTATCTATAGATAATCCGTATATAATTATGTTAGAGTCAGTAAACTCATGTTTAGGAACTCTGTAAAATAAGTCAATCAAAATTCAAAAGGCTAGCGCAGTCTAGTCTCAATTCGTCGTTCGACTCACACATACCGAGAAGTGATTATAATAGTGCAGTGCCACAACGTGGTACAAAGCCCTCGCGGAACCGCCCGCGCAATCAGCATAATGTGATTTGCAAGCAACCAGCAACTAGCAACCAGCAACCAGCAACCAGCAACCAGCTACATGCCAGCCCCCGTGTAGACCCACGCGCCGGCTCCCTGAAGATCTGTGATCTTCACCGCCGCAGCTTCCTGACCAACGTCATGCAGCAATACCGAGCAACACTCACTGCACCACCGTCACTCCGCACTGCATCGACCTTCGCTACGTAGCTACAATAAAGACTGACTCACTACTTCGACCTGACGCCTTTTCATATCACTACCCTTCTCTGCCGATTCGGAGTCCGCTCTCTCAAATACAAAATATTAAAAATGAGAGGTGATTAATTGTTAAAAAAATCTCACAAAAATAGTTATAAAGTTAAAAATAAAAATTATGGATATATAAAATTGCGTTTACATAATAAAAAAACTTTTAAAACAATCAATAAAAATGGGTTATCTAAATAACAAAATATATAATTATTGTTAGTATTAATAAGAAAATAAATTTAAAAGATAGCTTTTTTAAAAAAATGTTTGGTTATTTATAATATTTAAATTGCTATTAACGCTCTTTCTAATTTCAAAAATTTCTAAATTATCTAATTGTATGCCCGTAGTGTTAGTATGTAAAGACTATTAAACACTACTAATATTATTATTTTTATAATGTTTTAAGCAATTAATAATATTTTTTTAGCAATTATTTTAATATTTTGTCTTTATTCTAATTTGTCTATACTTGTTTGTCAGTTTTTTTTAAATTGACATTGTCCTGATAAAAAATAACATTGTTATTGAAACATGTTGATATTGTTAATTATACAGTGGTTTAAGCAGTTATTATATTAAACATTAATAATTTGGGAGGCGGGTATTTTTTTTTACATTAACTTCACACAAGAGGCCCTGAGAAAAATAATATCCCTCAAGGGTTATATCACTTTGCCTTTGTACGGCCTCCGTGGTCCCGAGGTAAGACTCTCGACTCACAATCCGAAGGTCGCGGGTTCGAACCCGGCGGGCGCAAATAAATTTTATTTGCTTAATTTGTGGTATACGAGAATCGAAACATGTTTGTTTCTCGGTTTGTACATACGTATATATATATATGAGATGGCTATGCGTTGCTAAAACATTCATCCGATTGCGATGAAACTTTGGGGATTTGATGTGTGCATGCCTGCGATAGTTTCTATCTATAATAGTGAGTTCTGGCATCATGAAATTGTGCGTTTCTAACCGTTCATCTTCGAATGAATGAATTATGGTGTTAAGCTTATGTGTGTGGAATGTGTGTGGTAAATCAAATAAGTAGATCGTAGATAGGGGAGACCGAGGGGAGTTGAAACAATTTTCACATTTTGTTTCATACACCAAATACTGACATAAATCGTATGATATTAGTACCACTCGATAGGTCATTCCCTTACACTTGCGAATGACTAACATAAAGACATTGTAAGCGTTAAATATTGTGGTGAAAAATCGACTTATCCGTAACAAGTCAACTTGTTTCAACTCCCCTCATACCGAGGTAAGATGAAACAGGGGTCGAGGAGAGTTGAAACATATGATTTTTGAGAAGTATTAAGGGCTGTAAAATAAAAATTATGATATAATTTAAAGGTGTTTATTAAAATTAAACTTTTCAAGTACAAAACAAACTGACAAAAATAAAAATATTATGAAAATAAAAAACGTCAATCTGAAAAGCAGTTGTGGCAAACAGGTATTTATTAAAATTAAACTTTTCAAGTATAAAACAAACTGACAAAAATAATCAGAAATAAATAAATACTTTTATAATCAGTAGGCATTCTGAAAAAAAATAAACAAATTAAATCAACGAAAAAAAAAACATTTTATTTGTGCCCGTTATTTATTGACTGCTGTCCGATATAAAATTGAAAATGAGGAGCGTTGAAACAGTCTGTTTCAAATCTCCTCAGTAAGAAAAAACCCCCCAATTTTTATTTAATCCACAATCAAGAAGCAAATACACAAAAATCAATTGTACCAAACATATGTAATGAATCTTTAGTTAATGCGCTTTCGTAACACATACAATTTAAACCAAAATACAAAACCCTTATCAAAATACAGGCATCGTAAAAAAACGTTAAAAACTTATTTTTCACGATTTTTGTCAGATGGCACGCACAACTCCACAACCGCACGACTCACGCCACCGAAGCGAACTGATAAGTCAGCAGGCGGAGGTAAATGCTTGAAAAACGACGTTGCCAATTCGTTAACGGTTTTAAGTCCCGAGAAATCGGTTCTATTTCAAGTCACCTTTGTTTCAAATCCCCTCGGTCTCCCCTACAGTTCTTACAGGTTTATTTAACAAATTACATTATGACTTTAACGCACAATAATTTAATATTTAATGTAAACAATTTTATAGGAAAGTGGAGAGCGAATAAGTACGATTTACAAGACAGTGTATTTACTATCCGGCAGTTTAAAGTAGAACACAGACGAGAGATGAGAGGGCTGACAGAGATATCGAAAGAAGGGTAAATGCAGGCAACTCTATTAATGGAGAACTGAACGCCATTGGCGCCAACAAAAAACTGTCCAAAGAAGCGAAGTTAGCCGTCCATAAAGGAGTGCTGGTACCTCCGCCGATGTATGGCAGTGAGGCATGGAACTGGCAGAAGAAGGATGAAAGTAGACTGAATGCTGTAGAGATGAGATCCCTGCGGTGTATGTGTGGAAAAACCATGTACGATCGTGTGAGAAATGTGGAGATCCGCGAAGAATGCAAGGCTGAAGTAAGCGTAATGAGTAAGATTAAGAAAGTCACGCTAAGATGGTTTGGGTATGTAGAGCGAATGAACGAGGAAAGGAGTGTAAGGAGAATATATGACGCAAATGTGAATGTTAGAAGACGTCGGGTACGCCCGAGGAAGACATGGCACGACCAAGTGAATCAGATACTTGAGTCGGGCCATGAGAAAAGTCGGAATAATAGAAGAGCATGTATGAGACGATGTATGGATGTGAACGAGGCAAGGACTTGTGATAAAGGTTGATTCTTATTGGTGAATGGGGGACCAATCGGATTGCTGTGCGACTGCAGGTCAATGGCTTGTTTGTTCTACACAGAATGAATGAACGAATAAATGAGTGAATGAATGATTGAGTGAATGAATGAATGAGTGAATAAAGGAATAGATGAATGAATGAACGAAGGTGTGAATAAATGAATGAACGAAGGAATGAATGAAGGAAAGAATGAATGAATGAACTAATTCATGAACGAATAAAAAATGAGTTTATGAATGAAAACACGAATGTATGAATGAATGAAGAAATAATTGAATTAATGAATGAATGAATGAATTAATGAATGGATGAATTAATGAATGATTAAATGAATCAGTGTTATTTCCACCGCAAAGCCGCGGGTAAAGGCTACTTAATTAATTAATAAAAAAATAATATATAGTATATTTGCGGCACGTTCCAGAAGACACTCTCAGTAACGCTCTGGCGTAAGACCACCATTAAGAATTGAAACGTCGCTTGAAATGGCTTTAGCCGTGTTTGGTGACCATAGCCAGGTACTTCCCCACCTTCGTCTTCCCTAACTCGTTCCCCTCACCTTCAGTCTCACAACATACCCCAATCGGGGTATGGTGTGAGACTGAAGGTGAGGGTGAATGAGGGTGACATGAAGGTCAGGGGAATGCCATAGTCTCACCGGTTCCAGACGGGCGCAGTTGGGGACTCTTGTGCGGTATTCATATAAAAAAATGTCATTGTCTGGAGGATCTTTTTGAAGAGAGAAAGGAATGAACATTGGTCTTAAAGATACCCATGTTGTCGGAAGGAGGAAACACAAAGGCCGGCAAATAGTTCCACAGCCGAGCTGTTGAACACAAGAACGAGTCAAAGAAGCTACCCGTTCTTATGTGACAAATATTAACCATGTACATATGTTGGGTACGCGTTTGGCGTGCTTTCTGACCATGCGCCGGTGCCGAAGGGGTCAATGACGCTAGTTTCTCGGAGCATCTCTCATTGAAATACCGGTAGAACAAGGATAGCATTTCTACCCAACATTTCCGCCTTGCTCTAAAGATTGCAATCCGTTTGTTGTTTTAGGATAATCTATCAAATGGAACGCCCGTTTCTGCACGAGTTTTTTTTAGGTATTTTGTGGCTCAAGACCAAAGGTGGCTGCCAAATTCAACCGTTGGGCACACTTGTGATTTGTACAGGGTTAGTAGTTGTGTACTATTAAAGTAACTGCGGGCCCCGTGCAGTAAGCCCAGTTTTTGGGAGGCTAACTTTACAATGGCTTCGATGGAGCCCCCATACCTGAGCTGGTCACTTAGGGTTACACCAAGCACATCAATGGACGGCCTGTTCGGACGATTGCTTCCGTTGAAGGAGACAAGATTTTTATATCTATCCCTTTTAGACGTAATCAGACATGATCGGGTCTTTGAAACATTAAATTCAGCGAGATTATTTTTACCCCAAGAGAAAACACTCTCGAGGTAACCGTCCATTTTTTCTTTCGAAGCCCACAGAGCCGTTGTAATTTTGTTGGGTATGGGTACCGCTGCCCGGGAACCATTTATTGGATAACCAACACCCTGCCGTAGGTCACCCCAAGTGGTTCGCTACGTTTGTTAACTTGGCAGGGGTTCCCGAGTTCATGGGTTAGGTTTGTCTAGCTCTCGGCATTTGCCCACCTATTGCGTGGCGTGCCGGGAAAGACTGATTGAATGAGACCTTTTGCCGCCGTGCACTGGCAGTGCGAGGAATGGATTCATGCGTTCTCTTGGACACACTGACCCCAGATTCCTGCCCTCATACTTTTTTCATTCCTTGAACTTCCTCTCTTTCTTTTCCCTGAAAAAATCGTCCACACAGCATCGCCAAAGACGTCAGGGGCCCGAGGAAAATTGTTTTTCTCAGGGCCTTCTGTGTGGAAAAGTAAAAAAAAAAAATAAAAAACTCTTTTCCTTACATCAAGTTTGTCCAAAATCCGAAGATTTAAAAATAAATAGTTTTGTTCAGGATACATATTGTATTATGAGAAGTGTTGATTTTGCGTACTGCTTGCAACGCCCAAGTAAAGTTTAAGTGATGGAGATGGAATTCCTATTTGGCTTTTGTGTCGGATTAATCTTATTGATATACTTTCAGATACAATATTCTGCGTTACGGACCTTTGGTTTCAGACACTCAGAGGCCAAAATGCCATTTAAACGGGAGCTAAATTGGTAAACCATCTGAATATTCTAAGATGACATCCGCTGGAGCAGAGACCACCCATCTTCATTGATCAATAACTACCAAAGATCTTGAAATATATGAGATACTCTGTGGTGTCCGCCTGACTGTCGACGGATTACTTTATAATGTGAATAGTTTAAATATTTGATTTTTTAAGGTGTGCAGTAGTATTGGTTAACAATTTCGGCGACGCGAAACACAGTCCCCCCAATAAAAACTGCGGATAGCACATCTCTTATATTTCAATATCTTTGATAAGTGCTAATAGTGCAAGCGATAACCGTGAATATCCGTGACTATTCGACAGGTGCCATCCGTGACTATCCTACAATTTGGGAGGTGTGAATGGGTACCGCCGCCCCGGGAACCTTTATTGGATAACCAACACCTCTGCCATAGGTTACCCCAAGTGGTTCGCTACGTTTGGTGATTTAGCAGAGGTGCCCGGGTTCATGGGGTGAGGTTTGTCTAGGTCTTGGAGGCGGATGACCAAGACATACTGAACCCCAGATTCCTACCCACCCCTTAAACCCTTTTTCTTCCTAGAACTCTCCTCTCCTTCCTTTCCTTAAAAAACCCTCCACACATTATCCCCAAAGATGACATGAGCCCTGAGGGAAATTATTTTCCTCAGGCCTCCTGTGTGGAGTTCATGTAAAAAAATACTCTCTTCTATCAAGCCTGACAACAACAATTGATAAAAAGTCAAAAACAATTACATACATCCCACATCCCATTCTTCAAAAACAATTACATACATCCCACATCCCATTCTTCAAAAACAATTACATACATCCCACATCCCATGCTTCAAAAACAATTACATACATCCCACATCCCATTCTTCAAAAACAATTACATACATCCCACATCCCATTCTTCAAAAACAATTACATACATCCCACATCCCATGCTTCAAAAACAATTACATACATCCCACATCCCATTCTTCTAAAACAATTACATACATCCCACATCCCATTCTTCTAAAACAATTACATACATCCCACATCCCATTCTTCAAAAACAATTACATACATCCCACATCCCATTCTTCAAAAACAATTACATACATCCCACATCCCATTCTTCAAAAACATTTACATACATCACACATCCCATTAGTCAAAAACAATTATACACATCCCACAACAGGACAGCCCATATCCCATACGTCAAAACAATAACATACATCCCACAACAGGATATCCCACATCCCATTCATCCAAAATAATTACTCTCCTCTCCTTCCTTTTCTTAAAAAAACCCTCCACACAGCATCCCCAAAAATGACATGACATGACTCCTATGTGGAGCTCATGTAAAAAAAAGGTCACATGCATTTGGTGTTTGAGTGCCTGCTGGGCTTTAACTTTAATTAATTAATAGCAAACTGGCTGTTATCGCAACATCTATCACTCAACACAAACAAAACCCAAATTTTAAAATTTTGTCCAGTGCAAGCTACACCTATAAATATAAATGTAAACATTAATAATAATATTATCGAACCTTCCCAAACATGTTCACTACTGGGAATAGAATTAGACATAAACATAAACTGGAAAGAACATGTCTCAAAAATTGTAGAAAAAATCAGTAGTTTTTCTTATGTTCTGGGTACCTTGAGAAAAATATTGAACACCGAATCAGTAATAGCCGCATACTATGGTTATGAATATTCAATAATAAAATACGGTATTATTTTTTGGGGAAACTCGGTAAACGCCAAAGATGTCTTCATCATACAAAAGAGATGCATAAGAAAAATTACAAACTCCGGTCGTTTAGATTCATGTAGACCTATGTTTAAAAATCTGAAAATTCTAACAGTCACAGACATATGTATAATGGAGTTATGCATGTTAGTGCGATCATCTACAGACAAGTTCCCACTAAAAAACTCAACACATAAATACGCTACAAGGCTCACAGAAAACCTATTAATACCAAAAGCAAACAAAACAACATTCCAAAAAGGACCATACTACATGGCCATTAAAGTATATAACAACCTTCCACATAACATTAAACAAATACAAGATACACACAAATTCAAATCGTCACTAAACACTTTCCTTGTTAATAAATGTCACTACACGTTGAGTGAATACCTCACGTAAATGAAACGCCTATTTTTATTGGTATATATATTTGTATTTATTTTTTTTTTCATTGGAATATTGTTATTTTATCTGTATAAACATTGTAACTATAATAAAACAAATAATATTATAAAAACATTGTAATTAAATAAATGTGGTTAGCTGGAAGAAATGGGGTCTACCCATAAGCTAAACCTTTTGTAATTTTTATTTTACAAAAAATATTTTTTGATTTGATTTGATTTGATTTGATTTAAAAAAAAACTTTTGCCAGATTTCTACTCGGGAGGTATCCTGGAAGGCAACGACTTCTAGTGTCATTTTCGGGTAGAAAATATCCGACTTGCCACATTACTAACGCCGAAGCAAATTATTTACAAAAAAGTGTTCTGCCAACTATAGTATGAGGAGAAGTACCTGGAAAACGACCTTATAGAAAACCTCCAGAGATCATGAAATATCTCAGCCGCCATCCGAATGAAACCGATGCCAAAATTTAGGGATGAGTTCTCTCTTTACGAATACTCGTATATTGTTCTATCGACAAAATATTGAAGAGAACCCTGTGGCAGACGTGAAAAGTGCTTTCATTCTCACCAGCACTGTTAACTTATCTGATGAATTCACGGGTTCACCGCAAACATTAGATTGGCAAAATGATATATGCTTAAAGAGAGAACTTTTATCTAAATTTTGTAATTTGTTTCTTTAATGTAGCTTATGAGATGTCGCATTGCCAGGTCGTCTCCGGCAATTCTTACATCCAAAGGTAATAAAATATTTCAACTTAATATTGAGGAGAATCCTGTGATAGACACGATTATTCGAGCTAAAAATACACCTTTCTCATCGACTCTGTTGACTTACACATTGATTTCAGGAATTCACCATAAATATTAGGCTCGCAGAACGATATTTACGTAAAATCTTTACCCAAATCCTGAAATTTCTTTCATTCAGGTAGCTTATGAGATGTCGCATTGCCTTTAACAGGTGATCTTTTAGGTCATCTGCCAGGCAATTGTTACCTCTAGTGACAATAAAATATCTCATTTGCCACCCCAATGAAACCAATGCCGGAATTTAGATATGAGTTTTCTCTTAACGAATATGTTCACAATAATGTTCTCAATCGTTCACAGGTCATATAAAATGCTTGGTTTTGTTCTTCGTATAAGTAAAGTGTTCAGTAACCCGTGTACAGTAGTAATATTATATTTTGCATTAGTCAGAAGTACACTGGAATATGCCTCGCCAAATTGTTTCAAATATTGCAACAAAGGCGAGCCATAGCTGATTTGACATTTATACACAAAATTTTAAATAATAACATTGACTGTACCAAAATTCTTTCCCCAGTTAATTTTAACATACCATTAAGACATACACGCCATACAGAACTATTCCACACGCTTAATTACAAGACAAATGCAGCAACCAATTCGCCAATCAATCGTGCTCTTCATGTGTTCAATAATATTGGTCTAAATTCTAACATCAAAATTTTCTCCGATTCACTGCCCAAATTTAAAAAGAGTATTATGTCAATACTATACATTATTCAATGCGCATACATAGATACATACACACACTCACACATACACACCCTCACGCATACACACACATACCTTCCCACTACATACATCACCCGGTAATTACTTAATATGCTATGCATACCATAAATAAGACACTACAATGAAACATACAATAGGTACCCACCATGAAATATACTTAATAATTGTGATTTTTTTTCACCAATGTGTCTAATGTACTGTTTGTTTCTGTTATAAATAAATATGTCATTCTACCGAGACAATATTGAGGTGAACCACCTAAATGAAACCAATGCCGGAGGTATGAGTTCTCCTTTTAGGAATATATCATTCTGCCGAAATAATATCCTTTTTAATAAAAATATAAAATGTTATTTACCTACCTCGGAACAGACTGTGTCTAGTGAGGTGGGTAAAAGAAAGCTATGTAAATAAATGAAAATAAATAAACCCCCGGGTTGCCGGCACTGAAACTGAAACTGAATATTGAGGCGAACAACCTAAATGAAACCAATGCCGGAATTTTGGTATGAGTGCTATCTTTACTAATAATATGTCATTCTGCCGACATAATATTGAGGAGAACAATCTAAATCAATCATATGCCGATTTATTTTTTTAATTTAAATTTTTTTATTTTTAAGATTTATTAACTTCATGTTACATATGCCTACACAACATATTAACTATACATCCTTACTAAATACACTCAAATTGCAATCCCTAGAAAACAGAAGAAAAATAAATGATCTCACCTTTTTGTTTAAAATTATTCACTCTAAAATAGATTGTTGCGAACTCCTGCATCTCATCGACTTCAAGGTACCTAATCAAGAAACAAGGCAAAACATATTATTCTGCAACAATAATTCTTGAACCAATATCACATACATGCACCTATTTCTCGACTTCACACACTAGAAAACAAATTCACCTCAAATGTCAATATATTTAATACAATGTAGCAATTGAACGTACTACGTAAACACAGTTAAAAGAAAACTCTAGAATCATCGGTTGATAGTTTTTTATGTGCCATTAAAATTTTCACAATGTTATCAACATATCGAGTGTGACAGTCAAAAAATAATATAAACAGTACCCTTTTGTTTCAGCTTGCTGTTCAAATGAATTGGAATTTGAATTGCTTGAATTTGAATTCTTAAGTAAGTACTTCTCACAGCGCAGGTAGTTAAGTTGGCTCGCCACATATCGATCGTTTCGGGCGTAATCCAACACGTGACGTAGCAACAATGCGTGGTTGCTACAGGACTCCCTCCCCAGACAACGCAGAAATGGCTGCGGTGGAAAGAGGAATAGTCAGATACCGAGGTGATCGGGAAATCGAACCCGCCTTCCAGAACGAGTGGTTGTGTGTGTCCGATCCTTACTGCCATCGAACAACGGAAGGGTTGGCTGTGATGTGGCGGCTGGTGACTCTGATGCGGTTTGCGAGTGTGATGTGAAACTCTCAAGATCTTGAGCAACGTATGCTGGTTTGAGGCGGTCGATGCTCACGGTGATTTCCTTCCCTTTTACCAGTATGGTATATGTTCGTTCGTGCCGACGAACGACTTTATGAGGGCCGCTGTAGGGTTGTTGAAGCGGGCTTATGACTGTGTCGTCCCTCAGAAAGACGTGAGAAGCTGTGGGAAGATTTTGGAAGACGAAACGATGTCCATAACCATGGCGGGTACCTTCAACTGGTCTCAGCTCGTTGAAATGTTTCCGTAGTTTCTTTAGGAAGCTTCCGGTGTCGTCGTTAACATTAGGTCGTGCTGTACATAGAAATTCGCCGGGTAAGCGGAGCGGCTCGCCGTATACTAGCTCGGCTGAGGTTGTAGCGAGGTCATCTCTCCAAGCTGCTCTGATTCCCATGAGTACGGTGGGAAGTGTTTCCGTCCAACGGTTATTCTGATGGCACTTGATCGCTGCTTTCAGTTGACGATGAAATCGTTCCACCATGCCATTTGCTGCGGGGTGGTATGCAGTTGTATGGATTTGCGTCGTGCCTGCCAGGAAATTCAACTGCCTGAACAACCTCGACTCAAATTGTCTCCCTTGGTCCGTAGTAATGCGGAGTGGAGTGCCGAATCTTGTTATCCAGCCCTTGTAGAAAGCACGCGCCACTGTTTCAGCCTCTTGGTCTGGGATCGGGAATGCCTCTGGCCATCTCGTGAATCTGTCTACGCACGTGAGACAGTATCGGCATCCTTCTGAAGAAGGCATGACGATTATGTCGATGTGGACGTGCTCGAATCTAGCGGAGGGTCTGGGAAAGGCTCCCAGGGGTGCTGACACTTGCCGTGTAATCTTGCTTCGTTGGCATTGAAGGCAATTGCGTGCGAGCTTAATAGTCTCAGCTTTAATGGCCGGCCAGACATAACGTTGAGTTATGAGCTTAACCGTGGCCTTAATTCCAGGGTGGGCCAGCTGATGGACCGCATTGAATGCCGCAGGTCTGAACTTCTTCGTGACGAAGGGTCTGGCTATGGTAGTTGAGACGTCACAGTAGAGATGCGCGTCAGTACCCGGAATATTAATCTTTTTAAGTTGTAGGCTAGAACTTCCTTGCAAGTGTTGTTCCAGTTCAGGGTCGCACATCTGGTCAGCTGCCAGCGCTGCGTAGTCCAGAGGAGTATCTATCGTCTCGACCCTGGAGAGAGCATCCGCGACGATGTTGTCTTTTCCGGAGACGTGTCGGATGTCAGTTGGGAACTGGCTGATATAGTCCAGATGGCGGAATTGCCTTGGTGAGCATTTGTCTGCTTTTTGTTGGAAGGCGAACGTGATAGGCTTATGGTCTGTAAATATGGTGAACGACCTGCCTTCCACCATGTGGCGAAAGTATTTCACAGCGAGATAGATGGCTAGTAGTTCTCTGTCGTATGCGCCATATTTCTTTTCAGCTGCCGAAAACTTCTTCGAAAAGAATGCTAGAGGCTCCCAGTGACCTGCGACGAATTGGTGGAGTGCGGCACCGGCTGTAGTATCAGACGCGTCGCTGACGATAGAGAGTGGGGCGTCGCACTCCGGGTGAACGAGCAGGGTTGCCTGGGCCAGAGCTTCCTTGCAGTTGCTGAAAGCTTCTACTGTTTCGGCAGTCCAAGACACGAGTTGTTTGCCTTTTTGGTTCCCTTTTAGGAGGTCATTGAGTGGAGCTTGTGTCCTCGCGGCGTTGGGAATGAATCTTCTGTAAAAATTTATTGCTCCCAGGAAACGGCGGAGATCCTTGATGGAAGCTGGTTGGCTGTAGTTGTTGATGGCCTCCACTTTATCTGGGAGGGGTGAAGTGCCAGCGTCGGACACCAGGTATCCTAGGAATTTGACTTTAGTCAGGCCGAAATGGCATTTGGCGGTGTTGATGACAACACCATATTCCTGCAGGCGCTGGAATAATATCTTGAGGTGGGCTAGGTGCTCTTCCTCTGACGTTGAGGCAATAAGGATGTCGTCTATGTAGGCGTAACAGAAATCTAAGCCTCTGGTAACCTGGATGACATAAACTGGATGATAAAATTACATTAAAGTATGAAAGTGCGGAATCAATATACTTGCAACCCACAACTGAACCCGAAATATTAGCTATCATAAAATCCCTAAAATCAAACGCGAGTGCTGGACATGATCAACTAAAATGTACAACAGTACAAAAACTTGCCCCACTACTAACTCCTACACTAACTAAACTGATTAACCTGAGCCTGAAAGAAGGTCAATTTCCAGACAGTTGTAAAATTGCAAGGGTTATTCCAATATATAAAGGGAGCTTGAAAACTCAAACATCTAACTATAGGCCCATTTCTGTCCTACCGATTCTATCAAAAATATATGAAAGAGTAATATACGATAGGCTAGACAACTTTCTGAAAAAAAAATCATTTCTATATGCCAAACAATACGGTTTCAGAAAAAAATGTAATACTCTCTCTGCAACTAATGATCTCATAAATAAACTTAGAACTAGCATAGATAATAAAAACTATGTCATAGCAATTCTCGTAGACCTTCAAAAAGCCTTTGACACCGTAAGTCATGAAATACTGATTAAAAAAATAGAAAAAACAGGTGTAACCGGTCCAGCTATCAAACTAATAAAATCCTATCTGTCCAACAGAAAACAATGTGTTAACATAGGAGATAAAAACAGTCAACTCGAGAGTATAAACTACGGAGTTCCACAAGGATCAATACTGGGGCCACTTTTATTCCAAATATACATAAATGACATCTGTCAGCTAAAACTACATGGTGAAATTTTCTTATACGCAGATGACACGGCAATTTTTTACTTCGGCAAAAACTTAGAAAGTCTATTAGAACAATCTCAAACGGATCTTAATGTACTAAACGATTGGCTAATACAAAATATATTAACAATAAATATTAATAAAACCGGTTACATGATCTTAAGCTCACCTAAAAGAATAATACCATCGCATAAACCATTACAAATAGAAGAAAGAGACCTACATATCCTAGATAGCGAAAAATACCTGGGCTTATATATTGATAAACATTTAACATTTAAACAACACGTAGAAAAACTAAAAACAAAAATCATCCCATTAATTGGTGTATTTGGTAGAATTGCTCATCTTCTACCAACAGAGGTAAAGAGGGGCTTATACTTTAGCTTAATCCAGTCCCACCTAAATTATTTAATAGAAATATGGGGAAACACATACATTACATACTTAAACGACTTACAAATAATACAGAACAAAGTTATTAAAAAACTCTTCAACTATAACCCAGACACTCCCACAAAAAAACTATACCAGGAAATGAACCTTTTGAAAATAAGAACATTGTACGAATATAACATATGTCTTTTAATCTACAAAATACAAAATGGACTTATACACACAAACACAACATTTATAAAAACATCACAAGTACACGAACATTATACTAGACAACACAATAAATTGTACACAAATACTGTCAAGACTGAAAGTGGCAAGAGAAGTATTGGTCACGAGGGAGTTCATATATATAATCTCCTTCCAGATAGCCTAAAAACGGAAAATAACATAAAAACCTTCAAAAAAAAACTATTTAAACTCAAAATGTTGGAACAAAATTAAAAATATTATTCTTATTACTGTACTATATATATATATGCTCTGTATTTAAGTTAAGAAAGCGAAATACTATGTTTCTTTTAACTTAATAATAAAAAAAAAAAAAAAACCTCGTCCATGAAGCGTTGGAAGGTCTGGGCTGCGTTGCGGAGGCCAAAAGACATCACCGGAAATTCGAAGAGTCCGAATGGCGTAGTGATTGCTGTTTTCAGAATGTCCTCGGGAGCCACAGGGATTTGATTATATGCCCGCACCAGATCAATCGTTGAGAAGATCTTGGTGCCGCTCAGTGCCTGTGCAAAATCTTGGATGTGGCGTACGGGGTATCTGTCCGGAATAGTTCTGGCGTTCAATCTTCTATAATCGCCACATGGTCTCCACTGGTCGTCCTTCTTGGGTACCATGTGCAAGGGAGATGCCCAAGAGCTCTCGGAAGGTCGAGCGATTCCGAGACGGACCATGGCCTCGAACTCCTTCTTGGCGCGTTTTAACTTGTCAGGAGCAAGGCGTCGTGGGCGTTCGACTGTTGGAGGTCCTGGCGTGGTGTTAATATGGTGCAGTGTTGCGTGACGAACTTCCCTCCTGGCGCCGTCAGGGCGAGTGATGTCAGGAAACTGTTGAAGAAGCTTATGATACGGGGACGTTCCTGTGACCGTCTTAATGGAAGCGATCTTGTTGTCGCTTCGTTTTCCCGTGATGGTCAAATTCGTCACCTGGTCCAGCAGCCGTTTATTTCGGACATCCACCAGTAGCTCGTACTTGGCGAGAAAGTCTGCCCCGATGATTGGCCTGGAGACGTCTGCAATGACGAAGCTCCAAGTAAAGTCGCGTCGCAATCCCAGATCCAGGTTGAGCGTTAGGCTGCCATAAGTAGCAATTGTGCTGCCATTTGCTGCTGCCAATTCGTATGTCGCTTTAGTGGGGCGTCCCTGGACAAGGCGTCGTGGGAAAACGCAGAGATCTGCGCCGGTGTCTATAAGAAATTGGGTACGGGTTACCCTGTCGGTAACAAAAAGGCGACTGACTTGGTTGGGGCTGGTGCTGGTCGCCATCAGTTTGGGCCCCGCGCGTTTTCCTGCTGGAAGTTGCAGGGTTTGGTGCACTTGCTTGCCTTCGTCCCATACTTCCAGTGGTACCAGCATGTTCCCTCGGGTTGACGACCTCTGGACCGACTGCGGGAACGATTGCTCCAACGATGCGGGGTGGCGCTCCTCCTATGCTGGCCAGAGCGTAGTGTCGAAACTTCGCGCCTCAAGGTAGCGAGCTCTTGTTGGAGAGGCTGCATCAACCGCGTCATCTGTGTAACCAATGAATCTTCGGACGATGGAACAGCCACTGAGTTAACTGCCGGTCTAACAGCATAGTCTGCTATGGCGTCGGCCAAGCTGGCCACCTTGTCAAGCGGAGTGTCTTGCTGCGTAGCCAGAACCACCTGCATACTTCTAGGAAGACGATCCATCCATAGGGTTCTCAAAACCTCATCGGGCACAGCGCTGCCGGCGAGGGTGCGCAGGTGTCTCAAGAATTGGGAGGGTTTACGGTCTCCGATTTCTTCATGTTCCAGAAGTCTCCTTATCTTCTGCTCCTGCGTGGAGCTGAGGCGTCTGGTTAGTTCATATTTTAATAGTGCATATGCACCGACCTCAGGGGGCTTCACAATGATGTCCCGGACTTCTTGGGCGTGGGCGGGCTCCAAGGCTCCGAGAATGAAACCAAATTTTGTGGCATCCACGGTCACTCCTGCTGCCTCGAAGCTGCGCTCCACCATAGCGAACCATAATTCTGGGTCAGTAGGGCAAAAAGGCGGAATGCGTACTGCCACTCGGTTGACCTCAGGCGGTGGATTCCTGATGTTGGGTTGCTGGTTACTTGGTTGCTGGCTGTCCTCAGATGTTCCGCTCACAAGAGACATGATGATGATTGGTGCGCGAAATTTATCACCGAAGAGTTTATTTCGTGCGCGACGTGCTCGCGGTAGACGTACTTGCACGCGTCGTGCTCACTGTCGGATTCACAAATGTAAACTTCGTGGTCACTAATGTGAACGTCGGTGTCACCAATGTAGCAATTGAACGTACTACGTAAACACAGTTAAAAGAAAACTCTAGAATCATCGGTTGATAGTTTTTTTATGTGCCATTAAAATTTTCACAATGTTATCAACATATCGAGTGTGACAGTCAAAAAATAATATAAACAGTACCCTTTTGTTTCAGCTTGCTGTTCAAATGAATTGGAATTTGAATTGCTTGAATTTGAATTCTTAAGTAAGTACTTCTCACAGCGCAGGTAGTTAAGTTGGCTCGCCACATATCGATCGTTTCGGGCGTAATCCAACACGTGACGTAGCAACAATGCGTGGTTGCTACAACAAGTTCTAAAATATATTGTTGCGAACTCCTGCATCTCATCGACTTCAAGGTACCTAATCAAGAAACAAGGCAAAACATATTATTCTGCAACAATAATTCTGGAACCAATATCACATAAATGCACCTATTTCTCGACTTCACACACTAGAAAACAAATTCACCTCAAATGTCGATATATTTATCACAAGTTTTACCATTATTTAGGAAATATCTGAATTATATATTTAAGTAGAATATTTTGATATTTAAGGAGCATCGCATAGGGCCTATTGCATATATTTGTGTATTTAAATATGAATCAACAATGTAAAAGCATGTTATCGTTTTCTTTTTACGTACCTTGCATTTTGTCACGTATTACAATTAGTCAGTCACCTGAAAATTTTGTAATTACTAACCTACCTACTAGTTTATTTCTATGCCATTTGTAATTTAGAAACTTTCTCTTTTAGTGTAATGTATTATCTTTACTTAAATATATCTGTATACCTACCTGTCATATGATGTTTACTAGTTATATTTTTATAGTTTATATTTTTTTATTTAAAAGTGTCTCTGTATTATAAATTTGTCATGTAAAAGCCCATGAGGGCGTTTAAAATTAATAAATAAAAAAAAATAAAAATAATTATACCAGCATTGAGATTACTTCGTGATTCATTGTTTTTAAATAAAATACTTCGTTTATTTTAAAACTAATCATGTTTGTGATCTATATACATAAAAAAGTATTGTTAGAAATAATTTTTCACTAATTTACAAAAAAATATATCAAACAAATTGGTAGAGCTCCGCTCCGGAAAGGAGTAGGTCCTGGGTTTGAGTTCTAGATGTGACCGCATCTTTTTTTGAATTTTCAGTTTCAGATTTTCAATCACGTTTGCTAATATTGTCTTCATTAATTATAATATTATAATTTGATGTTTTACTCAAGTTAAAAATAAAAATAAATATTTACCCCAGATTTGCAAAAAAGTCAAAATGGATAAATGAAACAATGTTACTTTGTTTGAACCACTTGTATATTTGTTTAAAGCCGACCGGTTTCAGAACGATCGTTTCTTCCTCAAGGCATACGTGTGACAATTACAAAATAGTGGGTGGGAACAATGTATTATTACTAAGGATTGTGGTAGGGGTGGAGACGTTGCTAGGGATTAATGAAGAGTGGGTGGGGGAACATAGCCATGATTGGAAAAATGGATACATTTATCCAAGACATAAACTGGTTAGCATTTAGTTCGAGTTTGAATTTTGCAAACATACATAAAGATAGCAGCCAATAAAAATGTGCGTTAAGAAAATGAAGATATTGTTGATAGTTCTCAGTCGAAGTAAGATACAAGTACCTACAGTTAAATACGACCGAATTTGATAGGGACACATTAGGTCAGTTGGTAGAGCTCCACCCCGGTAAGGCGTAGGTCCTAAGTTTGAGTCCCAGATGTGACCGCAACTTTTTATGATTATTTAGTTTCAGATTTTCGATTGAGTTTCGCTAATATTGTCTTCACAAATTAAAATAAATTACATCAAACACATTGGTCAAAAACACTAACAATAAAAATGATCCGAGTATGGTTGTATTTTGTAAATTAAAGATTGAAAAAAAAACAAATCCCACAAAAATATATACTTACACCTAAACAAAAAAACAGCACGAGAATAATAAAAAAGGCTGATCCCTTTTTTAGAGTGTGCTCCTCTTTACAGAGTTGATGTAGGCATTGGGCATGGTTTTGTGATTCCTCTTATATCTGTGTTTGAAAAATAAGCGATAGGTAATTTTTTTATTTGATTTTTTTAATTTTAACATCCCCATAGCACTCATGTTGATGTGTAAATCTACCTACCTGAAATATTACTACAATAAAAACATTATAAATACGAGAGGCAAAATTTGTAATATTCATTACCTGTTTAACAGTTTCAGTAAGAAGAAAGTCATTTTCGCTTCAATAATGGAATAAACCCAATAAAAAAGTTAAGAAAAAACCAATGCGAGCCACGACAAAAAAAAATAATAAGCAAAAAGAGACCGGTAGAGGCGCAAAATTAAAGAAGGGAGTGGTTGGAAGCGAAAGAAGCGGGAAGCGAGAAACCAACTTTCAATCGTCTTTATTCCTGTATGTATGTATTGGTCGATTAAACTTCGCAAATTCCTTGTAAGAACACCAAAAAGCCATTATTATTTTTAATTTATAAACTAACGTTTGGACAATGTTTTTATGCATAGCACAAAGGGTAACTATTATTATAAGCAATAATTATCAGCCTGAAACACTCATCCACATTGAAAAATCTTCCGAGAAAATATACTTGCCGCCAACGGGACATGAACCCGTGTCCTTCTGATTGCCGGTCAGCTGCTCTTGACCACTGAGCTATGGGGGCTTATCAAATACCCGCCAAATAATTCAATATATACTAGTGTTTCATTCAACAATTACTGCTTATTATATTTTTTCCACCTGAAAACAACCAACTTTATTTTGTTACCCTTTGTGCTTTGCATAAAAATCTTGTCTAAACGTTAGTTTATAAATTAAAAATAATAATTAATATTTGACAAGTTTAAGTATTTCCCCAATAAATGAAGTCATAATTTGTCTCTACGCCACCTAGCGAGGGATTTAACACTTACAATGTCTCTCTCGCAAAAATAAAGTTGGTTGTTTTCAGGTGGAAAAAATATAATAAGCAGTAATTGTTGAATGAAACACTAGTAAATATTGAATTATTTGGCGGGTATTTGATAAGCCCCCATAGCTCAGTGGTCAAGAGCAGCTGACCGGCAATCAGAAGGACACGGGTTCAAGTCCCGTTGGCGGCAAGTATCTTTTCTCGGAAGATTTTTCAATGTTGATGAGTGTTTCAGGCTGATAATTATTGCTTATAATAATTGTTACCAAAAAGCCAGACAAGGCAAGCCAAGAAGGGGAATAAAATGCAAGAAGAGCCAAGGAGAGACAAGATACGAGACGAGACAAGACAGGCCAAGAAGAGCCAAGAAGAGACTAGAAGAGACAAGAATAGACATAAAGAGTAGGTTAGAAGATTCAAGACGAGCCGATAAGGGGCGAGAAGATGCAAGAAAAGGCAAGCAGAGGCAAGAAGAGACAAAAAGAAGCAAGGAGAGCCAAGAAGAAACGATAAGGTTCCAGAAGATCGAAGAAGAGGAAGAAAAGGCAAGAGGAGGCAAGAAGAGACAAAAAGAAGCAAGAAGAGCCAAGAAGAAAGGATAAGGTTCCAGAAGATCGAAGAAGAGGCAAGAAAAGATAAGAAGAGGCAAGAAGAGAAAAGAACAAGCAGCAAGAGCCGAGAAGAGACGGGAATAAGCAAAAAGAGGCAAGAATCATAATCAATTAGACATATCAAGTAGTCCAATATTAGGTCTGTTTCCAATAAACCCTTAAAATAATTCCCAGTGCTCCTTACCACCATGCCAGTTGATGCTTTGTTTCTCCAAATTTATTATTATAACCCATTAGTCTACATGTTTATCTTTCTGTTTTTCCCATTACTCGAGTGCTTATGTTAATGTATTTTATGACCGTCTATGTGTTTGTTATATTTGTATCATGTTGTCTCCCTCTATATTTTGTTGTATATAAAAACACATTATGTACTTCTTGTTTAGTATTAATTTATTTGTACCCTGAAGAGGCCTAAGTTAAGTGAAACCGGTTGGTTCATAAATTAATAAATTTTGTGGTTTTAAACAAAAAAAGTATTTTATTATTAATTAAAAGATCATCTTTAATTTTGTTTTTATATACGTACTAGGAGTTTTTTCCAAACTCAAATCGATTAAAAATTATCTTCGATCTATGTACAATAAATGAAATGTACAATAAATGAAACTGATATAATATGCTATAATAGCTACATACTTACTGAAAATAAAAACGACCTATTACTTTATTTTTACCATTTGGTTTTTTTGCCGATCGATTCATATTTTATTTTCCTCACAGATTAAACAGATGGCCTTGAATTAGGTGACATATTCCATGAACAAAAAATTCAACTCCGATGGGGCAGTCCACACCGCCTTCAAAGAATTTATTGATTCCCGTCCGAATTGTTTTTTTAGTAAAGGGATCGATGAACTACCTATGAGATGGCAAAAGTGCATAGATAGCAATGGTACATACTTTGATTAAATAAATATATTATATTAAAAAAAAATCGACTTTATGTTCCTCCCATACAAAACGCCAATTTCATATGTAAGGACCTAATATTATGCCCATCCCAGTACCTTTAGGGGCTAGAAGGAGCAAGGTTTGCGATTGCCCAGCTTGACATTTCAGAACTGCGTGTGAATGCCCGTTGGACATCTGGCTTCTAATTCTCCAAGCAACTTGTAACAGTTTAAAACATCATACCCCGATTCCCATTGAAAGTTGTCCATTGCTCACCATCCTTGTTGACTTCAGTCGGGAATTTTCTGTTCGGAGTTTGGTCCACATGCCCGACATATTCAATTAAATAATATTAAAAGTCTATAATACAATCCCACATTCGGAGTAAACTATTTTTTCCAACTGTTAGATTCATGTTTATGAATTTTATATTGTTATGCATTCCTTCTTTTATTTAATTATTTCCTAGGATGGACTACTCTTTAATATATTAATAGACATTTTTCTATAGTCGAACAGATACCAAGTGCACTCCCAAAATTTCGCACGGGGATTAACGTACAGTAAAATCTCCGAAAAACCCAAACTCAAAAGACACTCTACCATTATATTATTAGTATTATATTTTTCATTTCTTATTATTTATTCGACCCTCTAAAATTCCGATTTTTGGAATTACATAAAACTGGATTCTAAAAACAATATTTCAGACAATTCCTAATTATACGCTGCGAAACAAAATTTAGACATTCCAGTGGCGGTTATTCCCGTGAATTAGGTGACTAAATCCTTTGGAAATTCCATTGTTGTTAATATCATGCTACAACAATTAATGTTTCTACATTTAGTAATAAGTAGTATTGACTTCATAAGATCAAAAACCAGTCCATTACTTTATTTTGGATTAAATCTACTTTATTAATGTCATTTTGACTCCGTTTATTTAATCGGTGTGACTGTAATTACATATTGTGTGATCTAATATCAGTGAAACGAGAAATTGCAAAAAATAACATTTCTTGCAAAATCTCGGTTATCGAAAACCTTGTACATGCTGCTATAGATATGGTTTCTATTGAGGATCGGAAAAATTGTGTAATTCATGCAGAACGACTCTAAAAAAAGGATTTCATCAAATAAGGCACATGACAATTATTCAGATACGGACAGTGACGACGATAATGTGTGAAATTTCAATTATTTGTTTGATATATATATTTTTTAAAGGAATGTGTTTAACCTAGAAGCAATCAACTTTTTCGTGTTTTACCAATGTGTCGAAATATTTAGTTATTGGTTTTAACAATTAATTAATCAATTTATTGTGCATCAATCTTAAGTTTGTTATTCTGTCAAATTATTTGTCATCTTGTTTATTGTCAAATATGATATGTAACACTTGAACTACTACTACAACATAATATTTCGTGTTAATTAAATAAATATGTGTATCTACATGTTTTCCGTTATATTTAAAATGCTTTTTTTAAATCTCTACATATTTTAAATTAAAGTCCTCCGACGCGTCTGTCTGTCTGTTCGCGATAAACTCAAGAAACTATTGAAAGGATTTTCATGCGGTTTTCACAAATAGATAGATTAATGGGGAAGGTTTAGGTTTATAATTTGTCATGGTTATGTGTAAATTAGTTGAAATATATAATATATAAAGGAAAATGTCTACATGTGGTGAACGTGCAGGTCGGCAAGCGGTCGGTGTGGATATTATTTGTATGCAAATTAACAGATGGCGGTGGTTATATAGATTCGGTAATCATCCAGTAAATGGCGTTGTGTTTCTTTACAAATAAAAAATTACCGATGTAACATGTACATATATTGTATTGTAAAAAGTATGTTGTTTTTAGTTACAAATAAAAAATTACCGATGTAACATGTATATAACAATACTAACAATACACTATACTAACTAAATACTAACAGACAACTCGTCTAACAATACTGATTTATGTTCACGGAATTTTGAATTGACATTGAATAAGCATATCCAATCCTCCTCTTCTATTGTAACAAACTTTCCAAAGACTAAATTTAAAAAATTAAAACCGTGGATTACACAAGGAATTATCATATCAATTAAGCATAAAGAAAAAATTTATAAAGAGCTAAAAAAGTTTCCTGAAAACAATAAACTACGCGAATATTTTAAAAATTTTAGAAATAAATTATGTTACATAATCCGGAAAACAAAAGAAGATTTCTATAAAGATAAAATCAATATTGCTGGTAACAACAATAAAAAGGTGTGGCAAACTATTAATGAAATGATCAATAAAAAACCTAAAAATTCAAATATAAATAAAATCTCAGATATTGATAACACAATTTACAATGTCAACACAGATCCATTGAAATGTGCAAATATCTTAAACAATTATTTTGGGTCAGTTGGTGAAAAATTAGCAATTAATATAAAAAACAGAGATAATGATAATTATAATCTACCAACACCTTTCATTCCTTGTAACACACTAACACAATTTCAACGAACTAACTCTGATGAAATCAAAGATACTATTAATGAATTAAAAGGAAATTCTTCCCCTGGTTATGACAATATTTCTGTAGAAATACTTAAAAGAAATTCTGACTCACTTTGCAAACCTTTGGCACACATCATAAATACAAGTTTTGTTAATGGCAACTTTCCCTTAAATTACAAAAAAACTATTATTACCCCAATTTTTAAATCTGGGGACCCCTGTCTAAGCAGTAACTATAGGCCAATTTCTCTTACTTCAAACATTGCAAAAATATTTGAAAAAGTTGTAAAAAAACAAATATTTAAATTTGTGAAAGAAAATAATATATTAAATGCACATCAATATGGTTTTAGAGAAAATTTGAGCACTCAAGATGCTATCGTTGATTTAACATCTAAAATTTATAAATCTTTAGATAGTAAAAAAAAATGTATTGGAACATTTGTTGACTTAAGAAAAGCATTTGACAGTATATCGCACTCTAACCTTATCTCTAAACTAACGAAAATTGGTATAACTGACAATGCTTTAACTTGGATCGAAAATTATCTATTTAATAGAGAGCAATTTGTTAAATTAAAGGGCCTTATGAGCGATTCTCTGACCACGAATTTTGGCATCCCGCAGGGAACTGTACTGGGGCCAATTCTTTTTATCATTTATGTCAACGATATGTTTAAACTTAACATCAAATCTAAACTCATTTCATATGCAGACGACACAGCAATTCTAACTGAGGGTTTAACTTGGAATGAAACCCAGAAAACAGCAGAATTAGACTTAAACATCCTAAAAAAATGGTTCGACTCAAACTTGCTGTCACTTAATACGGAAAAAACCTTTGTAATACCGTTCACCATTAATAAACATGCATTCCCTGAAAATTTAAAGATAAGTATACATTCATACAATTGCAATAGAAACACAAATTTATGTAAACCTGACTGCTCTGTACTCACTGTTAAAACTAATATAAAATACCTCGGTGTAATTATAGATAGCAATTTAAAGTGGAAAATACAAATCAATGCAACAGTAGAAAGATTAAGAAAATTAATGTACATTTTTCTTAGAATACGAAACATTTTAAATTTTAATCTATTAAGAACTATCTATTTCTCACTGATCCAATCTGTATTACAATATGGAATTCTTGGTTGGGGTGGTGCATTCAAAACTTCTCTCATGCCTTTAGAAATCATCCAAAAATTATTAATAAAAATAATTCTAAAAAAACCATATGACTTCCCCACCATAAGATTATTTCAAGAATTTAAAGTCCTTTCACTACACAATATTTATAAAAAAATTACACTTTTACAAATCCACAAAGATTGTTTCAACAATGATAACTCATTATCTATTTCAAACAGCAAAAGACCAAGTATTCTTGGCTCTATAACTATACCGCGTTGTAATACCACTACAGCCCAACATTTTTATAAATATATTGGAGTCAAGTGGTTTAACCAGTTACCCCTTAACTTAAGATTGGAAATTAATTATAAAAAATTCAAAAGTTCTATAAAAACACTAAATCATAAGCATATTACAATAATTCAATTTAATAATACAATAGAATGTCTCTCGACAATTGACTTTGGAAATCCATTTACTTTTATATTCTTTTCTCTTTTCTCTCTTCCTCTTTCTCTTCTTCTTCTTTTTTATACTGTTTTCTTTTTTTCTATTCTATTTCATATATCTTGTTTTGAATATGTATATGTATTATATATATGTATATATATATGTACATATATGTATATATATATATATAAAAATATATAAAAAATATATATTATAATTCTAAAAAAATATGTTAAATAGTTTTTCACACACGCTGCTCCACCTTTTTTACACGAGCATGCTCTAAAAAAAGGTGAATCACGTTATATAAAAAATGTATCTGAAAAATGTTATGTCATTATTGTATGTACTAAAATAAATAAAAAAAAAAAAAAAAAAAAAAAAAAAAAAAAAAAAAAAAAAAAATTGTATTGTAAAAAGTATGTTGTTTTATGTTGATGGGCACATTTGGGTGTTTTTTGTCTTTAAAAAATAAATATGTTAAATCCCAACCAGGGGTCAAAATCAAATATTATTTTAATTTAAATGTATCATAAATTGGTTACCGCTTTATTAATTAGTATCAGATAAAACCCGTCTAAGAATTTTCTTGATTCTGAAATATATATGTAATATGAGTTACCGGATCACTTGTAGGTATTTTTAAACACCCATGCATTTTTATTTAATCCTTAAATTCAGACTTGAAGACACTTGAATTAAGCCCCGAAGGTAATAAAATTATGTTGTTAAATAAAATTAATTTTAAGTCGTGAATCTTTTCGTGTTACTTTACCTGTACATTTTATCACGGACTATGGACTTTGACCGTTCATTTAGTTTCTGTTTGACTATATAAAGTAAAAGCATTGTATTACAAGCTAAGGCTTTTAACAATACCTTTCATGTTTCTAATGAATAGTGTTGTGAAATAGTATACATTTCTGTTCGAAATTAAGAATTTTAAACAAATATTCTACATTTTTTTTTTTTTTTTTTACATTAACTCCACACAGGAGGCCCTGAGGAAAATAATTTCCCTCAGGGCCTATGTCATCTGGGATGCTGTGTGGAGGGTCTTTTTGAGGAGAGGAAGGAATGAACATTGGTCTTGAAGAGACCCATGTTGTAGGAAGGAGGAAACACAGAGGCCGGCATACATAGTTTTTTTTTTTTTTTTTTTTTTTTTTTTTTTTTTTTTTTTTTTTTTTTTTTTTTTTTTTTTTTTTTTTAAATACATTTTGTACAAAAAATTGGAGTAGACCCACAAAGCTGTCATATGACAGCTTGTCTGCAGGTTCTAACAATTTAAACATTCTTAATATTATATCTAAGAAAATATTTGTAAATACATTTATAGTTTTAAGGAAACATTAGAATAGATCACATAGTAATATTGGATAATTTAACTTACACTCATAAATATATAAGATATTTCAATATACCTGCCTAATAACAAGATATGTAGGCAGCTATATTAAGATATTCAAAGATACATGGAGTTTTCACTCATTAACCATAGTTTTATCATTTTAGGACATAGTCTCTCATTTTTTTCAAGTTTTATGTTTTTATTGATTTTATTGAAAATCACTGGTATTAGATATTCAAGAGTACGGCTTCCATATTTATTTAATATTCGAGGAGTTTTTAGGCCCTTTCCTTCTCTAAATCTTGTGGTATGTTTGTGTACAAGTAGGTGTTTGTAAGGGCTTTCCCCCATATTATCCATAATAGTGGTGAACCAGTGGAGACCTTTTATTGTAAGTAAGCTCTCTGAGCCATACAGTAGTTTTAAGTTATGTCTCTGTTTGTAAATATTTGTTGTGACAATTTTTTTTATTATGGCAGTTTGTAAATTTTCAATATATTTAATGTAAGTAGTGCTTGCATGTCCCCAAGTTCGAATACCATATCTAAGGATGGATTCTACCATAGAAAAATATATGAGTTTAAGAGTACAATGAGGCAAAATAAATTTTAATTTGTAAAAGTTACTAGCTAAGGATCTGAGCTGGTTACAAATTTTAGCCACTTGTTTATCCCACTTAAAATTATTGTCTACAATTATACCCAGATAAGTATATTCATTTGTGAAATCTATTTTTTCACAGTCACAAACATTAATAATTCCTCTATGTATACAGTCAAAGCTATGAGCGGTTATTTTAGGAACATTCCACATTTTCAAACTTGGTGATTTTATGTACATGCATTTGGTTTTTTTTACATTAATAACTAATCCTACATCATGAGCCCATTTGAGAAGCTCGTTAAAATCTCTTTGTAATTCTTGTATAGCTATTTCAGGATTTTCATTTGATACAACAAGAGCAGTATCATCAGCAAAAATGAATCGACGAGCTTTTTTGAAAATCTTACACATAGCAATTACATATATAATATATAATTTTGGACCTAGAATTGACCCTTGCGGTACTCCCGATTTGATGTATCTTGATTTACTAATTATATTTAAAATCTTCACACTCATTTTTCTATTTGTCAAATAGTTTTTAAAGAATAAGAGGAGTTTACCCCGGATACCTATAAATTCAAGTACTTTAATTATTTGTATATGGCTAAGTGTGTCGAAAGCTTTTGAGAAATCAATAAATAGAACCAATACATGTTGTTTACAGTTTAGTTAATACGGTTACACCCAAGTAATTAAAAGTTATGAAAAAAAAAAACATCAGAAGGTGCAATTCACAAGCGGTGGAAGTGAAAGTTCAGAAAACTAAAGTAGACAAGAGTGGGGAGGTTACGAAGCATCGCACAAAGAGGAGAACGATTATAATATCTCCTTCTCTCAGGCTAAATCCTATACTTAGATGTATGTGTTTGTCGCAATTTTTTATTTTATCGGGTTTCAAATCACAACTGTGCGAAAGAAGTTTTCACTTTAAAATTATGTGTGCAGTTCACACATGGTAGAAGTGAAAATTAAAGTTGGAGAGAATGAGAAGAATGCATCAGGAGTAGGATTATAAGGTTTATTTATTATAATATTGTTACCAAATTAAAAAAAAAATGGTTTACTAATTCTACGAAGCACCCCACAAAGAGGAGGCCAGTAGGCTCTGAAGCGCCGCATAAAGAGAACACCGATTAGTCAATCTCGTTTTCTCGCAGGCTAAATTACATGGATGTACATATCTCTTTTTAGTGTCGCTCGTTTTTATTTCATCGAGTTTCAAATCACAACTGAGTTTAAAAAATTTTTGCTTCAAACATATCGAAAAATAGCCCTTAAACTAACCTAACGTGACCCATTTTTTTCATCACTTAATGCTTTTGTAAGGAGGTGATGAAGTTGCATGTTGTTGAGTTGTCCGGTAAATTAAAAGACATTGTAAGAGACGTTTCACATAGACTGTAAAAATAGGGCGCTGGGTAGTGAAATAGCCGCTGGATCTCGTGAAATCAAGGTCAAGTTATAGGTGAATTTCCGTCGAGAGATGGTCCGGTTGGCAGAGAGAAGGGTAGTTTTTTGCGTTCAGTACTAGAGTACCTTTGTTCCGGGGCCGCACCGCTATTTATTCTAAAATTCTCCTCAACCGAGAGGAAGATTCAGTGCGGCCCTATTCGTTCAATCGGAGGGTCGTAACCTCCGCCACGGATCGCGTGACGGGCGTTGCGACTCTGGAACTACCCCTTTATCTGTGTTCTCTCTGCCAACCAAAACCATCTCCTTCTAGCATGTTTATTAAATAAATGAATATAAAATACAAAAATGTCCGTGGGTCCCCGGCCCTAAAATGTCAGGGGATTTCAAGATATGTCACTTATAACTAGATTTAGGTAAATTATTTCCTATAATCTAATTTTGCAAAGTAGAGTTCGGCCTACCTTTCATTATCATTTATTAGTCAAAATTATAGGCCGAACTCCTGTTAATCAAAACATAAACATTGCACGTACAATTATCAACACACAAGTTAACACACATATCCGATCAAAAGATTATCTGTGTTCGGATTGGCCGCTGCCATTCAATAATGCCGGCTGAAGGGAGAGGGTGCCCGCTGCGAGCCAGAAAATTAGAAAACGAGGAAGTTAGCAAACCCCCCTCGTCTTCTATTTCCCTGATAATACGTCAGACACAGACATACACATTTCGCTTGCTGAGGATTGGTTTGTATTATATCCACACGCTTTTGGCTTTTTGCTGATGACAATAAGATCCTAAAAATAATCAAAAACTACCATGACTGCCTTCTTTTCCAATCAGATATTGACTCTTTCAATGACTGGTGTAAAATTAATTGCTTGGAACTAAATGTCGATAAGTGCAAAATTATGTCCTTCTACAGATCTAAAAATCCGATTGTTTTCGAATACAAATTAAATAATAATTGCCTAACAACTGTTCAATCTATTAAAGATCTTGGTGTCTCTCTTGATAGCAAGCTTTCTTTCCGGGAACATATAAATGTGAGTGTTAATAAATCTCTCAAGCTACTTGGTTTCATCACTAGAACCACTTCTGACTTCAAAAACATAAATACCCTAAGAACCCTTTACTGCTCCTTGGTTCGCCCCCATCTTGAATATGCTTGTATTATATGGTCTCCTTTTAATGCTGTCCATATTCGTCATATTGAATCCGTTCAACATCGATTCCTAAAGGGAATTGCTTGGAGGCTAGGATTAGAGCGAGGCAATTACTCGTATGCTGAAATTGAACAAACTCTAAACCTTTCTCCTTTAGAAGACCGTCGGATAAAATCTGATCTCATTTGTTTCTTCAAAATTATTAACTGTTTAATCGACTCGCCTACATTACTACAACTCATCACATTTAATATACCTTCTCGTAGACTCAGAAATAAAGACCTGCTTTTCCTTAATCAGCACTCGACTAACTATGGTTATAACCATGGAACTAAGATTCCTTAGGTTATAACTCATCACTGTCCAGAATGTGTAGACTGGTCAACTCACGTGAAGACCTTGAATTTTTTGGTATTAGCTTAAATGATTTCTGTCGCTCTTTAAACAAATGAAGATATGTCCTATTCACCCTAATTTTTGCAAGGTTTTGACGTGACTTGACACTTATTTTTTCTTCTATTTTCACTGTTTGTCTTTGCTTTCATGTACCATCCGAATCCTTACATTGTTCATTTCTATACTACGTGATACTTTGTTTTAAATTGGACATAAGTCCGTAAATAAATAAATAAATAAATCGTATTGAGAAAATAAGGTTTTAAAAAAAATTACATTTGTTTTTTTTTTTATTTCATACTAATTGTTATAAATATTTTAAAAAAATACAAGGATTAATTTACTTAAAAATCAAAGAACAACATATTCAGTTGTATTTATATTTGAATAAAAGCATAATGAAAAACGTAAAAAAGGACAATTTTTTTGAAAAAAATTGCAAAAAAAAAATATATATTTTAACTTTATGTGTAAAACCTCAAATTGTAATATTTAATTAAATATCAGCGAAACTCAATCGAAAATACGGAAACAGAAAAACATATTGGCACCTCTGGGACTCGAACCCAGGACCTCTCGCTTTCCGGGCAAACGCGCTAACCACTGCGCCAAGGTGTCGATATCAATATCTTTTTCTGATTTTTCTGTTTCCAAATTTTCGATTGACTTTCGCTAATATTGTCTTCATTTAATGAAATATTACAATTTGAGGGTTTACCCATAAAGTTAAAATAAAAATAAAATATTCATCCTAGACTTGCAGAAAAGTCAAAAGACGTCGCACATTAAATAAAACGGATAAAGATTTATCCAGACACTATCTAGCTTCGACCAACTAGAGATCATTCAGTTCGGGTTTGAATCTTGCAATCAAGCGTAAAGATAGTAGCCAATAACATATGCATCAAGAAAATGAAGATAATGTGGGTGGTTCTTAGTCGAAGTATGATACAGTTAAAAATTAAAGAATTTGACATCGACACCTTGGCGCAGTGGTTAGCGCGTTTGCCCGGAAAGCGAGAGGTCCTGGGTTCGAGTCCCAGGGGTGGAAATATCTTTTTCTGATTTTTTTGTTTCCAGATTTTCGATTGAGTTATGGTTTATACTAAATTTTTATACTGTCAGTGGAGATATATCACATCAACATTAAGTTAATCCCACGGCATACACAATGGTGAAGTAAAAGAAGTGGTACTCTGGTCTGGAGCCCCAAAATACCTGAAAAAAACCCTCCACTCTGCAGAAATGGGCGGTCCGTCTGATAGATTCTCCCAATTTAACAGACAGATTGCAATCTTTAGAGCACCGGCGTCGGGTGGGAATGCTATCCTTGTTCTGAGGATCTAGCATCACTGATCCCTTCGGCACCAGTGCATAGTCCGGAAACACGCCAAACGCGTGCCCAATATATGGACACGGTTGAAATTGGTCACATGAGAACGGGTCGCTTCTTCGACTCGTTCTTGTGTTCAACAGCTTGGCTGTGGAACGATTTGCGGCCTTTGTGTTTCCTCCTTCGTTTGTACGAAGGGTTTGGGTTTGGTTTGGGTCAACAAGACCAATGTTCATTCCTTCCTCTCCCCAAAAAGACCCCCCACACAGCATCTCAGATGACATAGGCCCTTGGGGAAATTATTTTCCCCAGGGCCACTGTGTGGAGTTTATGTAAAAAAAAAACTCTCAGTTTCTACACTCCTGTCAATATTAGAGTACTCGTCATAATGGTGTTGAACAAAATAAGTGGTTCTCTCAGTCTCTACACTCTTGGCAATATTAGAGTATACATAATGGTGTTCAATTGGGAGGTTATAATTTAGGAGGCAGGAATGGGTACCGCCGCCCCGGGAACCTTTATTGGATAACCAACATCTCTGCCATAGGTCACACCAAGTGGTTCGCTACGTTTGGTGATTTAGCAGGGGTGCCCGGGTTCATGGGGTGAGGTTTGTCAAGGTTTTGGAGGCGGATGACCAAGACACACTGAACCCCAGATTCCTACCCACCCCTTAAACCCTTTTCCTTCCCAGAACTCTCCTCTTCTTCCTTTCCTAAAAAAAACCCTCCACACAGCATCCCCAAAGATGACATAGGCCCTGAGGGAAATTATTTTTCTCAGGTCCTCCTGTGTGGAGCTTATGTAAAAAAAAAAAACAAAAGAAGTGATAGGTACTCTTAGTTTCTACACTCTTGGCAATATTAAAGTATACATAATGGTGTTGAACAAAATGATCACTCTCAAGTCTCTACACTCTTGGCAATATTAAAGTATACATAATGGTGTTGAACAAAATGATCACTCTCAAGTTTCTACACTCTTGGCAATATTAAAGTATACATAATGGTGTTGAACAAAATGATCACTCTCAAGTCTCTACACTCTTGGCAATATTAGAGTATACATAATGGTGTTGAGCAAAATAAGTGATACTCAAGTGGCCAGCGCCACACTTGACGGAAATTACTTCGCGGATCTTTCGCGACGGAACGCCAATACATGTTATTGCATATAAATTACAAATAGCGGGCACACTACGCGGAAGATCGGTCGTTCCGTCGCGGACAATCGGTCGCTTCGTGGCGGACCGCCGACTCTCGCGTCTACTCCGTCCCCCACGCACCGATCTTCCGTCGACGGAAGATCGGCAACGTCGCATTCCAAGTATTTTTTATGCATTGCGCCCATTCGGCGGATAACACGTGGCGACGACGCACGCACAGGATGTTCGACACTGAACGATTTATTATCGAAACAGTCGACTGATAATCCGCCACTGAATATTCAGTGTGGCTGCAACGTATGGCAACGGATTGACTCCCGCGAAAATTCCGACGCCTAACTTCCGCGGGAGTCAATCCGTTACCATACGTTGCAGCCACACGCCACACTGTATATTCAGTGGCAGATAATCAGTCGACTGCCAACGCTTCAACGTGTGGTCGTAATGGATCATCGCCGCGAGTTATCCGCCGAATGTGGCGCGATGCATACAAATACCTGGATTGCGACCTAGCCGATCTTACGCCAATTGAAGATCGGTGCGCGGAGGATGGAGCAGACGCAGAGAGAGAGCGGTCCGCGACGGAACGACCGATCTTCCGTGTAGTGTGCCTGGTATTTGTAATTTATATGCAATTTCATGTATTGGCGTTCCGTCGCGAAAGATCCGCGACGGAACGCAATACATGAAATTGCATATAAATTACAAATAGCGGGCACACTACGCGGAAGATCGGCCGCTCCGTCGCAGACGATCGGTCGCTCCGTGGCGGACCGCTCGCTCTCTGCGTCTGCTCCGTCCTCCGCGCACCGATCTTTCGTCGGTGTAAGATCGGCTAGGTCGCATTCCAGGTATTTGTATGCATCGCGCCACATTCGGCGGGTAACTCGCGGCGACGGCGCACGCACAGGATGTTCGACACTAAACGATTTATTTTCGAAGTGCAAAATAGAGTTTGCCTTTGGGACTCTAGAGAAAAGCCGGATAGAACGGCAAAGGATCAAGCATGGGAAGAGATAGCAAAATATTAATATTATTCGATATACAAAATATGATTCTATAATATTATATGGATAATGTCTCTCTTAGTTGCATATACAAGGTATGAAATTGCCCAATTTCTAGTCGAAGAGTATTTAAGGGATGGCCCAATATTTACGCTTTCTTTTTCTTTCTTCTTCTAATGCCTCATAAATAGCTATCATTTCTATCGGATCCATTACGACCACACCGTATACTGATACTGCCACTGAATATTCAGCGTGGCTGCAACGGATGGTAACGGATTGACTCCCGCGGAAGTTAGGCGTCGGAATTTCCGTGAAATGTGGCCCTGGCCTAAGTCTCTACACTCCTAGCAATATTAAACAGAACAAACTCAGAAATTTTCAACAAAAAATGTGTTCACTAGTTTTAGAGCACACCGTTAAAAACATTTTCGCTTATTTTTATAGATTTTAAATATATTTGTTAGGTTTGTATTCATACTTTGCTGTACAATATGGCCTTCGTGGTCGAGAGATAAAACATAAGGCAAGTTCAAACAAACCCCAGCGTGCACGAGTTAATTTTACTTAATTTGTGTTATTTCACAATTTAAAATACGAGTAATACACATTACGTTTGCGGTACGTTCCAGAGTGGGAGATATTCTCGGTACCGCTCTGGTGAAAGATCACCATTCAGAATTGAAACGTTGCTTGAAATGGCTTTAGCCGTGTTTGGTGACCAGATCTGAACACTCGGGTACTTCCCAACTCCTTCCCCTGCCTACTTCCTTCAGCCTCACTACTACACACAATTGAGATTCTTGTGTGGTATTCACATGAACACAGGATTGCCGTAAGGTGAATGACATATTACATACATATATACACTAGCAGACCCGGCGAACTTCGTTCCGCCTCCGAATCAATAACTGTTGTGTTAACTTATGCTGATTTTTTTTTTACAGTGGTTCGGACTTTGAAAGCCGTTATCTCTATTATCTCTATTGGGTAGAACCGACTCCGATAAACCGATACCTTAAAATGACACGGAAACAATAACAAAATCTCCAAAAAGTAGTATAATAACAGTAAATAATATCTCCATATAATAACAGAACTTGAATAGAACCTCCACAGAAAGTGAAAATTAACTTCAAATATTTAATGAATTCATCATTTTTTTTTAAAACAACTCGTCCTAAGGCCCGGACTTTTAAAGTCGTTATCTGGGAATCTATTTAGCAGAACTGAATGAAATTTTGAATTCTTCTTAAAAATGACGAATTGAAGAGGAATCATAAACAAAATCTTAAAAAAATTGCATTTGTGGAAAATCAGATAACAAAATTTAATATTTTCTTGCTTACCATTTTTTATTTAATGATTGAAGATATACAAAAATTTCCCATTAAGCACATGATAAGCACATCATGTAACGACATAATTCTTTGTTTGATAATATTAATGATGGATCAGTTGGGTTGTTTATCTCAGAACATAATCTCAAATTCACCATGTCACCTTGATCAATTATCAAAGTCTTCACCAATTTCAGTACCATGTCGATTATCACTATTATTTTTAAACAATTGCGTGTGTTTTTTTAATATAGATAGTATTAAAGGACCTAAATATACGGCATTGCATTCGGCACACTGGAGTTTATAAATGCCGCTATTTTTTTTAATTTGGGTACTTTACTTTTGAGTTTTGAAGAGATGATTCTAATGATACTCATTAAAAAAGATGCTCTTATCAATAACAAAATCTCCAAAAAGTAGCATTTACAATATTATTTTTTTTCATGAGCACGGACTGAGACCAAGGCCCGGACTTTTAAAGGCGTTATCTGGGATTCTATTTCGCTGAATCAAATGAAATTTCGGATTCTTGTTAAAAATGATGTGCTGAACAATATTTTCAAAAATTGGCATTCGTAGAAAAATCGTCACTTAAAAATACTGCAAGACTTAGTTCGGACTTTGAAAGCCGTTGTATCGGTTCTCTATTGTGCCGAACCGACTTATATTTAGCATTTCTATTAAAAATGTTGATCGGAAGAGGAATCAATAACAAAATCTTCGCAAGGTAGTTTTGAGGAAAATTCTTCATTTTTATGAACACGGTGCGAGACTCGGGCTCGCGCTTTTAAAGCCGTTTGTCTGAAAATCTTATCTGTCTGAAATTTTGGATTCTTCATAAAAATAATGGTCTGAAAATGAATCACTAAACAAATCTCTAAAAAATAAAACTCTGCATATAATCATCATTTTAGTTGCGTAATGCATACACGACGCATACACATCACAAGTACACGAACATTATACTAGACAACACAATAAATTGTACACAAATACTGCTAAGACTGAAAGTGGCAAGAAAAGTGTTGGCTACGAGGGAGTTCACATATATAATCTCCTTCCAGATTACCTAAAAACGGAAAAGAATATAAAAAAACTTTAAAAAAAACTATTTAAACTTAAGATGTTGGAAAAAAATTAAAAAAATTACTATTATACTTTACATGCTCTGTATTTAAGTTAAGAAAGCGAAATATTATATTTCTTTTAACTTATTAATAATGAAAAATAAATAAAATATAAAATGCAAGGCTTAGTTCGGATTTTGAAAGCCATTATCTCGATCTCTATTGGGCCGATCCGACTCAAATTTTGAATACTCGTTAAAAATATGCCTTTCCTCTAAAAAGTAGCAATTTTGGTATATTAATTTTTTTCATGAGTACGAACTAAGACTAGGGCCCGGAATTTTAAAGCCGTTATCTGGGTCTCTATTTCGCAAAATCGAATGAAATTTTGGATCCTTCTTAAAAAAGATGTGCTGAAGAAATAAATAAAGGTTCTAACATCGTGGTCGTCAAAATGCGGCCCTGCGCTTTCTTTTAAAATATATTTTTCTTTCATCTGCTTTTTTTATTTTATTTTAAAACGCCCAGCTGGTTTTTGAACACATCCTAAGTTGATTTTGAACGCGCGTAAAGTTTACGTCATAGATTTTCAACGTGGCCGATAATGCCCCCTTGCGGGCGTTCGAAACTTTCAGCGGGGCAGTAGAAGACCCAGAAAAAATTAGAGGGCGTTGAGATGGTACAGTGGGGGCGTGAGTAGGGAAAAAATACGGTCTAAAAAAGACAAAAAACACGCTAATCACATACTAACAAAGGAAAGTAAACTTTAATATTGGTTAATTTTTGTTATTGTAATCATTTTTATCACTTGTGCAAAAATTCACATATTTCGGTAGTTTGGAAGTGGATGAAAATTGAACTGAAAGATTCCACTGCAGATTTTTTAAATTTATAATATTATCATATCACGTGTATTATTATTAAGAGTTGACACTATATCATGAATAAAATAAGGAAGGAGGTAGCAACCCGGTACTTAAATACAAAATAATTGCTTTTCTCACTTGCTAAACAAAAAGGTGCAACGTCAAGGACCCCCCCCCCCTCCCCAATCATAAGTGTGCGGCCCGCGGTGATACCTCACATTGTCCTACGCGGCCCTTGACCAGAAAAGTGTGACGGCAGCTGATTCTAACAGGAGAAACGGGAGGTAAACGAAAGACGGGCAGACGTAGGCTGAGATGGAGGATGATGTCCGGAAGGATGCAAGAGGACTACTCCATGTCGCGGATTGGAAGACGACGGCCGAGGGCAGAGGGCGGCGGAGGCTCATCTTGAAGGAGGCCAAGGCTCGGAATGGGCTGTAGCGCCATTTTTTTTTACAGTGAATACCACACAAGAATCTCAACTGCTCCCGTCTGGAGCCAGTGAGACTATGGTATCCCCAATTGGGGTATGTTGTGAGGCTGAAGGTAGTGGGGAGGAGAAGGAGGTGGGGAAGAGGAAGGTTCGAAAGTACCTGGCTATTCAGATCTGGTCACCAAACACGGCTAAAGCCATTTTCAAGCAACGTTTCAATTCTGAATGGTGGTCTTACACCAGGTCGATACTGATAGTATCTTCCACTCTGGAACACGCCGCAAATATACTATATATTATTTTAAATGAATTAATTGTGAAATAACACAAATTAATCAAATAAAATTTATTTGCGCAGACCGGGTTCGAACCCGCGACCTCCGGATTGAAGAAGAAGAAGAGGAAAATACATAAATAAGTAAATCTCCAAGAAGCATCAAGGGAATCTACGAGTATTTTGTAGACCCGACTGAATTCTGTTTTTAGTATTCTTCTCAAAAATGATGGGTTGAAGAGGAATCAAAAACTAAATTTATAAAAAGTAGCATTTGTGTAAAATTCATTATTTTCATGGGCACGGTGCGCGGCTTATAGGCTCGGATTTGAAAGCCTTCGAATGAAGAAGTTCATCGTATTTTACACGGTGTCTGTAAAATAGTGGCACAAGCGGGAACTGGAGAATCTCATTTTATTAAGAAACTAGTGGCACAAGCGTAATCTGAAGAGTCTTCCCATGTTTTATACTTATACAATGTATTCGGAAACTAGTCGCCCAAGCGGGAAATGGAGAGTGTCATCATTATATCTCAAGTTCCCACAAGTGGCTAGTTTTCGGACACCCTAGTTACTTTTATTGGGACGGAAATTGTTATTTTTTTTAAATTTGTAAAAATAATAAAATAAATGTTTTTCCGTGATTTTTTTAAAACTGACGCTCCTTAGCTCTGCCAATTTGTGAAAAAAAATTTTTAGTCCAGCGGCGTCCGTAAAATTAGTGTGGTTTCAAAATTTATATTATTGACGGCCTACGTGGTCGAGGGGTTAGGCTCTCGACTAGCAACTCTAAGGTCGCGGGTTAGAATCCCGGCATGTGCAAGTAAGTTTCTTGTGATTAAATTGTGTAATTTCGTTGTAAAACGTTGCTTGAAGTGGCTTTAGCCGTGTTTGTTGGCTAGATACTTCCCAATATTACGTTGTCAGATAGGTGGATCATCTCTGACCTTGTACTTTTAAATAAAATTATTAATAATTGCATTGACAACCCTGAAATTCTCGCCAAAATAAAATTTTACGTACGGACCTTAAATATGAGGCAAAGTGCTACCTTCTTCTGTGACAATTTTAAAACAAACGATGAGGCTCATATACCTATAAATAGATTACATCATTTTGGAAATAAATTTTGGGAATATTGTAGACATGTTTGCAGATTCTGTATTAGTTATAAAACAAAGAAAAGCGGACAACCCTAATGAACTACGTCAATGGCATTATGGATCACCTAGAGGCTATGGCGAAAGAATATACCTCTTCACCCAAACCATTGGATATGGTTTTCGAATCCATCAAATCGCTCTCAACCAACATTAACGAAATCAAAGCCAAACTAGACCATAATATGACATACGCAAATATCAAAGCCAGGCCGAGAACAACGCAACAGACTAACGCGGTAGTGATCAGCTCAGATGACCCGGGGAAGAAATCTGATGACTTGGACCAGCTTATAAAGAATCACGTTGATGTTCGATCCCTTGGCATTGGTGTAACGGACATGCGAAAAACTAATAACCAAAAACTCGTTTTTAAGATGGCCTCATTGCAAGATAAAAACAATTTCAAGGCGGAATTGAGCAAAGGACTTCAGGGACAAATTACAGTCACTGACGGTAAGCAACTCAATCCGCTTTTAATCATAAAAGGGATGATAAAAGGTGCTTCTGACGATGACCTACTCAAGTCACTCAAAAATCAAAACAAAGATTGCGGTTTAGGTTTCACACAGAATTTAAAAATTAAATATGAAAAAAACCACAGGAATAAACTTCTATGCAACGTTGTTCTTGAGGCGTCTCCAAAAAATTGGAGATCTTTAATTAACGCTGGACGAATTAACGTAGGGTATCAACGTCTTATGGTCGAAGATCAGTCACCGTTGATGCAAAGCTACCAATGCCTAGGTTTTGGTCACTCCCAACGTTTTTGCACAGAGAAGCTTAGTTGTGTTCACTGTGGTGAATGCCATAAGTATGACACGTGTTCCAACAAGGCCAAAGAACCAACGTGTTCAAACTGCAATGGAGGTACTGGAAACCACCGGGCAACAAATCCAGATTGCCCTCTCTGGAAGCTTATGGATGAGCTTTTAAGAGAAAGGGTAGACTACGTGGGCCACTGCTAAACGCAACATTAATGAAAAAAAATGTTTTAATATTCAAGAATACACCACCAAAAATTCCTGTATGCGTATTATGTATATGAACGCTAGAAGCATCAGAAACAAAATTGACGAAATTGAAGAAACCCTAAAAACATTACAGAAAAGGTACATATTCTCGTGATTACGGAAACCTGGCTGCGAAAAGGAGAAAAAACTTTTTTCAATATTACTGACTACGCTGGAATTTTTGATTTCCGTGAGCTCGACCGAGAAGGAGGAGTCGTCATCTACATGCATAACACACTAAGCAATAAGAAAATAGGAAAATGTTGCAGTGAAAATACTTTTCTTGGAATTACGATCACGGCAAAAAATATTAAACCTCTCAATTTGTATGTTTTTTACCGTAACAGATTTTTTTGAACCTTTAGAAATAATATTAAATAAAAACAAACAAGACACATTACATTTTGGAGATTTTAATATCGATATTTCAAAAGAAACTGATACCGCACGGAAATATGTTCACATCTTAAAATCGTACAAATTTTATGTATGTAACACGATGTTTCCCACAAGGGTAACAAATAACACCAGCTCGTTGATAGATCATATTATCACAAATAGAACAAATGTTTCTGGGATAATTTCAAATATTGATGATCCCCTTATTGACCATAATATGCTGATATTGGATTATGAAAACTCTCTGAAAAACCTTCCCAATAACAGATCCCCAAAAAACCTCTCAAACGCTTACAAAATAAATTATCAATACGTCAATTAAAACTTGTAAATTTACCCATTTGTCTGACGATGTAAACCAAAATTATAATAATTTCGCTGACTATCTTCAAAATGCTGTAAATTCATGCAAAACAAAAGTAAAAACTAATATAGGAGGCAAAAGACTGAACAATACTCCATGATTTGATGCCCAACTTGATTCACTTATTAAAGAACGAAATAGCATATTTAAACTTTGGAAACAAAATCAAGGAAGTATTTCTTTGACAATAGAAAAATATAAAGCTCGTAATACTGTCACAAATTACAGAAGATATATTAAATCTATGTATTATACAAAATTGCTTAATGAAAACATGAATAAGCCACAACGAACATGAAAAATAATCAATTCCATTCTCTCAAATAGCTCGCGAAACCCAAAAATAACTTTTAAATCTCAAGTCATAAATGACGAAGAAGTAATGGGACCAAAGGAGATTGCAAACTGCATTTAACGCATTTTTTTCTCTCAGTTGGGGAAAGTCCAGCATCAGTAATAAAAACTTCAAAACTGATGTGAACACGATCTACACGGCACCTCAAGCAAAACAATCTTTTAAACGATCAGGACAAATAAAAATGAAATCCTACGTGACATTTCTAACCTTAAGTCCAAAGCGGCAGCTGGTTCCGATGGGATAACCTCTCTCCTTCTAAAAAATTGCAAGGAGGAACTGGCGGATGACCTTGTATTCTTAATAAATCTCTCTCTATCAAAGGTATCTTTCCAGACAAACTAAAAATTGCGAAAATAATTCCTATTCATAAAGACGAATGCAAAAAAATGTCCAAAATTATCGCCCAATCTCTATACTTCCAGCTATCTCTAAAATATTTGAATGTATCATTAAAGAAAGACTATTGAAATATCTCGAACACAACAAAATTTTCACGTCAAAACAATACGGTTTCAGACGACGATCTAACACTAAATGTGCAGCTTTTGATTTTAAATCAAATATACAGAAACATATCGATCAAGGGGATTTTACGGCGGCAATATTTATTGATCTAAAGAAGGCGTTTGACACGGTGGATCATAACGTATTTATTGAAAAACTGAAACATTTGTATATTGTTGGTACTCCTCTAGAACTTTTCCGATCTTACCTATCAAATCGCTTTTCGGCAGTAGAACTGGGAGGAGAAACGGGTGAGTTGGGTAAAATAACATGTGGAGTACCACAGGGATCAATTCTTGGACCGTTGCTATTTCTTATCTATGTTAACGACATAAGAAAGTGGGGTATTAAAGGAATTCTACAACTCTATGCAGACAATACAGCAATTTTTTACAACAAACTGAACCTACCGGAGCTTGAAACAGAAATGAATGCTGATATTTCTAAACTCACAAGCTGGTTAAGAATAAACAAACTAACTCTTAACGTAAAAAAAACCCATTATATACTTTTTGGCAACAAGAAAAATATCAGCCTCAATATCAAAGTTGGTGACAACGGCCTCGAAAAGAAAATGAGCACAAAATATTGGACCTGATCGTAGATTCCAAACTTTCGTGGGATCTCCACATAAATCATGTAAAGGAGAAAAATACACCCATAACTGGTGCACTTTATAGACTCCAAGGATTACTACCGAAATTGATAGCTGATCTGCAGGTGGTTCAAAACTGAGCTCTCAGAAATGTTTTTGGACTTCCATGGGACACCCATGTCGGAGACATCTATTCAGTTTCCGGTATTCTTCCAATCACAGTCCTTCCTAAACATGAAATCACAAGCACCATCCTACAAATTACCCAACAATCGACTCACACTAACATCTAGCCACTTTACAATCAAGACATCCACACCCACAATACTCGAAATAGCAATAAAATCCACATACCTCAAACACACACTACAAAATATGGGATAAAATCTCTGAACTATGTTGCCTGTACACTATATAATTCGCTACCAGACATATACAAGGGAATACAGCAAAATAAAAAAAATCAGAGTAATGCTTTAAAAGAATATTTTTTAAGTATGTTTAAGGATGAAACTTTGTAATTTTCTTGTCATGTTCAATTGTCTTGTTTCTTTTCTCTTCTTTTCTTTTCCATTAAGTTGTAATCATCCATATCTGTATAACCTTGCTCTCTTTTTATTTAATTGGTTTCCATTGCAGTTTATTCTACTCAACCTGTCTTTTATTTTTCTTCTATATTGTATGTGAATCTTATATTTTTAATATCCTAATTCCTATGTAAAATTTTAACTATTTCCTCCCACCCATGATTTGTATGTTCCTCCTGTCCTAAAATGAGTTCTGTAACTCATCGGGATTGCTCTAGCAAGAAATAAAAACAATAAAAAAAAAATTAAAAAAGTCTTTACTTTAATGAAATGTATGATTTTAATTTTATTTTTCACTATTGATTTAATCATTTGGTATATATTATATATGTACCTGCCTAACTAGTATTATCTATCTTTGTAAAAATCCACTAGGGCGTAAAAAAATATATCTTTTCCCATGGCCTTCCTCTCCCAGCTACCTCTCAGCTAGTCTCACAAAATACGTCAATTTGGGATGCCATAGTCTAACTAGCTCCACACGTTGGGAGCCTTTGGGACTGCTGTACTGTTCTTACCTAAAAAAGCTAGCAGTTTACAAGGGAGTGCTGATACCAATCCTGATGTTTGGGGATGAGGCATGAAACCGCAAGAGGAACTTATGAGACCCCTGGGGCGTGTTTGGGTGGTAAAAACCGTGCGCTTATGACCATGTTAAGTATGTGGAGATTCGTAAAGAATTTAAGGCCTTTTTTTACGTGAGCTCCATACAGGAGGTCCTGAGGAAAATAATTTCCCTAAGGGTTTATGTCATCTTTGGGGATGCTGTGCTGAGGGTTTTTTAAGGAAAGAAAGTAGAGGATGGTTCTGGGAAGGAAAAGGGTTTAAGGGGTGGGTAGGAATCTGGGGTTCAGTGTGTCCTGGTCATCCGCCTGGAAGACCTAGACAAACCTCACCCCATGAACCCGGGCACCCCAGCTAAATAACCGAACGTAGCGAACCACTTGGGGTGACCTACATATATCAGAGGTGTTGGTTATACAATAGAGGTTCCCGGGGCGGCGATACCCATTCTCAGGTCTTGTAAGCGTAATAAATAAAATAAAGAAAGGAAGCTGAGATGTAGAGCGGATAAACGAAGAAAGGAGTGTAAGTGGCCCGAACACCCTTCATTGCAATGACTAAATAAAATACCTAAAGGAAAGCTTTCTCATACCGATCCAAATACGTACCGAACATTACGACCAAACGTTATAGAAAAATGGCGACCACGATGGCCGCAATGCCTTTCCCAAAGCCACTGAAAATTATCTACTGGTAACCATGAAAACGATGTAGGCAGCCTTCCCAGCCTTCATATTAGTATAACCGTTTTGACAGATTGTTTTATCTGTAAGCTATTTAGTCATTGGTTATTTTGCTTCGTGAGAACGGGTAATTTGTTCAACTAGTTTTTTGTAAGTCGACTGTTATGTGAAACGAGCTATCGGCATCTATTTCCGGATTCTCTCGACTGATCGCCTTGCACCGCAGTGGGAGAAATGGATTCATACGTCCGTCACTCTTGGATTCATTGACCCGCGGATTCCTACCCACCCTCAAACCTTTTTCCTTGCCAGAACTTCTTCTCCTTTCTTTCCCTAAAAAGACCCTTCACACAGCATCCCCAAATATGATACAGGCCATGAGGGAAATTATTTTCCTCATGGCCTCCTGTGTGGAGCTATTGTAAAAAAAGGCTCTGCCTACCCCTGTGGAAAACGGCGTGATGGTAAGTTGAGTAAGATTGTTAGATTTTTTATTAAAAATTAAAAAAAGAGTATATATTGATTCGATTGTTTGTACATTGTACATATGGACGGTAAGTCATAATCGAATCATGTATTAATTAGATTGGGAAATACCGTCCACGAAATTTGTTTTCGCAAAAAGCAGATCTTATCACCATTAATTAATTCACGGAATTGATAACTTACCAAAAGATTATTTTTAAATAATTTCGATGTCACAATAAGGAAAACTGCATTATGAAATTACGAATGTGTAGTAGGTATCTAAAATAATTCAATTTGATTTTTAATTTTTTTTAATTAGGCAATTCACCCTAAGAAGAGTGCTTTTAGGGTGATTTGCCTAATCCTTAAGTAAGATAGTTATAATTTTGAGGATAATCTATATGAGAATAGGACAAATCAAATATTGAAATCATTCAATTCTATGAACTTAAATAAAACTGAAAATATGCGAGAATTGTTGAGAGACAGCAAATACGGAATACTGAGGGGAGAATGGTGGATGATTTTAATGAGCAAACGATATATGCTTTTGAAAGCAGAATGTTTTTTACAATTAAAAAAGACATGATCAAGAGTCTCCTCTTCCACACCGCACTGGCAGAGTGGACTATCGAGGACTCGAATTTTATACAAACGCGCGTTGCAATAGAGCAGTGACCAATTATCATTCTCAAAATGCAGGAAATAAGTCTTTTGGAATTGTTTTTTGCCGTGGAACCAAGGTTTACTTGGAATGTGATTTTGAATTCCAGCATAGAAAGATCCAGTTCGGGTTTTCGTATTTGACCAATTTTCTTCCCAAGAACGAGACATGTTGGATTTAAGAATAGAGAAGACGTCTGTTTGGTTCTGAAATAGTCTTTTAAAAAAACTTAATCCATATTCCCCAAGTCCGTCATCAATCATGTATTCCTTTCTTTTCCTCCTTTCCTCAAAGTCTCTACCAGGAAAAGAATACAGGAATACCTACATGTGGAAAAATTGAACTTGCTATTATTGCCGCCCAAGTTTACATTACCTACTTGGGCAGTTGGAATTTCGTGGTGACATGGGTCACAACTTGCTCGTTGAAATATCGCAAATATTAGAAAAATTTCATTTTTTATCAAACCAAAGTGTCGTGGCATAAAACCTGGTGTTGTGCAGATATATTGGGAACGAATCCAGGATCGATCCTGAAGCGCCATAAGAAGCCGTCAAAGGTAAGAGACTTCCTCTCATTTCCTGTTTCCTACGATAAAATTTCAAAACACAATTATTGGTCTTTACTCATCGAAACAAAAAAAGATTTACAGTCACATTCTCATGTCGCGGTATCGGCCGTGACATTTTTGGTCCTTCGAGCCGGATAAATTTCGTTTTTTTGTCGTTTTTTGGTAGAAATTGTGTTTTGAAGTATTCGTTGACCTTTTTCCGGTTTTATAAAGCTGTTTCAGAATTACACATTCAATCGTGAATATTGATTAGCAGTTTAAATTTAAATTGGTATTATTATTTAAGTCGTTGGGCGGCTGAACATTTGAATTCATAGATAGTGGGTATTTTGTACGTACAAATTAATCGCCGCCGGCCGCACGTCGGTAGTTTGTTACCTACAAGTCGGTGTCGGTGTCGGTAAAGTAGATCGTGGACTATTATCGCATTAGACAGCTGTTATCACAGCGAACATTTTGTTTACAAGTTGACATTTGACGTTTGACAGTGTTATTATTTTGTTTGGTTTAAAAATATTCTTAATGGCGGCTAACACTATTAAGTACAAATTAGCTCTGTTAGATATGGAAAGTGTTCGTCCTTCTGCCATCAAAGCCATAACATCTTTGAATATAACTAACTAACTAACCATCACGCCGTTTCCCCGCAGGGGTAGGCAGAGAGGACGGACCGCCAAACAACTCGGTCTTGGCACACACTCTTTGCCTCACTCACATTCATACATCGTCTCATACATTCTCTTCTATTATTCTGACTTTTGACATGACCCGACTCAAGTATCTGATTCACTTGATCGTGCCATGTCTTCCTCGGGCGTCCCCGACTTCTTCTACCATTCACATTCGCATCGTATATTCTTCTTACACTACTTCCTTCGTTCATTCGCTCTACATGCCCAAACCATCTGAGGGTCCCTTTCTTAATCTTACTCATTATGCTTACATCAGCCTTACATTCTTTGCGGATATCCACATTTCTCACACGATCATACATTGTTTTACCACACATCTTTGAATATTGTTGACAAAAATATATTCAAAGCACGTCTTTTGGATGTATCTGATATTAGGGAAAGTTTCGTCGCTTCACATATTTTAATTGAATCAAATAAGAAGGATGAATTGGAAATAAAGTTTTTACAAGAAAAATATACTGAAATCCAAAATATGTATTACGAGATTCAATCGTATTATTTTCAATTATTTCCGGAAGTCTCGAAAAGTGATTCGGATCATTCAATCGCAGAGCGAATAATAATGTTCCATTGCCAAAACTAAAATTGATTATTTTCTCTGGAATATCAACAGATTGGACAAATTACATAAATACCTTTAATTCGTTGATCGTTTCTAATAATGCTTTAAATTCTGTTAAAAAAATACATTATTTATTAAGTAGCCTTTCGGGTGAAGCCTTAACACACGTTAAACATTTACCGATTTCTGAGGAAAATTATTTTGTTGCATATAATCTTTTAAAGGAACGGTATGAAAACATACGTTTGATCGCTGATAGATACTTAGAATTAATTCTGTCGATTCAACCTGTAAAAGCTCAGGATAATCTGAGGGAATTTATTTACATTTTGAAAGAAAATCTTGCTGCTTTAGAAGCTTTGAATTTTCCAGTTCGCCAATGGAGTTTTCTTTTATTACATATTGTATTACGTAAATTAACAAAAGAATTGCGTATTGATTTTGAAATTCAACACAGTTCCGAGAATATCCCAACGTTTGATCACTTATTGAAGTACTTAGATGGACAGTGCTAAGCAAAAGAAATGGCACTTGGAGTTTGTCCTGAAAACCAGTTACAGGCTCATAAAGGTCAATCGAAATCGTATAATGCGAAACATCGATCGAGCAATAATATTAATGCGTTTGTATCAAACATTGAAATCAAGTGTATTCTTTGTAAATCGCCACACTCACTCCACAAGTGTGAAAAATTCTTACGTCTTACTCCAAAGGATAGGTACTTGTTCGCAAAGGTAAGTAATTTATGTCTCGATTGCTTAGCGCAAGGAAAACACAATGCAAAAAATTGTCAATCGCGTTTCAGAGAATGCAGAGAATGTCAATTAAGACACCATACCCTATTACATTTTCCAAAAAAAATCGTGGAAAATTCAGACCAGCAAGAAAACTCGTCGGAGCCTTTGGCGTTGACAACATTTTACAATGAAACCAACAAAACGGTTCTTTTGTCTACAGCTTATGTGGAAGTTTTAGATAAAAATGGAGTATTTCAGAAGGTTCGTGTTATGCTCGATAACGCAAGTCAGGGAAATTTCATATCGGAAAATTGTGTCAAAAGATTAGGTTTTACTCATTCTAAGAAACAACCACTTACCGTGATAGGTATTGGAAATACTCCTACAATTAATTCTAACGGATTAATAAGAACACAATTTCGTCCTGTCGATTCGAAGGAATCTGGTATTATGACAGATTTCCTTATTTTAAATAACATTTGTTCGAATATGCCATCAAATCGTATCGTCGATCATCATTGGGAACACATCGTAGGTCTCAAATTGGGAGATCCAACATTCTAACTACCATCAGCCATTGACATACTGCTTGGAAGTGATATTTTTGCGTCATTATTATGCTCAGGAAAAGTGATGGACAAAGAAAATGAGCCCATAGCCATAGAAACTAAATTGGGTTGGATTTTGATGGGAAATGTTGGACCATCAAATAATTGTATAAATTCATTCTTCACATCAGTGGAGGAAAATATTGATGAAAAGCTTAAATGTTTTTGGGAAATTGAAAATGTTCCATCTTTGAAGAAAATTCAATCGCCTGATGAAATTCGTTGTGAAAAATTATTCACTGAAAGTACCTACCGTAACCAAGACGGGAGATACGTCGTATCGTTGCCATTTAAGGAAAGCCCGGAAAAATTTGGAAAGTCATATGACAGCATTGTCACGCCTCAAGCATTTAGAAAGGAGACTGAATAGAGATTCTGATCTCAAATCTCAATATATTTCATTCATGAGATAATACCTTAAACCCTTTTCCTTCCCAGAACTCTCCTCTCCTTCCTTTCCTTAAAAAAAACCCTCCACACAGCATTCTCAAAGATGACATAGGCCCTGAGGGAAATTATTTTCCTCAGGGCCTCCTGTGTGGAGCTCATGTAAAAAAAAAAAAAAATACTTAATATTACGGCACATGATGGAAGTGCCACCTCAATCGCCAATTATTGGTAACTATTTCTTACCCCATCATGGAATAATCAAGGAAACCAGTTCTACAACTCGTTTAAGGGTCGTTTTTGATGCCAGTACCAAATCGTCTTTGGGTATGTCATTGAACGACATACTTTTGGTCGATCCTAAGTTACAAAGGGACATTGTCGAATTGATGTGTAATTTTCGAATACACAAAATCGTTTTTACAGCTGACATCCGTCAAATGTATAGGCAAATACTTGTGGATGAGAAATCTCGCCGTTATCAACATATTTTGTGGAGAGAATCATCTGATCATCCTGTAAAGGAATTTGAATTACAAACAGTAACATATGGCACGTCAAGTGCCCCATACCTATCCATTCGTTCACTTCATAAATTAGCAAATGATGAAAAATTGAATTTTCCAAAGGCTGCCAGTACATTAATTGAAGATACTTACGTAGATGATATTATCAGTGTTGCGCAAACTTTGGAAAGCGCTCGACATTGTATAGTGGAATTAATTGCAGTACTTCAAAAAGGTTGTTTTGAATTGAGAAAATGGTCTCGTAACCATCCTGAAATACTGGAAGACATTCCTATCAGCTATCTAGAAGTACCCTTAAGTTTTGAGTCGAATACTGACAAGAAAAACCTTAATATTTTAGGTATTCTATGGATACCGTCGCTTGATCAATTTATATATAAAATTCATAATGTTTTTAGTGACCACTGTACCAAACGCATAATTTTATCGACAATTGCACGTCTGTAAAATCCATTAGGTTTTATTAATCCTGTCGTTTTTATTGCTAAATGCTATATGCAAAACTTATGGAAAATTCAAATTGGATGGGACGAAGAAATCCCCTCGGACATGAATTTGAAATGAAAGAAATATATAAAAGAGCTTCCATCACTCGCCAATTTAAAAATTGATCGATATGTCGCAACTTCTCCAACCAGTCGATGCATACTTGTTGGGTTTGCGGACGCCTCTGAAAGAGGATATTGTGGAATTGTTTATCTGGTAGTGATTAATAACACAGAAATATCCAGTCACATTTTACTAGCAAAATTCCGTGTTTTATTGGTAAATTTGTTGATTTATTGTCAAGAAGTATATAAAGAGAGACTTCAAATAGAAAAGACTGTCGCGTTCACCGATTCAACTATTGTATTGGCATGGTTGAAGACACCTTCTTTTCTCATGCAAACTTTTGTAGCAAATCGTGTTGAAACAATAATACAAAATATACCTTATGAACATTGGTATCACATTTCATCGCAAGAAAATCCTGCAGACTTGGGTTCGCGAGGAGTTTTTCCCAGTGAAATCGCAGACGCTTCATTTTGGTGGAAAGGACCTAACTTTATATCAACATCTTTGGAGGAATGGTTATTTGTTAGGCCTCCAAATATCTCCGTGGACCAGTTACCAGAGTATAAGTCAAAATATTTAATTTCTCTATCGACAGATGTGTCAACGTGTGACGAAGAGGTTTTTATTGAAATTTTCACCATTATCGAAATTACTACGTGTTATATGTTGGTGCCGTCGATTTATCAATAGATTACGTTCGAAATCGATTATTAATTTCAATGGTTTATCCCCACTTTCGTTAAAAGAAAATAATTTAGCCTTGCAATGTTGCATGAAACTTGTTGAAGCAATTTATTTTCAACAAGATATGAACAATATCTCTTCCCATCGTATGTGCTCAATGCAGCTTCAAAAACTCGATCCATTTATTGATGCAAATGGTGTTATGAGAGTTGGTGGTCGAATTCGCCTTGCACAGATTTCAGAAAATGCTCAACATTCTATTATTTTACCGAAGCAATGTCATTTGACAACTTTAATAATTGATTATTACCATACCATGTACTTTCATCCAGGACCTCATGCAGTCCAATCCAATAATATCATTAAAATATTGGATAATTTCGGCTAGGAACGTAATTCGACATCGATTGAGTAAATGCATTTCTTGCTTTAAAAATAATCAGTGCGGTGGCTTATCGAAAGGGTGGTGGAATTATTTCCCGGTGCCGATGAAATGGTTCGTGTTGCTACTTACTTTACGAGCCCCCTCAGGGCATTTTTAAGCGGCCCGTGGTCAAATTGTATAAACAACCCATCGATTAATTAATTTTAGTTTTATTTTTTGTCTTGTTCAATCCCTAGGTTAATTAGTTATTTCGCTTTCGTTTTTCGTTGCTTTTCTTTCGTATATGGTTGTTGAGAAAATATTATATTTCCTCAAGGTCAGCAGAATGTTTGGTTCTGAAACAGTCTTTTAAAAAAACTTAATCCATATTCCCCAAGTCCGTCATCAATCATGTATTCCTTTCTTTTCCGCCTTTCCTCATAGTCTCTACCAGGAAAAGAATACAGGAATACCTACATGTGGAAAAATTGAACTTGCTTTTATTGCCGCCCAAGTTTACATTACCTACTTGGGCAGTTGGAATTTCGTGGTGACATGGGTCACAACTTGCTCGTTGAAATATCGCAAATATTAGCAAAATTTCATTTTTTATCAAACCAAAGTGTCGTGGCTTAAAACCTGGTGTTGTGCAGATATATTGGGAACCCAGCATCGATCCTGAAGCGCCATAAGAAGCCGTTAAAGGTAAGAGACTTCTTCTCATTTCCTGTTTCCTTTGATCAAATTTCAAAACACAATTATTGGTCTTTACTCATCAAAACAAAAAAAGGATTTACAGTCACATTCTCGTGTCGCGGTATCGGCCGTGACAACGTCAGAGATTGGAATTTTAAAATCTAAAGGAATAGAACCACAGGTTGTTCCAAGTTTAGCGAGAGAATCGGCTTTCTCGTTACCCTCAATTCCTAGATGACCAGGGACCCAAACCAACACTGCCTCAAACTTTGATTCATTTAGAGAATTGAGGATGTTTTTAATATTACAAATAAGGTAGTCTTCTGGACATCGAATGATATTTGAGGATATTTTTAATACTGCACTAAGAGAGACAGTGCACCGTAAGGCTCGACGAATATTCAGAAGCTGGATTTGAATTAAAGCTTTTTCAATAGCGAAACATTCTGCCGTAAATATAGAAATTTTTTAGGCAGTTTATAAGACAGATTTAAATTGAATTCAGGAATATATACCGACGAGATCGGATTTGGATCCATCTGTATAAATGAGGAAAACACACCCAGGAAACTTTAATGATGTAATGTTTTTAAAATGTTCCTCAACATTTTGAAACGTATTAGAGGAAGTTAAAATATTCGCCCGAAAGTCAGAAGTTATAACTTTAGGGATAAAATTGATAATATCAAACGGGATACTGAAATTGGGTAGGATTGGATCTTCTTGTAGATTTTAGATAGAAGAAGACAGAGATCTGTATGAAAGAAAACTTTTACTAGGAGAGGAAATCGATTTTTATCTGTCAATCTTTTGTTGTTATTTAAATTATTATACAAATGATCCAAACTTTGACGTAAAGGATGACCAGATAAAGATAAAGATTTGAAAATATATTTATCATCAAGGAATTGTCTTCTAAAAAATAAAGGTGGATCTACACATTCTACCTGGGGGGAATTAATTGGAGAAGATTTCATCGCTCTAATAACACAGGTCTGCAAATTGACATTTTCAAATTTAAAAAAAAATGGTAATGGGTGAATTATATGTATTTCGTTATGCTGAATTCGAGTATGCCATCCATTTCGTTATGCTGAATTCGAGTATGCCATCTATTTCGTTATGCTGAATTCGAGTATGCCATCCATTTCCACCCATCACGTAAAGATTTTCCGCAAAGTGGAAATTAAAATATAGACAAAACCCGCCTTACACTACTTCTGTAGGAAATGTTCAAAAGAAAAAAAAATCATAAAATATAATTTAATTAATTTTAAGTCATAAAATATTTTATTTGCATTATATACAATTATAAATCTATATAAAATCTGCTTTATTAGTTTCAAAGCTTTGTTTTATGCTTTTTCTTTTGTGGGACGTTATATTAAAATTGTTGAGGTCCACTGGAGTCGCCTACTTGAAACTCGTCACTAGAACTTTGTTCTGATTAATTTTCTGATGACGGCAAATCGTCTAGGCTTTGGGTGCTTGTGTTGTAGGAATGCCAGGTCCGTGAGGGACTGGGCGGAGTGCCGAATCCATGTTTGGGTAACAAATTTGTTTTTTTTTTATTTTTGGCTGCACATTGCACAAACAAAAATCACTGTGGTTTCAAGGCTCTCTCCAGATCATAGGAACACCAAAACGAAAAGATTTAACTTTACCTTTTGACTACATTCTAAGTCCTTCAACACACCCTGAACAAACTCCATGCGGGGCCCAAGATTGGTCTTGGTCCCCTATCTTCACACCAAATACGCAAAATACTTTTTAACAAAATCAGTAATATTTCTTTGTTGTTTTTTCATTACAAATTCACCACAAATATAGCAAAAACTCTCAGAAGAATTTACACAACCTCTGGAAGTCATTTTTGGAATGCACGTTACGAAAGTTGGAACAGAAATAAATAAATGAAAGGGCATGGAAGGGAGTGGGCAACTTGGGAATTTCGGCATTCTCTCATCATACTTACTATGGAAAATCCCGATATATATACCAAATGTTTTGTTTCAGCTTACAAAACATAACTTTATCTTATAATAAGTTGGCATTATTAAAAAAAAATATTTCGGCAATAAATCCCGTTTTGCGCCTTAAGATAGGCAATCCCACAGTATTTCAAGTTTTTCGGAAAAACATTACGTGATGGAATTTTTTTGATAATTTTCCCGAATTCAGCAACCAAAAATACATGGGAATTATCTCTTATTTGAAAGAAAAAAAAACAGTCGCACACCTTTGTAATCAATCTAAGCGCTTTGGATTGAATTCTTTCAAGTATTTTTATCCAAATATTTAGGAAGTGGGTCGAAAAGAAATGTACCATAATCCAAGTGGCTTCGTGTCGGTAAAGTAGATCGTGGACTATTATCGCATTAGACAGCTGTTATCACAGCGAACATTTTGTTTACAAGTTGACATTTGACGTTTGACAGTGTTATTATTTTGTTTGGTTTAAAAATATTCTTAATGGCGGCTAACACTATTAAGTACAAATTAGCTCTGTTAGATATGGAAAGTGTTCGTCCTTCTGCCATCAAAGCCATAACATCTTTGAATATAACTAACTAACTAACCATCACGCCGTTTCCCCGCAGGGGTAGGCAGAGAGGACGGACCGCCAAACAACTCGGTCTTGGCACACACTCTTTGCCTCACTCACATTCATACATCGTCTCATACATTCTCTTCTATTATTCTGACTTTTGACATGACCCGACTCAAGTATCTGATTCACTTGATCGTGCCATGTCTTCCTCGGGCGTCCCCGACTTCTTCTACCATTCACATTCGCATCGTATATTCTTCTTACACTACTTCCTTCGTTCATTCGCTCTACATGCCCAAACCATCTGAGGGTCCCTTTCTTAATCTTACTCATTATGCTTACATCAGCCTTACATTCTTTGCGGATATCCACATTTCTCACACGATCATACATTGTTTTACCACACATCTTTGAATATTGTTGACAAAAATATATTCAAAGCACGTCTTTTGGATGTATCTGATATTAGGGAAAGTTTCGTCGCTTCACATATTTTAATTGAATCAAATAAGAAGGATGAATTGGAAATAAAGTTTTTACAAGAAAAATATACTGAAATCCAAAATATGTATTACGAGATTCAATCGTATTATTTTCAATTATTTCCGGAAGTCTCGAAAAGTGATTCGGATCATTCAATCGCAGAGCGAATAATAATGTTCCATTGCCAAAACTAAAATTGATTATTTTCTCTGGAATATCAACAGATTGGACAAATTACATAAATACCTTTAATTCGTTGATCGTTTCTAATAATGCTTTAAATTCTGTTAAAAAAATACATTATTTATTAAGTAGCCTTTCGGGTGAAGCCTTAACACACGTTAAACATTTACCGATTTCTGAGGAAAATTATTTTGTTGCATATAATCTTTTAAAGGAACGGTATGAAAACATACGTTTGATCGCTGATAGATACTTAGAATTAATTCTGTCGATTCAACCTGTAAAAGCTCAGGATAATCTGAGGGAATTTATTTACATTTTGAAAGAAAATCTTGCTGCTTTAGAAGCTTTGAATTTTCCAGTTCGCCAATGGAGTTTTCTTTTATTACATATTGTATTACGTAAATTAACAAAAGAATTGCGTATTGATTTTGAAATTCAACACAGTTCCGAGAATATCCCAACGTTTGATCACTTATTGAAGTACTTAGATGGACAGTGCTAAGCAAAAGAAATGGCACTTGGAGTTTGTCCTGAAAACCAGTTACAGGCTCATAAAGGTCAATCGAAATCGTATAATGCGAAACATCGATCGAGCAATAATATTAATGCGTTTGTATCAAACATTGAAATCAAGTGTATTCTTTGTAAATCGCCACACTCACTCCACAAGTGTGAAAAATTCTTACGTCTTACTCCAAAGGATAGGTACTTGTTCGCAAAGGTAAGTAATTTATGTCTCGATTGCTTAGCGCAAGGAAAACACAATGCAAAAAATTGTCAATCGCGTTTCAGAGAATGCAGAGAATGTCAATTAAGACACCATACCCTATTACATTTTCCAAAAAAAATCGTGGAAAATTCAGACCAGCAAGAAAACTCGTCGGAGCCTTTGGCGTTGACAACATTTTACAATGAAACCAACAAAACGGTTCTTTTGTCTACAGCTTATGTGGAAGTTTTAGATAAAAATGGAGTATTTCAGAAGGTTCGTGTTATGCTCGATAACGCAAGTCAGGGAAATTTCATATCGGAAAATTGTGTCAAAAGATTAGGTTTTACTCATTCTAAGAAACAACCACTTACCGTGATAGGTATTGGAAATACTCCTACAATTAATTCTAACGGATTAATAAGAACACAATTTCGTCCTGTCGATTCGAAGGAATCTGGTATTATGACAGATTTCCTTATTTTAAATAACATTTGTTCGAATATGCCATCAAATCGTATCGTCGATCATCATTGGGAACACATCGTAGGTCTCAAATTGGGAGATCCAACATTCTAACTACCATCAGCCATTGACATACTGCTTGGAAGTGATATTTTTGCGTCATTATTATGCTCAGGAAAAGTGATGGACAAAGAAAATGAGCCCATAGCCATAGAAACTAAATTGGGTTGGATTTTGATGGGAAATGTTGGACCATCAAATAATTGTATAAATTCATTCTTCACATCAGTGGAGGAAAATATTGATGAAAAGCTTAAATGTTTTTGGGAAATTGAAAATGTTCCATCTTTGAAGAAAATTCAATCGCCTGATGAAATTCGTTGTGAAAAATTATTCACTGAAAGTACCTACCGTAACCAAGACGGGAGATACGTCGTATCGTTGCCATTTAAGGAAAGCCCGGAAAAATTTGGAAAGTCATATGACAGCATTGTCACGCCTCAAGCATTTAGAAAGGAGACTGAATAGAGATTCTGATCTCAAATCTCAATATATTTCATTCATGAGATAATACCTTAAACCCTTTTCCTTCCCAGAACTCTCCTCTCCTTCCTTTCCTTAAAAAAAACCCTCCACACAGCATTCTCAAAGATGACATAGGCCCTGAGGGAAATTATTTTCCTCAGGGCCTCCTGTGTGGAGCTCATGTAAAAAAAAAAAAAAATACTTAATATTACGGCACATGATGGAAGTGCCACCTCAATCGCCAATTATTGGTAACTATTTCTTACCCCATCATGGAATAATCAAGGAAACCAGTTCTACAACTCGTTTAAGGGTCGTTTTTGATGCCAGTACCAAATCGTCTTTGGGTATGTCATTGAACGACATACTTTTGGTCGATCCTAAGTTACAAAGGGACATTGTCGAATTGATGTGTAATTTTCGAATACACAAAATCGTTTTTACAGCTGACATCCGTCAAATGTATAGGCAAATACTTGTGGATGAGAAATCTCGCCGTTATCAACATATTTTGTGGAGAGAATCATCTGATCATCCTGTAAAGGAATTTGAATTACAAACAGTAACATATGGCACGTCAAGTGCCCCATACCTATCCATTCGTTCACTTCATAAATTAGCAAATGATGAAAAATTGAATTTTCCAAAGGCTGCCAGTACATTAATTGAAGATACTTACGTAGATGATATTATCAGTGTTGCGCAAACTTTGGAAAGCGCTCGACATTGTATAGTGGAATTAATTGCAGTACTTCAAAAAGGTTGTTTTGAATTGAGAAAATGGTCTCGTAACCATCCTGAAATACTGGAAGACATTCCTATCAGCTATCTAGAAGTACCCTTAAGTTTTGAGTCGAATACTGACAAGAAAAACCTTAATATTTTAGGTATTCTATGGATACCGTCGCTTGATCAATTTATATATAAAATTCATAATGTTTTTAGTGACCACTGTACCAAACGCATAATTTTATCGACAATTGCACGTCTGTAAAATCCATTAGGTTTTATTAATCCTGTCGTTTTTATTGCTAAATGCTATATGCAAAACTTATGGAAAATTCAAATTGGATGGGACGAAGAAATCCCCTCGGACATGAATTTGAAATGAAAGAAATATATAAAAGAGCTTCCATCACTCGCCAATTTAAAAATTGATCGATATGTCGCAACTTCTCCAACCAGTCGATGCATACTTGTTGGGTTTGCGGACGCCTCTGAAAGAGGATATTGTGGAATTGTTTATCTGGTAGTGATTAATAACACAGAAATATCCAGTCACATTTTACTAGCAAAATTCCGTGTTTTATTGGTAAATTTGTTGATTTATTGTCAAGAAGTATATAAAGAGAGACTTCAAATAGAAAAGACTGTCGCGTTCACCGATTCAACTATTGTATTGGCATGGTTGAAGACACCTTCTTTTCTCATGCAAACTTTTGTAGCAAATCGTGTTGAAACAATAATACAAAATATACCTTATGAACATTGGTATCACATTTCATCGCAAGAAAATCCTGCAGACTTGGGTTCGCGAGGAGTTTTTCCCAGTGAAATCGCAGACGCTTCATTTTGGTGGAAAGGACCTAACTTTATATCAACATCTTTGGAGGAATGGTTATTTGTTAGGCCTCCAAATATCTCCGTGGACCAGTTACCAGAGTATAAGTCAAAATATTTAATTTCTCTATCGACAGATGTGTCAACGTGTGACGAAGAGGTTTTTATTGAAATTTTCACCATTATCGAAATTACTACGTGTTATATGTTGGTGCCGTCGATTTATCAATAGATTACGTTCGAAATCGATTATTAATTTCAATGGTTTATCCCCACTTTCGTTAAAAGAAAATAATTTAGCCTTGCAATGTTGCATGAAACTTGTTGAAGCAATTTATTTTCAACAAGATATGAACAATATCTCTTCCCATCGTATGTGCTCAATGCAGCTTCAAAAACTCGATCCATTTATTGATGCAAATGGTGTTATGAGAGTTGGTGGTCGAATTCGCCTTGCACAGATTTCAGAAAATGCTCAACATTCTATTATTTTACCGAAGCAATGTCATTTGACAACTTTAATAATTGATTATTACCATACCATGTACTTTCATCCAGGACCTCATGCAGTCCAATCCAATAATATCATTAAAATATTGGATAATTTCGGCTAGGAACGTAATTCGACATCGATTGAGTAAATGCATTTCTTGCTTTAAAAATAATCAGTGCGGTGGCTTATCGAAAGGGTGGTGGAATTATTTCCCGGTGCCGATGAAATGGTTCGTGTTGCTACTTACTTTACGAGCCCCCTCAGGGCATTTTTAAGCGGCCCGTGGTCAAATTGTATAAACAACCCATCGATTAATTAATTTTAGTTTTATTTTTTGTCTTGTTCAATCCCTAGGTTAATTAGTTATTTCGCTTTCGTTTTTCGTTGCTTTTCTTTCGTATATGGTTGTTGAGAAAATATTATATTTCCTCAAGGTCAGCAGAATGTTTGGTTCTGAAACAGTCTTTTAAAAAAACTTAATCCATATTCCCCAAGTCCGTCATCAATCATGTATTCCTTTCTTTTCCGCCTTTCCTCATAGTCTCTACCAGGAAAAGAATACAGGAATACCTACATGTGGAAAAATTGAACTTGCTTTTATTGCCGCCCAAGTTTACATTACCTACTTGGGCAGTTGGAATTTCGTGGTGACATGGGTCACAACTTGCTCGTTGAAATATCGCAAATATTAGCAAAATTTCATTTTTTATCAAACCAAAGTGTCGTGGCTTAAAACCTGGTGTTGTGCAGATATATTGGGAACCCAGCATCGATCCTGAAGCGCCATAAGAAGCCGTTAAAGGTAAGAGACTTCTTCTCATTTCCTGTTTCCTTTGATCAAATTTCAAAACACAATTATTGGTCTTTACTCATCAAAACAAAAAAAGGATTTACAGTCACATTCTCGTGTCGCGGTATCGGCCGTGACAACGTCAGAGATTGGAATTTTAAAATCTAAAGGAATAGAACCACAGGTTGTTCCAAGTTTAGCGAGAGAATCGGCTTTCTCGTTACCCTCAATTCCTAGATGACCAGGGACCCAAACCAACACTGCCTCAAACTTTGATTCATTTAGAGAATTGAGGATGTTTTTAATATTACAAATAAGGTAGTCTTCTGGACATCGAATGATATTTGAGGATATTTTTAATACTGCACTAAGAGAGACAGTGCACCGTAAGGCTCGACGAATATTCAGAAGCTGGATTTGAATTAAAGCTTTTTCAATAGCGAAACATTCTGCCGTAAATATAGAAATTTTTTAGGCAGTTTATAAGACAGATTTAAATTGAATTCAGGAATATATACCGACGAGATCGGATTTGGATCCATCTGTATAAATGAGGAAAACACACCCAGGAAACTTTAATGATGTAATGTTTTTAAAATGTTCCTCAACATTTTGAAACGTATTAGAGGAAGTTAAAATATTCGCCCGAAAGTCAGAAGTTATAACTTTAGGGATAAAATTGATAATATCAAACGGGATACTGAAATTGGGTAGGATTGGATCTTCTTGTAGATTTTAGATAGAAGAAGACAGAGATCTGTATGAAAGAAAACTTTTACTAGGAGAGGAAATCGATTTTTATCTGTCAATCTTTTGTTGTTATTTAAATTATTATACAAATGATCCAAACTTTGACGTAAAGGATGACCAGATAAAGATAAAGATTTGAAAATATATTTATCATCAAGGAATTGTCTTCTAAAAAATAAAGGTGGATCTACACATTCTACCTGGGGGGAATTAATTGGAGAAGATTTCATCGCTCTAATAACACAGGTCTGCAAATTGACATTTTCAAATTTAAAAAAAAATGGTAATGGGTGAATTATATGTATTTCGTTATGCTGAATTCGAGTATGCCATCCATTTCGTTATGCTGAATTCGAGTATGCCATCTATTTCGTTATGCTGAATTCGAGTATGCCATCCATTTCCACCCATCACGTAAAGATTTTCCGCAAAGTGGAAATTAAAATATAGACAAAACCCGCCTTACACTACTTCTGTAGGAAATGTTCAAAAGAAAAAAAAATCATAAAATATAATTTAATTAATTTTAAGTCATAAAATATTTTATTTGCATTATATACAATTATAAATCTATATAAAATCTGCTTTATTAGTTTCAAAGCTTTGTTTTATGCTTTTTCTTTTGTGGGACGTTATATTAAAATTGTTGAGGTCCACTGGAGTCGCCTACTTGAAACTCGTCACTAGAACTTTGTTCTGATTAATTTTCTGATGACGGCAAATCGTCTAGGCTTTGGGTGCTTGTGTTGTAGGAATGCCAGGTCCGTGAGGGACTGGGCGGAGTGCCGAATCCATGTTTGGGTAACAAATTTGTTTTTTTTTTATTTTTGGCTGCACATTGCACAAACAAAAATCACTGTGGTTTCAAGGCTCTCTCCAGATCATAGGAACACCAAAACGAAAAGATTTAACTTTACCTTTTGACTACATTCTAAGTCCTTCAACACACCCTGAACAAACTCCATGCGGGGCCCAAGATTGGTCTTGGTCCCCTATCTTCACACCAAATACGCAAAATACTTTTTAACAAAATCAGTAATATTTCTTTGTTGTTTTTTCATTACAAATTCACCACAAATATAGCAAAAACTCTCAGAAGAATTTACACAACCTCTGGAAGTCATTTTTGGAATGCACGTTACGAAAGTTGGAACAGAAATAAATAAATGAAAGGGCATGGAAGGGAGTGGGCAACTTGGGAATTTCGGCATTCTCTCATCATACTTACTATGGAAAATCCCGATATATATACCAAATGTTTTGTTTCAGCTTACAAAACATAACTTTATCTTATAATAAGTTGGCATTATTAAAAAAAAATATTTCGGCAATAAATCCCGTTTTGCGCCTTAAGATAGGCAATCCCACAGTATTTCAAGTTTTTCGGAAAAACATTACGTGATGGAATTTTTTTGATAATTTTCCCGAATTCAGCAACCAAAAATACATGGGAATTATCTCTTATTTGAAAGAAAAAAAAACAGTCGCACACCTTTGTAATCAATCTAAGCGCTTTGGATTGAATTCTTTCAAGTATTTTTATCCAAATATTTAGGAAGTGGGTCGAAAAGAAATGTACCATAATCCAAGTGGCTTCGAACTAGGGAATTATACATTAATTTAAAAGAAGTAGGATGAGATCCCCACCATACTCTGGAAACAGCTCGCATCATATTAAGGCCCTTTTCACACTTCCGCAGAAATATTCTGAATTTGCTGGAGCCAGGAAAGCTTACGGTCCAAACGTAGACCAAGAAATTTTATTTGCTTAACGATTTGGAGAGAGACATTATCAAAGGAGACAGAAAGGGGGGGGGGGCAATTTTCTTTTGCGAGTGAAAACCACTACCTTAGTTTTAGAAGTAGCTAAATTCATTCCATTTGACAACAACCACAATTAAATGTTATGCAAAGCCAAATTTAATTCTTTCGCAGCATGGGATAAATTTTTGCGCGATAAATATATAAGAAAATCGTCCGCAAAATAGAGTCGCTTGATAATTGACGGGATTACAATGTCTAAATCACTTATATAAATACTAAATAATAATGGACTGATAACAGAAACCTGAGGTCATCCTTTCCATAGTTTGCGATTCAACGTTTTTGAGGGCGAGTGGATAATAATTGATCTGTCTGTTAGCAAATTGATGATTAATTGAACTAATTTTATGGGGTTAAAATTAAAACACTTTTTAACTAAAAAAGGTTAGTTTTTTTTTTAGTTAAAAAGTGTTTCAATTTCAATTTTAATACAATAGAATTCCACCACGAATAACAGTACAATAAATAAACTCATAATTTTATGGAGATTTTTATTTTTATTAATTTTTCTTTCAAAATACTAATTAATAAATACTTTCATCGTAAACTGATGAAAGATCAAGAAATGTGGCCAATGTGGAAGAATTAAGGGATTGAGGAATACGGATGTTTGTAGAAACACAATTAAATTTTCAAAGTAGATTTCTTTTTACGGAAGCCATACTGATTTGGAGAGATAATACTGTGATTTTCAACAAACCATTCTAACCTGTTCTTTGTCAATCACTCCGCCACTTTCATTATACACGACGAACGAGCAATAGGACGATAGGATGAGATTTCAGATGGACTTTTTCCTGGTTTTAAAACAGGGAGGATTTTCGTAACTTTCCCGATATCCGGAATAAAACCTGTTTCAAACATGTTATTAATTAAGGATAAGAAATATTCCAAAGACATGTCAGAAAAAGCTTTAATAAAGCAATATAATATTCCATCAGGACCTGGAGAATGAAAGGGAATTAGGTACTCGTTTTAATTCACTAACTGAGAAAGGAGAATCTAACCAGTTAGAATGTGATGGATATGAAATAAAAGAAGGCCTTTCATCAAATCTGGCAACTGTCGGATGGGCTATCTTATCAGCAAAACCTGTAATAATTTCTTCTGGAATATGTTTGATACGCTGAGGAGCGTATGGCGAATCGAATTTTTTTAAAGTAGTCCAGACTGTGACGATTCAGGAGACAAACTTTCACAGAATTTTCGCCATCCAGACCGCTTTTTTTTTCAAAATACGTTTAGTTTCTGCCTGGGCGCGTTTCACTGATAAGTAATTTTCAATAGACATACATTTCCGGAAAATAGAAGTTGCTTCTTTTCTAAAGTTAACGGAACGAGTGCATTCTTCATCCCACCATGGAGTAGAATATTTAATTTTAATTTTTTAAATTTTATTCAAGTTTTTATTCCAGCAGGGCTGGGAGGGTAGTTCAATCTCAGTCTGCCATTTTACGTAAACTATAGTACAATATATTTTACAGAGTAAATAAAAATCTAAAAATATAGATCTATAAATAATATTCAATTTGGGAGGCGGGAATGGGTACCGCCGTCCCGGGAACCTTTATTGAATGACGTTAACAAAACTATTTGTAACTCTTAACTGTACCTATTATTTATTTATTTATTTGATGCAATATTATTTACATTTTTTACATAATTCAATGATGTTGGCCTCACTGGGTGGTTTACCCGTGCTGAGGCCTCCATTTCATATACAAAATTATACACAATACATATAAATATATAAATACATAATATTGGTGAAAAAAAGTAAATAAAAAACATACGATTAAGATAAATTAAACTTAAAAATTAGAGATTTAGAATTAACGTAAAATTAAGAATAAATAATATTATATAAGGTTAAAAACGATATTTTTAATACGTGTTGAGTGTTTGTGGGTGATTGTGTTTTATATTGGTTTTGTGTGTTACTTATATGTTTTGTTATTTTATGCTATGATATTTTGGTAGTATTGTCTATTTTGGTCTTTAATCCATTTTGTAATTTTGTGTCGGAATTTATTTTTGTTTTCCTCAATTTTATTTTCAAGTGTTAGACTGTTGAATGCTTTTATAGCGTGATATTGGTAATGTCTTTGTCCAAAGCTTGTACTTACCGTCGGAGTTTTTAAGTTTTCTTTGTATGCTTGTCTAACTGGTCTGTTTGTGATATTTTGTGTTTGTTGAAGGTTGTTTTTTTGGTCAAAAATGTAATTTAGTAGCGATAATAATACGTCACAACGGTTGAATATTTGGTCTGTATCAGTAAGTCTATGTTTTTTAAGTATTACCTTTAAGATCGTTTTCTGCACAATTTCCAGGTGTTCGATAGCTGAGTTTGTTGCTCCTCCCCAAGCAATTATTCCATATTCTATTATAGACTGACATAGAGCAAAATATATTGTTTTCATTTGTTGTATTTTGTATATGTTTCTTATGTTTAGGAAAATGTGTATCGTTTTGAGGAGTTTATTTGTGACTTGTTGGATGTGATGTGTCCATCTAAGGTTATGGTCAATTATGATTCCTAGATACTTTATTTGTTCTTTTTTTTCAGAGGAGGGCAAACGCAAATGTTGGTGTTTAAACATTCGTGTATTTTTATGGTGTTTGTGTTATTTTTTGGCTGTCCTGTGCTATTTATACTGTACGTTGTGAATTTTGTTTTCGATATGTTTAGTTTAAGTAAGTATGTTTGAGTCTAGCCATGATTTCACTCGCGTGATTTCTAAATTCGCTATGTTGTATGCATTTTTCCAATCCTTAGATTTAAAGAGTAAAACTGTGTCGTCTGCATAACTAACTATTTCACCGTCTATTTTCATGCTGCAAAGTTCATTAATGTAAATAGTGAAAAGAACGGGCCCTAGTATGCTTCCTTGTGGAACTCCATATGTAATTGGTAGTGGCTTGCTAATATGGTTGTTAATTTTTACTTGCTGTGTTCTGTTACTCATATAACTTTTTAATAGTTGGAGTTCCTTGCCTTTGATGCCTATGTTTTCTAATTTTTTAAAAAGCGTTTGGTGGCAGATTGAATCGAAAGCTTTAGCTAAATCTAGGTATATCGCTATGCATTTATACCCTTGATCTAAATTGCTATGTATATAGTCTATTGTACACGCCAAAGCTTCTTTTGTGCCTATTTTTTCTCTAAATCCATATTGTTTTTCCGAGATTAATTTATTTGCTTCCAGGTATATTATAATTTGGTTTTTTATTACTCTTTCGAAAGTTTTTGAAAGCGAGTTTAACAAAGTGATAGGTCTATAGTTAGTTATTTGCATTTTGTCTCAGGATTTGTAAATAGGGATCACCAGTCCTTTTTTAAGAGTACTAGGGAAGCAGGAGTGTGTTATACTTAGATTGATTAAGTGTGTTATGGGTTTTAAAATTTCGGTTTTTATTATCTTAAATGCAATCCGTCATTATCTCATCTAATCCAGCAGCAATACGGTTTTTTAATGTTTATTATTTTGTCAATTTCCTCTTCCGAAGTTTGTTTTTATTGCAAATCTGTGTTGTGTCGGTTGTGTATTGATGTTTGAACTGTTTGTTTGTGTTGTCGTGTTTGTGTTGAGAATTTTACGGTTCGCTAAGACTTTTCCTATACTTGCGAAGAAGTTATTTTCATGATTTGCTATAGTTTCTTTATTTGTATTGGCGTCTACTTTTTTTGAGTTAATGTTTAGATGTTCGATTGTATTTTCCTGTTTGAATTTTTGTGTGTATGTAACTTCTTTTAATATTTTCCATATTTCCTTTGGGTTATTGTTTTCTTTTTTTTTAAAGTTTTTCTCTAAAATACAACTCCTTAGCTACTCTAATAATTTTCGTGCAGATGTTTCTATATCTTTTGTAGTAATTAAGTTGTTGTATGTCATATGGCGTATGTTTAATTTGTTTGTGTATTCTGTCTCGTTTACGAATACAGTTTAATATTCTTTAATATTCCCTGCCTATATGCGGATGACATAAAGATTGTCAAAATCATTAAGTCTAAGATGGATTGTCTAGAGCTCCAGAATGACCTTGACTCTCTGGTTAATGTATATTGTCTAGAAAATCGCCTTCTTTTGAATGCAGATAAATGTAGTGTTATATCTTTATTATCGAAAGAAACACACTATATTATATCCCTACTTTATTAAGAACAATATTTTAAACAGAGTAAATGTAATAAGAGATCTTGGAGTTCTACTAGATAGTAAGCTTCTTTTTCAATCTCACGTCGAGCATATCACGTCGAAGGCTTTGAAAATGTTGGGATTTATTCTTAGAGTAAGTTCAGCTTTCAAAAATCCACAAACATTTAAGACTCTCTACATATCCTATGTTAGAAGCCATCTGGAGTATGCTTCTACAGTGTGGAACCCTCATTGTTCTACATAAAAAGCAAATATAGAAAGAGTTCAGAAAAAGTTTATGAAATATGTCTCTTATCGCGTGCGAAATGATGAAAACTATGTCCCCGTAAACCTTAAATCTCTTGATGAACGCCGAGATATCAGAGACCTATTAATGCTCTATAAGATTATTCATAACTTCTTTGATAGCCCGTACTTAATGCAAAATATTCATTTCAGATGTCCATTAAGAGTTACTCGATCTCCAGACACCTTTTATATCCCTAAGAGCAAGACAAATTACCTTGAAAATGTATTTGTAAGAAGAAGCTGTAGCACTTTTAACAGATTATGCCCAAATATCGATGTGTTTAATACAAACCTTGATAAATTCACAGCATGCATAAAAAAATAACACTATTGAATGCCACATGTTTAACTAATAACTTAATATTTCATTGATTTCTGCATTTCTCTTTTTTATTTTTAGTATCACCTACTTTTAGCAGTTCGAATTCAAATAAAATCACTTCCTGAAATATATTATTGATATGCATCAAAATTTAACTGTAATCCCTTGAAAATTATCAGTTAATTACTTTGTGTAGATTTAAGTAAGAAGATATTATCATAATTGTTTATATCAGGTGTAGGTATTGTATATTTTTGAATTATGGTTCTAAATTGAAATTTGTCGTTATTTTATTGGTCTATGACATACTTATTTTTATCACTATCATTTATGAATTTTGTACAGACTGTTTATAACGCTAATGAAATAAAATAAAAATAAAATAAAAATACTGAATCCCAGATTCCTACCCACCCCTTAAACCCTTTTCCTTCCCAGAACTCTCCTCTCCTTCCTTTCCTTAAAAAAAACTCTCCACACAGCATCCCCAAAGATGACACAGGCCCTGAGTGAAATTATTTTCCTCAAGGCCTCCTGTGTGGAGCTCATGTAAAAAAAATAAAAATAAAAATCTAAAAAGAAATAAAATATGATGACGTATTAGGTTAGGTACCTCACGCAAACAAAAAATGAAAATAAAATTCTAACATAAATAAGAAAAAATTAACCATAAAATTAAAAACGAAATAAAATTAAACAGAAATTAAAATCAAAAAAAGAAATATTTGTTTTATTTATCGTCCATCAGGGAGGTCGCCTCATCATTTGCATCCATCCCTCATTTAGTGGGGAACTGAGCCATTCGGATGCAGCCACGACAATGATGTTAGTTGATTTCCGTGTCCTGCTCCAGAAGCTGGCTAGCCGGTGGCGAAGTAATGCTGGGAATGAGTGCACCTTCCCTTCGGTGAACATCGTGGTGGCACTGCAGAACCGCGGTTGTTGCATAAGTTGCCTGTAAGCATTGTTGTAGCACACCCTCAGTTTGTCCCATTGCGCTGCTGGGTATTGCGTCCTCAGTTCAGATGTGTACAGGGCAGTGCAGTATGTCTTGAAGAGTAATTTTCTGACATCGTCGCTACACTGGTAGAACCGCCTTGAGAGCATTCCGGCCCGTGTGTTAATTGCTCTTCTTTATCGTTCCATGTCTTCTATAGCCTTAATGCTAACATTACGCTTTGGAATGAATTTTTCCGCTGCTCTTATTACCATACTAGGGAATAATCGCACTGTATAATGATGTTCTCAAAGGATTTTTTTTTCGAGTGAACAAGGGAGCCTAATTCAGAAGAGAAAGTTCTCCAATTAGCGTCTTTCGTTTTAAATTTAAAATTATTGTTTACATTAAAGGAATACAAAGTGTTTAGATGGTAGAAGAGAATTATGATTGGGAAATGGTCATTAGAAAAAGGGGGTCTTTAAGAATGTTCCAGGAACATTTAGGTATCATCGAAGATGAACAAAGCGACAAATCAACAGCACTTTTCCTTTGATGAGGGGGGGGGGGGGGGGTGAATCGAGTTGGGGTTCCATCATTTAAAACACACAGATTATGGGTACTTAAAACTTAATAGATTACGGCCAGAGTGTTTTGTTAATTCGCTACCCTAAGAGGGAGAATGAGCATTAAAGTCACCCAGTAGCGTATACGGGGGACGAATCTGAGATTTAAATGAAGACCATTCGTTTTCAACAAATATAGTAGAGGGAGGTATATATATTGATAAAATTGTAATGTCAGAATCAACAGCTGCTATTATCTGAAAGTTGTCGGAGAGAGTATGAAAAATGATTTGTTTAAAAGGCATAGAATCATAGATAATAAGAGCCGTGCCACCTTTACCACCCAGTCTATCATGTCTAACCATAGGTTTTAACCATGCTTCGGAAATGGCGGCAACTGAAATGTCATGTTCATCCAGTAATTGTACTAGTTCACATTTGTTAGTGAACATTTAATCAAAATTTAACACATGTGCCCTCACCCAAACGCCCAGTCATTGACAGTTGTTATTGTAGTAATCAGTTTATGAATTGTGTAGGTATATGCAAACAATAATGTTAATTAAAATAAAGTTTTTGCTGTATGGAAACCTACTTTACACATTTATAAAAAAACCATAGATAAAATTGCAAAAAACAATTAACAAAATTTCTGCCTCAATACAGGTTCACCTAGTGAGGCAGGCAATGCACAACTAAAAATACTGTATAAAACTATACTACTCCTGTGTAACCTTTCTTACATTACTTTCTGTTTGTTAATTTTTCTGTACTGATTGATGTAATCTATTTGTAAACTACATTGAGTATGTAATTTTTTTATTTTTTTTTTAGTTATATTGTTGTTATTTCATTGAATAAAGATTATTAAAAAAAAAAAAAAAAAAAAAAAAAAAAACAGACTTCTGCTAATCTTTCGGACACATTGGGAAGACAAGAGAGTAAAGATTTAACATAATCGGCAGCGTTGGATGGTACATTGTTGTTATTTGAAAGAATAGAAATTAATAGGGTAATTAATGTCTGAATGAAAGAAGAATTTTCATTCATAACTTTAGGGAAAATGGTGGAAGAAGGATAATTTTTTAAAGCACTCCCGTTGGGCGCCTGAGGTTTATAATTCCCATTAGGGTTAAACAAAAGTTCATTACGTTGCTTTTTGTCAATAAAATGAATAAATTTCGGTTTTGGTTTTAATGGTTTGAAAATCTTTTCTTTGTGAGAAGATGATGTAGGCGGTTTATAGGGAGTGAATTGAAAGGGAGATGAGGAGAATGTTGTTTCTGCAAAAGATTTTTTTGCGGGTGAGAATAATTTTGGTGCCTGGAAGTAAGAAGTATTGTCTGAAGCCATGGCTTGTTTAATATTCTTCTGTCTAGTCATTTCTGGACAGGCTAATGCAGTGTGATTGCCTTTACAATTAATGCAAGTTGGATCATTAGATGAATTTTGGCATTGGTCAAAAGGATGATCTTCTCCGTAAAGGAGACAGCGGGCAGCAGAACGGCATACGGGTTTAGAATGACCAAACCGGCAACAATTGAAACAGTGGATGGTTGGAAATTTATAAACTTCAACCGGTGGTGAATTGTAGTACACAAACACCCGTGATGGCAAAGTTTGGCCCTCGAACGTAATGACTACTAATTGTGACGGTTTCAAAATTGTGGATCCACTAGATGTATCCTTAAAATTCAGACGACGAACTTTTAATATTTTAGGTGTAACTGGTGAATTATTAAAGCATCCAAAATTTCTATTTCTGAGAGGTCACAAGGAATCCCCTTAACACGGCCCATCCTTGTAAGATTGTATGTAGGAATAAAATATTTATATTTATGGTCAGAAAGAGAATCAATTTTTTCAACAAACTCGTTTGCACAGGAGGCGGATTTAAATTGAACTGATAATTTGTAGCGACCTTCCGGCTTAATTGATCCATTTACCAACATTATTATTATATCATTTACCAGATTATTCATCCCCTAAATTTTGTCAAATTCCCTTGTTCCGTTCTCTGAACATTAACAATATACGGTGGCAAAGAGGAGAGAGAATAATTTAAATTAGTAATTTTAGATTCAGGTATATTGGGATTCTTACTACTTTCCTGAGTGATTGGGGTTTGATTATTTTTTGAAATAGGTTTAATTTTGGTAGGAATATCGGGAGACAGCGAAGGTCTACATTTTCGGGAAGAGATCGTTGTAGAAGTATGACTCTCATCCGAGTCATACTCCTTCGCCATGTTGAATATAGATTCGGGGTCTGAAGGACGATTTTCATCTTCCTCCATTTTTTAAAACTAATTAATCGCAAAAAAGAGAAAAAAATGTAGAGCAAAAAAATATAAATATTAATGAAAAAATAAAATAAAATAATAATGGTCAATTTATTTGATTGACTGTACACGGATTACCGTAATATTATAAAACAAATTATGATGAAAAAATAAATGTGACAATAAATTCTTTTCTGAACGCGGACAGGAAGGTACACGAGCACTGCGGGCAACACGACCACACACTACGAATATTAAATCCGAACTCTACAAGTTGATTCAAGTGCTGCACAGGGCAATATTTAGACTAGTACTAGTAGACTTCGATGCTGAATCTGTGGTGGGGGCGGCCTGCAGCAAATGGGTTAGTCTATACTAAATATTATCAATGATTTAGGAAAAATAAACACAACTTTTATGAACAAAATCAGTAGCGTTGCAAGGAAAATTTCTTATTTGGTAAACAATATTTAGTATAGCAATTTTTGAAATTTTAAATTAAATATTAAATATGACTCTCAACCAAAGGCGCCGCAGGATTAATTTTTTCCTACTAAGGTTAAATCGAAAAATGCTTTGGTGTTTATCGTCCTGATGAACCTAGAATTCTGGCTATAAACATTACCAAATGGCTGATTGACCTGGGAAGAAAGTAGTCCAAGAAAAATTACCAAATGGCTTAATGACCTGGGAAGAAAGGAGGCTGAAAACATTACCAAATGGCTGATTAACCTGGAAAGAAAGTAGTCCAAGAAACATTACCAAGTGGCTTAATGACCTGGGAAGAAAGGAGTCCGAGAAACATAGACCCGGAAAAAATGTAACTTTATTTACATTGTTCTGTTTTTCTAATTTCACCCCAAAACAATTTAAGAGCTCATTGGACAATAAATTTGAAAAAATATATAATAATTACAAAAATTAGGCTCATTATTCAGTACGCAGACGATACGGCACTCGCAATATCGCACGAAGACCTGATTACTGCAATAAATCTTATGCAACATGATTTTGTTGCCCTCCTGAAATGGTCTCATGACGCGGGTCTTATAATAAAGGCCAAAAAAACTAAAATTATGCACATAATATCTCCACACACCAGATATAAAGTAATTCCTTTGATATTTAAAACCACATTTGACTGCTTGTATAAAACTGTTGCACAGCCCTGTTTATGCGAAACCATTGATTTGATCAAAGTGTATGTGTATTTGGGTGATACTTTCGACTGCTACACGAAATGGGATGCACATGTACACATTACGGGCTATTGTGGGTAGGATTTATAAATTAAAATATTTCGTGCCTATAAGTACTTTAAAATAAATCTACATATCTCTGGCTGAATCCACTATCCGTTATGGAATTACTTCTTGGAGACATTCTTGTAAAACTAATATAAGTCATATCCAAATATTACAAAACTCCCTTATAAAATTGTTAATTCATAAATATAACAATGCACACAAAAACAACACTAAATTAATATACGAGTACTTACAAGTATCTGAATGTTTTCCTGTCAGAGGATTATTGTTTTATAATATTGTAGTCAATATATTATATTGTATGATTCCTTCAATAGGGAAAGAGTTTACCATAAACATAATACAAGATTCACTCAAGTGTGTTATGTAATGTAATGTTTGTTATGTAATAATATTAAATGGTAGAACCTACAGACAAGCTGATCTGTCACAGCTTTGTGGGACTACCCATATCTTATATTGTATTACACGTTATTATATTCAATTAAATAAATAAACAAAAAAAACTCAAAATAAACGATGTCCTTCCGAAATATACCAATAAATTCGTTGAAAGAACCCTAAACTATATTGTACCCAGAATATTTTATTAAATACCCATGACAATTAAAAATAATAATGTTTTTACTGCTTAAGTCAAATATAATATAAGGAAATGGCTATTAGATACTGTTTCGATAGCTATTGGAAGTTGTTATTTCTTCCGCGGAGTCTGAAATCTCTACCTACCACTATTGGAACGAAAAGGATAAAGAGGAAAAAATGGGATGTCAACCGAATACAAGATGATCCTACCTTGCTGGTGATATCCCGGGGTCCCACACACATGCAATAAAGAAAACTCCACGGTTGAAAACAATTGGTTTGCGCGGATCCGGGTTTCGAATTTAAGGCGACGAGACTAGAGTACTTGGCTGTCAGTACCGCGCGGGTGTTGAAATTGCACTGATGTTCGCGGTTAGGAATCAATCTTTAACCGGTGACAATGGAAAGATGGATATATAAGGATAGGTAGGTAAGACGGGAGGAATACATGGGTGTAGGTACAAATATGCCCGAACAGATACTGATGATTTATATTGATGCCCTACAGAAGCCGTTGTTTTCCTAATTGGAATTCACGTTCTAAGGAAATGGAAAATTATTATAATTTTGTATTACCTTATGTATATTAAACTATAGAAGAATTAAAAGGTCACGCATTCGTGGTTGCCTGGATGTCACGGATATAAGGATAAACACAGTAAGCTGGAGGAACAACAATTGATCTCAATTGTTGTATTTCAACATTACCATTTGGTATGGGCACATAGGACGGAGACCACCAGACCACAGAGTGAAGCAGGTTATATCTAATAAGCTTCATCAACAGTCATCCAGAGGAAGAACAAATAACTCCTGGATGACTCAATGCTTCAAAATATTACAGAGAAACGGCCTAGATGGCGGTATTCAGAACCGAAGAAGCTATAACCGACAAGAATATCCGACCCCAATAGCCTAGCTAGGCAAGAGTTCGGACAATGCAAGGAAGAAGAAGACTATTAAACTATAGAAGAATGTGTTTTTTTTAAGAAAGACTAACATTCCCGGGTTACGAATAACCCGATAATATTTGAAAATCTCCTACAACACCGCAGGGCTTGGGTTTTTTCCTTAAACTATATTGAAGTGAGCTACAAACCCAAGCATACAGGAATTGCTTAAGGCCCCGTTCTCCGCACAAAAAAAAACCATTTCGGACGAGTCGTGAAATTTACTTTTAACGCATTCGACAGGAAGTGTATCTGCAGCGCGCGGGTCAATAGGAAAGCGCGCGCATTATTATTACAAAAAGGTCTGGTTTGGAACTTGGCTAATAATTCTCAACAAGACTTGATACTTTAGTATCATTTCAAATATGCGTTCCCAGATAAGTTGATAATATTTGTAGGGCTGCCACAATTTTAAAATACACATAATATTTATGAAAATATCTGTTATTTTCTCAATGTATTACGTTAGATTACCTATAAAGTGTAATGTACACTTGAGGTGACCGTTCACAAAACAAAGCTATATTATTTATTATAACGGAACTACTATTATCATTGTTTCTCTTTAATTTCTCTTATCAATTTGGGAGACGGGACGGGATGGGTACTGCCGCGCCGCCCCGGAAAACATTTTTTGGATAACCAACACCCCTGCCGTAGGTCACCCAAGTGGTTTGCTATGTTTGGTGACTTAGCAGGGGTTCCGGGTTATGGGATGAGGTATCAATTTGGAAGGCGACCATTGCCGCCCGGCAACCATTCATTGGATAACAGAGGTGCCCGGGTTCATGGTGAGGCTTATCTATTTATTGGGTACTACTTTTTTTAAAAGAAAAATAGTCATAATTCGTATTCCTGGTTTACGAATAACCTGACAATTTGAAAATCTCCTACCAGCATCATAATAAGCGGAAGATGTTGCTTGTGCATTGAAAGAGGAATTGAACCCGCGAAATCTTGACCCGACCCATTTTTAAATTTTCAACTAAGTAAAGTGCACATTTTAATCATATTTGTTTAATACAGTCAATTTTTAATTTGGGAGGTGGGAATGGGTACCGCTGCCCCGGGAACCTTTATTGGATAAACAATACCTCTGCCATAGGTCACCCCAAGTGGTTCGCTACGTTTGGTGATTTAGTAGGGGTGCCCGGGTTCATGGGATGAGGTTTGTCCAGGTCTTGGAGGCGGATGACCAGGACATACTGAACCCGAGATTCCTACCCACCCCTTAAACCCTTTTCCTTCCCAGAACTCTCCTCTACTTCCTTTCCTTAAAAAAGCCCTCCACACAGCATCATAGGTGAGCATAAAGATGACATAGGCCCTGAGGGAAATTATGTTCCTCAGGGCCTCCTGTGTGGAGCTCATGTAAAAAAAAATGAATGGTACAAAAGGAGGTGTAGAGTGCAGCCTTCAGAAACTTCGTCAGGGTGCTTAGGGTGTGAACATACTAAAAGTTCTGACGTCTAGGTGGTGAGCTAGGGGTGGGAGGGGGGGGGGAGAAGGTTCAAATTTTTGGATTTACGCTTATATCTCGGAAACGGTGCATTTCAGAGGATTTTTTTTAGAATAAGTGAAAGCTCATAAAATTATCTACAACTTTTATTCTATACGTAATTTTCGAAATCCCAGCCGTTTTGGACTTACACGCTCCACAAATGTAGATATTTTCGAATAAAATCATTTTACCTCACATTTTTCATCAAATATTCCTTCATATCGTCTAAAATATTTATCAAAGAAAGAAATTTGATCGAAAGAAATTGTAAAGAATTTAACTCCCTTTTAGATAATATGTATACATTTGCAAACTAATCTTCAACCAGTAAATATTTACAGGAATTTTAAGTTTTTTAGTAAATGTCGTCATTTTTTTAATCTTATTACTGACACACCACTTTTGTTTGTTACAGATTGTGGGACTTGGATTTCATTTATTATTTCATCATTTAGTTCCTAAAATAATTAGTTTAATGAATCTTCACCAACTTGAACAGCATCTTAGCAAGTTATTGTGGCGTCTCCGACGACTCTACTCCACAAAAATTGACATTATTTCACTGGTTTGTGGGAAGGGAGGATGTGCATCAAACCACTGACCGAGTTTGGCACAACCTGTTTTTGCCTACATGCACCTTTTTCCTCTTTATTTATATCCGGGGGTAAAGTGCACAAACTTCGGGAGATAATTCTGCACGACAGTACACGTAAAAAAAGATACGAAACTTTTTTCAAAACGTTCTAAGGTAGTTACGGGTAAAAAAGTTTTGTTGTTTGTATGAAAAAAATAATATTCTTCCGTGAAAAAATAATTTTGTATAGGGAAAAAATTGAATTTAGAAAAAAGTTATTTGTCTTTTTTACATTCACCATCATGTACCTCCCGAAGTTTATGTAGAAATTTATGAAGTGGCAGCCTTAAAAGCTATCAGCAAACTACAGCTTTGCTAGGACTTGTTAACCGATGGAATCTAAATTATTAAAAATTTATAAAAAGGTCAAAGTAATTACTTATAACAATGTAGTCGGTTTTAGTAAACAAGCGAAACTTTTATTTACTTACATTTACGTAACGCATTTTGGTTTTATTATCCAACGAACATCTAATATAATAATAGGTAGTAATAAAATAATACGTATGATGATAATTACATATTTCCATGTCCGTAACAATTTGGGACGCGGGTAAGGGTGCCGCCGCCCCGGAAACTATTTATTGGATAACCCCAAGTTGTTCGCTACGTTTGGTGACTTAGCAGGGGTGCCCGGGTTTGGATCTTGGTGGCGGATGTGTCTGCCCACCAGCTGCGTGGTAGGCCAGATCGGGAGAGACTGGTTGAGGGAGATCTTGTGACCTCTCAGGCAGAACTCTTTTGGAACATCGCCTTGTACCGCATTGGGAGGGATGGATTCAAAAGTCCGTCACACCCAAGCCCACTGACCCTCAAATTCCTACCCACCCATATAACCTTATCCTTTCCAGAACTTCCTCTCCTTCATTTCCATTAAAACACCCTCCACACAGCATATCCAAAGATGACATATGCTCTGAGGGAAAAAAATCTTCAGGGCCTGTGTGGAGTTACTGTAAAAAAACAAGGTAATTTTTGAAAGCAGATTTTTGTTAGCAGTTTGATCCGTAAAAATGTATTATTTATTATTATGTCGTATAATTTTAATAAATGAGCAAAATAAAAGCTTTTGCATTCAATGGTCACTTAAAAAAACGTAATTTAATTTTAAAAAACTTGCCCGGGAATTTCAATTTCGGAAGCATAGGAAATAGATTTATTTCCCAAAGTACGCATTCTGTAAAAAATAAAACAATAACTGTCACCTTTGTTATATAATACACAAATAAATTGAAAATTTATTTTCATAATAAATATTACATAATAGTAAATAATACGAGTATGTATTATATTAATAAAATCAAAATTTTATTTTTTTCTTCTTACCTTATACATTCCATCATACGTTCTCGATTTTGGAGATAATGTTTACGCTTAGAAATACGACTTTTATTGTTGTTGTCTTACCATTTTCGCAAAATAATATTATTATTTACGTTCGTGTATATTAAACAAATCATGAAACGTAGGACTACACGTCTGTGTGGCGAGCTGTCTGGACAGCGAATGACGAATATTTGAAAGGCACATAGGTTACACGCACGTTAGATAGAGATGGCCTGTAAATATTATCTTTAGAATTAAAAAACCTAAGCGCCTGTTGTTAAAATATTTAATTAATCTCGGTTTATTGAAAAAAGAGCAAAAATCTCGCAATAATTGTCTTTAATTTTATTTAAAGAAACGCTGTGAATTTTTTCATACATATAACTTGTAAAATAACTGAAACAAACGTGTTAATAATAATTTTTGAAGCATACTTTGTGATTTTTTTCTATCGAGGGAATTTTCTATAATTTGCGTTTCGGCGCGATAAATGTCTAGATATTATCTTCAAAAATAACATATATTTTTTTAAGAGCTTAAAAACTTCAAATGTTTAAGGGAGATTTGTAAGAAATCGGTAGAAATTGGGAGAACCGAGGTTTAAATATTTAGTCTACAACGACTTTGTAACAAATGTAATTGAAATAATTGATTAAAATCCTTGTAGACTATCCCTCTCTCCCTCCCACATATGTTTTATAATAATTATTAAAACAAATTATTTGTACCAGTTTAAAGATGGCTCAATGGTGGTGTTTTCGACATGTTTAGTGTAAGTACGTTTGAGTCCAGCCATGTTTTCACTCAAGTGATTTCTAAATTTGCTATGTTAAATACATTATTCCAATCCTTAAATTTAAAGATTAAAACTGTGTCGTCTGTATAACTAACTATTTCACCATTTATTTCCATGCTATAAAGTTCATTTACGTAAATAGTGAAAAGAACGGGCCCTAGTATGCTTCCTCGTGAAATTTATCGTACATGTCAAAACTTTTTATGTGCCTCTTTTTTTCTCTTAATCCATATTTTTATCAGAGATTAATTTGTAATATTTAATTAAATGAAGACAATATAAGCGAAACTCAATCGAATATCTAGAAACAGAAAAATCAGAAAAAGATATTGACACCTCTGGGACATGAGAGGTCCAATAGCATCCCCAAAGATGACATAGGCCCTGAGGGGAATTATTATCCTCAGAGCATCCTGTGTGGAGCTAATGTTAAAAAATTATATATAAATATATCACTACTTTGTGCACGTTGCACAGATTTAATTTGATTTTGAATAACAAACTTGACTTTTCGAGTACAATGACCAATGAAAAGCATTAAAATAGTAAATAATATGTAGGCGCAGTCCAATGACAGAGGATACACATGAGCATCGAAAAAATCTATTTTTCAAATTAAAACAAACAGTTCGTGTTTGAAAAGAATCTCCTACTTGGGTTCTCACTAAAGAAACCACTCAATCACATCTTTGCGATTCTTTCAAAGAAACCATCCCTTCGTCCAGAATACAATTATTAATGTTCCCAAAAGTTGTCTTGACAGAAACTCATTCCTTTGATCTCTTGAACGAAACCATTACTTTGATAAGAATATTATGAACTAAATATACAATTTCGCTGTCCTGAAACGAAAATCCTTCCCGTTGAACAGACAAAGTATCACTTATTATGTAATGTATTGGAATTTATATATATAAATGAAAAAATTTAAAAAATTTAATGAGAATTTAACCACGAATAATGATTATTTTATTATTTCCTGATGAAAATTGATCAAAGGAAACCCACTCTATGTATAAATTAATAAATAGTAGTTTTTATTTTATTGAAACTTCTTTACGCACGCTTGACTTGGGGAGTAAGCTGGTGAATGCGTGAAGAGACCGTTATGAAAAGTGTGATCGGGCGAGGCGAACGGTCGGGCCTTTACGCACGCTTGACTTGGGGAGTATGCTGGAGAATGTGTGAAAAGAGCGTTATGAAAAGTGTGATCGGGCGAGGCAAACGGTCGGGCCTTTACGCACGCTTGACTTGGGAAGTATGCTGGAAAATGTGTGAAAAGAGCGTTATGAAAAGTGTGATCGGGCGAGGCGAACGGTCGGGCCTTTACGCACGCTTGACTTGGGGAGTATGCTGGAGAATGTGTGAAAAGAGCGTTATGAAAAGTGTGATCGGGCGAGGCGAACGGTCGGACCTTTACGCACGCTTGACTTGGGGACTAAACTGGTGAATGCGTGAAGAGAGCGTTATGAAAAGTGTGATCAGGCGAGGCGAACGGTCGGGCCTTTACGCACGCTTGACTTGGGGAGTATGCTGGAGAATGTGTGAAAAGAGCGTTATAAAAAGTGTAATCGGGCGAGGCAAACGGTCGGGCCTTTACGCACGCTTGACTTGGAATATTATATAAAACGCAACTATATCTATCTTGTATCATGTTCATTATATAACAACTGCCATAATATATGAAACGCAACTATACTTTTTATTTAAGTTTAGTTTAAACGTTTCAAGGGTACAGTGAAAAATATCGATGTCTCTTAGGGCATTGTAAGATTTGCAGATACGTCCGAGCAAAAAAATTTGTGCATATTTCGATTTGAAATATTGTATAAAAAATAGGGTATTCGATCTGGTATTGCGTTCGTATACATCTATCTTGTATCATATTTATTACACAACAACTCCCATAATATATGAAACGCAACTATATAATACCTATCTTGTATCATATTTATTATACAACTCCCATAATATATGAAACGCAACTATATAATACCTATCTTGTATTATATTTATTATACAACAACAAATCCCATAATATATGAAACGCAACTATGTAATACCTATCTTGTATCATATTTATTGTACAACAACTCCCATAATATATAAAACGCAACTATATAATACCTATCTTGCATCATATTTATTGTACAACAACTCCCATAATATTTAAAACGCAACTATATAATACCTATCTTGTATCATATTTATTGTACAACAACTCCCATACTAAAAAATGGCAAATAAATAATACCTTTCTTGTATCATATTTATTATACAACCACTCCCATAATCATATTTATTATACAACAACTCCCATAATATATGAAACGCAACTATATAATACCTATCTTGTATCATATTTATTATACAACAACTCCCATAATATATGAAACGCAACTATATAATACCTATCTTGCATCATATTTATTATACAACAACTCCCATAATATATGAAACGCAACTATATAATACCTATCTTGCATCATATTTATTATACAACAACTCCCATAATATATGAAACGCAACTATATGATACCTATCTTGTATCATATATATTATACAACAACTCCCATAATATATGAAACGCAACTATATACAGATGCAATTGCAACTTTTACAAAAGCAATCTCTGATAATCTTGATAAAGGCCGCAAGCCCCTCGCTGTTTTCTTGGATCTAGCCAAAGCCTTGGATACTGTCTCTCACCGCATACTTTTGAAGAAACTCCTTCAGGTAGGAATAAAAGGTACTCCCCTCAAATGGTTTGAGAACTATCTAACAAATAGGTCACAATCGTCTCTTGTAAATTCTGCTAAAGAATACAGAAGTACAAGTTTACCAATCACGTACGGTGTGCCTCAAGGCAGTGTATTAGGCCCACTTCTCTTTCTAATATATATTAACACTTTATGTAACTTGGAAATTGATGGAACTATAATATCTTTTGCCGATGATACGGTAATCATCTTTGAAGCTGAAAATTGGAACTCAACTATGGAAAAAGCAAATAAGGGCCTGAATAAAGTAAAACATTGGTTAGATGACAACCTTCTGACTCTTAATGTTGACAAAACAAAATATTTACTTTTCTCCATACGTAAAGTCACTCCTCCTCAAAACTGTCCTAATCTTATCATTCACTCATGCTCACAGAACCATATTACCCCTACACCACCCCACAATAATTGCTCATGTACCAACCTAAAAAAATCCGACCAAATTAAATATCTGGGGATTGTTATAGATGACCAACTGCGTTGGGAGGACCATGTCAATTTCACAACAAAAAGACTCCGCAAATTGTGCTATATATTTCTCTCTCTCAGATCAATCCTGAAACTTCAAACAATTAGATGCATATATTTTGCACTATTCCAATCAATAGCCACATATGGTATCGTGGGATGGGGAGGCTGTGCAGCTTCAATTATATATCCCATGATCTTAATTCAAAAGCTGCTACTAAGGATTATATTAAAATGTCACCCATCTCACCCATCAGAGCCACTTTTTAAAAAATTCGCAATTCTAGACATTAGACAATTATACGTTAAGACAATTCTCATACACTTAAGGAAAAATGATTTAACACTCAAAACTCAACAAAATATTTACACCCGCTATTCATCACAGCAAAAATGCAAAATTCCTCCAACAAAAACAGCTTTCGCCCAACGACAGTTCTCTTACATCGCGCCTAAAATGTTCAACTTACTAAGTATTGATATTAAGACATCGAAAACTGATGATCTTTATGCCATTAATATACAGAACTGGTTATCTACTCAGGGAAGGAAATATTATAAAGAATGCCTTACATCTTAAAAACTGTTCTTATTTTTTCATATTTCTCGAGTAAAAATCTTATCTCTAAATTAATTTTCAACCAAAACTTTATATGACGCTGATGCTTTTTTTCATATTTTTGACATTGTTCGTCCATTTCATATGCTGCTTAGGAATACTTGCTTTTGTTTTTTGGGGTCTAAGACTATCATTGTTCATCTGTATAGATGATTTACATATTTATTCTCATTTTTTATTTCTATTATCCTTAAAATATTATTATTTTGTTACTTTTATTTTTATTACTTATTCTATTTTATTTTTATTTATACAAGATTCACCTAGTTTAACTCCTTTCCTGTATGTGATCATGTACCTAATACTAGTATAATATATATGCTATATGTTTGTACTTTCATCTACATATATATGGATGATTATTAATATTATATACTTAATATCTTATGAATCTCGACTACCATAATACGGGCATTTGCCTAGCTTGGTAGTCGAAATACCATGTAAAACAATCCTGTAATAAACAAAATGAATAAAGAAAATTAAAAAAAAAAATTAAAAAAATAATACCTATCTTGCATCATATTTATTATACAACAACTCCCAATATATGAAATGCAACTATATAATACCTATCTTGTATCATATTTATTATACAACAACTCCCATAATTATTAAACGCAACTATATAATACCTTCCTCTTCCCCACCTCCTTCCCCTCCCCACTACCTTCAGCCTCACAACATACCCCAATTGGGGATGCCATAGTCTCACTGGCTCCAGACGGGAGCAGTTGAGATTCTTGTGCGGTATTCACTGTAAAAAAAAAAAAAAAATGAAACGCAACTATATAATACCTATCTTGCATCATATTTATTATACAACAACTCCCATTATATATGAAACGCAACTATATAATACCTATCTTTTATCATATTTATTGTACAACAACTCCCATAATATATGAAACGCAACTATATAATACCTATTTTGTATCATATTTACTATACAACAACTCCCATAATATATGAAACGCAACTATATAATACCTATCTTGTATCATATTTATTATACAACAACTCCCATAATTATTAAACGCAACTATATAATACCTATCTTGTATCATATTTATTATACAACAACTCTCATAATATATGAAACGCAACTATATAATACCTATCTTGTATCATATTTATTATACAACAACCGCGGGTGTTCGCTGCGCACATCGAAATCCCCAAAGTTGTATCGCAATCGCATAAATCGTTTAGAAACGCTGAATTTCATTTCCCAGTGCTCACTGTTTTATAAAGAAATCATTGCGGGCATGCACACATCAAGTTCCCAAAATATCATCGCAACTGGATGAATGTGTGGTGAAGCCAACACTCAGGTACGTACCTACTTAAGGTATGTACCTGTGCAGCACGGTGATGTCGCCGCATGGTACAACTGGGAACGAAACACGAAGAATACCTACCTACCTGCGCTGACATATTTGGAATCTCGTCGCACGTTATGGAAAGTACCGGAGCATTTACATTCCCTGTACATTAGGCGTCAGAACCATCGAGAAACGTATCGTATTTTCTCGATTTTACCAGCCGAATTATTAAACCATTACCTCCGCCGCGGCATTATAAAAGCCGGAGTAATGATCTGACCCAGTCAGTCGATAGAATAGCAAGCCAAACAACTTGTACCGTTATTTACAACTGTCTCGCTCCGTGTAATATTTTGAATTATTAATAAACGATCAACAGTTAATTCCAGTGTTTTCTTTACGCGTTTACGTAGTGCGTCTGATTGCTACAAATGGTTTAGGAACGCATGAGGAACATACACACATACATTCATACACGCATGCATGCAAGCAAGCAAATATAAATTGATTTACATATATATACATATAGATAGATTTTTATATATATATAAAGACATTGTGAAACACGCACTGAATTTAAAGTACTACGTTCCTAAATGAAGAATTTGCCAACGTGACCCATGCTAAAAAAACGTATCCCATTCTAAAATACCAACACTCTTTTGTTGACCCGTAAAAAGCAATATCTTGTTCGACATGTTTTTTAAAAAAAAAACATCGGGGTAGAAAAAAACTATAAAAATCTGCAAAAAAACATACACATGGCAACCCTGCCATTAGAATCAAAATACTGATATCAACTGTATAAAATATGATCACAGATATCATCGAAGCGTAGTTTGTTTTCAACTCCGTACTGGAGAAGTTCAATACAATAATTTTTTAAAATAAATTCGGTGTTGCAAATTTATTTCCAAAATGCGTTATTTAATAGAAATTGCATTAACGGTTTCACTTTTAACGGCACTAGGTGATGGACAACTCCAAGGTAACAATTATCAAAAACCTTTCCCCTGCTTTTTATATATATTCAATCCTACTAATATTATAAAGGTGAAAGTTTGTATGGACGTATGTTTGTTACTCTGTCACGCAAAAACTACTGAATAGATTTTAAAAATTCTTTCACTAATAGTAAGCTACATTATTTGCGAGATCTATAGGCTATATATATTGGTAAACTCTGGCGTTATGAATAATCTCTGGCGTTATTAAATTATTTATCATACGTTTTCTGTCGCTAACAAAAACGATTTATTGCAAACGCCAATTATCGCCTTGGAAACGATGTTTTTTTAATTAGGTTACTATGGACATCCCTTTGATGTTAAAATTCAAATATGTATAAAATACTAATTCCTACTTTACAGAATGGATTTTAATGAAACTTTACAATAATATTAACTATAGCTCAGAGCTCTGGCATTACGAAATTTGTATGAAAAATTGCAATAGGTGGAACGATTAGTAAGATATCTATAATTTTTTAATCGATTAAAATTATTAGGGAAGTAGGTACTAAATTCGCTTAAATATTTTGTAAAATAGAATTTTTATTTAAGAATCTTTGTTTTGCAAAATGTCATTCTCAAAATTTTGACATAATCTCAGACAACAATAAATTATTGTTTTAATTGGATAGACAGGTATCGCATTTTTTAAGTTTAAAACTGCCGTACTGGATTTTTTGGTAGAATATAAAAAGAAGAATAATAATTCGTACTTAATAACTATCTATAAAAATGAATCACCAAAATCTATGTATGCATAAACCCGAACGACTGAACCAAATTGGATAATTCTTGGAGGTTGTGGGGAGGGGTAGGGGGTGGGGGGAAGGAGGTTGATGGGGGGAGTGGAGTGGGGGGAGGGAAGGTGGCGGAGGCTGAGTGGAAATCCTCTAATGCCATGCGAGCGAAGCCGCGGGAAAAAGCTAGTTCTTAATATGTTGTAAAACCAATGTTTGAAATCAGAATAATTTCTTTTTTTAACAATTATCAAATTATTTGATAATGGAAATGTGAAACAACTGTTAAATGTAATAATAATTATACGGCAAAACTTGTTTATAAATAAAATTCATCTTTTTAATATTTATTTCGTTGTAAATTACATAATACAATTATTGAATGAAAGAAAATATTCAAATCAAAATGGAGTTTTATAAATTAAACTTGAAACTTATAGAAAGAATAAATAATAATATTTGGATGACTTGTCCAGCACCATTTTTGTGAAAAATCACCTCAAGGCCACAGTACGAACTTACATATATCATATTTCTATAATTCTTACTTCTGACTACAAACTGGACAAACCATTATAACAACTTATGGCTAAAAATTACATCCACCGGTTCATCCAACGATTCGAAACTATTTGTAGGCATGTACAATGATTTGACCGATTAACGCGATACTGCGTAAAAATGTACTGTACAGGACCACACTTACTTAGGGGGTCACTAGAGGTTAACACGGTTTATTGTTTATTTAGAGAAATTAGGTACAGTTCGCAAGCAGAAGAAATAATTGTGTACACATGATGTTTAATCCTGATATATTTTAATAATAATAATAAGTTCTAATTATTATTTTTAATTGTTAAACTAACGTTTTTTTTTAAGACGCCACCTAACGAGGGATTTAACACTAACAGTGTCTCTCTCGCAAAAATAAAGTTGGTTGTTTTCAGGTGGAAAAAATATAATAAGCAGTAATTGTTGAATGAAACACTAGTATATATTGAATCATTTGGCGGGTACAAGATAAGCCGCCATAGCTCAATTGGGAGAGCAGCTGACCGGCAATCAGAAGGGCACGGGTTCAAGTCCCGTTGGCGTCATGTATCTTTTCTCGGAAGATTTTTCAATGTGGATGAGTGTTTCAGGCTGATAATTATTGCTTATAATAATAATAAGTTCTTTAATGAGCATTTTTTGGAAAACAAAAATAAAAAATAAAAAAATATATTGCTCTCCGCTGGAGCGACTAAGGTCAAAATGTGGACCGCTTTTATTTTCTGAGATTGACAGCGGTCCAAAATTGAACCATATTTTTTTTCCAAGGTTTTTGTACCAAAGTTTACGATTTTAAAATACTTTTTTTTTTTTAATCCTACAATTATGTGATAATCAACCAACGTGAACTCATTGGCTATGTAGAACAATAATCAGTTTGTATGTCTCCATATAAAAATTCGGAATTATGATTATTTAATGTGACCGGAAAATATTCAAAATGATCTCTAAAAAACACGCGCAATCGGAGGAAAAAGTTTTTAATCGCGCTGTCGCTCCAGAGGCTATTTTTCTAATTTCTGTGTGTAATAGAAGTGTTCACGCTTTTTGACTGAAACCCGTAGTTTTGATGGGTTTCTAGTACTTACTTTAAAATGCAGTTTTATATTTTTAACTGATTCATTTTATTTCAATTTAATAAATTTTTAAGAGAGGTTTATTCTTACGTTTGTACAAAAATTCATTTTAATTACTTATAACACACTAAACAATAAATTTACTGCCATTTATTGAGTACTCTATTAAAACTAAAACCCTTAACTTTGACATCTAGATTGCTGTTTGTTAAATAAATACGTTATTTTAAATAAATACAATGAAAAAGTATTTTTTTAAATTAATACGTTTTAAACTTAAAAATTATATTATATTACCACGAATGCTCATTACTTCCAAAAAATAATAAAATTAAAAATAAAATATAATATTACTAGCGGAAATTTGAGTTGCTGTTAATCAAAGGACAATTTATCCAAAAATGAGTTAAATTTGTAATTTTTCTTCGTTTTATTTCTCTTTCAATCTGTTTGGGTTTTTTAATTATTTATTTTTCGATCTGAATATTTTATCGGAATATTTCTAGGAAAATATGTAAGTCTTTTACGAAGTGCGTTTTAAGAAGATTTAAAAAATAAATTTTCAGCAAAAAAAATCTCTCAAAATGCAGGTCATAAAAGTACCTATTATCCTAGAAATATTCCGACCACGCAGGTTGAAAAATACATATAAAAAAACGGAAAATATGACATATTTAACTCATTTTTGGATTTTCGGTCCTAATTACGGCATTTCAAATTTCGGTAATCGATAATAATAATAAAAATAATTGGATAATTTGTAGAGCGCCGTTTTTGTGAAAAATCACCTCAAGGCGCTTGATATTACTAAGAAAACCCGTTACCTATTATAATTCTTCAAAACATCGTATCAAGTAAAATAAACAGTAAGTAATAAAAATAATATAAAGCTGTGTTGTTCTGCCACATAGGATAGGGACACCCTAATCTATAGGATAGGGACACCCTAATCTATAGGATAGGGACACCCTAATCTATAGGATAGGGACACCCTAATCTATTCTGGCTAGGGACACCCTAATCTATAGGATAGGGACACCGTAATCTATAGGATAGGGACACCCTAATCTATAGGATAGGGACACCCTAATCAATTCTGGCTAGGGACACCCTAATCTATAGGATAGGGACACCCTAATCTATTCTGGCTAGGGACACTCTAACCACCTAGCGGTATGGAATATACTTTACGACCTATTCTCATACCCAACAAATACACATAACAAAATTTCATAAAAATCGTTTTAGCCGTTTTGGAGCAGTGCAACCACAAATACGGTGACGCGAGATTTTTATACATAAGGGAATAAATTGATCATGAAGTATATTTTTTTTATTTTTTGAACAAAATATTGGTGTTCCGGTTGCTATTTGCGATTCATAATTTGAAGATTAGTATAAATTCTCAATGATCGTCCAAAAAGAAATGCTATATTATATTACGTTAATCTATTTTGTTAAGTTTTTATCAACATTTTATAAATCGTGTTATTTTATGACATGAAGTGATTAGTTATTTTTGTGCCAACGGGTAAATATCGCCGATCTAGGTGCGTGGCCTCCTGACTTTTCCTCCTCCGTCACCACTCACATTTAAAAAAATAATAATTTTTTGTAAAATTTAAGGGAAAAATCTATTTTGATCTGTTTTATATGATATTTTCTCACAGATTATTTGCACCCGATCGTATTAGGATTTGCATTGCGCCCGACGGAGGGTTAAAGATGATGGCCGTTTTAATGGTCCATGCTGATTCCTTTTTAAAATGGAAACGTTGTATTTATACACTGGATCGAAATGAAGATCTAGTCTCTTTCAACGGAAGCAATCTTCCGAACAGGCCCTCCATTGATATGCTTGGTGTAACCCTAAGTGACCAGCTCAGGTATGGGGGCTCCATCGAAGACAGAGAAAAGTTAGCCTCCCAAAAGCTGGGCGTTCTGTACAGGGCCCGCAGATACTTTAATAGTACACAACTGCTAACCTTGTACAAATCACAAGTACGCCCCACGGTTGAATTTGGCAGCCATCTCTGAAAACACCTGAAAAATACCCTCGACTCTGTGCAGAAACGGGCGGTCCGTTTGATAGATTCTCCCATCTTAACAAACGAATTGCAATCTTTAGAGCACAGGCGTCGGGTGGGAATGCTATCCTTGTTCTACCGGTATTACAATGGCAGATGCTCCGAGGAACTAGCATCATTGATTCCTTCGGCACCGGTGCATAGTCGGGAAACACGCCAAACGCGTGCCCAACATTTGTACACGGTTGACATTTGTCACATGAGAACGGGTCGTTTCTTCGACTCTATCTTGTGTTCAACAGCTCTGCTGTGGAATGATTTGCCGGCCTCTGTGTTTCCTCCTTCCTACAACATGGGTCTCTTCAAGAGCAATGTTAATTCCTTCCTCTCCTCAAAAAGACCCTCCACACAGCATCCCAGATGACATAGGCCCTGAGGGAAATTATTTTCCTCAGGGCCTGCTGTGTGGAGTTAATGTAAAAAAAAAAATATAGGAGCGACAGCCAAAATTGAAAGTTTTTTCTCGGATTCCTCGGAATTTTTCTTGACCGTTTTGAATATTTTCGGCCCACCTTAAAAAATCATACCTCCGAATTTTATTATACGACATACAAACTCATTATAGTTTTATATGGCCAATGAATTCACCTATCTTTTATCGATTGTCACATATTCGCGGAATTTATAAAACAAATATTAAAAAATCGTAAACATTTGAAACAGATATATTCTCAGGATTTTCTATCTATAAACTCTCGTGGGAAGTTCAATTTTGCGTTCACATTAAATATTTTCTAGGAAGTTTCTTTTAAATGGTCTATTTGATTATCACAATCTATAATTATATATATGTGAAAAAAGTGAATTTTGATAAGTTTTGAAGTGTTTAATGTTCGCTTTGATCAAACTTTTGACAGGAATTATGGTCGAGAGATGGCGACATGGAATTTATAAGGTACTTACCAAAAATAACTGCAGTAACTCAAACAGATACATTATTTACCATAAATCCACAATACCAGTTAACCCGATTATTGGTTTATTTATTGAAATTCTGCGTTATAACTCACAGTCTGATGAGCAAAAAATATGCAAACATAACCACAAAAAAATTGTGTTTCAAATATACACTGAATTTTAAATATTAAAACACGTTAAAACATGTTGAATGCATTACTAATTCAATCATTATTACACTGGTAAACATAAATGTTAGAAAAATCCTCTAAAACACAATTAAAAGCCCCATTTTACACTGAGGCATTTTGACAGTTGAACCTTTTAAAACCAGTTGTAGGCCGTTTGCGCTGACTTTTCCTATAAATCTACAAAATACGATTTTGTAAATTTTTTTTTTTTTTTTTTACATTAACTCCACACAGGAGGCCCTGAGGAAAATAATTTCCCTCAGGGCCTATGTCATCTGGGATGCTGTGTGGAGGGTCTTTTTGAGGAGAGGAAGGAATGAACATTGGTCTTGAAGAGACCCATGTTGTAGGAAGGAGGAAACACAGAGGCCGGCAAATCATTCCACAGCCGAGCTGTTGAACATAAGAACGAGTCGAAGAAACGACCCGTTCTCATGTGACAAATGTCAACTGTGTACAAATGTTGGGCACGCGTTTGGCGTGTTTCCCGACTATGCACCGGTGCCGAAGGGATCAATGATGCTAGTTCCTCGGAGCATCTTCCATTGTAATACCGGTAGAACAAGGATAGCATTCCCACCCGACGCCTGTGCTCTAAAGATTGCAATCCGTCTGTTAAGATGGGAGAATCTATCAAACGGACCGCCCGTTTCTGCACAGAGTCGAGGGTATTTTTCAGGTATTTTGGAGCTCCAGACCAGAGGTGGCTGCCAAATTCAACCGTGGGGCGCACTTGCGATTTGTACAGGGTTAGCAGTTGTGTACTTTTAAAGTATCTGCGGGCCCTGTACAGTACGCCCAGTTTTTGGGAGGCTAACTTTACTCTGGCTTCGATGGAGCCCCCATACCTGAGCTGGTCACTTAGGGTTACACCAAGCAAATCAATGGAGGGCCTGTTCGGAAGGTTGCTTCCGTTGAAAGAGACTAGATTTTCATTGCGATCCCTTTTAGACGTAATCAGACAAGATTGGGTCTTTGAAACATTAAATTCAACGAGATTATTTTTACCCCAAGAGAAAACACTCTCGAGGTAACCGTCCATTCTTTGCTTGAGATAATTCGTAAATAACTACAACATAATGCCATCTATTGAATATAAATATAAGTAACATATTTCAGCTACCGGCGTGTTTGAAAATATTACAAAAAAAGTTTAATGTATCTAGGGAAAATTTGCCAAAATTGGCAGCAAAGCAATATCAGGTATTTTAAATATTGGGGCAGAAAGCGCTCCAGCGGCTATTTGGACTTTTTCAAAACAGTTCCTACCTAAATACCTGCCCGCAAAATAATAAGTAATTGTCATTGAGATAGTGACGATTCTTTGAAAAAATTGTAAAATAACTGATTTGAATAATAATAAAAAGTTACATAAAATACCCGGTTTTTAATGAATTAGGAATTTAATTACAAATGTTACATTTAGAAAGGAAATTTTGATTTAGATTTATTAAATAAGTTACAGTTAGAAATACTCATTTTTAGACGCATCCTCGCAAATTGCCCAGACTAAACGGATTTTAAGGGCCTTTAACCAGCCACACGAGGTGATGGAACGAGTGATCAACGACAAACTGCTCACATACCTCGAGAAGAACAAAATTATTAACGACCGTCAATACGGATTCCGGCGGAACCGCTCGTGTGGTGATCTTCTCGCGTATGTGACGCATGTTTTGGTGTTTTGGTGAGACCGTTTGGAACGTTTTGGTGAGACCCAAACGGTTGCACTGGAAATTTCCAAGGCCTTTGACCGGGTTTGGCACCGAGTACTTGTCAACAAACTGCCTTCTTACGGACTTCCCGCTTCCTTGTGTACGTGGATTGCCAACTTTTTAAGGGAGAGGTCGATTCAGATGGTAGCCGATGGTTTTACTTCTTCCTCACACTCGATAAATGCTGGCGTCCCACAGGGATTGGTTTTGTCTCCGGATTTGTTTTTGTTTTTTTTGTTTTTTGCACATCAACAACCTTTTGTCATGTGCACCAATTCATTGTTACGCGGATGACAGTACAGTCCATGATAACTTTTTGTTTGACAAGCCCCCAAAGGGCTCACGGAGGAAGAAAAACTGTTTACGTAATTAATTTATGCCCCCATGGGCCCTGAGGAAAATTATCTTCCTGTGTGGAGTTAATATAAAAAAATCTGAAGTGATGCCCTCTGTTATTTTCAGAAAAGAACCGTTGAAGTTTTCAAACAGCGCGCAGCGTCCCCGATAAGAATATGTCGAAAAGGAAATTTACCTGGAAACCTGGTATTTCTCGATTTAAAAAACTTTTATGCAATTTCCCGGCCCATTTTCGGAGCAATTTTTTCCCGTTTTCGGGATCAAAAGTTTTCCAACACCAAAATATTCCTATCTTCAAAAACAAACATAATTTTAAAATTAAAAATTACCCTACCCATTTTCAGAGTACTAGTTTTCTTATCTTCCCGGAGAACCTTTTTTCCGAAAAATACATTTTTTCAAGATGGAAATTTTCCATACTCAATACACTTAATATCAAAACTATTAATTTGTTAAAAGAACACCCAACCAATTTCACCAGAGGAAAATATTTCTGTAAAATAAAATTTTCAAAATCTTCGAAACATTAAGTGAGAAAATCAAAAAAGATAAACATAAATAAAGTATAAATATAAAAATCAAAAAAGATAAATAAAGTTAAGAAACTCTCGAAATTTTCCGGTTTTTCTATTATTTGTGAACATTTTTTTTCAGCAAAAAATTGGTCAAAAGGTTAGGTTAGTTTATGGACAATTTTTCTGTTATTTTTTGTTTTAACGAATTTTCAAAAAAGTTGACTTGATTCTGAGTTTTCATGGAAACACATTTTTTTGGGAGTGGGTACCCTCGGACCACCCTTGGGTGTGCCACTGGTCGCTTTGTACAAAATATAAGCATTGATTCTGCTAAATTCAAAATGCTAACTACGAGATTTTGCTTTACACACAATGCTTGCGCCCTTTTGTCAACCACAATATTACCTATATTATGATCGACGACTTATATTATATTGTCACATTAGTCTTTCACAAATTGAGATGAACGTCATGTGTTCGCAATTTTAGTACATATTAAAAAGAAAACCTTATGTCCATTTGAGAGAAAAACATTATTATAATTTATTAACAAAATCACTAATAAAACCTCTTGTCCGTATGAGAGTTAAACATTATCATCGTTTATTAACGAAATCACTAAGAAAATCTCATGTCCGTATGAGAGTTAAATATTATCATAGTTTATTAACAAAATCACTAAGAAAATCTCTTGTCCGTATGAGAGTTAAACATTATTATAATTTATTAACAACATCACTAAGGAAACCTCTTGTCCGTATGAGAGTTAAACATTATTATAATTTATTAACAACATCACTAAGAAAACCTCTTGTCTGTATGAGAGTCAAACATAATTATAATTTATTAATAAAATCGTATCATTTAAAATAATGATTAAGAAAAAAAGTAATGTAAAACAAATCAGATAAATAAATCAATAAAACACAAAATACACTTTTTTAATCGTTTGAGAAAATAGAGATGTTCCGGTTGAATTTTGAAAAGGGGTGAAGTTTCTCATAATTGCGATTCCTAATTTGAAGATTAGAATAAATTCTCAAAAATCATTCAAAATAAGAAATATGGACGCACAGATAAATTTTATTTGATTAATTTATGTTATTTCACAATTAAATAATTAAAAATAATATCTAGTATATTTGCGGCACCTTCAAAAATGGAAGAAAATGTAAGTATCACCATGGAGTAAATGACCGAATAGCAAGGTACTTCCCCACCTCTTCGTCGTCTAATCCCCCTCCCACTACCTTCAGCCTAACAACTGTCCCCATTGTGAACGTGATAGTCTCTCTTGCTCCAGACGGAAGCAGTTGGAACTCTTGTGCGGAAATCATTTTAAGTCATGTTGTTTTTGACTGAGCCTCTATTTTAAATATGCCGTTTTACATTCCGTCCGTAGTAGCGAGTCTTTGAGGTGGAATACAAACTTAACGTCTTAAGACCTTAGCGTGAAGAATTCTTAAAGATACCTCATACCATAGACCGGCAAACATCAATCCTCAAGTAATCCACAGACTCACATTACTTCTAAATTGTGGGTACAATCTTTATCGTCATGTTATGTGCTTTTAAATTTTTTGTCATATTAATTTTTTTTTTTAACTATGTATATTTTTTCAAATTATTGTTGTATTGTGTAACCCTGGCTTGTCTGTTTGCAGGGAGTAACTGCACAATGAAGCACACAGGAAGGGTGGGAGTGTGCACACCATTCGCCAACTGCCAGTCAGCGGAGAGAGCCGCCAGTAAAGGCAATTTGCCACAGGTACTGTTCCTCCCTTTATGTGTCTCTGACAATAACAGTACGTTTAACTACGCGCCCCTAACATGACCTTTCCTTGCTTACAGAAATGTGACTTAACTGATAACGACTCGGAGTTGGTGTGCTGCGTGGCGGCTACCTGTCCACCGCTGCTGGGGGGACTTGTCACTCAACTACCGATTGGCTCCAAGGCCGCGGACTGTGAGTTTCACAAAACCGGACCTGAAATGGTCTAATAATGTTATGTTGCATTTCGACAAGTTCTAGTTTGAAATTTGACAAGTATTGTATTTTCCCAAATTTCAAACTACCTAACAGGATGATTAACGACAAGAATGTGGGATTTTCTTTCAAACATCTTTTCTTCTCTAAACTAACAGATTTTCAGATAGAATACTTTACATAGGGCAAGTCGATTTATTTTCTTGAGACTTCAGACTAAACCACAAATATTTTTTTTTCATTTTCTTTACAAATCGTTTTCTCTTTATTAAGAGGGTGTAAAATAATACTTTGAATTTACTGTGGTATAAGTAAATTATTTTAAAGAAATCAACATTATTAAAGTTTTGACAATATTATAAAGAAAATCCTATTCAATAATTTCCATCGGGCGTCCGTATTGTGTAAAGCTGTGAGGCTGACAGAGGTAACGAAGCAAAGAGGATCTACCTAGCTATCCACATCTACTATAAATACTAGAAATATCTTCCATTCTCTGAGTTTCTTAGACCTCTGAATACCTGTAGATACTTGAAACGTTTGTGTGATGTTTTGTTTCTTCTACAGACTGCATAGAGCTGGCAGAGAAGATTCACCCGTGCCAAGAAACAGACTCCGGTTGGACTCGGGGGAATATTTGTCCTTATCTCACACCAGACTCGAATATAGAATATACCGAGACTCTTATGACATCTACTGCTGAAAATCCGCACTTCGTAAGTTACAGATATTAGGAAGCTTTATTTAATATCTATATCCTTCACATTTAATGTCCGGCTTAAATCTTCCCCAGAGGAAAAACTAAACCCTTTCACACGATTTACGCAATTGCACTATGTAAGTATAATCAATACAGAATAACACAAGAACAACACGTCAACCTAACAGAGACCAAATGGGAAAATAATTTTAAGACTCCAGATATTTTCAAATCAGAGGGTCCGGCTCGGTGGAACTCCTAATTGGACCTATAAATCCTTCTGATCCCCCAATATAAATATTTAAAAAAATCTTTTGTAATCCTACGTGTAGTTAAAAGGTTTAATTCCTTTTTTTAAATTTATAAATACCACACTTGTGTTGCAAAGTTTTTAACAAAGAAACGACATTTATGTTTATTTATCACTTTTCTTTGAATGGTTCACAATCAAATAATAGAAAAACAAAACAAGTGACAATTGATGATTGCATTCTAACTGACACTATAGGATTAAAATTTAAAGGGAAAATATTTTATTACCCCCCCCCCCCCCCCCTCCCGGGAAAGAAAATTATTGCAAAATTTTTATTTTCATTCATCTTCGATATCCTCTTCATAGTTCATCAATGCAGGCCGCCTAGCATGGTCGATCGATATAGGTTTTACCGAAAATTTCGGTAACTTACGATCGCTCCCGAGCACGACTACAGGCCGCTAACGAACAAACAACAGTTTAAGTCAAATATAATAGGAACCCCTAGTTATTGTGAACTATTGTTTGTTCGTTAGCGACCTGCAGTCGTGCTCGGGAGCGATGGAAAGTTACCGACATTTTCGATAAAACCTATATCGATCGACCATGGTAGGGGGCCAGGTGCTGGAATTAACTTCGAGATGTGGAAAAAAATTGATTCTAATTTTTGTCGACCAGTGTTTATCTTGTAAATTGAGTTTGATAATTTTTCTTTGATTTTGTAGGGTCCGATTCTCAATTCGCCGAGCTTCTTCCTGTTAAGTTTGTTTCTATTCTCCTCATAAACAGTATCACCAACTTTGAAGTTAATGTGTCAACTGGTTTTATCGTAAACTATCTCGTTGTAATTATGTGAATTTTATAGTATTTTCCGTAGCTTTTTTTCTGTCTTGAATCATATCGATGTCGGTCTTTTTTTAAATTAACTCCACACAGGACGCCCTGAGGAAAATAATTTCCCTCAGGGCCTATGTCATCTGGGATGTTGTGTGGAGGGTCTTTTTGAGGAGAGGAAGGCATGAACATTGGTTTTGAAGAGACACATGTTGTAGGAAAGAAGGAAACAGGAGAGGCCGGCAAATCATTCCACAGCCGAGCTGTTGAACACAAGAACGAGTCGAAGAAACGAACCGTTCTCATGTGACAAATGTCAACCGCGTACAAATATTGGGCATGCGTTTAGCGTGTTTCCCAACTATGTACCGGTGCCGAAGGATCAATGATGCTAGTTCCTCGGAGCATTTTCCATTGTAATACCGGTAGAACAAGGATAGCATTCCCACCCGACGCCTGTGCTCTAAAGATTGCAATCCGTCTGTTAAGATGGGAGAATGTATCAAACGGATCGCCCGTTTCTGCACAGAGTCGAGGGTATTTTTCAGGTATTTTGGAGCTCCAGACCAGAGGTGGCTGCCAAATTCAACCGTGGGCACTATTTTGATTTGTACAGGGTGAGCAGTTGTGTACTATTAAAGTATCTGCGGGCCTTGTACAGTACGCCCAGTCTTCTTAAGTTTTAACTCTTTGGCAAAATCGTAACATCTGTGCCGTTAAGTAGGTACTGAGGCGCATATCCAGTGACGGTGTGCTCCGTTTCATTATAGTTTTTTTACACAATAACGCGCTATAGTTGTCCAAGCCACTTTTGAGACATTTTCGTTGATTTTGCATCTAATTTTTTTAACCAGCGTTTGATTTAATCATTCATTTAATTCATTTGAGGAAGGGAGTTCACTGCAGTAAAAATTATTGGAATATTTTTTTCATCCAAATTTTTTTTGAATTTTTTAGAATTGAGATCCGCGTATTGATATGAGAGTATCATGCCAATGTCATTAGTTTCTGTGGAGTTTAAGAGTTTGATGAAATCATTGGTATTTTGAGTTTTTGACGTCCAGAATATATGCAAACCTAGTAAAGTGACCTGATAGCAGGTGCAAGTATCTCTTTGTTGACCGTGAATCCCCAAAACCGCCTATTGTATCAATGGAATATATTTCAAAATGTTTTGTTGCGGGACCAAGTAGGACATCTTTAAACATACTGCACAACTTTCGCAGGTTCTCTTTATATTGTTTGTCATGTTTTCTGATGTGTACCAGGAACTCACCATTTTTTGAATTTGATTAATTCCTATGTGGCCTAGGTCTGTATGAACATTTTTGATAAAATCACATTCTTCTATGTTTTTGGAATAGGAAAATTCTGTATTGAAAACAAATTATCCTTCACTGGCTTGACTGAATTATTCTGAATTACATGGCTCAGATATTTTACCATGTCTAATGCAAATGCGCATTTTGAAAATTTTAATCTAAAACCTTCGGTTTTGATTGCATTCAGCAGCTTTGTTAGATGATCAATGTGTTCAGCAAAAGTTTTTGAAAAAATAAGAATGTCATCTATGTAAGTATTGACAAATAATAAGTGACAGCAAATTCGTTCAGTTTATATTTTCTCAATATATTGCTTGATATCCTCTGAAAAGTTGCCGGAGAAGTCTTCAATTCAAAAGGCACGCAGGTCCATTGATAATCTCCCTCCTGTGTTACAAATAATTTTTTTTTGTCTTCAGTCCGCAATGGAATAGACCAAATAGCTGAGTTTATATCCAAAGTTGAAAAAAATGCAATTTCTGGTCTTTGTCATTTGGTCTTCAATCAATGGAAATGGTTGAGCTTGAGGTATTACTATTTTATTTAAGTCTCTGAAGTTTATGCATAATCTGGATCTTTTGTTCTCCTATTTTTAAATGCTAGAGTAACCGGTGCAGCAAATGGACTGTACGTCTCTTTTATCAGTTTATTGTCTAATAATTTGGCTATTTGCTCTTCTATTTCCTTTTTATCTTCTACACTGCATCTGTAAGGCCTCTTACTCCAATTTTTATGCACTAATAAGTCTATCTTCGCTTCATATCCATTAACAGTACCAACATCACATTTACTCTTCGCAAACATTGATGTGTATTTGTCTATGAGTTCATTTATTTATGTTTTTTTTATCAATATTTAAATGATTTATTATTATTTTAAAATCTTTTTCTTTAACATGTTTGTTAAAATTAAATCTGTGTTTTTCTATCTGTTTAAATTCAGTATTCGTTTTCATATCTGTAGAATCTTTTTCTTTTTTATTTGTATTATTCAGGCAGAGTTTCTGTGATATTTGTAAGTCTTCACTTTGGATAAGTTTGAAGTCTTTTATCACGTCTAATCCAATCAAAAATCATACTTGAAATTGTGTTCATCAATAATGTACACATCAAAATTTATCTCCAATTCAAATTTGTTTTATCTTTAACATTGTCAAACCACTCGTATTTTTAACACCATTAATCGTTACTAAATTTGCTTCATTTAAATTGTTTCCCTTTCCTTTTAGTTTCAATAACTTACAATTAATTAGAGAAACATTTGAGCTGAATAATAAATTCCGTATATTTTTAATTTATCATTTAGTAATAGTTTGACTTTTATTAAAGGTGTAACTATTAGTTTTTTAATATTTCTATTTTTGAGAGTGATATTTCATGGTGGAATTCCATTATAATATATTATAATAAAACGAATATAAAACTTTATTCCACTTAATTTTATTGGACCGTAACCGGTTTCAGCTCGTCAAAGCCATCTTCAGACTGGTACAAATATTTCATAGTCTACGGTTTATATACACAACATATTGGGGAGGGGGAGGGGGGTGGTCTACAAGGATTTTAATCAATTACAGTAATTATATTTGTTGCTAAGTCATTTTAGACTATCGAATTTCTAAATATTTTGGTTATTTCAGTAAGCTTGTATGGTTATTCCAGTAAGTAAATTACATTGGGTTTGCAGCTCACTTCAATGATGATTAGGGAAAAACCTTACAAGTAATATGAGTTACTAATGACCTAATTTTATTGTCAAATCGTTATTATATTTATGAAGTTTGGTATTTTTAATTGCTTTTTGAAGGGATACGTGTTTTCATTGGAGTTGAAATGGTCTAAACTAATTACATATTTTAATATCGAAAATTATTATGAAAATTAGACTGGATACAAAAGCGCGGACTTAGCAAATGAATCTAATTGCTTTTTTCTTTAAAAAGTTACTTTATGAAGGGGTACATGTTTACATTGGAGTAGGAATGGTCTAAACTAAATACCTATTTTAATTTCGAAATTATTATGAAAATTACAATGGATACAAAAGCGGAGACTTAGCAAATGATTCTAATTGCTTGTTCATTACAAAGTTAGATTCTATTTTTTTAGTTAAGCGGGTAATTTCTAAAGATTCTAGTCTATCCAGTTTATGACCTTTATTGCAAATATGGAGAACTTTAACATCTCTGTCTTTATCAAATGAATGTTTATTTTCTAATAAGTGTGATGTGAACTTCACCCTGTAGAATTTGATTGTCTTTATAATGACACTACCCTTATGGTTAACAATAAAATCCATACAACTTACCAAAAACAACTTAAAAAACTCACACACTGGACACAAAAACAATTAAAATCAACGCCAACAGAAAAAACTGTAAATTCACCCTTACCATCCTTTTACGATAAGTTAGTAAACAACACAAATGTAGAATTTAACGATACTGAAATAAAAATGCTCGATAAAGGATTAAAATACTCTCCAAACTTACCAATTCAGTTAAAAGATCTCGAGAACCTCGCGATAGATACAGACATTGCAACGTCAGATTACGGTAATAAATACTTATGCACTAAAATAATAAAAAACGCAACGACTGAGGGGAAATTTTCTAGCGAAGCACGTACCATAAAATCAATAAAAAATAAAATCAAACATAACAATCTGATTATCTCTAAAGCAGATAAAGGAAACAGTACAGTTATCTTAAATAAATCTGATTATGTAGAAAAAGTCCAAGATGTTCTGGACACCAGTAATGTAACCTTATTGAAAAAGGACCCTACCCCTAAATTTGCAGCAGACGTAAATGCAATCTTAAATTCGTGCCAAACATTGATTAAAAATAAATATCACAAAAATAGCCTTTCTGTTATGAACCCCCAATGTCCACGTCTATATGGACAACCAAAAGTACATAAAAATAATATGCCAGTAAGACCAGTAGTGTCATATAATTCAGCCCCTGCCTATAAATTAGCAAAATTTGGAAATAAAATCATTAAAAATACTCTTAATTTTAAACCTAAATACGGAATAATAAATTCCCTACAACTTATAGACCTTATTAAAGACATCTCAGTACCTAATAATGCTACCTTAGTTTCATTTGATGTTGTTAGTTTGTTCTCAAATATACCAAAAAAAGAATTAAAAATAATTATTAATAATTACATGGAAAAAATAAACATTAATTTGATCAAACGTAAAGAAATAACAAGACTACTAAATACATGTATAGAACAAAATTACTTTAGATTCAATAATAACTATTATATTCAATCTAGTGGCTTGGCCATGGGGAGCCCGATCTCACCGGTCCTAGCTGAATTCTTTATGGATTATATCGAAGAATCCATCGAAAAATTAAAATCTTTTAAAAAAATTGCCTTCTATCGGAGATACGTAGATGACATTCTGATTATCTGGATAGGAACACACAGGCAATTAGATATATTTCTAAAAGAAATAAATAAAATTAATAAATCGATCCAATTTACAATGGAAATGGGGGGAAATAAGATTAACTTTCTCGACATAGGTATAGAAATCATCAACAAAAAATTAGAATTTTCGATATATAGAAAACCTACATATAGTGATAACATCATACACAATACATCTAGACATCACATTTCACATAAATTATCAGTATTCTATTCACTCATTCACAGACTTTTACATGTGCCTTTGAATTATATAAATTACAATAATGAATTAAATATTATAAAAACCATAGCACAGAATAATGGATACAAGAGCGAAACTATTGACAGTATATTAAAGAAAAAGAATAAAAAACTTACATTAACAATCATATCACAAGGCCTCGATAATAAAAATGAAAAAGATTTTACTAAACAATGGGTTAAAATCCCTTATATTGGCGAAATATCAACTAAAATATCCAGATTAACTAATAATGATAAATGTAAAACAGCTTTTTATAATGTGAATTCTCTAGGGAGAATTTTAATTAATAATAAAGATAAAAGAGAAAAACTTGAAAACTCAGGCGTTTATCAAGTGAATTGTGCCAACTGCCCATCGTATTACGTAGGTCAAACTGGGAGGTCAGTCAAAACCCGAATTAAAGAACATTTTACAAACTGGGTGAATGACAAAGGAGAATTGTCGAATGTAGCATCACACTTATTAGAAAATAAACATTCATTTGATAAAGACAGAGATGTTAAAGTTCTCCATATTTGCAATAAAGGTCATAAACTGGATAGACTAGAATCTTTAGAAATTACCCGCTTAACTAAAAAAATAGAATCTAACTTTGTAATGAACAAGCAATTAGAATCATTTGCTAAGTCTCCGCTTTTGTATCCATTGTAATTTTCATAATAATTTCGAAATTAAAATAGGTATTTAGTTTAGACCATTCCTACTCCAATGTAAACATGTACCCCTTCATAAAGTAACTTTTTAAAGATAAAGCAATTAGATTCATTTGCTAAGTCCGCGCTTTTGTATCCAGTCTAATTTTCATAATAATTTTCGATATTAAAATATGTAATTAGTTTAGACCATTTCAACTCCAATGAAAACACGTATCCCTTCAAAAAGCAATTAAAAATACCAAACTTCATAAATATAATAACGATTTGACAATAAAATTAGGTCATTAGTAACTCATATTACTTGTAAGGTTTTTCCCTAATCATCATTGAAGTGAGCTGCAAACCCAATGTAATTAGCTTACTGGAATAACCAAAATATTTAGAAATTCGATAGTCTAAAATGACTTAGCAACAAATATAATTACTGTAATTGATTAAAATCCTTGTAGACCACCCCCCTCCCCCTCCCCAATATGTTGTGTATATAAACCGTAGACTAGGAAATATTTGTACCAGTCTGAAGATGGCTTTGACGAGCTGAAACCGGTTACGGTCCAATAAAATTAAGTGGAATAAAGTTTTATATTCGTCTTATTATAATATATTATTAGTTTTTTGATCATTTTCATTTAACTCAGTCTCTATCACTGAATTGTTCACATGTTTAATGGCATTTCTCTTAAATGCTTCATCCTCTTTTGCTTTGAACCAGCATGTGGCTTCAGGGTGGTAACGAGTGCCCTTATTCAATTTTTCATTTTTATTCTCATTTTTATTATGTTTGCATTTCTAAATGTCCTCTTATTCATAAATCTTTTTTGTTGACCATATGTTCATATTTGTTTACTTCATTAAACAAATCTACAGTATATTGTAATCCTTCTCTGTCGATCTTGTTAAGTATGAATTCTGGTAGTCCGGAAGCAACAAGATCTATAGTAACGGTGTCGATTGATCTTCTCATATCCAATAGAAGTTTTTCTTTTCTCATAGCACAATCCAACAGAGAACCATCTTTGTATCTAAATGATAGTGCGTATGTGACAGGGTTCCATTATTTGTTTGCAAATGATTCACAGAATTTGTTTTTCCATGTTGCCTACTCTGAGTTCATTGTTAGTTTTATAATCATGGAACTGTACCAGTCTATACAAGATTTATCCATGAACAATCTGAGTATTTCTATTTTCTTTCATCCATGGTCACATCAAACCGTAAACATTATTTTTCAAACACTTCTATCCACTGGCTTGCATTTGTATTTTTAGTACAGAGTTTTTCTATAACAAACTTTTCAGCAATGTTTTTAAGCTCTGTTGCTTATATCTTCCATTAAATTTTCATTCAATTTTCGTAATGAATCTCCTTTTTGATGTATCTGTAAACTTTTTTCTTTGAGTTCTTCAAGGTATTGGTCTCCGAACTGTAGGTTTCCATCTTCGTCTACATAGTTTTTTTTAGTTCTTCTGTCATGGTTACCCAGACTCTTCTAACATGGTATCTTTTTTAAAACTATTTTTTATTTTTCCAATACCACCACTTTTAATTATCTCCTCATGATTGCTGGCGGATTGTAGCATTTCTGGTATTGTAAACACTTTCATCACTTGTGACTATTTTTGTAATGCTAATAATTTTTGAACTGCCATCGCCTCCAGGTAATTAATAAATTCGAATTGAAGTTTCTCCGTTTTTGGTTTAAAACAAAAAATGTCGTTTTATAATAAATATATAGAAGGTTTAATTTCTTTCTACTTATTTATAAATAA